>JAZHAC010000019.1:1045000-2245000 GCA_039707435.1 Actias luna | reverse complement strand
CTATGGTTTCCTCACAATGTTTTCCTTCACCAAATTCTAAAGTTCATTGCACTCATTGAACTTACGTCCATTGATGCGATGTTCATACACACTACAAACTGAGCCATCTTCGTTCCAACAACTATTTTCCTTGGTCGTGTATTTTATTGCCCAAACTGCAGCGAGATTACGTTCCAAGTATTAAATTAATCACATCAGTGTTGTGTAATTGTATAATGAGATTCAAACTTACTCTAAGCAAAATAAAAGATATTTACTTATACATATATAGCGTTTGGTAAAGATTTTTAATGTAATAAATATATTGGCACCACTTGAAGTGATACAAGTGAGTGTAGGCTTAGAATGTCCGTTGCAGAGAGCGGAAACGGATGAAGTTAACGAGCCTGGCCCGTACTGTGCGGAGTGCGATGTTAAGTTCATATCGGTGGAAGCGTTCAAGAGGCACATGGTCACATCCGTCAAGCACACGCAAACTACACATTTCAAGTACGTTTCTATCTTTTATACTGAATCCCTTTATTTATTGTGTCTAAAAAAAAAAATTAAGAAAGACACATATAGATATTTTATGTTTAGTATACAGTTTTATCAGAGATTCCACTTTTATCACGTTCTTTTTTTATAAAATACATTTTGGTCCTTCGAACCTTGACTACCTTTTTATGTCAAAAAAGTATTGAATAGACAGGCGGTTCGTTTTTAAGTGAAAGTTTACGGTCGTCTGAGGATAATTGCATGCTAGGGATTACTCTGAAGTAGAAAATATGCCACCAAATACCTATAGTTGTGTTCAAACATTCGCATTTGAAAGCCAGTCCCTCCAGCAGGCTTAGCGTGTCCACCATCATGCGTCACATCGTCACTTAACATCAGGTGAACTAGACCTATAAACATATTTTACAAAATTCAGAGCAGTCATGAGGACAGCCGACAGAAGTGAAAACATAAAACTAAAGATCTGTTATTTTTGGATATCAAAATTAATTGTTTGGTCTTAAATTAAAACTTGTAAATGAAAACTGTTTACAGCTCAATAAGTACCAATGCCAAATACGTAGCAATAAAATACCATGTAGGTGAAGATCTACATAAATTACTATTAATTATAATTCTGTTACATAACAAACCTGTGGTTGCGCACGCTGCATTCCGGTCCGCGGTAGATGTGGGCTTGGGATCGTGTTAGTCCATTCTATACTGATTGACTATGGCTTCTCCGATTTTTCTAGTTCCGCCAATGTTAAGGATAATTTAGCTATATTAATAACGCAATTTACGTATTTATTTATTTATTTATTTATTCATTTTATGTCATTCTTTGTTTTCTTTTTTCTCATTATATTAAACAGTAGTGCTGACCGTGACATCACGATGAGCCATCAGAAAACCAACGCTGCAACGCATCATACGTTGTAGCATTCTTGCTGAGATGGGTCCATTTACGGCCTCACACAACTGTTTAGTGGGCACGCTTTGCCTTATATTTATTAGGTTATTGTTTTGTTTTTCGCTCTAATTTTAATTATTATCTATGTTAATCATTTAGTCAGTGTGAGTTTCGTAATAAATGTATTTTCTTTCTTTCTTTCTTTCTATAAATATATTTGGTTGCGCCTTTATGCATTAATACAGTATTGGTTGGTGCATCCCTCATCCCCCTCCCTTCCCAGCACATATCTGACGTCACGCATTTCGGTATCATTAAACTATACTTATATACTATAATATATATTACTATATATTATATAATGTATTATATAATATAATATATTATAATACTATAAACTAATAGGAACAAATATAGTGTGTACGTTAACACGTCACGTGACCATGTCGATGACGACTCTAGAATAGACTATAGAAGTTTTCATTTAAAACAAAGTCCGTTACAAATTGTCTAATCGCAACAATTTTAACGATACACACAATATAATACGAAATTGGAAGTAAAAAATTATTACACTAGCATTTATTACAGTAACGGATGTCGAGTTTGCGGTGAAACGTTCAAAAACTCCGAAGAGTTAAGGATACACCATCGGAAAGAACACGCGAGGAAACGTCCTAAGAACTACGGCAAGAAACCCAACAACAAGACCTGGCCGGCCAAATGTGAACATGTAAGAAGCCTTATTGCACTCACATTTTAATCATTAAACGTTTATTTTGCGGGCACTGAACGACACTGAGCCGTGACGCTCGACTGTGTGACGCTCGGTCGGGTAAAGTCGCCTCGAGACGACCGAGAGCGAGAGAGATACAACCAATGCGTCACTGCCTACATTAGAGAGCATGACACATCAGTCGCATTCAGTATCGACACATGAAATTCAGATCTACGTGTGGATGAAACGGTATACGAAAGTTTGTATGCGTATAATTTGTAAAAGTTAAAAATATCCTTAAAAATTTAAAGTACTGCCCGAAGTAACTTTACAACGCGGACCAAGCCGCGGGCAAAACGTAGTATTATTGTGATTTATTTAAACTTTTATTAGTAGTATTTAATGTCGTCTTTACTTCTCGTTCATTACTGTTTTTTTTTTTTTTTTTTTTTTTTTTTTTATACTTAAGGTTTAGCGTTATGGCCATAATCTCACCTGATCTTAAGTGACGATACGGCCCAAGTTGGTAGACACGCTAAACCTCTGGAGGGACTGGCTCTCAAGTGCTGCTGCCGGAACACACCTATTGGTATTTGGCGGCAGGTTCACAACTAGAGGGTGGTAGCTATGGCGGCGGGCATTAGAAAAAGCCCTACCACCATGCTATGGTTTCCTCACGATGTTTTCCTTCACCGGGCGCTCAAGCTCATTGTAGGTGCTTGGGTTCGAACCCACGTCCCTTGACGCGAAGTCGTGCACACTACCACTGAGCTATCATCGCTTCAAAATTGTTTGTTTCTGATGTAAAGTGCTCGGAGGAAATCGTGGACGCGCGCGACTACTGGACTCACTTCCGAAGAGTTCACCCCGACAAGAAGTATCCCATACAGAAGAATCATATATGTGACATCTGCGGGAAGAGTTTCAGGGTAACCTACACGTATTATATTAACTACGTAGTCGACCGTCAGTAGATTAAAAAAAAAAAGGAAAAACGATTGTTTGTGTCCCTTCAATGATTTATAAATATAATTAATTACAATATTATGTATATTTCTTATGTTTACGCGAGTATTATTCATTGGAATGAAACTGATTTAAACGGATTTTATCGCGGTTGTTTATTGATTTTGATCCCCCGACGTTTCGAAAGCTTTTCAACGTTCGCGGTCACGGGCCGGACTGAGGTGTAGGTTGTCCAGAAAAGTTTATGTTACTGTGTCTGCCTTCTATTTAATTTTTATTATTGATAGTGTTCCGATCTACGCAGAATCTTTCTTTCTGCATAGATCGGAACACTATCAATAATAAAAAATAAAAATTAAATTGAAGGTAGACACAGTAACATGAACTTTTCTGGACAAGCTACACCTCAGTCCGCCCCGTGACCGCGAAGGCTGAAAAGCTTTCGAAACGTCTGGATCAAAATTTAATAAATAACCGCGATAAAATCCGTTTAAATCAGTTTCATTTCAATGAATATTATGTGATTTGACGTGGTCAGCGCTTTGTATTGACTCACGTGGGAATCTGCACTGCGATTTGTGTCCCCATTTATATGGGTCTCAGTATGTATGTATATAGATATTACAGTAGATAACATATTCATAGAAATAGTCTTAAATATACATTTTCACTGATTTCTATAAGGCCTTTGATGCTATTGGTCTTAATATTAAACCTTCAGTGTAACTTATTTAATCTGTGCTGTGCATTAAGTTAGTCCTTTTTTATAGTTAAGGTATAGCGTTATGAATGCCATCTCACCTGATGTTAAGTGATGATGTGGCCCAAAATCGTCTAGTGGTGGTGAGTGGCTCAAGAGCGACTGCAAGAACATTTAAGGATAGAAATATAAATGTTACGGCCCTTTTAATGATTTTTTTTTTTTTATACTCAAGGTTTAGCGTTATGGCCATAATCTCACCTGATCTTAAAGTGACGATACGGCCCAAGTTGGTAGACATGCTAAACCTGTGGGGGAACTGGCTCTCAAGTGCTGCTGCCGGAACACATCTATTGGTATTTGGAGGCAGGTTTACAACTTGAGGGTGGTAGCTATGGCGGCGGGCATTAGAAAAAGCCCTACCACCATGCTATGGTTTCCTCACGATGTTTTCCTTCACCGAAAGCTCAAACTCATTGTAGGTGCTTGGATTCGAACCCACGTTCCTTGACGCGAAGTCGTGCACACTACCACTGAGCTATCATCGCTTTAATGATGTTACTGCTACAAGAAACTACAAATGAATAAACCGCGTCGACTGTCTTGCTTTGAATGTATGTTCGCATCAAATTTATACTACTCAGTGACACAAACTACCCTCATTTTTATACAATATATATCGAGCTTTTTCGGGTGTAATATCGTGTACGCCAAACAATGTTGAAAAACGGTTTTTTTATTCTATACCCCCCAAAAATTTCTATTAACAGTATATTAATAACCACTATTTTAATATATCAGTGATTAATTGAGAGCAACAAATCATATATTTTTTAATAATAATAACATAAATATAGAAGTGAAAACTTGTATAGGAAAGTTCGTATAGGGAGTATTGTTTACGCGGTTGAAGCGTAGGACATTGAATGGAGAAGCAGCTTGTCAAAGGAAGGAATGCACAATACCTTTGTCTTCGCTGAGTTGTTTCTCTTCCTGTATGTCGTCCAAATGTAACACCAACGTCAACAACACAGTATTTTTAATAATAGCGAAATGTGTGACGTCAGATATGTGCTGGGAAGGTCCTGGGAAGAGGGAGGGGGATGAGGAATGCACCAACCTATAGTGTATTAATGCATAAAGACGCAACCAAGTATATTTATGTAGGTCTTCATCTACATGGTGTTATAGCTACTTATTTGGCATTGGTGCTTATTGCGCTGTAAATAGTTTTAATTTAAGATCAAACAATTACGATTTCTTAGGTTTACGCTAATATTATTCATTGAAATAAAACTAATTGAAACGGATTTTATCGCGGTTATTTATTATTTTTTTTCTTAATTTTTATTTATTTAATTTTTATTTTTTATTATTGATAGTGTTCCGATCTACGCAGAATCTTTCTTTCTGCATAGATCGGAACACTATCAATAATAAAAATTAAATTGAATGTAGACACAGTAACATAAACTTTTCTGGACAACCTACACCTCAGTCCGCCCCGTGACCGCGAAGGCTGAAAAGCTTTCGAAACGTCGGGAACAAAATTTAATAAATAACCGCGATATAATCCGTTTCAATTAGTTTTATTTCAATCAAACAATTAATTTGGGTATCCGAAAATAAGAGTAGTTTGTTTATAGTTTTAAGCTTCCACTACTATCGGCAGACGAGGTCTGCTTTGATTCTTTTTTTTAATTTGAAATGAAAAAGCTTCCCTGTAAAAAGTGCAAATTGTCGGTTACGATGGCTTTTTTTTTATTGGTTCGATATATAGATATTTAATTTAAAAAGTTAAAATGATGTTGTCCCAGGGCAACGCCTTCCTCGTGTACCACAAACGTACGCATTCGGAGGAGCGCGCCTTTAAATGCTCAACTTGCGGCAAAGCCTTCCACAATAGAACCAACTTGCATATGCACGAGAAGATCCATTCGGACTTGCGCCCTTACCCCTGTACGGAATGCTTCAAAGCCTTCAAGTGTAAGGGAGCTCTCGACAGGCACTTCAGGGTAAGTAGGGTAGGCGACATTTACATCTCTTCTTCTATTAAGAATCGGTAACGATTGTGTTTTCAGAGTAAGTAGGGTAGTCCACAATTTCGTCTGTATTACTATTAAGAATTGGTAAAGATTGTGTTTATGTGGGGTAGTTTTGAAAATTTGTGTTTTCGTCCATCTTTCGTATGTCGTATTACAGGTAGTGGTAAATCGTTACCATTTTCCAATTATTAAGATTAAAAACGCGATTTTAAAACCATAATCAAATAATTTTCCTAAAATTTTCAGTAATATTTACTTACTTACTATATTTTTTACTTTATTACTACCTTTTACTTTATTAAACGAAAATAATTCGAAGTCTATACTAGGAACTAGGAACAGAATCTCGCTGCAGGTGTGGTCATAAATTACATCTTGCATATGCAGACTGTACATATCGATAACATATTTTGAAGCGATGATAGTTCAGTTGGTAGTTGCATATATGGACGCCGCATCAAGGGACGTTGATTCTAATCCACGTATATTCAAATTTCATATAATTAAAAGACATTTAATTAATTAGAGTAATAAACAAGTTTCATTCAATAACCAAAGCATATGAAAATGATATTTGTATAGACTCCGTGTCAATGGACGTGAGTTTGAATCCACCTGCAATGGGCTTGAGCTTTCCGTGAAGGAAAACATTGTGATGAAACTATAGCATGGTGGTAGGGCTTTTTCTTATGCACGTCTGGCTAGATATCACTTTAACTCTAGCTATTTGAACATGTGCTGACAAATACCTATAGGTGTGTTGCGGCAACTGCATTTGAGAGCCAGTCCCTCCACTAGACATAACGTGTCCACCTTCTTGGGCCACAATGTGACTTAATATCAGGTGAGATTGTGGCCATAACCCTAAACTTATAAGTCTAGAAGTAAGTGGTCGATGTGGGTGACTTACGCGAAAGACCATACGACAGAAGTCAAAAGTACATCATGTCGAGGTTAATAATAATACTTAATACGACTATAACCTTTTGGCACGGCACATACTGTGTATATGTCGCTACTGAATGCAACTGATCTGTCATATTTTCTCATGTAACGCTCGCCATGACTCATTGGCATTATTATTCGCTTTAGTCGCCTCAAATCAACTTTACCCTATCGAGCGTCACACATGCGAGCGTGACGGTTCAGTCCCATTCAATGCAGACTAAATAAAGGGGAAAGAAACATAGCTTTGGTAAGTTTAGTGTGTCAAAAAATGCCTATCCATTCATTATTAGGTTCGTGAGGCGATTAAGGGCGAATGGGCTCGAACAGAATCTTACCTAATCTCACGTGGGTTTTTTTTCCACAAGAAATTTACTGAAATAAAACTTTATCCCTCTTCAGTTAAGAAATAAAATTGTTAAAAATTTTCAACAAATTAACTACTTGTTAAAATAATGCCTATTTGTATCAAAAGATTCTTTAATAAACACAATACAATCAGACACGGATTAACTTATTTACATTGAACGCATGCACTTTGAAAAATGTCACGTGAGATTAGAACAGGGGGGGGGGTCTCGAGCAAAATCTCACGACGAGGTGAAAGGGAGTCACGTAATTAATGGCTGCTCCCTATACGGTAGAGTCACACGGGGGAGAAGCCTTACGAGTGCGAGGTGTGCGGGAAGGCTTTCGGGCAGTCCAACAGCCGGAAGCTGCACGTCCGCACCGTGCACCTCAAGCAGCCGGCCCCCTACGTCAGCCGCTCGCGGCTTCAACGGAAAAACAACTCGAACCTGCTTTACTAAACTCCCCACCCTCTATATACCAGCAATATATCGAGAAAATTCGATAATAACATATATTCTAACTGTCGATGTCGATTCGAGGTCGAATAATCGAAGAATCGATTTTTTTGAGTAAATCATTTGTTTCTTTAAATCGATCCAGCGAATCGATATTTCACCCTTTAAAATTAAGATTCGATTCTTATACGTTTTCATAAAATATTGCTTCCAATTATTTCAAAGGTTTACGCAAACATATATAGTGATATTTTTGTTATATAATGATCAAATAGATTATTGTGGTTTTCTTTTTCTATGTTGGATTTAAAAATGAAAATATAAGCACGAAAAGTGAATCGTATCAAATTTCGTTTTTTAATCAATCGATCTTTTGGATCTCATTTTTTTTGTATATCGATTAATTCGAAGAAGTGTTTTTATCAAGCCGGCATGACAATTATGACTGACGGAGGTTATTTTCTCTGCTGAGTCATTCACAAATTACATCACACGAATTACTTGACTTTTGACCGTATTTCTACTATAGTTTTCGACCTTCTGATTTTAAGTTTAAGAAGACACGACACAAAATTTAGAAAATCTATTTTTTTTTCTACATAAACCCTAAACAATTTTATCGATATCCAATTGAAATATAAATAAGTACATCGATATTTTGTTGTGACTCAGATGAACGACTTTTTTTTTGGTGTCAACTTTATAGTTGATGGTAGTTTTAAATAAATAAGCATAAGCTCAAGTTTTGAATTCCATATACACGAAATAAATACAGCGACGTCAATGCTCAATATATATCTTTCCATAATATCGATATTTTAAAACGCAACTACAATCATCACCATTTTTATTATTACTACTATCACATTGAGGTTTTATTATTAGTAAATAGGTGATGATTTTCCTTGAATTTACAATATTTTGTATAGATACGACCAATGGTACCCAGTCACAGTGTCTAGTACGCGGGTGTTCCAATGAATTGTCTTGAAAACAATTATACCAGGGGCCTTTATGTACAAGGTTAGTGGTAATTGTTTAAAGTAACTTTGTATTTTCAACGAATACCATATATTTTTATAGATTATAATATTTAAGATTACTTAACGTAGATTTATATTTAGATAAATATTAACCCGCCTGATTTATGTATAAATATTTGACGACCGGTACTATGTCGGATAGTGGTAATGTAGTATTTATTTATTTCTATATCGACAACATAACGTAACGTTGTATCTGTATTTATATTATAACTACCAGTCGGATTTTAAAATTATTTGATAGAACAAACATTGAGAAAGGCTTTAGGCTTTTTAACGCCACGCTCCAACCAATAGGAGCAAAGCTGTAATGAAAAAGTTTGAAATTCGGGTAATAGTTATTAAATAAAATTTTAGTTCCACGCGGACGAAGTCGCAGGCACAGCTAGTGGTACATTTAGCAATTCACAGAACTAGTGTTCCTAGGGTAGATTATTAAGAGGTGAGTTTAATATGAATAAATGGTAACAAATCATGACAAGCCTATTATTATACAGCACGGACTAGAACCTTGGAATACACTAAGTCTGATAACACTATTATTTCGCTAAATTAAATAATAAAATATACTAACGGTATATATGTTTGTATATTTAGTTTTTTTTTTCACTACATTTATCTAATTTAATATGTCAATTCTTATAAATGTTATATATAAAAATTCTCGTATCTCAATGTTAGTTGCCATACTCCTCTGAAACTCCTCTGTTTTTTATAAAATTTTATATTTATACTCGTTTGGTCTGCGAATCGGTTGTAATCCATTTTTTATACTCCTAAGTGATAAGGGTGGTCTACCCCAAACATTTTTTTTTTTTTATGATATGGCATTAATGATAATAATAATAATAATAAGCCTTTATTACTGTTATAGATTAAACTTATTTCTACAAATATACTTGCTTTAAAAACTATTAACTTAAACTAAATTCTAATCTCCACATTCCTCTAATCTCTTCTTTTAACAGCTTGTCTTTCGACAAAGGCCTCCTCTAAGGCTTTCCACTTATTTCTATCCTTTGCTGTACGTAGCCATTCTGGGCCAGCTACCTTCTTTAAATCGTCTTCCCATCGCTTTGTCTGTCTTCCTCTGCTTCTTCTACTTTCTCTTGGATACCATTCAGTAATTATTCTAGTCCATTTCTCTTTCTTTTCTCTCAACATATGTCCCGTCCAGCGCCATTTAAGTTTTCTGCATGTTGATTGAACTTTTCCGAACTTAGTCCTTCCTTTGATCCTTTTCAACTGTATTTTGTCTCTTCTTCTTACTTCTAGTACACTTCTCTCTATTCCGTTCTGACATACATTTATTTTATTTTGTTGCTGTTCAGTTAAGGCCCAAGTCTGGCATTCGTATGTCAGACATGGCAGTATACAGGTGTTGAAAGTTTTTCGTTTCACCGACATTGGCATATCTTCGTTTTTCATTATTTCGCTCAACGACCGGAATCTCTTCCAAGTGTTGGCTATTCTTCTGTCAATTTATTTCTGCATACTGTGTGTTGGTGATACTAGTTGCCCTAAATAAATATATTCATTTACATATTCCACCTGCTGATTATTAATTATGATAGTTTCTTTTTGTGGAGAATTGCTAATTATTTTTGTCTTTGCTACGTTCATTATGAGGCCTGCGTTGGCGCTTTCATCTGATAATTGTTGCAGCATTTTTATTAAGGTCTTCGAGCATTCGGAGAAAAGTATTAAATCATCAGCGAATCTCAAGTGAGTTAATTTTACCCCGTTCACTCGTTGTCTTCCTATTTATCTAGTCCGTGTTTTAAAGTAATTGGGATAAATTATGAATATAGCATTTATTATGATCTACTTCTGATACTGATCTTTTACTTCTTTGAAACATATTTTGTATTATTTGTGCCAATAACAGATGAGGCATTTTTTAAATTTATTTCTGTGTATTAAGACTGTGAAAATTAAGTTTTATATTTAAGCAATTTAATATACACTGATGAAGTAAACAAGTTTTTTTAATTACTCCCTTTTCTATACTATTTTTATACTGTATATAGTCAAGTTTTTTATGTTTAACTCTTGTGATAATTCCATATTCAAATCACAAAAGCATAAGCTATCAAGTTGTGGTTTTAAAATGAATTTAATCCATAAACTTTTTTTTTGTCGAACTGACATACGCTGTTTGCCCCAAGGGCTTTGACAGCTTCACCGAACTTTTTAGGGCGAGTGCTGAGGGCACTTAGCCCCGAGGCGATGGGCACAAGGGTGCCAGATTGGCCGAACCTCGGCTTGGGCTGTTGCCGGTAAATGAAAAAAGATTCATGATACTCACCAACCAACAGGTCCCTTCTTACAAATTATGTGATCCTAACATCGACCTTATCAGATAACCCGTTCAAGGTCCGCGAGGGTAGTCCCTTACAGATTCGTGTACTCACGAATGTATGTAATGATGTAACATTAGTTAGCCCTATATTATGAGAATATTGGTGGTTATTTTCGTGATTTATTGTACTTATTATGTGCAAATGGAGTGAGTTATTTCGGTAGATGATACCTGTTGACTGCAAGTCGGTCTAGCGGTTTGGGCAGCCGCCACGCTGCTTATACCACATTGAAGTGCTATGGGTTCGAATCCCACACAGGACGATTATTTTGCGATCTAATTTTGTTTGAGATAGACTATATAAACAGATTTTTTTATATACTTAAGGTTTAGCGTTTTGGCCCTAATCTCACCTGATCTTAATTGACGATACGGCCTAAGTTGGTAGACACGCTAAACCTGTGGAGGAACTGGGTCTCAAGTGCAGTTGCTGGAACACACCTGTTGATATTTCTTGGCAGGTTTACAGTTTGAGGGTGGTAGCTAGCCAGGCGGGCATTAGAAAAAGCCCTACTACCATGCTATGGTTTCCTCACGATGTTTTCCTTCACCGAAAGCTCAAGCTCATTATAGGTGCTTGGGATTCCAACTCACGTCCCTTGCCGCGAAGTCGTACACACAACCACTCAGCTATAATAGTAAAAAATAATAATTAAAAAGTGTGCTTTAGACCGCACGACTGAAGTAAAACGTCTCTGACTTTGCTGCTAAGCTAGCTCAATTTATGGGATAGGGGAAGGAAATGCACCATAAATATAATACACTAATACTGACACTATGTCACTTCACACGAAACAAAGATATAGATGTTCGTACGTAAAGACAACAGAGTTGTCAAATTAGAAACCAGTAAATTTTATAAAGTATTACAAAAGAATATTACTATTATTTCTTCTATTTTAAGTAATATAAATGGATAAGTAGAAAAATAAATTGTAGCTAAAGATTCGTACAACTGTCATCTTATGGAAAAGTTCCATATACTGCTGTGAGAAGATATGCTGACATGTATTCTGCGCTAATTAATTAGAAACAATGAAATCTGAAATAAATATACCTTTGGCCATAATATACGTTGGTGCCATTGCGTGATAGAACAGTGTTACCCATATCCACTACATTATGTTGTCAATTACTAAGGGAAATAATATGTATATATATAATATTATCCCTGTGATTTCTAAACCCCAATTCAGCCAGTTCGTGACGTGAATATAATACATGCAGCAATAATAAAACTGAACAAAATATATTTGTTAAAATTTGACATTGGCAATATTGCTTACAAGGGAGATAAACAAACCTAGGGATGTGAAAGTAAAAATATATCGTATCCATATTGTTGTTTTTTAATACTGATTTGTTTACTGTGAATATATAAATATTTAGAATCGAGTTCAATAATTTGGAGCCCTTCCCAAGCCAAATATGTTCTTATTTTAGAGAAATTACATAAAAAATGGTTAATTTTAATGGTTAATAATGGTGTTTATTCTTATTATCTTATTGTGTATCCGACGTTATTCGTATTGAATTCGTAGTGAATCTTCTGTCTCAGGATAGTAATATATTTAGTGAAGTCTAATGAAAATCAAAGAACTTGCGGAAATATTAGTAGCTTGTTTAAACTAGCAAAATTATAATTGTAGCTTATTATATCTTTTAGTTTATCTGGTTATATTACATATGTATGTATAAATTTAATAAATAAATGATTATATCGATATTTATATTACTATTATTACTTTTATCCTAAAGCCCAATTGCCTAAGGCATTCAAAAGTGAAATAAATAGCCTATTTATGCAATAAATATATTTATGGTAAAGAAAAAAAATTTGTTAGTTTAACTATTCTTTACACCAAAGCTCATACGCCGTTCTTTAAATTTTGCGTAAAAAGCGCAAAAATATGATAATAATAACTAGACTATACCATTTACATATAAGAAAGCAAAAGCTGGAAAAAAATATCGTAAATCTACTTTAAATTTTTGAATTTACAAATATCGATGTATATCTCTATAATTGAGGGTGTTTAAACCCACTAAAAACATTTATAATAAAATATTATATGCAATTTATCTCATTTTAAATTGACATATCAAAAAAGGTTTTAGTTCATGCCTAGAAACATCAATACCACAGATTACATTACAAGAAAATTTTATCTTGCTCTTAGAGTAAATAAATAACATACAAGTACTAAAAATTATTCATACACTCACAGTATGAAATTAAAATAATTGTACTTTGGTATATAACTGATTTACCCCAAGTCGAATGTTTTTTGGACATGTGTAGTGTTTGTGATATTGTTGTATTTAGGAATTAATTTTTTGTAATATATGTCAATGAGGATGTAAGTTTGTGAGAAGGTACATTGAACTATTGTATATTAATTATTTTAAACAATAAGTATGTCTTTAAAATATATATAATTATGGAGGTAATAAAAGTTTGTAGAATATGTCTTGCTATGGATGTAAACATGCATGATTTGCAGACACAGCCTTGGGAAACTTACTTAGAAACCTTACTTGGAAATGTAAGTTTATTTTTTATACATAGTTTTACAATTAAAAAAATATATAATTCACATAATAAAACCTATTTCACATTTACAAATTGGAAAAATATTTAATTAAATTTGGAAAAATAAATGTTGATTGTAATTATTTTCTTCTATTGTATATTCAGCCTCTGATTGCAACGAAGTTACCACCATTTGCGTGTTTTGAATGTTCTGCTCTGTTGAAAAAGTATTATCACTTCAGAGACAAATGCCTGAGAGGGCAAACAACATTATATGGGATTCTGCATTCAAATGGAAAGGTAAAAAGACTTTATATTTTAAAATTGATTGGTGATATGTCTAGTTAGCCACTGAATGTCCTATGAAGTTCTGACTACATGTAAATAAGCTTTTATCCGTAGCTTTGCTCAAATGAACATTGATTTTTTCAGCTAATTCTCGGACTAATACAGAAATAATTTTTCTATCAAATGCTATTAAATTAATTATTTCAAGATGTTGTACTATACTGGTGGATATTACCTTACACCAAATTCGAAATTATAAGCAATTATTTTCTAAACTTTTAAGGAAATCTGATGATGCTATAAAGTTTCATACAAAGTTTATTCCCCACTCTACCAACCCTTTCTTTAAGTTTTACAAGAGAAAAAGTAGACTGTCATTGTCTCCATCTATCTATTTCTATACTGAAATTCATCATAATTGAATTGGTAGTTTTGGCATGTTAGGGTAAGGACCAAATAAACTCACTTTCTCTTTTAAAATATTTGTAAGGACTATATTAAGCACTCACAGTTTTTTTTTAGGTAACAAGAGAAGAGATACAGCAAATTAACAGATCAATCTATCAACTGGATTCGAAGTTAACTATACACGATATATCTCAGGATAATATAATTTCCTATATTCATGATGAAGATAGTGCTTTGGAAATCAAGAAGGAACCAGCGACAGAAGAGGATAAACACAAGTTTAAAATCGAAGACAGCATTAAAGAAGAGATTTGCTTTGATAATCTCTCATTGCTCCTCTCTTCAGATGATGATGAACTTGAAGATAGTACTGAAGAAGAATGTTTAGATGACTTTCCACTACTTTCTACAGATGATGAGGAATCTTTGCCATTGCAGGCAATCAATAAAGATAAAAAAAGGAAAGAGAAGGAACAAAAGAAGCCTAAAGAAGAAGATACTGCTGATCCATTGAAAGATATTAGAGTAAGTGAAGTTCGCCTTACAATATTTCTTTAGTAAATAATCTAAATGTATATTATAAATCAAAAAAGTTTGTTTGTTTGAATGCTCTAATGAGAACTACCAGTCAGATTAAAAAATTGTTTTTGTATTTGACAAAGAAATCATTGAAGATGGCTTTAGGCTATTTAACATCACACTGCCATTAATAGAAGCCAAGCTGTATTGAAAATTTTTAGTTGCACACAAATGGAGTTGCAGACATTGTTAGTAATATATAATAATAATATATTAAATGAGCTATTATTTTATATATATATAAGTTTTGTGAATGTAGGAAAGGCTCTCACAATTTCAATGAAATTTTGTAATTAGACAGTTTCTTTCTTTTTGAATGTCCACCATGTCCACAATGTTTGAATGTACCATGTCATATATTTCATTTTTTTTTTTTTAATGAAAGGATTAATTACTTTCCTGTTTTTATAATGTAAATAATGGTTAAATATATATAAAATTGCAAAATGTGTATGTTTAGTCAATGTGTTATTCATATCAATTTGTTTTAATTTTTTATTTTTATCACTAGTTTTTGACAAATACCATACTCAGCTCTGTCAACCAGGTAATATTGGCAAACTTGTTAAGATGAAGATTTTGAAACCATATTCTAAATAAAAATGGTTATGTGATACAGGTCAGAAGTGTCATACAAGAGATTCCTATAGAACTAACAGAGCTACTTCCTCGGAAAACAAAAAGTAAAAAACTGATAAAGTCTAAGAAACGGAGAAGGAAACCTCGGACTGATGATAAAGATAGAGACCTGGAGGACCTGGAGGAATATGTTTCAGTTGTTAAACTGTCTGTGAGTATTCATGTTTATTGTTCATTTATTATGAAATATTTCATCACCAATACCTATTTTCATCAATGATGTTTAAGTTTTTAGTGACATAGCACCGATGTAAATGAATTCAAACCCATACAATGATTCTCAGGTTTCAGGCAGGACTTTTTTAATGTCCACCTGGCTGGCTGCCACCCTCAAGTTGAAAATGTACCTCCAAATACTTGTAATAGTGTTCTGGGAGTCGCACCTTAGAGCCACTATATCCACTGGGCTTAGATTATCCATGATTGTCACTTAACAATTAAAAAAAATGTGCTCATATATACATTTATTACATTAGGATTCTCTCATGGTTTAGATTGAAGAGCAAATGGAGGAGATAAATAAGAGGCAGCAGTCATCGAACTATTTGAACGCTCCGTACCAATGCAAGCTTTGTTTTAAAGGTTTCTTAAATACACAATCTTGGAAACACCACCTCAGCAAACATGACCCGGTGAGATACTCAAGTACATAAATAAAAAAAAAAAACTACCTCACCTTTGTACCACCTAACCATCAGTGAATATCATGTTAACTTGTAGCTAAATTAAGGATTGTATGATGTTATTTAAGCCATAAAATAAATACTAAAAATTTACTTGATAAATCTAAGATACTTAAAATTTCAGCCGTTCTTGAGTTATAAATGGCGTAAATAATCCGACTTTGTTTTATGTATACTTTATACATTTTGATCTGATTAAATGAATGAGAAACAAAAACTATTAAAAATAATAAGAAGACGAATAGTGGACTAGTTGATAATATACAAAGGGATATGATCACATACAAGATCGTAGAATTCTAAACTAAGTAAAATTCAGAAGCGATGATAGCTCAGTTGGTAATGTGAACGAACGCCGTGTCAAGAGATGTGAGCTTCGGTGATGGAAAATATTGTAATAAAACCATAGCATGGTGGTGAGGCTTTATCTAAAATGTGCCGTCAAATACCGTTAAAATGGTAGACTCGTTAAACCAGCGGAGGAACTGGCTCTCAAGTGCAACTGCCGGAACACACCCATTGGTATTTGTCAGCAGATTTTCAACCTGAGTGTGGTTGCTAGCCTGGTAGACATTAGAAAAACCCCACCACCATGCTATGCTTACTGGTTACTGAAAAAAATAACGTAATTTTTTAATATGTGGCACTATATGAGCAGAAGTGTGATATAGTCATGGTCATGAAGCAAAATTTAGTTAGCAAGATATTACATAACGCAATTTTGAAGTTTCTTGAGGGTCCCTTCCCCTTCGTAACGCATCGTAACATTTTTCTGTCGCCCTCACCCTCCTCAAACATTACGTAACACGCATGTGAGCATTTTTACCTAAAAATTATAATAATTATTAATAAACTCTTAAAATCAATGACCTATTCATCGTAACCACTGGACATGCGATTAGAAATATTGTAGTGGTTCTCTGTAAATGATATACATGCGAACTTGGGAAATTTTAACGGGCTTGTTTTTTAGATAAACAAAAAAAAAAAATGTTACGTAACGCTTCGTTCGAACGCTTCCCCCGACCTTGTAACGCATCGTAACGTTTTACAACGTAACGCTTGAACGGCCTCGTACGCGCGGTGTTCGAACCCGGTACTTTTTAGCACAAAAGTACGATTAAACAGTGCGGAACTTCGCGTCAAGGGACGTGGGTTCGAACCCAAGCACCTACAATGAGCTTGAGCTTTCGGTGAAGGAAAACATCGTGAGGAAACCATAGCATGGTGGTAGGGCTTTTTCTGATGCCCGCCGCCATAGCTACCACCCTCTAGTTGTGAACCTGCCGCCAAATACCAATAGGTGTGTTCCGGCAGCAGCACTTGAGAGCCAGTTCCTCCACAGGTTTAGCGTGTCTACCGACTTGGGCCGTATCGACACTTAAGATCAGGTGAGATTATGGCCATAACGCTAAACCTTAAGTATAAAAAAAAAAAAAAAAATATAATGGTTATATCAGAGTGGAGGGGAGGTAGAGTGTGAGATATGCAAGTTCCGGTTGAAGTCGAGCCGGGCGCTGCGTAACCACTCGGCCAGACACGCCACGAAGTACGTCTGTAAGAAATGTCCCTACGTCTCGAGGTGCACGTAAGTATTAACTATTTATTTCACCATTGGACCGTTTATATTGAAAGTGGTGTAAGTCCATTTTTGAGAAAAACGAGCTATCACTTAATTCGTGCTTAATTTAATGTAAATTTTGAAGTGAAACTTCTTTAGGCGCATGAGGGTAAAATTTTTACAGATGAAACGTCACGCCGGTATGCAACGGAAGTGTCGGAAAAGAGAGAGAGAGAGAGTGATCGAGACCGATTGAGAGAGAGTAAGACAGGGAAATTTAAATTAAAGTAAAAAATTAAATTATTAATTTAAAGTTAATTTAAAGTTTTAGATTTGTATAAATATAAACAAGATTTATAAATTAGTTCGCCAAAGAAGTTTCACTTCTGACATGTGTACTTTGTACGCACGCATGTTTTTTTTTATATATGACTAGTCCGTGTTTAATTTCTCATAGTAATCCCATGTTTTGTACAACTTAAAATCGGTCGGTAAATGAAATGAACAAATATAGTAACGTTTAATTTTCTCGAAACACAAGAAAATGGACTTACACCACTTTCAAAATAAACGGTCCAAATATCGGTGTATTCAAATTCTTTGTTTTAACAAAGGTTTAGCGTGTCTATCAACTTGGGCCGCATCGTCACTTACGATCAAGTGAGATTATGGCCATAACGCCAAACCTTAACTATTAAAAAAGAAAGATAAACGTTACGGCGCGTTACAGTTTATTATGGTCAAAATTTCGTTACGCAGTACTTGAATAGCATCTAACCCTTTTTGATGCATAATTTTGAATAACTGTGCCGACAATTTCGTTCGCGTGGAACTAAAATTATTTAATCTCGCACCGTTATTTTAATTGCAATGACTTTTGCTAAAGTTAACGGATTTAAATAAAACAAAGACTAAATGTTATTCGAAGATACGCTTGGTAATTTCCTTGGTGACCATTTATCATAAACGTTTTACTTTAACAGTCATGCGCGGACAAACAAACAGACAGACAGACATGAAATGATGTAAATGTTTGTTAGTCATCTTGCGATATTTTTTCCACATAAATCTAAATTTACATTCTTATTGTTTGTGTAGATATTGAAGAAATAAGTTGTATGTGTATTTTAATATTCAGAAATCAAGCGAGGCGACACGAGAGCTGGCACCGAGGCGTCACCTATGAATGCCAGTACTGCGGTGAAGTCTCAACGTGAGTACTAACCACGATAATAAAATTATTGTTTTAACTATTTTTAACACTCTTGACATTTAATTTTCCCAGAAATAAACATTTCTACGGTAAAATAGTGAATATTAAAAACATTTGGAAAATGACATGCTTAAATAAAACAATTTTTAGGTGTTACCATTTAATATAATGTTCTTGCACGGGTCATAACACGAAACGTTTGGTGTTGCCATCACTCCGTACATTCCAGAGTCGAGCAATTTTCTTGACTTCATTGATAATTGTTTTAAATCTAATGAAAAACAATTTATGAAATTGAAGAAAATGTATGAAAAAACTTATAAAATATTACAAACGTACTATAAATAATATGAGTTTTAAATTTGGCTGTGTCACAAACGTATTCTTATATAATAAATGTATATTGATAAATATGAGTGTTGTGAGTATTGGAGGTATTAGAAATAACATAGATTACTTTTTATTGAAAAGTTTTTTTTTTACGGAAGATAAAAAAATTGTTTGTTTATTGAAGAAAGGTACAAAAACAAGCAAAGCTAGTTAAATAATTTTTATCTACACGCGAACGCAGTCGCGGGCATAGCTAGTTTATTTATAATTCTGCTGGACAATTATCGTACGATTACAAATAAGTTTTCTGTCTTCATATTTATGGATCATCAACCGGGATGTAACTACTTCCTTACATTTATGTATATTTAATGAATATATGTGAATAATTTTATTTAGTTTATTTTATAATATAGTATATATAGTTGTATTGCTTTGTAGTATAAACTGTGTTTTCCTACTTTTTAATAATGCAGGTCTATAATGTGCCTTAGCACGTTCTTTAAATATGACATACTTAATAAAGCTATTTGAAGCGATGATAGTTCAGTGGTAGCGTGTACGACTTTGAATCAAGGGACGTGAGCTCGAATCCAACCACCTACAATGAACTCTCCTTTCAGTGTAGGAAAACATCGTGAGGAAACCATAGCATGGTGGTGGGGCTTTTTCTGATGCCCGCCGCCATAGCTACCACCCTCGAGTTGAAAATCTACCGCCAAATACCAATAGGTGTATTCAGGCAGCTGCAATGAAAGCCAGTTCCTCCACAGGTTTAGCGTGTCTACCAACTTGGGCCGTATCGTCACTTAAGAAAAAACATCTAAATACATTGGGACCATTTCTTTTCTAAAGCTCTATAATGACATGAGATCACACCCTATCTAATGTGAACGCTTAAATCTTTTGGATTATCCAAACGATTGGAAATTTTGAACTACGTAAGATCGTAATACGTTTTTTTTTTTTTTTTTTTATACTTAAGGTTTAGCGTTATGGCCATGATCTCACCTGATCTTAAGTGACGATACGGCCCAAGTTGGTAGACACGCTAAAGCTGTGGAGGAACTGGCTCTCAAGTGCTGCTGCCGGAACACACCTAGTGGTATTTGGCGGCAGGTTCACAACTAGAGGGTGGTAGCTATGTCGGCGGGCATTAGAAAAAGCCCTACCACCATGCTATGGTTTCCTCACGATGTTTTCCTTCACCGGGCGCTCAAGCTCATTGTAGGTGCTTGGGTTCGAACCCACGTCCCTTGACGCGAAGTCGTGCACACTACCACTGAGCTATCATCGCTTCAAATTTTTCGACAGGAAATGGACGTCACATTTAAGTCACGTCCGCATCAAGCACCCGTCGCAGTACGTTTGTGATATATGCGGCTACTCGTTCGTGAGTAAACTCGGTCTGAACGGTCACAAGAGTCGTATGCATAAAAACGTACCTGTAAGTGTTTTAATTATCGTATCTTTGAAGGGTTTTTTTTTTTAATTTTATGAAATACGGGGCAAACGAGCAATCGTGTCACCTGATGGTAAGTTATCACCGCGGGATATGGACACCGAAAACATGAGGGGAATCGCAGGTGCGTTGTCGGCCTTTATTTGGGGGGGGGGGTGGCTCTCTAATGCAACTACCGGAACACTCCTAATGATATTTGACGGTAGATTATCAATTTTAAGGTGGTAGCTATGGTAACCCTACCACCATACTACGGTTTCCTCACGATGTTTTCTTTACAGGCTCAAGGTCATTGTAGGTGAATTCGAACTCACGTCCCATGACGTGGCGTTCCTACACGCTACCATCTGAACTAGACTAACTAACTTTTAGAAGAGAATTGATAGCGAAATTTATCCTCATTGTAATTTCTCTATATACAAGAGAGAAGAAAGTACATAACGTAGAGAGAAGGAGAACAATAGATATATAATGCTCTGTAGACTGTCTCTTTTCTCCCTCTCTTGCGGTCCGTTTTAAGCAATTTCACTCTACGAATTTTTAAAGCCATGATAGCTCAGTGGTAGTGTCTTCGGACTCCGCGTCAAAGAACGTGAGTTCGTATCAAACTAAAATTAGCTTCAGTGTTCAGAGAAGGAAGGAAGAAACTATAGCATGGCGGTAGAGCTTTTTCTAACACCCGCCTGACTGGCTACCACCTTCAAGTTAAAAATCTGCCGCCAACTACCAATAGGTGTGTTCCGGCAGCTGCACTTTAGAGCCAGTTCCTCCAAAGGATTAGCGTGTTCACCAACTTGGGCCGTATCGTTATTTATGATCAGGTGAGATTATGGCCATAACGCTAAACCTTAACTATAAAAAACACCACGACATTACTCTTTAAATGTAATTCCTAACTCTTACTCTAGAATAAAAGAAATTTAAAGATAGTACTTTTAACTTATAACTTTTATGAATTTTTACTTTTATCACATGGTGTTGTATGAGCCATTTTAATTAGTATATATATAGCTTAGTTTTTTTTCTTCACTTTATAATTTTATTTTTGGTACTTGTAAACTTTCATTTTAATGTAATATTAAATAGGTTAATTTGATTAAGTGTTATTTATTCATACTAGGAAATGAAGGAAGCTGATAATAATATTGAAGCAGATCTATATTGTGCGGAGTGCGATGTTAAGTTTATATGCTTGGAAGCGTTCCAGAGGCACACGGTGACGTCTGTCAAGCACACGCAAACGAATAACGTCAGGTAACGTTATATTTTAAACTTATTTATTTTTGGTCCTTCGAGCGTCTGTAATTAATTAAATTTTGCACTCCTTTCGCAGTTTCCAAATTAAACTACTATTTGATTCATATTTTTTTTGCTTCAACCGTTAAATTTATTTTGGTCCTTCGAGCGTCAGTAATTAATTGAATTTTGTACTCCTTTCGCAGTTTCCAAATTAAAATAGTATTTGTTTAATTGTTTTTTACTACACCCTCTATTCAGTATCGTTTAAGCTAAATTGTGCACAGTGATAGCATAAACTTGTGTATGCACCCTCCATACCCCCAATTATTTCCTACCCACATTGTCATATAAGTAAGATTGCGGTCATAATGCTTAACCTATAAAATGTATTAAAAAGGAGTCGATTTAATTAAATATAAAATAATATATGTTTTACATTGTTGATTGTTAGTTCCAATAAATAAATATATTGTAACATGTAACAAAATATACATATAAAAATATTTTTGATATTTCATAAGAACATGTTTGATTTTAAGTATATCCGATGGTTAGTGGAGATGACATATGTGGTAAATTCTTAATAATATAATCTCGACTTAGATTATAAATGTGAATGTAAGTTTGTTTGTTATGCTTTCACGCGAAAAACTGCTTAACCGATCATCATGAAAATTTGTACATATATTCTAGGAGGTATTAGAAGTACTTTTTGTGGAAAAAAAAATTATATTTTTTTAAGAAAGATAAAAAAACTTATATATTGGTTTCAATGCGAGCGAAGCCGCTTTTAAAAGCTAGGAAATTCATAAATTCGAAAGTGAGTTTGTTTGTTTGTTTGTTACGCTTTCACGTTTAAACCGCTGAATCGATTATGATGATTTTTATGATACGTGGGAACCTGGAGACGATGATAGGCAATTTTTTTCTTCAGAACATTGTTGGAAGTGTGGTAATTTTATTCCTCATAAACTTTGGAACTTTTTATTGCGTCATCGACTTGTTGGACAAAATCAATATTAAAGCGAGTGAAACCGCACTTAAAGTCTAGTTTTAAATAAATATAAACTCGTTACAGCAAAGGATGCAGGTTGTGCGGTGAGGTGTTTAAGAATTCAAAGGAGCTGAGGATCCATCGCAAGGTGCACGCAAGGAAACTACCCAAGTTTTATGGGAAGAAAGCCACTGATACGAGTTGGCCGGTGAAATGTGAACAAGTGAGATGGATTTGAATTTTATTCCCTAACTAGATGTTCCCGCGACTTCGTTCGAGTGAAAAAAAATTTTTCTTACTCGTTTTTGTGACTTTTTTTTATGGAATATAGGGCAAACGAGCAAGCGTGTCACTTGATGGTAAGTGATCACCAGAGGAATCGCAGGTGCGTTGACCCCCTTTATAGGAGGGATTGGCTGTCAAGTGCAACTGCCGGAACACACCTATTGGTATTTGGCGGTAGATTTTCATCTTGAGGGTGGTAGCAATGGCAGCGGGCATTAGAACAAGTCCTACCACTATGCCATGCTTTTCTCACGATGTTTTCCTTCACCGAAAGCTCAAGCTCATTGTAGGTGTTTGGATTCGAACTCACGTCCCTTGATGCGAAGTCGTACACACAACCACTCAGCTATAATAGTAAAAAATAATAATTCAAAAGTGTGCTTTAGACCGCACGACTGAAGTAAAACGTCTCTGACTTTGCTGCTAAGCTAGCTCAATTTATGGGATAGGGGAAGGAAATGCACCATAAATATAATACACTAATACTGACACTATGTCACTTCACACGAAACAAGCTCATTGCAGGTGATTGGATTCGAACTCACGTCTCATGACGCGGCGTTCCTACACGCTACCAATGAGCTATCATCGCTTCAAATACGACATGATTTTATGTAATCCGACTGCTAGTTGCTAAGATTAACGCGTTCAAACAAACAAACAAACAAACAAACTTATCCGCATTATTTTAGATGTTTTTTTTTTGGTTTTTTTTTTTTTTGCTCAAGTGCTCAGAAGAAATCTCAAATGCTCGTGATTACTGGAACCATTTCCGACGATCGCACCCCGATAAGAACTACCCCATACAGAAAGATAACGTATGCGATATATGCGGGAAGAGCTTCAAGGTAATTTTATATGGATTTTACAAAGGCTTTCGATTAAGTTGATCTACTTATTAACGTGTCTATTGGAAATGAGTTACTAAGTTAGTTTTTTTTTTTTAATAGCCGTTTTGACCATAACCTCACGTCATTTAAAAGAGAACTTCAAGGTTTATTTAATATGGATTTTACGAAGGCTTCTGATTAAATTCGTCTAACTTGGTCTATTGGAAATTAATGATTATGTTAGAGAAAGTTATTCTTTAATAGCTTTTAACCGTAATCTCACGGTACTTAAAGTGACGATGTGATCCAAACTGGTGAGCTGACTCAAGTGTAATTGTCGGGAAATACCTATAGGTATTTACCAATCGATTGTCTATTTGTCTATCAGTCAGTCAGATGGGCATTAGAAAAAACGCCTACCACCGTCGTATGATTTCCCTATAATGCTCTCTTTAAACGGGCGCTCAGGATCATGCAGGGATTCGAACTCGTATCCATCGACGCGTTATCGATACTATAGGTTGGAGAAATTGACCAGTAATAGATTAGCGTGATGTAGACCTTCTATGAGGAATGGAGGATTCTAGTGCCCACTGGGTAGCTACCACCCTCGGGTTGAAAATCTGTCACAAATTACTATAGGTATGTTCTGGCAGTTGCACTTGAGAGCCAGTCCCTCCACAGGTTTAGCGTGTCCACCATCTTGAGCCACATTGTCACTTAAAATCAGGTAACATTAGGGCCATAACGCTAAAACCAATAATAAATATGTATAGACTGCCTACAGAGTTTTAGTGTATAAAAGCTGTTAACACTGAAATGCTTACTGACAAAGGACACTAATAGAGGATAATATATTGTACTGATCGTACTTAGGGAGGGTCAGTAAAACAAGATAAATTTAACGCCTTAACCGCTAAATTGATTGTAATGAATTTTGAAACAGAGATAGACCCAGGAAACGTAGATTGGCTACTTTTTCTCGCGAAATAGAGAGGTAAACTTTGTATGAAACTTCCCATTTGTTTAACAGAATCAATATAAACGCAAGCGAAGCCGCACGTAAAACCGAATAATGTTTTTTTTTATATACTTATGGCCATAATCTCACCTGATCTTAAGTGACGATACGGCCCAAGTTGGTAGACACGGTAAACCTGTGGAGGGACTGGCTCTCAAGTGCAGCTGCCGGAACACACGTATTCGGTGTTATCTGGTTTGAACCCCCACTGCGATGGCGGTGACACGTAAGAGCCCACATCCCGTTCCAGAACAGTTCGTACATGGTTTACCACAAAAGCACTCATTCCGATGAGAGGGCTCACAAGTGCCCGACCTGCGGGAAGGGTTTCCGGAACACGGTGAACCTGCACAACCACGAACGTGTGCACTCGGACGCGCGGCCCTACCCCTGCACCATGTGCTACAAGGCGTTCAAATGCAAGGGGGCCCTCGACAGGCACTTGCGGGTTAGTAGCCATTAGCTTCAAGTCAATATAAAGTAGGGTGGCGCGAAGAAACCGACTATTTTTTTTTTTCAGTCTCTAGTGAAAAAATGTTAGTTTTTGATGTTTTAAGAGCCCTCTCCAAAGAACAACTAAAAAAAAAAATTTTAAGTGGTCGCTCCAAATTTTTTTAAATTTCAAAATTCGTCAAAAATCGCTTTTTTTTTTTTTTTTTTTATTTATTTGTATCTATTATTATAATAAATAAAAGAAAAAAATGTATGGAATTTAAATTTATATATTAAAAGGTCGCTCGAAAAAATCTAAAGTAATGAACTAATAATAAAAAAAAAAATTTGAGCGACCTTTTTAAAACTTAAATTTTGAACTGAAACTTTCAGAAACTTATTGTTTTTTGGTCTATAAAATTTTACCGTAACGAGAAAATAAAAAAAAACGATTTTTGACGATTTTAGAAATTAAAAAAAATTTGGAGCGACCTCTTAAAATTTTTATTGTTAGTTGTTCTTTGGAGAGGGCTCTTAAAACATCAAAAACTAACATTTTTTCACTCGAGACTGAAAAAAAAATAGTCGGTTTTTTTGCGCCACCATAATATAAAGTAATTATTATATAACTTTCTTATATATAATTATTCCGAAAAGTGTACCACACGAAACTAACGGTTTGAAAGTTTCTATAGCAATTATCTAAAACGTTTAGGTTTTTTTTTATTCGTATTAATACAATTAACGATAGAGTTTAATGAACATAGAATACTGCTTTCTGGTATTTTCTGAACTTTGGCCACCGTCAGTTTGAGTGTCGTCACTTTGTCGAGCTGCAATAAAAAAATCCCTAATATGTCAGCAAAAGTCATTATAGCTCAGATGGTAGTATGTACGGACGCCGCGTCAAGGGACTCGGGTTTAATTCGACATACAATGAGCTTTAGCTTTCGGTAAAGGGTAATATCGATCTCAAGTTGTCAAGCGTCGAAGCGATGATAGCTCAGTGGTAGTGTGCACGACTTCGCGTCAAGGGACGTGGGTTCGAACCCAAGCACCTACAATGAGCTTGAGCGCCCGGTGAAGGAAAATATCGTGAGGAAACCATAGCATGGTGGTAGGGTTTTTTCTGATGCCCACCGCCATAGCTACCACCCTCAAGTTGTAAACCTGCCGCCAAATACCAATAGGTGTGTTCCGGCAGCTGCACTTGAGAGCCAGTTCCTCCACAGGTTTAGCGTGTCTACCAACTTGGGCCGTATCGTCACTTAAGATCAGGTGTGATTATGGTCATAGCGCTAAACCTTAAGTATATAATAAAGAAAAATTTTAACATATTACAGAAACAAAAACATATATGGTATCAGCGTCCCTAAAAGCGGGATACGTACACACTACCACTGAGCTATCATCGCTTCAAATAGTACAAATTAACGTAAATTTCTTGTCACTGAATACTGTAAATAAAAAAATAATATTTGTTCGTATTAAAATATAAATAGATATATAGGTAAAAAAATTAGATTTATTAATATAGACTGCATGCGATTGAGAAAGTATTGGAGACGATTTTTAACAAGAATAATTCTGTATGGCAGTGTCACACGGGAGTCAAACCTTATGTCTGCCAGGTCTGCGGGAAGGGGTTCAGCCAGTCCAACGGGCGGAAGCTGCACATAAGCACGGTGCATATGAAGCAGCCCGCCCCGCCTCGCTCCAGGCTGCAAAGGAAGAATAAATAAATAAAATAAAATGATGATGATGATGATGGTTTTCAGGTGATGATGGCTTCGCGGTAGGGACGTGAGCTCGAATCCACCTGCGATGAGCTTGAGCTTCGGTGATGGAGAACATCGTGATGAAACCGTAGCTATCTGGCTAACTACCATCTTGAAGTTGAAAATCTACTGCCAGATACCGATAGGTGTGTTCCGGAAGTTGCACTTGAGAACCAGTTCCTCCACAGGTTTGCATATCTACTAACTTGGGCCGTGTCGTCACTTAAGATAGAGTGATAATATGGCCATTACAAATAACCTTATCTAATAATTTCTTATGTTTACGTGAATATTACTCATTGAAATAAAACTAATTTAGTGTAGTGTCACAAACAACATTAAAAATTAAACTGAAGGTAGAAATACTGTAACATTGACTTTTCTGGACAACCTACAGCTGAAGGCTGAAAAGCTTTCGAAACGCTGGGATCAAAATTAATAAATAACCGCGATAAAATCCGTTTAAATTAGTTTTATTTCGATAAATAAAGCTTACCTATATTAAAAACGACAAAATGCGTTACTAACTAGTCCATACATCACAACTTCTACTTTATATGAAAAAGGCTTTCTTTGTTTAATACTAGATTTTACCTGCGGCTTCGCGCACGTTAATATTGATTTTTGTCAAACAAATTGTATGACGCAATAAAAAGTTTCTCATAAAAACTTTATCCCTCCCTTTACTCCACTTCCAATAAGGTATTCGTGAAAAAAGTAACCTATCACCGTCTCCAGGTTCACGTCTATCTCTATATCAAAGTTTCATCATAATCTATTTAGTGGGTTTCTATTTGGGGGGAGAGGTGTTGTAAAGCGTTACGATGCGTTACAATGGTGGGAGGGGGGTCCGAACAACGCGTTACGTAACATTGTTTTGTTTATATATATATATATATATATATATATTATATATATATTATATATATATATATATATATATATATATATATATATATATATATATATATATAAATGAATCTCTATTTCCCTTGGTCGCGTGAAACAAAACGGATGGAACAATTTCGCTAAATCTTTTTGTTGTCCTGTTTATTATTATCAGAAGAAGGTTCTAATGAAAGAAAAAATAAGAAAGTCGAGTGTAACATTAGAAATATATATATATATATATATATATATATATATATATATATATACATTAAAATGAATCGTCGAAATGTATGTACGCGCATAACTTCCGCACGACTGCACCAAATTAATTATTTCATATTTTATTGCGTTCGTTATAATGAGGACAAAGGATTATAAAAAAAACGCACAATTTTTTTTAAACATTATGAATTATATGAAAAGTAATGATGCGATGATATTTCAGTTTCAAGCGACGATAGCTCGGTACGTAGCGTGTACAGACGCCGCGTCAAGGGACGTGGGTTCGAATCCACCTATATTTAAATTTCATATAATTAAAAGGCATTTCATTCGTTGAGGTGATATAGTCAAATATAAGTCAGAAGGTTTTTGAGTTTTCGCATATGAACATCGTCGTGAATACAGTTCATCGGTTATAAATTAAATATATATCGAAGGTCAACGCCGTACAGCCGTCAATACAAGTTCAAGGTAAAGTATATATATGTTACGTAGAAAGCGTATAATTTCTACTTTACATAGAAAAATATGCGACTTCCCTGTCAGCGATAAAATATATCTACGAGCGTGTAATCTTATGTCTTTATAAAAAATATATAAAGGGGTTGTTTTATTTTGTTCATACTTCTTATGAAAATTTGAATGATTATATTAAATTATTTCCGGGTGTTTATCGTTCTAAGCTTAACGGATCACTGTAAATTTAAATAAATAAACGTTATTTTGTTAGATAAGTATTTTTGTTTTTATATGATCTTGGTGTATGTATCGTAGAGATTTTTATCCTAAAAAATATTTTATGAATGTGATAAGTAAAAATTTTCTACATTTTTCTTATTAGCCCTTCACATAATCTTATTGTAATGAATGTGATAAGTATTTTTTGTTATGTTATGCCGTTCACATACTCTAATTGTAATATGAGATGTTAAATTCACACATAGATATATAATGATGGAAAATTTTATTTGTAACTTACTGCCTTATTCTGAATATAATTATTGAAAGAATTAGCCGTTTTCTGAAAGGAAATTTACTTTATAACTGTATTCTGTTCACTGGTTGCAATTTTTGTTACTTATTTAAGAATATTTTTCTTTTCCATCGGTTGCTTGCTGAAGATAAAAAGTCTTACACTACAATGCTGTTTAATACAGTGTCCGCATATTATTAAAATACGCTAATAGCACGTTTGCTATTTATATTTTTCTTAAAATCATAATTTTTGCCACAACTGTTACGCCATAACATTAAAAAAGGCGGAAGAAGTTATT
Organism: Actias luna; assembly: GCA_039707435.1. Classification (NCBI taxonomy): domain Eukaryota; kingdom Metazoa; phylum Arthropoda; class Insecta; order Lepidoptera; family Saturniidae; genus Actias; species Actias luna. Next base: position 2,215,363 of record JAZHAC010000019.1, on the reverse strand, counting down.
TTATAGCAATTATTAGATTTCTTAAGAAAAATAAATATACTTAAGCTACAGCGTACTTATACTTTGTGGTTTGATTTTGTATTTAAAAAATCATGTATTAATAGTGATGTCAAAGAAATATTTTTAAAACGAGACCTGTTTCATAACATTTTAAAAATTTTTAAACCCACCGTTTATTAATCTCATTATCTTAATTACAACGTTTGTTACAACTAACAAGCACAAGGTTTTTATTTTAATTAACTACCTTCAAGACAAGTTATATTTGTATGGACGGGTGAGTAATGTTGAAGTAAGTCAACAAAGTTTCTTATTTACAGCTTAATAAGTCAGTTATTATAATGAGAATATAAATTAACGTATAATATTGTCTAACATACCTATTTTACTTTTCTATAATAAATCGATATGAAATTATTCTATTTGTTGTATATGATTCATGTTTTTTATACCAAGCTCTTCTTTTTATTGTAAAGCGACATAGGCGAGCTGCCTGATTCCGCCAGTGTCGTAATTAGAAGAGAAAATGAAGGAGATTGCCCGGTAGAATGTTTCCGTATTTCTATTAAAATTAACCAGTGAGATTTTGTCTCTAAGCCAGATTACGTACAACAAAAAACATCACAACACAAAAACCCAACCCCCATACAGAACATTACAACTAAAACACAATACGACCTACGGAATTATAAGGATAATATCTATATTAGAATATATAAAATTCTAGTGTCACAATGTTAGTTGCCATACTTCTCTGAAACGACTTGACTGAATTTTATAAAATTTTATATGTGTATTCGGTAGGTCTGTGACTCGGTCGTAATTTTTTTTCATACCCCTAAGTGATAAGGTTAGTCCGCCCTAAACTTGTTTTTATAAAAAAAAATTACATAAAAATTTATGTTTATTTTTTTATGGTGTAGCAATAAAAAATATATACAACCCTAAATTTCACTCTCCTACACTTATCCTCTCATTTTTCAATACTACCAAACTATGCACTAGAAATAATTTATAAGACAGAATAACGTTTGTCGGGTCAGCAGGTTTCAATATAAGGTAAAGTTTAAACATTTTATTTGCTATGAATTTACACAAGATTTTTATAAAAGGAGTATTAACTAAGGACAACACACATTAAATTTTAGTAGGACGAGGAATATTACTAGGTACGATATCATATAAGGGAAAGCGTAGATTAGGGTAGGTAAGGTACCTATTATAACAACTTCACCTTCAAGAGTATATAAGTAGCTTCGCCTTAACAGTCGACGTATCTGAACGAGACACTGTCTTTCTCTCTGTATATTTGTTGTCATTAATCGATTAATGTTCTTTATTGTAATAGTTATAAGTATAAATTGTTAAATATTTATAACAGATTTATTCTCAATATATGGTTATATGTTAAATCGATATTGTCTTTAATTAGGTACATCCAACCTCCTCCAATCTATTTTACCAAGCTCATCTCTAACCGAATTGCACTGACAGCTATCACTTGTCAAACGTACAATAGTCGTCGGCTTGTCAAAATAGATTTTCTAATGGTCTGTTATTCTGGTCCTGTTTTCATAGTTTATTTCCACTGCGAACATTATTTGTATATAACATCAGAAATTTGTCATTGATGCTGGTTTCAGTCACGACATAATTTAATTATACAAGGATGTTAAGTTTTATGTCTTGCGTATCCTAGATCTATTGTTTATACAAAGACCACTATAATGTTTATGAAAATGTACACATTAATTCTACCGAAGATAAATCTGGATTATAATATAGAATTAAGGCGGGTCTAAAACGCGACTTACTTTTTAATAATTGTGCAACGTTTCGGCTTGGTTACGCATATCATGTTTTAGACCCGCATTTAATCTCTATATTATAATGTATAAATACGCGAAAGTTTAAAAAGTGTTATAAAACTAGACAATTCAAATCTAAATATGTATCTTTATAAATAAATTAATATTATTTCAATCACGATGGAAATAGTAAAAGTGTGTAGAATATGTCTTGTAATGGATGTAAACATGCATGACTTGCGGTCACAGCCTTTGGAGACGTATTTTGGACTTATAATCGGAAACGTAAGTATAATTTATATATTTTTTTAGTGAAAATATAATAAATATAAACTTAGAATACTGTGAAAATTAAAAATCTGATTAATAATAATAGAAAACATGTTTTGGTATCTAATTAACATACAACTATTAGATTACTGACATAGTATTTAAATTATAATTTTAATGGAGAAAATTAAAAACATGGTACACATTGGTATTCAAGGTATCCAACAGTGTGCATTAATCTAATTTAAAAGGTTAATATTTATTTATAATAAGTGGAAATGTTTGTTTTGGAAATCTGAGGAACCATCAATTGGATTTCATTAATTCTTTTTGTATTTATCTAATTAAGGAAGACTTTGTGCTATTTAAGATCATGCTTCCACTAATAAAAGCAAAGCTGTGTTACAAAAATGATTAAATAAAATTCCAGTTAAATATTGAGGTGATGATAGCTCAGTGGTAGTATGTAGGAACACTGTATCATGGGATGTAATGTACAGTTTTTTTTATTATCAGTCTAAACTTTCAGCTTTCAAATGATAAAGAACTGCCACCATTTGCATGTTTTGAATGTGCAGCTCTGATGAAGAAGTATTATTACTTTAGAGACAAATGTTTAAAAGGGCAAAGAATATTATATGGGATTTTGCAATCAAACGGAAAGGTAAATAAATCACCATAAATTTTCAATTTAAATTGCCATTCTTTGATTCCTGAGTGGATCTTCTGAAATGTAATTATGAAGGATTTATTCTCAATTTCGATTGAAGTTTTTTTTAAACTTAATTCATAAGCATTCTCAGTTGCATTATTACAAGGTTCGAGTGATAATAAACAAAAAAAAAATTTTTTTTCTGATTAAGTTATGTTGTAAATTGACCACACTAGCCCTGATGGTAAACCCAAAACTTTAAATCCAAATGCAATGTACATGCAGTCCAAAAATAGATTATGAATTCATTAATGGTCACTGCTATCTTGTCAGCCTGCACAAATATCTGTTCATATTACACTGGTAAGACTCATTTTCATAAGAGCTTCTCAATATTGTTTCTGCATAGACAACCTTTTGATGCATCGTCCTTAATAAGATATTGTATTACTACCAGACAATATCTAATTAGAATACGAACAAATTAGTAGTAATAGATATGGAAGATATTGAATATATCCTAATTTATAGGCAGACAAAGTGTGAATGAGACCCTTGTAAAACATAAAATGCCTTTTCATAGATAACAAAAGAAGAAATACAGAAAATAAATAGGCCTTCTAATCTAACTGTCTACAAAACATCACAAACCAGCATAATTCACCATATTTATGATGAAGATAGTGTATTATCAATTAAGGAGGAACCTATAGATGATAATAAACAAAGTGTAAAAATTGAAGACAGTATGAAGAAAGAGGATTGTTCTCAAGAGGTTTCATTACACCAGTATACAAGTGAAGATGAGATTGAAGACACTCCCAAGGAAGCCGTTTTTGATGATATTGTAGTACCTTATACCGATATTGATGAGTCTTTGCAAACAAGTAACAAGAGAAAAAGGGTGAAAGAGAAAAAGAAAGGGAGAGGAGTTACGAAAAAAGACACAGTTGATCCTTTGCAGGATACTGAAGTGAGTTACTGGATCTATATCTAAGGAAACAATGTCATTTATATTTCACCTTTATAGTAATAGAATTAAAATAAATCACAAATAATATAAAGTCGTCATGTAATTTGAAATAAAATAGTAATACTTTTGAATTAATGTAACCCAGCTTTCTTACAATTTTACACTGTTCCTTGGGAGAAAAAATTACTTGACATTTACCAGGACTAGCTTCTCCCCAGCGCGAGATTGGGTGAGGGTTGTTTAGGGGAGGTCGAGCCCCACCTCAGCCATCCCTAAATGACTCATATAATTGATGGATGCCCCCTTATTGAAGCTTAAAATCATAAGTCATTTATCTAAATATCAATGTGTATCTAATTCAGGCGGCAAGTTACATGACAGAAACTCCTATAGAATTAACAGAGATTGTGCCTTCAAAACCGAAGAGATACCAACCCAGAAAGTCTTATGTTAAAAACGACAGAAGGTCTAACAAAGCTAGTCGCTCTGTCGCCGGGGACATTGAGGAATATGTTACAGTTGTTAAATTGTCTGTAAGAACTTTTCGATTAATACCTATTTCAGTTTTGGACCGGAGTTCCTTGTCGCACGTTATCGTTTGGATTTGTTTACGGGCTGAGGGGTTAAAGCCAAAATGGCATTTTTTGAACTGATTTTGAGGCACTTTCTGATCATCTACGAAAATAAAACTGTTATCAATCCATTCGGCTTCCGTCAATTTTGTGAATTTGCAAAAAAAAATCGAGTTCTGACATTTTATTTGATCATTACTTAATACAAACACAAAAAAAGTATAGTGAAAGGAACTCCGTTCCAACCAGATGTTTGTAAGATACCTGCCAATTTTTTAAGTGTCTCAATTTATCCATATAAACCCAGAAACTACCAAACGGTTTTGATAATACTTTTACCAATACACAAAGGCTATGCTCTACTTATACGGACGTCGTCCCTGCAGTAGGGTCATCGTCTCCACCATTTTGAGCTACATAGCCATATACCATCAGGTGAAAATGTGGCCGTTACGGTAAACCTCAAACATAAAAAAAGACTCAAAAACTACCAAACAGATTTTCATAATATTTTTACCAATACACTCAGGCTATGTTTCACTAATATGCTTTTTTAAATTCATCTTATAATAAATTGTAAAATCATTTACATTGAGCCTTTATTTTGTTAAGGAAAAATCGATGTGATTAAATTTTTGCATTAAAAATAACGAATTAAAATGTCGATGGTCAGGTGAGAATTATTGACAGTAGATATGTATGTGACGTAATAACAGCTACATTTAGGTGGAAGACCAAATTAAGGAGATAAACAAGAGGCAAGAGTCTTCGAACTACCTCAGAGCATCGTTCAAATGCGACCTCTGTTACAAAGGTTTCATAGACACGAAAGCTTGGAAACATCACCTCAGCAAACATGATCCGGTAAGAGAATTGTTTATTTTCTTTTTAACTCCTAAAGTATCCATCTGTCTTCAATATTTGTGTGCAATTGCTTTGAAACTTTCAAAAAACTATTCAGTACAGTTGTATCAATAGCTTTAAAGTGCTTAGCGAACAAACATTCAGATCCACTTTGTCAAATTAGGAGTCACAATAAAAAAAAATCATACTAAGTTTATTCCTTTCTTTACCCACTGCCAATAAGTTTTCCCGAGTAAAAGTAGCCTATCACCATCTCCAATATCTCATCTATATCTATATCACAATCATCACAATCGATTCAGCGGTTTAGGCGTGAAAGCGTAACAAACTAACTAACTCGTTTTAGCATTTATAAGGGGCATCCATTAGTAACGTGAGGCTTTTCACGTGCGAGAGAGAGTGGTCTCGGTAAATATCAAGTATTTTGTTTACACAAAAACTATGTCAAATTGTGATAACTAAATAATAATATTCCTAAATTATAAAAAATTATAAGTAATTTGTTTAAAATTAATGTAATGTAATGAAGCTCAGATTAACTTATTTCCGTTAAAAATAAGCATTTTGGAAATCCTCACGTGAAATTAGGGCAAGGTCGAGAAAATATCATGGCGTCTCACAAAGGTGACAGTTGGGATCGAAAAATCGCCAAATTTATGGATTCCTTAAAATTACTATTAGTATGGATTATACAGCAGAAAAGTTTGTTTGTTTGAACGCACTTACCTTGGAAACTACCCTCAGATTTCTAAAAAATATGTTTGTACTTGATAAAGCAATTATTGAAGCTGAAGGCTTTAAGCGATGATAGCTCAGTGGTAATGTGTACGACTTCGCGTCAAGGGTCGTGAGTTCGAATCCAAGCACCTACAATGAGCTTGAGCTTTCGGTGAAGGAAAAGATCGTGAGGAAACCATAGCATGGTGGTAGGGCTTTTTCTAATGCCCGCCTGGCTAGCTACCACCCTCAAGTTGTAAACCTGCTGCCAAATACCAATAGGTGTGTTCCGGCAACTGCACTTGAGAGCCAGTTCCTCCACAGGTTTAGCGTGTCTACCAACTTGGGCCGTATCGTCACTTAAGATCAGCTCAGATTATGGTCATAACGCTAAAAACCTTAAGTATAAAAAAAAAATAACATCACGCTACCACCAATAGGAGCGAAGCTGTATTGAAAAAAGTTATAAAAACGAGCAAAGATGATTAGAAAACTTTTACTTCCACGCGAACGAAGTCACGGGCACGGCTAATATTTAATTAAGAACAAAAACTCAATTAGCTGTAATTATATAGCTCTATCAGACTACCTTATTGCAGAGCGCAGGCGATATAGAATGTCCGATTTGCAAGTTTCGGTTCAAAACCAGGTACTTACTCCACAAGCACTCCGTCAGCCACGAGATGAAATACATTTGTAAATCGTGCTCATACGTCTCCACCTCTAAGTACGCATGACATATTTTATTACATTAGTATTCACCCACAGGTCGGAAATCCACAATAGTTGTTATTACATTCCACATAAGTACTACATAAGTTACTTAAGTTACTCACTCTCCTTGTAAGCAAAACTAAGCAATGCTCTTACCCCCCCCCCCTCGTTCCTATGCTTACCGTAAACATGGGTATATATATTTTTTAATGTACCGTAAAACACTTTTTGCTTTCGTGTATAGACAACTAAGGTTGTCGTATCAAAATCTATTTAATTTGCATAAACATTAGCTAAAGTAAATAAATGAATCTTACTGACACGATCAGAATTTAAAACCCCCGTTCCGCATGTCGTCAAAAATAAGCAAAACAAAGACCCGTCTACTCTCTATTTTTTTTGCTTACGTATTACTTATAGTCCCTTATTGAAAATTAGACAAAATCTCAGTGAAAATGGTCACAAATGTGGATAACGCAAAAAGCGTCTCAATTATTACGGAACAAAAATAAAACGGCATGTATTTAAAACTACACGACAGAAGTGAAACAGCGATATATGTCTGTCTCGCTTTCTTAGTCGCCTCGAACCGACTTTACCCGAACGAGCGTCGCACGAATAGGTTGCAAATCAGGGTTTCAAAGCCCTCCGTATAAAAGTTTCATTTCAGAAGATAAAAGCACTGAATTATTTTGTTTTTCCCTATTTATAATTACCAATAGTTTCCTTAATTTCATTGAAAACACTAAAGACCGTCAGTAGTTACTAATCAAAAGAAGACGGACATCGGTTGAGCTGCGTTTTTACTGGAAATACTTTCGATTCGTAACATATGTATAAACATTTCTATCATGTCAGTACGTGACGAATGTATGTATGTTATATCACGGGTTTTTGAAGTGAAAACTTGTATAGCGCGGTTCGGATAGGGAATAAATCCATGTATGTCGTCATCGACATGGTCACGTGACGTGTTAACGTACACACTGCCTCTGTTCCCATTAGTATACACTAATTGAATCGTAAACAGTTTCCATTTACAAGTTTTAATTTAATATCTTGTAGTGTGTAAGTGTTTAACATGTATTCAGAAAGGTCAGTCCTTAAATATACGTCGTACAACAAACACGTATTTGATTTATTATAATAACTCCCGACCTCTCTACAATCTAACATTTCATTTGGATATCCGAAAATAACAATTGTTTGTTTATAGTTTTAAGTTTTCACTTCTGTCGGCAGTCCTCATGACCACTTTGAATTTTTTTTGTATCTCTTCATCACCTTCTTGATCTATCACAAGCCTGCCATCATAAACCTGACAGCGATCATTAAAATTGGCAACAATTTCAGATTTCAAGCGAGACGCCATGAGAATTGGCATAAAGGAGTTACGTATGAATGTCAATATTGCGGTGAAGTTTCCACGTGAGTACATTCTCTATCCTATATAGTATCCTATTTGGTACCAATTAAATGTTAAGCACAGTTAAATTTATTATGTTAAATGTGTTGTAAACAAATATATAAATATTGATCAGATGATTCAGACCGGTTGACTCTCGAATGCCTCACACGTGGTCTGTCTGAGAAACCTGGTAAAGATATGGATCGATGATGGATCAGTTATAACAAACATTTTATTAAGGAATGTGAGTTACAATCTCTGCAATGAGCCATTGCGTCACCTTTTGATGACGCAAAAGAAATCGCGATAAAAGCATAGCTTGTTGGCAGGGCATTTTTTAATGCCCGCCAGCCTAGCTAAGAGTTGAAAATCTGCCGCCAAATACCTATAGATGTGTTCCGGCAGTTTCACTTCAAAGCTGGTCCCTAGGCTCAGTGTGTCCATCATCTTGGCCACATCGTCACTCAACACCAGGTGAGATCAGACCATAGACCTGTAGATTACAATAAAGATACTCCCAAAGGAAGGCCTCAAGGGATCGGTTCTCGAGTTGAACTATCAGAACACACCTGCAGATCCCAAAGTCTAGCAAAAACTATTATATGGTATGGTGCTTATAATACCATATATTTTGTAGTAAATGGACGTCATATCTAAGTCACGTCCGCATCAAACATCCGTCAGAGTTCATATGCGACGCTTGCGGATGTTCCTTCCTTAGCAAGCTCGGGCTCGCTATGCACAAGAGTAGAATGCACAAAGACGTCGCTGTGAGTCTTTCTATTTTCATACATTTCTTCAATATTAAATAAGTAATAAATAAGTTGAAGCGATGATAGCTCAGTGGTAGTGTGCACGACTTCGCGTCAAGGGACCCAAGCACCTACAATGAGCTTGAGCTTTCGGTGAAGGAAAACATCGTGAGGAAACCGTAGCATGCTGGTAGGACTTTTTCTAATGCTCGCCTGGCTATATACCACCCTCTAGTTGTGAACCTGCCGCCAAATACCAATAGGTGTGTTCCGGCAGCAGCACTTGAGAGCCAGTTCCTCCACAGGTTTAGCGTGTCTACCAACTTGGGCCGTATCGTCACTTAAGATCAGGTGAGATTATGGCCATAACGCTAAACCTATAGGTAAAAAAAAAAAGTGAATGTCTATTAAATGCGTTTATAGAATTTTGCTAATACTTTACTTCTGCTACTATTTGTGACTTATAAACTATTATAATCACCTTAAGTTATCAAATGAAACAAAATCTTTGGTTAAGTTCTTGTCCGCTCACTCTTTAAAATGCGCTCTTTCCCAGTCTTTGAAATCTAATAACTGTTCCTATTAGTCAAATAAATTGCTTTAGTTATAATTTTGAACCCATTTATTGTCTATAAGGCATTATTAGCAACTTTGGCTTTGTATGAAATTTGAAGAGATTTGATTGCGACTTTTAATAGCTGACACATTATAAATACTTTATAAATGTAGCGTATTGTCTCACATGACGTTTAGTGACGATGTGGCATAAAATATTAAACACACTAAGCCTAATGGAAAGACTGGCTCTCAATTGCAACTAATGAAACACACCTATAGATGTTTGGCGACAGAGTTTTAACTTGAGGGGGTAGCTAGCAAGGTGCGCTTGAGAAATAGCCTTATCACCATGCTATGGCGACATTTTGCTTCACCGAAAGCTCAAGCTCATTATATAGATTCAAACTCTTGTCCATTAACGTGGCGTCCGTACACTACCACTGAGCAATTAATTACTGCTGAAGCAGAACCTGGAGCTGAAGACGAATTAAGTCTTGATTTGTTTGAAACAGGATAAAAATGAAGCGGAAAATGTTAGAGAAACGGACTTGTACTGTGCGGAGTGCGATGTTAAGTTCATATCGGTAGAGGCGTTCAAGAAGCATTTGGTGATATCTGTTAAACACACGCATATAACAAATAAGTATGTTATCTCCTTACTTCTTTTTTCCCTATCTTGGTAACTATCTGACATTATTGAAGGTCATTAGCGCCATTATTAAGTGGGCAGACTGATGATTTTAGTAGCCAAATGTGGCCTACTTGGTAGAAAAATCCAGAAAGCTTTTACAGTCTCGAAATGTGTGATATATGCTGTTTTTCATTTTATCTGTGCAGAACAACTAAGCATATTATATAGAATGCCTTTATTAGAAGTTTTGGCGTGTTTTTTGGATTCCAACAAAATTACGGTACAAGTTTCCAGAGAGATTTACTGGAATCTCAAATTTAATGGCTTTTTCCTATTAGTTCTAATCCATAATCACTTGTACAGAGTGACCAAGGTGTACTACGTAAATGTCACCGACATTAGGAAATATACGGGGTTCATCACAAGTTTATATGAATTTAAAGAAATTGGCGTCATTTGCCGGTTGATGTAAATAATAAAAATTTGGAGTGAAATAAGCAAGTACACCAATATATAAAGTAAGCAGCAACAAAGGAGTTAAGAACGATGTCGTAGGGCATATGCGAGCGTCATGCCGTTTACGTTACAGCATAAAGATTTAACGGCTAACATGTACTATTAAATGTTCGCCCTAAACAGCCTAAGATCACTAAAATTGATTTTTTATTTCTACTATAGATTGTTGGTTGTTTAAGTAAGACAATTATTTATTTATGCTTAATGCCCCCTATTTATATTATTTCCTTTTTCCCACATATAAAGAACTGTAACATGTGACGCGTTTTTAAAATTTCACTTTTTTCTCATCCAGTTATCGTACCCTCTTCTAAGAAGTTGCATCGATCAAGAAACATTTGTAAAATTGCAAATATTTGACGTTAATTAAAAAAATGAGAATGTGTCAGATCCGATGCACGATTTAAGTTTTTATTTTTTTTATTAAATGGCTACACATGGGCGCACACAATTTTGCCAATGTCACGTAGGTAGATCCTCGTGTACGATTGTCTTTGAAACATGACGGTGTCATGAAAAGTGCGCAAATTACGTAACGGTTAATTATACTGCTCTGTAAATATTTTTTATTGTATATTTATATTATTACTTTTAATCATTTTACCTTTACTTTTAAGCTTGCATTGTATCATCCAGATTTATTTTATAAAAAATAATATACGCGGTATGGATAATCGCCTACACTATAGAACGAGGTTGTGACGGAAAAATCTTACAATTTTTTTGCTTAGTTCCCATCCGCCCAGTCCATACCGTGCGATAAGAAACTTGGTTTCAAAAAATATACAATGAGCGGTTAACTCTTGTATTAGTTTCACTCGTCATCAAATTTTCATACCGGAGGCTTTATAAGAAAAATAATTCTTTAGGAGTAAACTTGAATAAGTATAATGTTATAATAGCAACGGATGTCGGGTGTGCGGCGAAACGTTCAAAAACCCAGAAGAGTTGAGGGTCCATCGGAAAGTGCATGCGAGGAAACTGCCCAAGAATTATCGCAACAGACCGACAGACACCAGCTGGCCGATAAAATGTGAACAAGTAAAAATATTTATTCACAATTTTCTGTATCTTCTTCTCCTTCTTAGCCCTTATCCCACGTAGGTAGGGTCGGTACAATATGTTTTCTTCTTCCACTCAATGCTATCAGCCGTCATCTCAGTATTCAATTTCGCAATTTTCTGTATATGATTCAAATTGTCTCCATTCCCGTAGATGAAGTAATAAATAATATCTTGCACAGTTGTGTGCATACGCAGGCGGTATATTATCGATTCGATTGAACTGCGGTTTCCTTCTTGTCGAACTAAAAATTTGATTAATAATTTTTGCCCGTTTTTCGCACTTTTTCCAATACTGCTTTGCGGCTATTGGTGTTAGAATGATGTTAAATAGCCTGAAGCTTTCTTCAACGATTGCTGTATTAAATACAAAAATAATTTTTTAAACTTGACTGATAGTTTATGAGATTAATACGTTCAAACAAACAAACTATTTCACTTTTAATGTTAATATAGATAGTAAACCGGTCAGAGAATTTCTTAATGTACAAGAAATGCGAAATAAGCCCGTGGTCTCTGGTAACAAGGGGCGAATGTGTGCTTGTCGTGATATCGTCTTAGGTGGGTATCTCAAGGGATTCGCTTCAGATGAGTCCTAGATACCACTCCTACAAGACATTTTGCAAGAGTATTCAATGTATGTGTTAATAAATAATATAATTATGTTTCACATTTTTTATGCTTTAAAGGTTTTTAAGTTATGGCTACGATCTCGCATGATATTAAGTGACGATATGGCCCAAAATGGTGGACACGCTAAGTCTAGTAGAACTGGCTCTCAAGTGCAACTGCCGGGACACATCTATAGCTGCTTGGCGATAGATATTCACCTTAGGGTGGTAGCTAGCCAGGTTGACGTTAGAAAAAGTATTACTACCATGCTATGGTTTCTCAATTATGTTTTCCCTCATCAAAAGATCAGGTTCATTGAACGTGGATTCGAATTCACGACCTTTGACGCCGCTTCTGCTCACACTAGAACCTGAGTCGTCATCACTTCTGAAATTGTTCGTTCGTAAAAAGTAACACTACTTTCTGACACAGTAAATATTGAATTAATATCGGCATATTAACTGCAAATCTTAAACCGTATTCGATACTTTTTGGCATTAACATTTAAAGTTCGTTTAAGTGTTCAGAGGAGATCTCTAACGCGTGGGACTATTGGAGACATTTCCGTCGAGTGCACCCGGATAAGAATTACCCTGTTCAGAAGAATCACGTGTGTGATATCTGCGGGAAGGGTTTCAAGGTAATTTTACTTTAATAAACTAAAATTTATGTATTAAAGAATTTTTCGATTATAGATTTTTCTTAAGCTTTTGATTCCATTGAGGGTAATTTTTTCTTATTTATAAAGTTTCCACTTATCCAGGAAATATATATGAATTTAATACAAACAAAAGAATTTGTTCCTATTAGATGCAATTTTTAGTTACACAATTGTTTGAGTATGGACTTTCTATAAGCTTTTGACTCTATTGACGTCAATATATTTTTATTTATAAAATTACCGCTATTGTAGATTATTTACATTAAACATATATATGTTTGCTACTAGTGTCGACACAAAATATGTTTTTTAAGTTTAGTCGTAAACACATGACCCAAGCTTAAAGAAATGTAAAGTGTCCCTCAAGGGTCGTCTGTAGGTCCACCCCGGTGTTGGTGGTGTTGGTGGTGTTGGTGGTGTCGATGTGGAGTAGAGTGTGAGTAGGTAACCTGGTGCAGAGCAACACGTTCCTGGTGTACCACAAGCGCACGCACTCTGCGGAGCGCGCGTACAAGTGCTCGACTTGCGACAAAGCGTTCCACAACAACGGGAACCTGCAGCTGCACCGCAAGACGCACTCGGACGCGCGGCCCTATCCCTGCGCCCTCTGCTGCAAGGCGTTCAAATGTAAAGTGTCCCTCAAGGGTCGTCTGTAGGTCCACCCCGGTGTTGGTGGTGTTGGTGGTGTTGGTGGTGTCGATGTGGAGTAGAGTGTGAGTAGGTAACCTGGTGCAGAGCAACACGTTCCTGGTGTACCACAAGCGCACGCACTCTGCGGAGCGCGCGTACAAGTGCTCGACTTGCGACAAAGCGTTCCACAACAACGGGAACCTGCAGCTGCACCGCAAGACGCACTCGGACGCGCGGCCCTATCCCTGCGCCCTCTGCTGCAAGGCGTTCAAATGTAAAGTGTCCCTCAAGGGTCGTCTGTAGGTCCACCCCGGTGTTGGTGGTGTTGGTGGTGTTGGTGGTGTCGATGTGGAGTAGAGTGTGAGTAGGTAACCTGGTGCAGAGCAACACGTTCCTGGTGTACCACAAGCGCACGCACTCTGCGGAGCGCGCGTACAAGTGCTCGACTTGCGACAAAGCGTTCCACAACAACGGGAACCTGCAGCTGCACCGCAAGACGCACTCGGACGCGCGGCCCTATCCCTGCGCCCTCTGCTGCAAGGCGTTCAAATGTAAAGTGTCCCTCAAGGGTCGTCTGTAGGTCCACCCCGGTGTTGGTGGTGTTGGTGGTGTCGATGTGGAGTAGAGTGTGAGTAGGTAACCTGGTGCAGAGCAACACGTTCCTGGTGTACCACAAGCGCACGCACTCTGCGGAGCGCGCGTACAAGTGCTCGACTTGCGACAAAGCGTTCCACAACAACGGGAACCTGCAGCTGCACCGCAAGACGCACTCGGACGCGCGGCCCTATCCCTGCGCCCTCTGCTGCAAGGCGTTCAAATGTAAAGTGTCCCTCAAGGGTCGTCTGTAGGTCCACCCCGGTGTTGGTGGTGTTGGTGGTGTTGGTGGTGTCGATGTGGAGTAGAGTGTGAGTAGGTAACCTGGTGCAGAGCAACACGTTCCTGGTGTACCACAAGCGCACGCACTCTGCGGAGCGCGCGTACAAGTGCTCGACTTGCGACAAAGCGTTCCACAACAACGGGAACCTGCAGCTGCACCGCAAGACGCACTCGGACGCGCGGCCCTATCCCTGCGCCCTCTGCTGCAAGGCGTTCAAATGTAAAGTGTCCCTCAAGGGTCGTCTGTAGGTCCACCCCGGTGTTGGTGGTGTTGGTGGTGTCGATGTGGAGTAGAGTGTGAGTAGGTAACCTGGTGCAGAGCAACACGTTCCTGGTGTACCACAAGCGCACGCACTCTGCGGAGCGCGCGTACAAGTGCTCGACTTGCGACAAAGCGTTCCACAACAACGGGAACCTGCAGCTGCACCGCAAGACGCACTCGGACGCGCGGCCCTATCCCTGCGCCCTCTGCTGCAAGGCGTTCAAATGTAAAGTGTCCCTCAAGGGTCGTCTGTAGGTCCACCCCGGTGTTGGTGGTGTTGGTGGTGTCGATGTGGAGTAGAGTGTGAGTAGGTAACCTGGTGCAGAGCAACACGTTCCTGGTGTACCACAAGCGCACGCACTCTGCGGAGCGCGCGTACAAGTGCTCGACTTGCGACAAAGCGTTCCACAACAACGGGAACCTGCAGCTGCACCGCAAGACGCACTCGGACGCGCGGCCCTATCCCTGCGCCCTCTGCTGCAAGGCGTTCAAATGTAAAGTGTCCCTCAAGGGTCGTCTGTAGGTCCACCCCGGTGTTGGTGGTGTTGGTGGTGTTGGTGGTGTCGATGTGGAGTAGAGTGTGAGTAGGTAACCTGGTGCAGAGCAACACGTTCCTGGTGTACCACAAGCGCACGCACTCTGCGGAGCGCGCGTACAAGTGCTCGACTTGCGACAAAGCGTTCCACAACAACGGGAACCTGCAGCTGCACCGCAAGACGCACTCGGACGCGCGGCCCTATCCCTGCGCCCTCTGCTGCAAGGCGTTCAAATGTAAAGTGTCCCTCAAGGGTCGTCTGTAGGTCCACCCCGGTGTTGGTGGTGTTGGTGGTGTTGGTGGTGTCGATGTGGAGTAGAGTGTGAGTAGGTAACCTGGTGCAGAGCAACACGTTCCTGGTGTACCACAAGCGCACGCACTCTGCGGAGCGCGCGTACAAGTGCTCGACTTGCGACAAAGCGTTCCACAACAACGGGAACCTGCAGCTGCACCGCAAGACGCACTCGGACGCGCGGCCCTATCCCTGCGCCCTCTGCTGCAAGGCGTTCAAATGTAAAGTGTCCCTCAAGGGTCGTCTGTAGGTCCACCCCGGTGTTGGTGGTGTTGGTGGTGTCGATGTGGAGTAGAGTGTGAGTAGGTAACCTGGTGCAGAGCAACACGTTCCTGGTGTACCACAAGCGCACGCACTCTGCGGAGCGCGCGTACAAGTGCTCGACTTGCGACAAAGCGTTCCACAACAACGGGAACCTGCAGCTGCACCGCAAGACGCACTCGGACGCGCGGCCCTATCCCTGCGCCCTCTGCTGCAAGGCGTTCAAATGTAAAGTGTCCCTCAAGGGTCGTCTGTAGGTCCACCCCGGTGTTGGTGGTGTTGGTGGTGTTGGTGGTGTCGATGTGGAGTAGAGTGTGAGTAGGTAACCTGGTGCATAGCAACACGTTCCTGGTGTACCACAAGCGCACGCACTCTGCGGAGCGCGCGTACAAGTGCTCGACTTGCGACAAAGCGTTCCACAACAACGGGAACCTGCAGCTGCACCGCAAGACGCACTCGGACGCGCGGCCCTATCCCTGCGCCCTCTGCTGCAAGGCGTTCAAATGTAAAGTGTCCCTCAAGGGTCGTCTGTAGGTCCACCCCGGTGTTGGTGGTGTTGGTGGTGTCGATGTGGAGTAGAGTGTGAGTAGGTAACCTGGTGCAGAGCAACACGTTCCTGGTGTACCACAAGCGCACGCACTCTGCGGAGCGCGCGTACAAGTGCTCGACTTGCGACAAAGCGTTCCACAACAACGGGAACCTGCAGCTGCACCGCAAGACGCACTCGGACGCGCGGCCCTATCCCTGCGCCCTCTGCTGCAAGGCGTTCAAATGTAAAGTGTCCCTCAAGGGTCGTCTGTAGGTCCACCCCGGTGTTGGTGGTGTTGGTGGTGTCGATGTGGAGTAGAGTGTGAGTAGGTAACCTGGTGCAGAGCAACACGTTCCTGGTGTACCACAAGCGCACGCACTCTGCGGAGCGCGCGTACAAGTGCTCGACTTGCGACAAAGCGTTCCACAACAACGGGAACCTGCAGCTGCACCGCAAGACGCACTCGGACGCGCGGCCCTATCCCTGCGCCCTCTGCTGCAAGGCGTTCAAATGTAAAGTGTCCCTCAAGGGTCGTCTGTAGGTCCACCCCGGTGTTGGTGGTGTTGGTGGTGTTGGTGGTGTCGATGTGGAGTAGAGTGTGAGTAGGTAACCTGGTGCAGAGCAACACGTTCCTGGTGTACCACAAGCGCACGCACTCTGCGGAGCGCGCGTACAAGTGCTCGACTTGCGACAAAGCGTTCCACAACAACGGGAACCTGCAGCTGCACCGCAAGACGCACTCGGACGCGCGGCCCTATCCCTGCGCCCTCTGCTGCAAGGCGTTCAAATGTAAAGTGTCCCTCAAGGGTCGTCTGTAGGTCCACCCCGGTGTTGGTGGTGTTGGTGGTGTTGGTGGTGTCGATGTGGAGTAGAGTGTGAGTAGGTAACCTGGTGCAGAGCAACACGTTCCTGGTGTACCACAAGCGCACGCACTCTGCGGAGCGCGCGTACAAGTGCTCGACTTGCGACAAAGCGTTCCACAACAACGGGAACCTGCAGCTGCACCGCAAGACGCACTCGGACGCGCGGCCCTATCCCTGCGCCCTCTGCTGCAAGGCGTTCAAATGTAAAGTGTCCCTCAAGGGTCGTCTGTAGGTCCACCCCGGTGTTGGTGGTGTTGGTGGTGTTGGTGGTGTCGATGTGGAGTAGAGTGTGAGTAGGTAACCTGGTGCAGAGCAACACGTTCCTGGTGTACCACAAGCGCACGCACTCTGCGGAGCGCGCGTACAAGTGCTCGACTTGCGACAAAGCGTTCCACAACAACGGGAACCTGCAGCTGCACCGCAAGACGCACTCGGACGCGCGGCCCTATCCCTGCGCCCTCTGCTGCAAGGCGTTCAAATGTAAAGTGTCCCTCAAGGGTCGTCTGTAGGTCCACCCCGGTGTTGGTGGTGTTGGTGGGTGTCGATGTGGAGTAGAGTGTGAGTAGGTAACCTGGTGCAGAGCAACACGTTCCTGGTGTACCACAAGCGCACGCACTCTGCGGAGCGCGCGTACAAGTGCTCGACTTGCGACAAAGCGTTCCACAACAACGGGAACCTGCAGCTGCACCGCAAGACGCACTCGGACGCGCGGCCCTATCCCTGCGCCCTCTGCTGCAAGGCGTTCAAATGTAAAGTGTCCCTCAAGGGTCGTCTGTAGGTCCACCCCGGTGTTGGTGGTGTTGGTGGTGTTGGTGGTGTCGATGTGGAGTAGAGTGTGAGTAGGTAACCTGGTGCAGAGCAACACGTTCCTGGTGTACCACAAGCGCACGCACTCTGCGGAGCGCGCGTACAAGTGCTCGACTTGCGACAAAGCGTTCCACAACAACGGGAACCTGCAGCTGCACCGCAAGACGCACTCGGACGCGCGGCCCTATCCCTGCGCCCTCTGCTGCAAGGCGTTCAAATGTAAAGTGTCCCTCAAGGGTCGTCTGTAGGTCCACCCCGGTGTTGGTGGTGTTGGTGGTGTCGATGTGGAGTAGAGTGTGAGTAGGTAACCTGGTGCAGAGCAACACGTTCCTGGTGTACCACAAGCGCACGCACTCTGCGGAGCGCGCGTACAAGTGCTCGACTTGCGACAAAGCGTTCCACAACAACGGGAACCTGCAGCTGCACCGCAAGACGCACTCGGACGCGCGGCCCTATCCCTGCGCCCTCTGCTGCAAGGCGTTCAAATGTAAAGTGTCCCTCAAGGGTCGTCTGTAGGTCCACCCCGGTGTTGGTGGTGTTGGTGGTGTCGATGTGGAGTAGAGTGTGAGTAGGTAACCTGGTGCAGAGCAACACGTTCCTGGTGTACCACAAGCGCACGCACTCTGCGGAGCGCGCGTACAAGTGCTCGACTTGCGACAAAGCGTTCCACAACAACGGGAACCTGCAGCTGCACCGCAAGACGCACTCGGACGCGCGGCCCTATCCCTGCGCCCTCTGCTGCAAGGCGTTCAAATGTAAAGTGTCCCTCAAGGGTCGTCTGTAGGTCCACCCCGGTGTTGGTGGTGTTGGTGGTGTCGATGTGGAGTAGAGTGTGAGTAGGTAACCTGGTGCAGAGCAACACGTTCCTGGTGTACCACAAGCGCACGCACTCTGCGGAGCGCGCGTACAAGTGCTCGACTTGCGACAAAGCGTTCCACAACAACGGGAACCTGCAGCTGCACCGCAAGACGCACTCGGACGCGCGGCCCTATCCCTGCGCCCTCTGCTGCAAGGCGTTCAAATGTAAAGTGTCCCTCAAGGGTCGTCTGTAGGTCCACCCCGGTGTTGGTGGTGTTGGTGGTGTTGGTGGTGTCGATGTGGAGTAGAGTGTGAGTAGGTAACCTGGTGCAGAGCAACACGTTCCTGGTGTACCACAAGCGCACGCACTCTGCGGAGCGCGCGTACAAGTGCTCGACTTGCGACAAAGCGTTCCACAACAACGGGAACCTGCAGCTGCACCGCAAGACGCACTCGGACGCGCGGCCCTATCCCTGCGCCCTCTGCTGCAAGGCGTTCAAATGTAAAGTGTCCCTCAAGGGTCGTCTGTAGGTCCACCCCGGTGTTGGTGGTGTTGGTGGTGTTGGTGGTGTCGATGTGGAGTAGAGTGTGAGTAGGTAACCTGGTGCAGAGCAACACGTTCCTGGTGTACCACAAGCGCACGCACTCTGCGGAGCGCGCGTACAAGTGCTCGACTTGCGACAAAGCGTTCCACAACAACGGGAACCTGCAGCTGCACCGCAAGACGCACTCGGACGCGCGGCCCTATCCCTGCGCCCTCTGCTGCAAGGCGTTCAAATGTAAAGTGTCCCTCAAGGGTCGTCTGTAGGTCCACCCCGGTGTTGGTGGTGTTGGTGGTGTCGATGTGGAGTAGAGTGTGAGTAGGTAACCTGGTGCAGAGCAACACGTTCCTGGTGTACCACAAGCGCACGCACTCTGCGGAGCGCGCGTACAAGTGCTCGACTTGCGACAAAGCGTTCCACAACAACGGGAACCTGCAGCTGCACCGCAAGACGCACTCGGACGCGCGGCCCTATCCCTGCGCCCTCTGCTGCAAGGCGTTCAAATGTAAAGTGTCCCTCAAGGGTCGTCTGTAGGTCCACCCCGGTGTTGGTGGTGTTGGTGGTGTCGATGTGGAGTAGAGTGTGAGTAGGTAACCTGGTGCAGAGCAACACGTTCCTGGTGTACCACAAGCGCACGCACTCTGCGGAGCGCGCGTACAAGTGCTCGACTTGCGACAAAGCGTTCCACAACAACGGGAACCTGCAGCTGCACCGCAAGACGCACTCGGACGCGCGGCCCTATCCCTGCGCCCTCTGCTGCAAGGCGTTCAAATGTAAAGTGTCCCTCAAGGGTCGTCTGTAGGTCCACCCCGGTGTTGGTGGTGTTGGTGGTGTTGGTGGTGTCGATGTGGAGTAGAGTGTGAGTAGGTAACCTGGTGCAGAGCAACACGTTCCTGGTGTACCACAAGCGCACGCACTCTGCGGAGCGCGCGTACAAGTGCTCGACTTGCGACAAAGCGTTCCACAACAACGGGAACCTGCAGCTGCACCGCAAGACGCACTCGGACGCGCGGCCCTATCCCTGCGCCCTCTGCTGCAAGGCGTTCAAATGTAAAGTGTCCCTCAAGGGTCGTCTGTAGGTCCACCCCGGTGTTGGTGGTGTTGGTGGTGTCGATGTGGAGTAGAGTGTGAGTAGGTAACCTGGTGCAGAGCAACACGTTCCTGGTGTACCACAAGCGCACGCACTCTGCGGAGCGCGCGTACAAGTGCTCGACTTGCGACAAAGCGTTCCACAACAACGGGAACCTGCAGCTGCACCGCAAGACGCACTCGGACGCGCGGCCCTATCCCTGCGCCCTCTGCTGCAAGGCGTTCAAATGTAAAGTGTCCCTCAAGGGTCGTCTGTAGGTCCACCCCGGTGTTGGTGGTGTTGGTGGTGTCGATGTGGAGTAGAGTGTGAGTAGGTAACCTGGTGCAGAGCAACACGTTCCTGGTGTACCACAAGCGCACGCACTCTGCGGAGCGCGCGTACAAGTGCTCGACTTGCGACAAAGCGTTCCACAACAACGGGAACCTGCAGCTGCACCGCAAGACGCACTCGGACGCGCGGCCCTATCCCTGCGCCCTCTGCTGCAAGGCGTTCAAATGTAAAGTGTCCCTCAAGGGTCGTCTGTAGGTCCACCCCGGTGTTGGTGGTGTTGGTGGTGTCGATGTGGAGTAGAGTGTGAGTAGGTAACCTGGTGCAGAGCAACACGTTCCTGGTGTACCACAAGCGCACGCACTCTGCGGAGCGCGCGTACAAGTGCTCGACTTGCGACAAAGCGTTCCACAACAACGGGAACCTGCAGCTGCACCGCAAGACGCACTCGGACGCGCGGCCCTATCCCTGCGCCCTCTGCTGCAAGGCGTTCAAATGTAAAGTGTCCCTCAAGGGTCGTCTGTAGGTCCACCCCGGTGTTGGTGGTGTTGGTGGTGTCGATGTGGAGTAGAGTGTGAGTAGGTAACCTGGTGCAGAGCAACACGTTCCTGGTGTACCACAAGCGCACGCACTCTGCGGAGCGCGCGTACAAGTGCTCGACTTGCGACAAAGCGTTCCACAACAACGGGAACCTGCAGCTGCACCGCAAGACGCACTCGGACGCGCGGCCCTATCCCTGCGCCCTCTGCTGCAAGGCGTTCAAATGTAAAGTGTCCCTCAAGGGTCGTCTGTAGGTCCACCCCGGTGTTGGTGGTGTTGGTGGTGTCGATGTGGAGTAGAGTGTGAGTAGGTAACCTGGTGCAGAGCAACACGTTCCTGGTGTACCACAAGCGCACGCACTCTGCGGAGCGCGCGTACAAGTGCTCGACTTGCGACAAAGCGTTCCACAACAACGGGAACCTGCAGCTGCACCGCAAGACGCACTCGGACGCGCGGCCCTATCCCTGCGCCCTCTGCTGCAAGGCGTTCAAATGTAAAGTGTCCCTCAAGGGTCGTCTGTAGGTCCACCCCGGTGTTGGTGGTGTTGGTGGTGTCGATGTGGAGTAGAGTGTGAGTAGGTAACCTGGTGCAGAGCAACACGTTCCTGGTGTACCACAAGCGCACGCACTCTGCGGAGCGCGCGTACAAGTGCTCGACTTGCGACAAAGCGTTCCACAACAACGGGAACCTGCAGCTGCACCGCAAGACGCACTCGGACGCGCGGCCCTATCCCTGCGCCCTCTGCTGCAAGGCGTTCAAATGTAAAGTGTCCCTCAAGGGTCGTCTGTAGGTCCACCCCGGTGTTGGTGGTGTTGGTGGTGTCGATGTGGAGTAGAGTGTGAGTAGGTAACCTGGTGCAGAGCAACACGTTCCTGGTGTACCACAAGCGCACGCACTCTGCGGAGCGCGCGTACAAGTGCTCGACTTGCGACAAAGCGTTCCACAACAACGGGAACCTGCAGCTGCACCGCAAGACGCACTCGGACGCGCGGCCCTATCCCTGCGCCCTCTGCTGCAAGGCGTTCAAATGTAAAGTGTCCCTCAAGGGTCGTCTGTAGGTCCACCCCGGTGTTGGTGGTGTTGGTGGTGTTGGTGGTGTCGATGTGGAGTAGAGTGTGAGTAGGTAACCTGGTGCAGAGCAACACGTTCCTGGTGTACCACAAGCGCACGCACTCTGCGGAGCGCGCGTACAAGTGCTCGACTTGCGACAAAGCGTTCCACAACAACGGGAACCTGCAGCTGCACCGCAAGACGCACTCGGACGCGCGGCCCTATCCCTGCGCCCTCTGCTGCAAGGCGTTCAAATGTAAAGTGTCCCTCAAGGGTCGTCTGTAGGTCCACCCCGGTGTTGGTGGTGTTGGTGGTGTCGATGTGGAGTAGAGTGTGAGTAGGTAACCTGGTGCAGAGCAACACGTTCCTGGTGTACCACAAGCGCACGCACTCTGCGGAGCGCGCGTACAAGTGCTCGACTTGCGACAAAGCGTTCCACAACAACGGGAACCTGCAGCTGCACCGCAAGACGCACTCGGACGCGCGGCCCTATCCCTGCGCCCTCTGCTGCAAGGCGTTCAAATGTAAAGTGTCCCTCAAGGGTCGTCTGTAGGTCCACCCCGGTGTTGGTGGTGTTGGTGGTGTCGATGTGGAGTAGAGTGTGAGTAGGTAACCTGGTGCAGAGCAACACGTTCCTGGTGTACCACAAGCGCACGCACTCTGCGGAGCGCGCGTACAAGTGCTCGACTTGCGACAAAGCGTTCCACAACAACGGGAACCTGCAGCTGCACCGCAAGACGCACTCGGACGCGCGGCCCTATCCCTGCGCCCTCTGCTGCAAGGCGTTCAAATGTAAAGTGTCCCTCAAGGGTCGTCTGTAGGTCCACCCCGGTGTTGGTGGTGTTGGTGGTGTCGATGTGGAGTAGAGTGTGAGTAGGTAACCTGGTGCAGAGCAACACGTTCCTGGTGTACCACAAGCGCACGCACTCTGCGGAGCGCGCGTACAAGTGCTCGACTTGCGACAAAGCGTTCCACAACAACGGGAACCTGCAGCTGCACCGCAAGACGCACTCGGACGCGCGGCCCTATCCCTGCGCCCTCTGCTGCAAGGCGTTCAAATGTAAAGTGTCCCTCAAGGGTCGTCTGTAGGTCCACCCCGGTGTTGGTGGTGTTGGTGGTGTCGATGTGGAGTAGAGTGTGAGTAGGTAACCTGGTGCAGAGCAACACGTTCCTGGTGTACCACAAGCGCACGCACTCTGCGGAGCGCGCGTACAAGTGCTCGACTTGCGACAAAGCGTTCCACAACAACGGGAACCTGCAGCTGCACCGCAAGACGCACTCGGACGCGCGGCCCTATCCCTGCGCCCTCTGCTGCAAGGCGTTCAAATGTAAAGTGTCCCTCAAGGGTCGTCTGTAGGTCCACCCCGGTGTTGGTGGTGTTGGTGGTGTCGATGTGGAGTAGAGTGTGAGTAGGTAACCTGGTGCAGAGCAACACGTTCCTGGTGTACCACAAGCGCACGCACTCTGCGGAGCGCGCGTACAAGTGCTCGACTTGCGACA
Organism: Actias luna; assembly: GCA_039707435.1. Taxonomy (NCBI): domain Eukaryota; kingdom Metazoa; phylum Arthropoda; class Insecta; order Lepidoptera; family Saturniidae; genus Actias; species Actias luna. The sequence continues at coordinate 2,191,752 of JAZHAC010000019.1, read as the reverse complement.
AAGCGTTCCACAACAACGGGAACCTGCAGCTGCACCGCAAGACGCACTCGGACGCGCGGCCCTATCCCTGCGCCCTCTGCTGCAAGGCGTTCAAATGTAAAGTGTCCCTCAAGGGTCGTCTGTAGGTCCACCCCGGTGTTGGTGGTGTTGGTGGTGTTGGTGGTGTCGATGTGGAGTAGAGTGTGAGTAGGTAACCTGGTGCAGAGCAACACGTTCCTGGTGTACCACAAGCGCACGCACTCTGCGGAGCGCGCGTACAAGTGCTCGACTTGCGACAAAGCGTTCCACAACAACGGGAACCTGCAGCTGCACCGCAAGACGCACTCGGACGCGCGGCCCTATCCCTGCGCCCTCTGCTGCAAGGCGTTCAAATGTAAAGTGTCCCTCAAGGGTCGTCTGTAGGTCCACCCCGGTGTTGGTGGTGTTGGTGGTGTCGATGTGGAGTAGAGTGTGAGTAGGTAACCTGGTGCAGAGCAACACGTTCCTGGTGTACCACAAGCGCACGCACTCTGCGGAGCGCGCGTACAAGTGCTCGACTTGCGACAAAGCGTTCCACAACAACGGGAACCTGCAGCTGCACCGCAAGACGCACTCGGACGCGCGGCCCTATCCCTGCGCCCTCTGCTGCAAGGCGTTCAAATGTAAAGGGGCTCTCAGTAAACATTATAGAGTTAGTATATTTTCTTATTTGTTTTTAAACTTGTCATGCATTCATGCAGAAGTCTGGCAGCGTGGTGGTAGGGCGTTTTTTTAATGCCTGCCTGGCTAACTACCACATTTAAGTTAAAAATCCGCCGCCAAAGCACCTGTAGGTGTGTTCCGGCAGTTGCACTTGAGAGCCAGTCCCTCCACAGGTTTAGCGTGTCCACCATCTTGTGCCACATCATCACTTAATAGCATGTTCGTTTATGGTCATAACGCTAAACCTTAATTAGAAAAAAAAGGCTCCGAGTTTTATTGACGATGTTTAAATAAAGATGCTTGCAAATAACTTAACTGTGAAGAAGAATGCGTTTTCTTTGTTAAGCTTGTAATTTTTGAAGAAAAACTAAATTGGACGCAGAAAGATGAATTAAAAAAAAGATGACAATAACATTTTAAGGACCTTAAGGACTCCTAATAATGATACATTTTTGCATTTATATACAACAGCGTCACAAGGGCGAAAAGCCATATGAATGCCAGATTTGCGGGAAATCCTTCACCGAGTCGAGCGGCAGGAAGCTGCACATTCGCACCGTCCACCTGAAGCAACCCGCGCCGCGACGCGACCGCATCCAACGGAAGACAACCTCTTAGCTATTGTAGGCCATCTGTATTCTTTTAAAACAATAGGTATTGGCACTTCAGACGACACCTTTAGCCGTAGTCAAATTGTCTTTCAACATTTGTTTATGAACAGTAACCGGAGTGAACATGACCGAGAACACTTATTTGGCACCAGGCAGCATAAAGATGTTCGTTAAAAATGGCAGTATTAGAGGACTGAGTTGCCAAGATTAAAAGAACAGAACATTTGCTAACGTAAAGAGAAAACTGAAAATGTATAGGATGAACATAGATTGTCAAAGTAACTCTGACAGATGCAAATTTGCATTCTACAATGAACTTAAAATATTTTGAAGAAATGACACCGTGAAAGTATGATATTTGGTTATGACCTACTAGATAAAATCTTGCGCCAAACACTTCTCGTGTGTTAAGAGTTGCAATTGAGTTAGCCTTCCATTAAAGTTAACGTGTTCACCATCTTAAACCATATAGTTACTTAACATCAAGTAGAATTACCGTCGAATGCGGATTGTGAAAATAATTTTGAAGTAGGCTTTCATCTTTTGGCAACTTATTAGTAATTAGGTTAAAGCGAAAGACTTACATACCAATGTAAGTTAGTCATACTTCTTTTAATGTTTCATTTCATATTCACTTTAGACACATAGAAATGTGAGTATAGTACTTTTTTTTTTATTTTTAATTACGCCTAAGAAGTATATCTTCTTATTCAATTATATAGTATTAAATAACAATTATTATTAGTTTACCGAAAAGGTGTACTGGTGCTATATGTGTTTGATTAAAACAAATTACTTAAAAATCAGTTGTTTTTATTGAATATCATTTTTACATCTATTGACATTATGAGTTTTATTTTATGTAATAGTAGCTAGACTATTTGGACAGGAATTCTATTTGAGACCTGCTTTTGTTTAGGCATGTTTGCTAAATACCTTCTCACTATTTGAACAATTTGCAAGGTTGTCATCATCATCTTTGTTCTGAATGATAGACAATGTTAGGTACGTATCTTGTTGTATAACTCATTGGAATGATGAAATGTAATGGCTCTTTGCAAGTTTAGTAATCTCATTGAAAAGTGGCGCATGCAAGCATTTTTAGCGCAGTAAATATTGACCTGATCAGTTCTGTCGTTTTCAGTAAAACATTTGACAGAGACCATTTGGAATCTTTACCAAAGAACTTGATGCATGGCCACCTGTGCTTACTTAATATCTAACCAGGCTCACCTAACTCTTTGTGCATATATATAGCCTAAAAGAGAAGTTACCTTTCCATAGTATTAACAACTTGTCAATTGTAAATCTAGGTTTGGAGTGATTTTTGCCATTTTTTTCTACTTTATTTATGATAAGACAATTCTGTAAAGTATGGCATATTTGTTGCATTGGTAATTACTGGTCAAACAAGAGTTTGATCGGTTTTCTTTATGATATACTCCTGAACTTCATCATCTCAATACTTCCTAAAAGCTTCTTATGCATATGGTCTTTGAGGATGTCGATTGACAAAACGAAGTAAAAGACACCACTGGCTTTAATACAAATAACTCATTTGTAATGACGTATATGGAGGTCAAGTATAATTTTCATTCGATTGATTATTCTTTCATCATCTCTATTTACTCTATAAATTGCTTCTCACAGTGTCTTTCTTATTTATACACATCTATACTGCTCTATTATCCAATTGTTATTAAAGGTGCCACCCCAACACAAGTGCCTGTCCCACCAGGAGTATGGCTTCTTTGCATAGTTTTCCCTTTGTGCTTTAAATAGTACCCTGAAATAAGAATATTTACTTCTATTATGATATATTATTACTATTAAATTACTACTATAAGTAAATTTATTAGTGAAATCTTTAGTTTACACAAAATAAAATAAAAAATCAACTAAAACAGTCAATACTGCTACAACCACAAAGTAAATAGAGAAACCATAGGTTATACCTATATTTTACTAGTATCTGCTTATACTTAAGGAAAGAAACCACAAGTTGAATTGCAGACATACAAAATTTTAATGTTTAAAATTTGTAGGTATTATTGTCTTTTGAATCATAAATATATATAAAAAAATTAAGGTTTCATCCTTCCTTTTTTATTCTTAGTGATTGATAGATAATTTTTAAATTGATAAAAATCACAAACTCTATTAATGTTTTTAATTCAGTGAACATTGATCTAAGACTAAAATGTACAAAATTTTGAAATAGGTCAGTAATTAGAAAAATAATAAGTATGAGCACAGTTTGTGTAGGAATTTAAATTGTAAACCCACCCTGAACAGATTTGCTGTTAAGTCCGTGGCGGTCAACCTTTTTGGTAATAACTTTTTTATATGTCTAATAGATATACAGAAAAATAAATTGGATGAAGCTAGTCTCATACAAAAATGACGTGTTTTATTTTATTTATAAATGATATTGTATTATAAATATTATTAGAGGGTTTAAGCACCTTCACGATTTTACCCACCACCGGCTTTAAGCACTAGGCCACATTTATTAGAACATTTGGACGACGATTTAAACAAGGGAATAGCAAAGTGATGTTGAAATGAAGATGATTAGGGAACGATATATATTTTTAGAAAGCGTAACTATGATCACTATTTCTTTTCACACTCTACTTTTCCGTAAACTTAACTTTACACTCAGCGATTAAATACTTTTCGCTTCATACATATATATAGATAATTTTAAGAGAAATTTGAAGAAAAATGTCACAAAGTACCGGGTATATTCAATATTACCAGCATAATCAAAAATGGCGCCTCATCAAAATCAATACTTTAACTAGAGATGACCTGTTAAGATAATGATAACAATTAATCGTGTTGACATAATGTCAATATCAGTTATGAAATATGTGTTTGTGTACATCTATAATGAGTCTTTGCTAAGGTGTACGGACATTACGTTAACTTACAGTAATTCAAATATATGTTAGCGTTTACATTAAGAACAATATATAAATGAAAATATAGTATACCGTAAGAACATTTTCTTATGATCGCTTATCTGTTCTTGAAACTCTATTACCAATCTCAGGTAAATATATGAAATTTAAAATCAGCCCATCCTCTTAAGTTTAACGTTTTATATCTATTGTGTAATTTCTTAGAAAACTGTGTCTCGGTTATATTGTTTCGAACTACCTATACGGCCAAAAGACAATTGTTATGAATCGTGTTGTGAATGTGGATACATAATATATATCTTCATTTAGTCGATGTTTTTAAATATTTTATATTATTACCTCTATTCTTAATTTATAATTTTGGTTTTATCATTTAGGACAAGTATAAGAGTAACGGAAAATAGCGTATCCATATGTACTCGTTAGTATCGTATCATTACGATGCTCGTTACTTTTGATACCCAACGAAGAGCATCACATACAAGTCGTATTTTGTGTTGCATTCGGTATGACGTTGATATTGCATCGTTCGCACTTTGTATATTCAGTCAGTAAATACAAAAAAATGCGAGTAACGAAATGCATTCGTGAGTAACATTTCGGTACTCGGTACTAGATGATGTTCCCGTTACTCAGTACCGACTACGTACAAACAGTTTGTTACAGATCTAGTTTATGGTCTAATCATCTAATGTCACTTTAATTTTTATAAATATAAACAATGTGTTTTAGGAATTACAGCTGTAAAGCCTGTACATTGTATAAGTAAATACTTAAACAAATAGAAAATTAATAATGGAAGTTCTAAAAGTGTGTAGAATATGTCTTATTGTGGATGTAAATATGTATGATTTACAAACTCAACCTTTTCAAACCTATTTTGAGTCAATAATCGGAAATGTAAGTTAATATAAAAGTGCCTTTTTAAAATATGAAAATGGTTATAATCTCGGCATTTTAATTGAATCTTTGAAATGTCTTAATTTTAGGATTATTGCGTTTAATACTTAGCTTAAAGAGATCTGTTTCAAGCCTAAACTTATACATTGATGTAGGTATCAGAATTGTAAAGTTAATGTTTTTATTTTACATAAAACAAGTATAAACGTATATAATTGTTGTCATGATCTTTAGTTTCCATTTTAACATTTATTTTTATTTTATGTTTAATTTTTAAGATTATAAAATTATACTATAAAATTTCAAAATGTAGGCAAAGGTAAATTGAAAAAGATATGGCCTAAAATTTAATTGTTTTGAAATTTGTTATCATCACCTTTTTAGCTGTTAACTGCAATGAAGCTACCACATTTTGCATGTTATGAATGCACTGCACTGGTGAAAAAATATTATTATTTCCGAGAGAAATGTTTGAGAGGACAAGGAATATTATATGGAATGCTGCGTAAAAGTGGAAAAGTAAATACTTCATATATCTAGTTTGCTTTATGGTGGGTTATTACTAATGCTTTGCATACTAGCTACTAATATTAATATCAAAGTCTTAATAAAGTAAATTGAGTTTTGGAAGGGAGTTCAATCTATCAGCCAGTGGTTTCTTTTTTGTTTTTAATTGACAAAATTCTGTTATTTATTATAGTATATGTATATTAATATATAATACTTATTTTGCATCTTAAAATATAAGTTGCTTATTATAAAGCGAATTAGACAATTACTTTAGGATTGGTTTAACTCACAAACTAACCAAATGAAGTGTCACCACTATTTCTTATTGTCAGAATAAAATTACTCTCTTATTGATAGATAGACAATTCTTTAATGTGTTAATGTTGCCTTAGTTGAGACTAGTTTGTGAGATAGATCATAATAGCATATCATAGTCTAATTGAGAATAATAACTAGGAACTAGTATTTTATGTTCCCTCATCACTGAACAGTTCCAGCACGGAATTATTTTGTAAGAGCATCTTGGACTCGAATGTCAATAGATGAATTCTGCATTCTGTCCAACTTTAGAATAAAAATGTTGTGAGCATATTTTACTACCATGCTTAACTTAAAAAATCTTTTATTAAGCTCTTATAAGTGATTTCTGACAGCTGCACTTGAGAGCCAGTTCCTTAATAGTCTTACTGAGTTGCTACTCTAAGGCACATCCTTACTTCAATTCACTTTGATTATGGTTAAACATTGTACAAAAAAGTAATAATGTATTTTTTCAGATAACAAAAGAAGAAATACAGAAAATTAACAGGCCAAATCTTCAACTGACTTCTAACTTAACTATAAATGATATAACACGAGATAATGTAATTTACCATATTTATGATGAAGACAAAGCTCTTCAAATTAAGAGTGAAATGGCTGTCGATAATGATAAACACAGATTAAAAATCGAAAATAATATCAAAGAAGAAGATTGCTTTCATCACCTCCCATTACAATTAGTAACAAGTGATGATGATTTTGGTGATAAGAATAAACAAGAGCTTATAGATGATTTATCAGTACTATCAACAGATGATGAGGCATCATTGTCTTCACGCAGCAAACACAACGATAAAGAACCTGGAGTGAAATCAACAAAGAGATGTAAGAGGGAGAAAACACCAGATTGTTTGGAGAACACAAAAGTGAGTAATAGAATTTTAAAATCCTTCTTAATTTTCATGGGTTTTATATTTAAATGTGAACACTTTTAATAGCACATTACTCAGTCTATATTAATACTGGACATAGGAAGAAAGTATGACTACCTAGACAAAAACAGATGTAGAAAACATAAACATATTTTTTATTACAAACTGAAATTCTAGTAATTCTAACAAATTTCATATTTTATGAAGAGAACATATTCGTTATTTTTATAAATCTGATCGTTCTGAAGAATGTATTTGTGTATTCAATTTAATAATAAGATATATATGATGTGATATAAATATATGTTTAATTTTATACACATAATACATCTGTAATGAAGCTAAATTTGTATATTAATTTTATTTTGACAATCATTCACTGTGTGTACTTTATTATTGATATAGCAATAGTGTATTAATTGGAATTTATATATATCTTGTATTTACATTTCTGTATGTGATACAAATAACCTAAAAACAATGTTGATTTGGATTGATTGCATGCATCAGGCATAATTTCTGTTGCCATGATTGGCAGTGAGAGTGTCTAGAACCAGTTGTTTTGGTTGCCTGCTCATGACTAAAAGTGTCATTATGGTCAGTGCTAAGGGCCATTCAAGTATTAAATAAACAAAATTTTATTAAGTTAATCTCTAAAAATGAATCTCCCATATAAATCCCAATAAAATAATCCCTGAACATTCTTTTCGCCATTGAGCATTGGCAAGTGGGGTTTCCATATTATAATCAATTAAACTTAACAGAAAATCTAATTATATTAATACTAGCTTATACCTGCGACTTCGTTGCAAACAAAAATTGATTTTGTCAAACAAATCGGATGACGTAAAAAAGTTTTATACAAAGTTTTTCAATCAATCAATCAATCAAAAAATCTTTATTCAATTTAGACCCTAAGAAGGCGTTTATGAACGTCAAGAATTACTAATTACTACCGGTTCGGAAAGTAACGCAGTCATCGAGAAGAACCGGCAAGAAACTCGATCGGCATCTTTTTTTTTAAGTCTTATTCTTATGCTTATAATCAATAATGTAATGTGTTACAATAGTATTAGCGGATGTACAGAGAGGGGTGTCAATTCCAGACATCACGATCGCTCACATATTGATCCACTCTATAATAGCCTTTTGACATCAAAACCCGTTCGACATGGTTCTTGAACCTACTGTCCGGTAATTTAGTAATGTGCTTTGGGACTTTATTATAAAACCTGACACTATTACCTAAAAAACTGTTACTTGTCTTACTCAGTCTAAAATAGAGAGTGACCAGTTTATCGCGATTTCTAGTATTCATATTATGGCGGTCTTTAATGAAATCTAGCTTTTGTAAGATTTTGCGGGCACACATTAAATTATCAGGAATATATTGGGAGGGCAAAGTTAAAATATCAAATTCCGAAAACTTATCCTTTAATGATTCTCGAGGTCGCACTTTATATGCCTCACTTCCAATAAAGATTTAGCGAGGAAAAGTAGCCTCTCCCTCTACTGGGTCCCGTCTATCTGTGTACCAAAATTCATCACAATCGATTCAGCCGTTTAGGCGTAAAAGGGTAACAAACAAACTTACTTTCGCATTTATAATATTAGTATGAATGCCGACATCATAATTTCTTAGACCCCCCCATCCGTATATGTCATTAAATATTAAACCAAGAAAGGACAATATTCGACTGGACCCTTATGACGGGTGTATGGAGTTCACGATGTGGCCAGACAACATTATCATGATCTACCCACATCTCTAGAATTATTTAAATGAAAAAACAAGGAGATAAAAAATCGGAAGTCGTTATATTGAACATAAATCCTTATGTCATTTAGGCTGCGGACACCACTGCAGATATTTGTATAGAACTGACAGAGATAGTCCGGTCCAAATCGAAGGGAGATAGAGTTAAAAAGAGTAAAATTGAGAAAGTGAGAAGAGCTAATACCAGTGAGGTCCATAATCGTGACTCTCTCGTTGATGACCTTGAGGAGTACGTTACTATTGTCAAATTATCTGTAAGTCAAGATTTGCCTAATTGTATTCGTGTGCTATGTCGATCAGGTCATGTTTTTTTAATATTTTTAATTTTATGTGAGTTTGCACGGTACAATCCGAAAAAAACGATGACCTTCAAGATGTATACAATAAGTGTTTTGGAAGTGATCATGGCTGGGTTGGTGATGTGTACATCAATGGTCGTAAATTCGAATCCACCTGTAATGAGCCTCAGCTTTCGCTGAGGCAAAATATCATACTGAAACCAGAAGCCCAACAGGCTAACTATCACAATGGCCACAATCTCACCTGTTGTTAAGTGACGATGTGACCCAAGATGGTGGATACGCTAAGCCTAATTGAGGAACTGGTTCTTAAGTGCAGCTGCCGGAACACACTTATTGGTATTTGGCGGCAGATTTTTGTCTTGACGGTGGTAGCTATGGCTGCGGGCATTAGAAAAAGTCCTACCACCATATTTCTGCACCAAAAGCTCATGCTCATTATAGGTGGATTCGAACTCACGTCCCTTCACGCAGCGTCCGTGCACAGCTGCCAACTAAGTTACCATCGCTTCACTTTATTAAAAGAAAGTACAAAGTACGAAAAAAAATACAAGGTGCGAGTTATTACTAAGTAGCAAAAGCGTGTGAAACCGCGACATACCGCTAGTCTAACGTATTTTTTTATTTAAGATTTAGCATTATGACTAAATCTCACCTGATCATAAGTGACTATACGGGCCAAGTTGGTAAACACGCTAACCCTGTGGAGGAACTGGCTCTCAAGTGCATTTGCCAGAACACACCTATTGGTATTTGGCGTCAGATTTTCAACTTGAAGGTGGTAGCTAGAGAAAAAGCTCTACCACGCAGCTATGGTTTCTTCACGATGTTTCCCTCCACCGAAAGCTCAAGGTCATTGTAGGCGGTTGTATTCGAACTCACGTCCCTTGACGCGAAGTCGTACACGCTACCACTGAGCTATCGTCGCTTCGAAATATAAATAATAATAGTCTGGGTCAGGTGGAAGAGCAAATGCAGGAGATAGATAAAAGGCAACAGTCATCGAACTATCTGAACGCTCCGTACCAATGCAAAGTTTGCTACAAAGGGTTCGTATACACGCACGCCTGGGAACATCATCTCACCAAACACGACCCGGTGAGATTTTTCTTTACCTTCCAATATGCCTGTACTATGCCTATCTGTGTACCCATTTACCCATATTTACCCGGAAGATAGGTTCCCGATAACACCGTCTTAAATGTTAATCCGATTTCGCTGTGTGTGATTTGTGAAGCGAAATAAAGTCCCGATATGCGCTCAATTCAGTCATTTATTTTAGTGAAACGTCTTAAAAACCTACATATTGAATGAATTATAGATTTTTTTTTGTATACTTAAGGTTTAGCGTTATGGCCATAATCTCACCTGATCTTAGGCGACGATACGGCCCAAGTTGGTAGACACGATAAGCCTGTGGAGGAACTGGCTCTCAAGTGCAGCTGCCGGAACACACCTATTGGTATTTGGCGGCAGATTTTCAACTCGAGGGTGGTAGCTATGGCGGCGGGCATCAGAAAAAGCCTTACCATCATGCAATGGTTTCCTCACGATGTTTTCCTTCACCGAAAGTTTAAGCTCATTGTAGGTGGTTGGATTCGAACTCACGTTCCTTGACACAAAGTCCTGCACACTACCACTGAGCTTTCATCGCTTCAATAATAAGTTTATTTTTAGAATTTTCTTATTGTGGCTTTAGTTATGGAATTTTATTTCGCAACATCCATTTTTCTTTCTCTATTTGATAAACTATACATATTGCCCTAAATGTATATGGTATTTCACAATACGGGAAGTCCCCCGGTATATTATTAGTGTTGCCACATGATGTTCGAAAACGTTTTTAACGATATGCGAATATGCAACGATACATACATTTGTGTAAGTTTTTAAAAAATATTTAATTTATTAACCGCGTAAAACGAGTAACGTGTACATAGGGGCATAGATAAGTATATTTTTATTATAAACCACTAATCATAGGAACAAACAGTAGGATAAAAAAAAATCTATAACTGGCAATAATTGAAGAAGGGTTTATAATATCACGCTACCATAGATAGGAGCGAAGTTGTATAGAAAAAGTTACAAAATCAGGCATCAATTTTGAAATAATATTTAATTCCGAGCGAACGAAGTCGGGGCACAACTAGTAATAACATAATTACAGTAAAAATAGCATAATTATTATAATGTTTATGTTTCAAGTTAAGAGATTATAGCTCAAAATTCGCGCCAAAAACATATAACCCGCAGCTAACTTCAGAGTGTGTTACATTGGTACGCACAATTTGGAAAAAAAATATCTCACAACACATTAAAAGAACTATGTCTTCAAAATTTATTCTGATTGGTTTCACAAAGTATTTAAAATACACAATTAAATATGATTCGATTATTACAGAGTGCGGGCGATAAGGAATGTCCGATTTGTAAGCTTCGTTTTAAAACAAAATGTTCCTTGTACAAACATGGCCTCAACCACGAAATCAAATATGTTTGTAAATCATGCTCTTACATTTCAACATCGATGTACGTATTATTTATTTTATTACAACCATCTATATATATAAAAAATTAATTACCGAAATGTATGTACGCGCATAACTCACGAACGGCTGTACCAAATTGGATAATTATTTTTTATAGTTTTCGTTATTGGTTTTATAAAAGAAAAAAAAAACATTTTTTTTTATTTCTTAATATGAAAAGTATTGAAGCTATGATAGCTCGCTTGGTAATGTGTATGGGTGCCGCGTCAAGGGACGTGGGTTCGAATTCACCTATATTGCACGCCTCATAAGCGAAGCTATTGGTATTCGGCGGCAGATTTTCATCTTGAGGGAGGTAGCTATGGCGGTGGGCATTAGTAAAAGCCCTACCACCATACTATAGTTTCCTCACGATGTTTTCCTACACCGAACTCTCAAGCTCATTGTAGGTGGTTGGATTCGAATTCACGTCCCACGAAGTGGCGTTCCTACACATTACCACTGAGCTATCATCGCTTAACGTTACGTAACACCCAAGTAAGCATTTTAACGTACAAGTTATAATTATGTTTTATACGAATTTTGGAAAATTTAATTGATAGATAATGTTACGTAACGCATAGTAACGTTTTACAGCCCCCCTCCCCCCAAATTGCTTTACATAATACTTGAACGGCCCTTTAGGGCCTGAATTGAATAAAGTATTATTGAGTAGAGCGAATTTAAAAATATATTGATCAAATAACTGCCCGGCAGACTTTATATATTGTGTGTGTGTATAATTAAGTTTTATATTCATTTTCAGGACTCAAGCTAAACGTCATCAGCGATGGCACAAAGGGGTCACCTATGAATGTCAATACTGCGGTGAAATTTCAACGTATGTCTTAGCTATTGCTATAAGTGTTTCTAAATTCAACTTATTCAAAATAACATATAAAAAATGTTTAAAAAAATATAAATATAAAAAAAAAACTAGTGAAGGCTTATTGCTCATAGTACTATTCTCAAAAATTAATAATATCCTTAGAAAAAATTATAAAATAAAAAAAAATTGAATTATGAAAAAAATAGAAATAAGCTTTGAATATTGTTTATCTATTTTTATTAAACTTCATGCAAAAACGACAAAAAAAATGTTTTCAATATTTGGATAAATGGTTTGGTTTTATTTTTTGAAAAGACATGTAATGAATTTAAACCGAGTCCATTGAAACAATAAATAGAAATCGAAAATATACCAATGCTTAAAATATTTAAGTAATTGATTAGAATAGCAAAGTTTAATATATTACTAAGTTAAAATAAAAAAATATGAGAAAAATATGCATATTTGTAAGAATCAATTAAAGTAATTTTAATCATAATTAGTTGATGTACTCGTAAAGGACAAATATCCGTTGAAGTACTTTTAATCATAATTAGTTGTTGTACTCGTAATGCACAAATATCCGTTGAAGTACTTTTAATCATTATTCGTTGATGTACTCGTAATGCACAAATATCCGTTGAAGTACTTTTAATCATTATTCGTTGATGTACTCGTAATGCACAAATATCCGTTGAAGTACTTTTAATCATTATTCGTTGATGTACTCGTAATGCACAAATATCCGTTGAAGTACTTTTAATCATTATTCGTTGATGTACTCGTAATGCACAAATATCCGTTGAAGTACTTTTAATCATTATTCGTTGATGTACTCGTAATGCACAAATATCCGTTGAAGTACTTTTAATCATTATTCGTTGATGTACTCGTAATGCACAAATATCCGTTGAAGTACTTTTAATCATTATTCGTTGATGTACTCGTAATGCACAAATATCCGTTGAAGTACTTTTAATCATTATTCGTTGATGTACTCGTAATGCACAAATATCCGTTGAAGTACTTTTCATCATTATTCGTTGATGTACTCGTAATGCACAAATATCCGTTGAAGTACTTTTAATCATTATTCGTTGATGTACTCGTAATGAACAAATATCCGTTGAAGTACTTTTAATCATTATTCGTTGATGTACTCGTAATGAACAAATATCCGTTGAAGTACTTTTAATCATTATTCGTTGATGTACTCGTAATGAACAAATATCCGTTGAAGTACTTTTAATCATTATTCGTTGATGTACTCGTAATGAACAAATATCCGTTGAAGTACTTTTAATCATTATTCGTTGATGTACTCGTAATGAACAAATATCCGTTGAAGTACTTTTAATCATTATTCGTTGATGTACTCGTAATGAACAAATATCCGTTGAAGTACTTTTAATCATTATTCGTTGATGTACTCGTAATGAACAAATATCCGTTGAAGTACTTTTAATCATTATTCGTTGATGTACTCGTAATGCACAAATATCCGTTGAAGTACTTTTAATCATTATTCGTTGATGTACTCGTAAAGCACGATAACATTCTTTGAAGTACTTTTATCCTATTTACTGCTTATATAATATTTGTGCCGATATATTTTTGAATGGTTTTTTTTATAGTTAAGGTTTAGCGTAATGGCCATAATCTCACCTGATCTTAAGTGACGATACGGCCCGAGTTGGTAGACACGCTAAACCTGTGGAGGAACTGGCTCTCAAGTGCTGCTGCCGGAACACACCTATTGGTATATGGCGGCAGATTTTCAACTAGAGGGTGGTAGCTATGGCGGCGGGCATCAGAAAAAGCCTTACCACCATGCTATGGTTTCCTCACGACGTTTTCCTTCACCGAAAGCTCAAGCTCGTTGTAGATGATTGGATTCGAACCCACGTCCCTTGACGCGAAGTCGTACACACTACCACTGCGCTATCATCGCTTTCATTATTATCGTGATATCATTGAAGAATATTTATAGACGAGAATATGTGCCTTCTAGAATGTATTCACACGTATTTTCAGGAAATGGACGTCATATTTAAGTCACGTCCGTATCAAACACCCGTCAGAGTATATTTGCGACGCGTGTGGCAATTCATTCGTGAGTGACCTCGGTCTCACCCTCCATAAAAGCAGAATGCACAAACATATGGCTGTAAGTTTTCCAAATTTCGCTACCACCAATTTAATATATACTATACTTATCTATACTAATATTGTAAAGAGGAAAGATTTCTATTTTTGTTCGTAGCGAATAAACTCAACTCAACTGGACCGATTTCAAAAATTCTTTCACCGTTGGAATGTTACAATGGCCTGAATAAAATAGGGTATATAACAGTTTTTTTTTAATGAAAATGATTACATAAAATTTTTAAACCCATGCGAACGGAGTCGCGGACACAGCTAGTATTATAAACAAAACTTTATAGAAATTCTTTATTTAACTAACTCTCTAAATTCCCTCCCTATTGTTTGATTATTTTGCTGTCGGTACAATGATATCTAAGGTTTACCGTTAAGGCTATAATCTCACTTGATCTTAAGTGACGATACGGCCCAAGTCGGTAGATACGCTAAACCTGTGGAGGAACTGGCTCTCAAGTGCTGCTGCCGGAACACACCTAATGGTATTTGGCAGCAGATTTTTAACTTGAGGGTAGTTGCTCGTATCGTTACTTAACATCAAGTGAGATTATCGCCATAACGCTAAACATATATGACAGTTTAACTCTATATAACAATAATAAAAGTACATTATGTGATGTTGTTGGGAGAAAGAAGAATGATAGCTCAGTGGTAGTGTGTATGAACGCCACGTTATGGGACGTGAGTTCGAATCCAGCCATCTAGAATGAGCTTGAGTTTTCGGTGTAGGAGAACATCGTGAGGAAACCATAGCATGGTGGTAGGGCTTTTTCTAATGCCCGCCGCCATAGCTACCACCCTCAAATTGAAAATCTGCCACCAAATATCAATAGGTGTGTTCCGGCAGTTGCACTTGAGAGCCAGTTCCTCCACCGGTTTATTGTGTCCACCAACTTGGGCCATATCGTCACTTTAGATCAGGTGAGATTATCGCCATAATGCTAAAACTGTAACAATAAAAAAAATGATGGATTAAGAGGATAATTCATTCAATAAATTTACGTTTATGTGTTATCAACAGGAGAAAATGGAAGCAGAAGATAATAAAGATGGTGAACTATATTGTACAGAGTGTGACGTTAAATTCATATCGGAAGATGCGTTTAAAAGGCACACGGTCACGTCCGTTAAACACATGCATATCACTCACAGGTATTTAATATAACACAAAATCAGATTTTTTGGTCCTTCGAGCCGGGATATCTTTATTCGTGAGCAATTAATTGGATAATATTTACTTTTTATATTTAAACTACTGAGTGAGAGGTTTTTTAAACATCTATATTGGTAAAAGTTTCCAATTTTTTTCCAATTATTTATTTTAAGATTTTAAACAGTTTATTATATTTTTTTTAATCTGTTTTGACGTAGTCAATTATATTGATAAAGTGATTGCACGTATTTTTCTATTTAAAGAAAGGCAGTGTTTTCTTCTTTTCTTACCTCATTTTAGCTACATTCCACAATTATATAGTACACATCCTCCAAAATTTTGTTATTTATCTGAAATTTTATATAATGATCTATTGCAGTAATGGGTGTAGAGTGTGTGGCGAAACTTTCAAAAACTCAGAGGAATTGAGGGTACATCGCAAAGTACATGCTAGAAAAATTCTCAAATACTACGGTAACAAACCCACCGACACGAATTTACCAATAAAATGTGAACACGTAAGAGATGTTTGTTCCACAATTATTTTCCTTCCCATTATAATTTTCTATTATCGTCGGCGTAAAGAGATAATATATAAAAAATACAGTATTTAAAAGACTACCCGATAGTAGTAACACATTGTTATATATCTCACTCGCTCCCTTAGTTGCCTGGAGCCACTTTACCTGAATGAACGTCACACAGAAAGGTTGCAGTGAAAAATTTCAAAGCCTTCCCATAAGAAATTTCACTACAAAAAGTCTGCGATGACATTCTACACACTAAATAATACATAATTAACGCGTCCGAATACAGGATTTAATCTTGAGATATATAGTCGATTTAGTTTCTAGAATGTTATCCTATATTTTATTCTATAACCTTTAATGCAAGCGAATGTAGAAAAACAAACTTGCCTATTGAAGCAGGTATTTAGTCCAAGGAAACATAAGAAAGGCAATAAATTGCTTAATGAAAGTTATTATTTCAAAGCTATGGGGGGTAGTTTAAGAAAGTCTATCCGTATTTACAACTGTTAGACATTCGGTATAAGTAAGGAGTTACCGTAATCGGATCTTGCTTCATACTAAACTTTCCTACAACAGAACGTTGTTTACATTAGCGTATCAAATCTTCATAAATTAGTTACTGAAAAGTAACTAAGAATTGTGACAACAAATATGGTTGTGAGGTCATCCTTACTGATTATAGTCTATAGAATCTATTTACCAAAAGTTTAGCAATCTTTATGCGTGTTGATTAGTTTGACAGTACTTTGTTTGTCGACGTAGATTGTTTTATTAGTCTTTCTTCCATCTGTGATATCAACAGTATTCAATATAGAGATTTCAGTTTCGTCGAAGGCAAAAAGTACAGCCTTAGCATTAATCGTTTCTTGTGTCTTTAAAATCCTAGATCCTTTTTGGCCATTTCGGTTTTAATTCCCAGTTCTTGGTTTAAGTGTTCAGCGGAAGTGTCTAGTGGTCGCGAATATTGGAATCATTTCCGCCGAGTGCACCCGGATAAGGATTATCCGGTCCAGAAGAATCACGTGTGTGATATCTGCGGCAAGCGCTTTCAGGTAATTTGTTCCTTCTTCCTCTTATTACCAAGATTATATAGAATGTTTTTTTTATAGTTAAGGCTTAGCGTTATGGCCATAATCTCACCTGATCTAAGTGTCGATACGGCCCAAGTCGGTAGACACGCTAAACCTGTGGAGGGACTGGCTCTCAAGTGAAAATGCCGTAACACACCTATTAAAAAACCCTACACCCTAAAATGCCCTACTACCATGCTATGTTTTCCCTAGCTGGTTGGATTCGAACTCGCATCCCTTGACGTAAAGTCGTACACACTACTACTGAGCTATCATCGCTAAAAAAATGTTGTATGATCTTGCAAATCTTCGATGTTAATTCAACGTTTTACCAGTGTTAACATGTGTTACAAGTGTTAATAGTAATTTATCGCACGAGAACATGTACCAACTACGAAATCATGCCCATTTGTAATTAATTTCACATATAAATTACCTGCAAAGAGGGTCATGCAACGTTTTAATATTATGATGACTCTTGCAAAAGCTGCTAAAGGTGTCTTTATGGCAATAAACAAATTATGTGGCAATATTTACAATTATGCACATAAATTATGTGGCAATATTTATAATTATGCACATAAATTATGTGCCAATATTTATAATTATGCACATAAATTATGTGGCAATATTTATAATTATGCACATACATTATGTGGCAATATTTATAACTATGCACATAAATTACCACAAATATTACACAATGTTCGATATATCCGAGTTGAAATAAACACCACAACATAGCAGATTAAGCTTGCCAAAACATTTTCAGGTACATTAATGTAGACCTTTCAAATGCCTTTGATACGGTTGATCTAAACATCTTCCATAATATACATATTAGATATTAATTATTACTGTTGCATAAATAACTTAATTAAGCTTTGAATGCGTATAATACGAATATAGTTATATATAACACAATATTTTGGTAGAACGGGTATGAATTTTTAGGTGTCCCTCTAGGCTCATTACTAGATCTTTTACTGTATCGGTGGAAGCGGCGAGAAAGTGGTTCTTGATCTTCTATAAAAGGGAGAATGCAAGGTTGTCGTGCTTTACTGAATGTTACCACATTTTTCAGCAATCAAGAGGGATATCTATAAATCGATTTATTCTAGCCAAAAATAAATAAAAGGTCTCATTACTTTGGCCGGTAGAAACATGTTTTTATTTTCAGAGCGTCTCCTTTCTGGCATATCATCAGCGTACTCATTCCGATGAGAGAGCGTTCGAGTGTCCCACTTGTGGGAAGTCGTTCCGGAGCAAGGGATACCTGCAGTTGCACGAGAAAACCCACTCGGAAGCTCGGCCCTTCCCCTGTACCGTCTGCCTCAAGGCATTTAAATTCAAAGGGGCTCTCGACAGACATACCAGGGTGAGTAAAAAGTAAAAGATAGATAGATTTTATCGCGGTTATTTATTAAATTTTGATCCCGACGTTTCGAAAGCTTTTCAGCCTTCGCGGTCACGGGGCGGACTGAGGTGTAGGTTGTCCAGAAAAGTTTATGTTACTGTGTCTACCTTCAATTTAATTTTTATTATTGATATTGTTCCGATCTACGCAGAAAGAACTCACAGTGTCTTGAGGTCTGGCAATTGGTCTTTTGGGTTCCGATTTGATTAAATGTATAATTGGATCCCAGGCTTGTGCTAGCTTCCAACCATCTTCTCTATTGAAATTTGGATGTTTTTTAATTTCAATAGCCTCACGAATCATCCTAGGTAGGAATCGGTGTTCTTTTGCAAGGATTTGTGGCTTGTCGAATCGAAGATAATGTTTGGAGCCTTCTTCTGAATGTTCAGCAACTGCAGACTTCGTAGAGCGTCGGTGTTTAACATCAGCTATATAACATCAAAATTTAATAAATAACCGCGATAAAATCCGTTTAAATTAGTTTTATTTCAATGAATAATATTCGCGTAAACCTAAGAAATCAAAAGATAGATAGTTACACAGAGGGGTTGATTTAGAGATTTAGGAATACAGACCCAAGGCTGTTTCTACGTGATATACTTCCATTCATCTTTCGCATTGATTTTAACCAATATTTTTTTTTAAACATTTTTGCTCAAGTCATATGCGTAGAATTTCTCCTTATTTCCGATACAATGTTATAAGGTAATTTTAATTTAGCTAATAACTTGAATGCTGACCTCTTTCTCTCTCTTGAAGCCTAGTTAGTGTATAGGATAATCCGAGCCCTGTTACACAAATAAGGTATTTCGTTTGCACCAAAGTTAGAAGCGATGACCGCTTGGTAACGTATACGATACCGCATCAATGGATGCGAGTTCAAATCCATGCAACGAGCCTGAGTTTACGATGAAGGAAAACATTATTATGAAACATGGTGGGTAGGGCTTTTTCTAAAGCCTGCCTGGCTAGCTACCACCCTCAAGTTGAAAATCTTCCGCCAAATACGTGTAGGTATGTTGCACTGGAGAGTTTTTTTTTTATACTTAAGGTTTAGCGTTATGACCATAATCTCACCTGATCTTAAGTGACGATACGGCCCAAGTTGGTAGACACGCTAAACCTGTGGAGGGACTGGCTCTCAAGCGCAGCTGCCGGAACACACTTATTTGGTATTTGGCGGCAGGCTTATACCACCATGCAGTCATTTCATTAGGCATAGCGTGCCCACTATCTTGGGCCACAGCGTCAGTTAATCAGGTGGGATCGGGGCCGAACAATGGTTTTCGATTTGGGACATTTGTACCCGGCAGTGTCACACGGGAGTGAAGCCGTTCCAATGCGAACTCTGCGGGAAGGCGTTCACTCAGTCCAACAGCCGGAAGCTGCACGTCCGCACTGTGCACATGAAGCAACCAGCGCCACCGCGCTCACGGAACCAACGGAAAAACAAAACTAAATAAAAATATATATATATATATATATCCAAAGCAGCCATGAGGAATACCAGCAGAAGAGAAAACTTAAAATTATAAACACTAAAACAGTTAATATTCTTGGATGTCCAAATTAATTCTTCGAACCTGAATTAAAACTTGTTAATCGAAATTGTTTACAGCGCAATAAGTTATACTAATATATATAGTGCGTACGTGAACACGTCACGTGACCATGTCGATGACGACGTACCTGAATTTACACCCTATCCAAACTGCGCTGTAGATATTTTCACTTCAAAAAACTGTGTACGTCTAAACAAGAGAACATAAGTGTCACATCACTATATCTCTCGGATTCCTCTCTGATTCTGATTTACCCTAACGAGCGTCTCGCAAAAACGTTGCGGATCACAATTTCTAAGCGCCCTTTCGTTAAATGTTTAACTTCAAATATCTCCCCATGTTTAGGGAGATAGGAAATTTTAGGAGCCTTTTTACCCACAACAAAGAAACTTTTAAACGTGACACTCGTCATATCATTTAAGCAGATTCAGGTAGCAGTGATGGCTGTTGATGAATTGTAGATCCCTCTGTGGCTACCGTTAGATCCAATTCGTTACTTTCTTGTGTTGACAAGAAAATAGAATCTTCAAGTGGTTAATTTAAATACAAACTAAGTTGAACTTGTATTATGCTAATTAAACACCTCAATAAATACATAAATATGTGACTTACAGACATATAACTTACGCGTTTGAATTTGAAGTTATTATAGCTCAGTTTTGACATGTATGAGTACGCATCAATATTTACAACAAACAAGCAAAATATTACAACAATATTTACATTCAATATACTCTATTCTGACTCATACAACATACTCTCCCACTATTCGTACAACAATACAGAAAAAAATAGAATTCAGTATTATATGTACGACTATATATACTATAGTATTATGTTCCTCTTTATTTTATTTTGTATAATATAGACGGTAATAAATATTCGGCAGAAGGACCCTGGATCCTAGCACACAAGAATTATTTTAACTGGAGCCAATGTGTATAATTATTTTTGTAACTTTTAATTGTTGAATAAATTTTATTGATAAAACGTTTATTATTTTTTATTTAATTTAAGTATATCTTGAGTGCTATATTAAATACCTATAAGTATCAACTTAATGTGACATACATATTTTCATCTTAAGCTAATATTTCTGTTAAAGTTAAATGTTCATGAATCTAACACAACAGTAGATATATATATATAATTCGATTTAACAATCTTGTAAATGGACGTCAGTTGAAATCAATACAATGAGCTTTCGGTGACGGGAAAACATCGTGGTGAAACCATAGCATGGTGATCGGACTTTTACCTTCAAATTCAAATTGTGTCGTCGAACATCTATAGGGTTATTCTGACAATTGCGTTTGAAACCCAGTCTCTCCGTTAGGTTAGTGTGTTCACCTTCTTGGATCAAATTATTACTTTATATAAGTTGATATTACGAACAAAACGCTAAACCTATATAAAAGTAAAGAACATTAACAAGATACCGCAACCGACACACTTGTTATAACTGACCAGGTTTTTTGTGACATTTTGGAAACATGAGCTTACCATGTTTTCAATCATTTTGTACACAGTAATGAAATTGCATTACGTTAAATATAACAACCAATATGATGTGTACATAAAAGTGACATCTATAAACTGAAGAAGGTTTTAGCTTTTTAACACGTTGACTGCCAAGTACGAGTTATCTTATCCTGTGTTTACTTGCCATTTTTGTGCAGCTACAATTAAAGTCGAAATATATCTATGCTAATATCGTTAAATGGCTACTGGGAATGGAACATCAAATCAGTGCTGCATGAACAAACAATTTATTATAAAACGAACAAAAATTATGCACTGCAATTAAAGTTTTTAATAATGTGATTAAATCTAATTGTCATTTTAGACCAGATTTTTGAAAATTGCCGTAGCTCTCAACATGTTAAATTAAACATTATGAAATTACTCGGCTGTATGAACTATGTAGCTTAACATTTCACTAAGAAACTAAAAATTACATTATCAACGACATTATGTATTACTTATCAGCTGTCAGGGAGTATTTGGTGGGATCTTGAAATCTTGAGTTGTAATTTTTATTTTTATTCATATACTGAGTCCTTTAGTACCACATTGTTTAAATTAAGGTGATATTTTACGTAATGTAACTACATTACGTAAAATAGCTGAAGAGCATAGGTGAAGTGAATTGTGAATAATCATTCGGAACATGATATATTAGTTGCCACAACAACATCCAACAGAGCTTCAAGAAGAGATTCACCTTCTTATTGAAGATAGTATCATCTGCATTTAATGAAAAACAACATCGGGCTTGGCTGCATGGTTTAGAAACCGTTGCCTTTTCCAACCCAATTGAAAGGGAAAAACTATACAAAAAAATTCGTTATGTATTACTTATCAGCTGTCAAAACAATTTATAAATAAGTGTTATCTTCTGTTATGAAGATTGACTATTTGGAATATATTACGCTATTAAATTATCACGTGTAATACATTGACACAGATGACATTGGTATTCATAGAGTACAGTACCTACTCTTGTACGTAACTGGTTACCTCGATCTGTTTTAGTTTTTTATTCATGCTAAACCGAGTCCTCCTGTGAAATACCTGAAAAATGCTGAAAAGAGGTAACATAACGCGTTCAATTTGAATATCGTGTTGAAATGAATGAAACTTGGACAGACGCGGTTCACCCGCGGTTTTTAAAGAAACCAATACTAAATCAAGGGGGTATAGTATAACAGTTGTGATTTATGCTTTCAATTTATTAACATACTATTATACGGTACGTATGTAATGATATTAACAAATTAACTTTGATATAGTAACCTGTCAAAGTATTTATTTCTTGCTTGTAGGTTATCATATTAAATGGTAAACAAAGTAATTTACTTATCTTAGTTTCTTAGTAAATATTACAGATAAAAAAAGCGATCGTAAAAATTGTAAGAAGTTTGTTATTGAACTAATACACCTAACCAGCAGATTATAATGTAGCTGTTGTTGCTTTTACTGCTGGAAAAACAGCTGGGGGTACAATAAATGATTCTTACATATTAACCTTACCGCAGTAGAAGTTCATTGGTTTAGGTTAGGTTTGACTTGTGTTGAGAAAAAGTGCGAGCCAGTCACTGCATAGGTCAGGGAGCACTGTAAATATTTACTACAAAGATTCAGTAATATATAAAATATTCATTTTATATATCACTGAATAGCTGATCTGATGAACATTGTAAACCAAAGAACTTCTAATGCAGTGGCTTTAATACATATGTACCCAATCAACTTTTGTACAAATACTATTACTACTCATTTAGTGATGTAATTATGAAATAGATCAGACACCAACATATAGGAAAATAAAGTTAAAAGGAGTTCAATAATATAAAATAAGCAATTTCCTATTTATGTATATAAAGAATTCTTTTTTCATATATTTTTATTAAGACATTGTTTTATTTTTCGAGGTTACCTAATTAAATGTGTTTTTATTAACAAACAAAAGTCTGTCTACGGATATTATGTGTAACTTGAACTCATTAGTCAAACTTTGCTACATTACACAAAGTACTGTTTTATATTAATTAGGTGATTTGCATAGAAAAGCAAAGTATAGCAGAAGAGATTGGCCAATAAGTAAGACATATTATGTATCAATTTAGCACCTATACAAATCATTTTTACAAGCACATAAAGGTGAGTTGTTACAACACCAGTGACTATGACTAGACATCATTGTGTAAGTAGTGCTAATGACTACTTTGTAGGTTAACAGCCTAATAATGCTAATAATGCAGGTTAATAATGCTAAAAAACCTTTTCTGTTTACACTGACAATAAAATTAGGTTCTCAGACTAAACTAGTGGCTTTTCTGTGGATCTAATGACTGATAATGCTACTAAAAGCCTTTCTCTTCTGCCTGGAATAAAATTGTTTCCTCGGGTTGGGACTTTTAATATCTTTTACTACTTGCTTTAATTATAAAATAAAGAATTATCCACACACATGTATGCATATAAATTATACACACCTTTATAATGCTGAAATATAAAAAAAAATAATACAATATTAACTCCATATATAATAACTTTGAAATTCACAAAAAAATTCAACAGAATTAAATCATGTACAGACTCCAAATTCTGCAATACTTATGTATGTTTTACAAAGAAGTATCATAACTCGTATTTATAAGTCGATATAATTGACAAGCATTGCAAAATCAAAATGATTCTATTTTAAAAACAGTGCAAACTAAAACACTGGATGTGTAAATAATGATATATTTTATGCATATAACTATAAACAAACATAAAAATGTATTGATTAAGATCCACCCGAGAGGTGATAGAGCATCATAAGCAAAATAGCCTAGGACCTCTTTTCATATAAATCTAGCCTATTAGCTCTTTTCATATAAATCTAGCCTTGACTATGGTAGTCTTATCATGTTTGTGAGCAGTTGATACCGTCACTAAAGCTTTGCTTGTTGACCAGATTTACACCAACCGATCACAGTATAAACCACTGCAGTGTCAATATGGCGGGTTATAACCAGTATCCCTAACCAAGTTATGTTTTAGCAATCTCTAATGTAAATAGAAGATCATAAATGTAGGGGAAGATGATGTCAAAGTGACATTAATAAGAATATTAATGTCACATGTCATCCCATAAATTTATATTATGTATTATTATTGTGTGCAGGGGCTCCAAATGTTTTTCAGTGTGTGGTGCACATACATGTTTACTAACTTGTCGTGTACTCTAATTTATCTAGCTGGTAGAAATAGATAGTTACAATGAAACTCGATTTGTAGATTGGAATAAAATTTGAAACATTCACATTATGAATCCAAACTGTTTATTTATATGAACATAAAATTCACAATTTCCAATTATATAAATTAAATTGGTTTATTTTGTACCTGGAAACACTTTTTTTTTATTATTTTTTTTATTTATTATTAATATATTTTCAATACTAAATATACATTTTAATACTGCATTACAGTTTATTGGCAGATGTAACCTCCGTTGTTAAGAAAATTTGTCTATAATCTTTATAAACACCTATTAAGCATTGTTATAAAAAAAATAAAAATAATAATAACAGGTAAGATTAACAATAGAAAAAAAAAAAAAAAAAGAAATCAACACATTTTAGCAGAATAAAAAATAAATAAAATTAACCTGAATGTTTACATTACTCAAAAGAAACTCTTTGGTTTTATTTTTAAAAAATTGTTTTGTACAATCATTGTCCCTTAACGACAACGGTAAACTGTTATACAATTTAGGCACCAAGCAACTTCTGTGTCTTTCCCCAAAATAGTTGTTGTAAGTGTTGAGGTTTTGGAGAATAGTAAAGAGAGTATGTCACGGCTTCCTTCACTTTCTACGGCGCACATTGAGAGTACCTATATTAGTGTAATCTTGAGCTGTAGAATAACTGTGATCTTAAAATTTTCAGGTCTCAAAGTTGCCCTGGTCCAGATGGCAGTTGGGCCTGACAAGAGAAAGAATATTGTGGAAGCCGTGAATGAAATTTCCAGGGCTAAGGAAAAGGGAGTCCACCTAGTCGTTCTACCGGAGTGCTTTAATTCACCGTACGGAACAAGTTAGTGTCATAACTTATACATAGTGTATTTAAAATTACTAAGCTATATTCATATTATAAAATGGAAAAGTTTGTTTGTCTGATTTTGCATGGTGGTAGGGCTTTTCTAACGCCCGCCTGGCTAGCTACCACCCTCAAGTTGATAATCTGCCGCCAAATACCAATAGGTGTGTTCCGGCAGCTGCACTTGAGAGCCAGTTCCTTCACATGTTTAATATAGCTATATATGATATAATTATACCTAATATAATTAGATAGTTATATATAATTAGACATAAAGCTATATATGATCATAAAATTCACAATTTCCAATTATATAAATTAAATTGGTTTATTTTGTACCTGGAAACACTTATGTTGAGGTTTTGGAGAATAGTAAAGAGAGTTATATCACGGCTTCCTTCACTCTCTACGGCGCACACTCTTATATATATCAGTGTAATCTTTACCTGTACAGTAACTGTGATCTTAAAATTTTCAAGTCTCAAAGTTGCCCTGGTCAAAGGCATTAAGTATCAAAAAAAACAACGTTTTATATTGTTTTTAGAATTTTTCGACGAGTATGCGGAAAAGATTCCGTCGGGGGAGACGAGCAGGGCGCTGTCCTGGGCGGCGGCGGAGGCCGGGGTGTGCGTGGTCGGGGGCTCCATCCCGGAGCGGAGCGCCGGCGAGCTCTACAACACTTGCACAGTGTGGGACAACACCGGGAAACTCTTGGCCCGACACAGGAAGGTGACTATATCCCTCAATTTTTACCATTCGATGACTGTGTTACTTTTTTTAGGGCCTGAATTGAATAAAGTATTTCTGACTTGATTTATTACCAGCCCAGGTAAGCCAGGAGGGAGATTTATAAGTATATTATATCCATTCTTACTAATATTATAAACGCGAATGTATGTATGGATGTTTGTTACTCCTTTACGCAAAAACTACCGAATGGATTTTAATTAAACTTGACGATAATATAGCGTATGCATCAGAATAACACATACGCTATAATAGCCAGAAGGGAGATTTATAAGTATATTATATCCATTCTTACTAACATTATAAACGCGAAAGTCTGTATGGATGTTTGTTACTCCTTTACGCAAAAACTACCGAATGGATTTTAATTAAACTTGACGATAATATAGCGTATGCATCAGAATAACACATACGCTATAATAGCCAGAAGGGAGATTTATAAGTATATTATATCCATTCTTACTAACATTATAAACGCGAAAGTCTGTATGGATGTTTGTTACTCCTTTACGCAAAAACTACCGAATGGATTTTAATTAAACTTGACGATAATATAGCGTATGCATCAGAATAACACATACGCTATAATAGCCAGAAGGGAGATTTATAAGTATATTATATCCATTCTTACTAACATTATAAACGCGAAAGTCTGTATGGATGTTTGTTACTCCTTTACGCAAAAACTACCGAATGGATTTTAATTAAACTTGACGATAATATAGCGTATGCATCAGAATAACACATACGCTATAATAGCCAGAAGGGAGATTTATAAGTATATTATATCCATTCTTACTAACATTATAAACGCGAAAGTCTGTATGGATGTTTGTTACTCCTTTACGCAAAAACTACCGAATGGATTTTAATTAAACTTGACGATAATATAGCGTATGCATCAGAATAACACATACGCTATAATAGCCAGAAGGGAGATTTATAAGTATATTATATCCATTCTTACTAATATTATAAACGCGAATGTATGTATGGATGTTTGTTACTCCTTTACGCAAAAACTACCGAATGGATTTTAATTAAACTTTACGATAATATAGCGTATGCATTAGAATAACACATACGCTATAATTTATAAAGATATTCTGTGAATTGTCCAAAATATAACGTTAAGTGTCAAGTGAGTAGGAAAAGATTCTGCCATCTTCGAGCTACTCTGGCGTGCGCTGCAAGAACCGTTAGAGTTACACGTATATAATGTATATTGAAAATGTTTATATTAAATAGTCCTACAGAAAACCTAGCGACAGTATATGGACCGTTTATTTTGAAAGTGGTGTAAGTCCATTTTTGAGAAAAATGAGCTATCACGTAATTCATGCTTAATTTAATGTTTTTTTTTTTATATATAACTAGTCCGTGTTTAATTTCTCAAAATAATCCCATGTTTTGTACAACTTAAAATCGGGGTCGGTAAATGAAATTGCATTATCAACAAATATAGTAACCTTTAATTTTCTCGAATCAAAAGAAAATCGCCAAAATAGTGAGCGATCCGCGTAGAAATGGCTACGAGCACAAATGTTCTTACACAAGTCTCGTTTGATATGATTCATTTAAAATATATCGTGTACCGGAATCGGAATACTTTGACAAAAATTATCATTAACCTGAGCAAAGCCGCGGGCAAAAGCTAGTTTTAAATAAAGGGCATACAATGATAGTTTTTGTATTTAATAGTACGATGGTATATCCACCAGATGCACTTGTTCGACATAGACATTCCCGGTGAGATGACGTTCAAAGAATCCGAGGTTCTGTCCGCTGGAAACGAGATCACTACCTTCGACTACCTCGGGGTCAGGATCGGGATCGGCATCTGCTATGATCTCAGGTTCCCTGACATGGCACGACTCATGGCCGATCGAGGTATGTCATCGGATATGTGTTACTTAACAACGAAAGGGTATGGAGTTCATATCCGAGTCTAGAAGTGTACAAAGGAAATGCAGATTGAATGTTGAGAGAAAACTAAAATACTGTTTGTTCGTAAGCGATGCGGTTATAGCTCAGTGGTAGTGTGTAAGGTCGCCGCGTCCAGGGACGTGGGTTCGAATGCATCTGCAATGACTTCGAGCTTTCGGTGAAGGGAAACATCGTGATGAAACCATAGCTTGTTGGTGGGGCTTTACTACCACCCTCGAGTTGAAAATCTACCCCCAAATACGTATAGGTGTGTTCCGGCAGTTGTACTTGAGAGCCAGTCTCTCATACAAAGGCCGGCAACGCATCTGCGATTCCTCTGGTGTTGTGGGTGACCATGGGTGGCGGTGATCACTTACCGTCACGTGACATGCCTGCTCGTTTGCCTCCTATTCCATGAAAAAAATCTTCTTTATTTAATTTGTTTTTTTTTTTCTATAATCGTCGGCAGCATAAAGGGCAAAACTCCGAAATGACGTTGTAAAAACTATATTACTTTTAGTAATCACTAAATCAGAGTTAACCTTCTTTTATAAAGGCCACAGACGTGTGTCATTTGTAGAGTCGCGAGCCGCAACAAAAAAATATTCAGGGTTATAATTTCCATTGGTTTTCTCGATTGTTGCATTTCGCACGACTTCACGTCAAGGGACGTGGGTTCGAACCCAAGCACCTACAATGAGCTTGAGCTTTCGGTGAAGGAAAACATCGTGAGGAAACCATAGCACGGTGGTAGGGCTTTTTCTAATGCCCGCCGCCATAGCTACCACCCTCTAGATGTGAACCTGCCGCCAAATACCAATAGGTGTGTTCCGGCAGCAGCACTTGAGAGCCAGTTCCTCCACAGGTTTAGCGTGTCTACCATCTTGAGCCGTATCGTCACTTAAGATCAGGTGAGATTACGGCCATAACGGTAAACCTTAAGTATAAAAAAAAAAAAAAAAAAAAAAACTATGAATGGAAGTATTTTGTAAACGGCCTCTTAACGAAGAGACTAGGTCGAACGTAGGGTCCTGCGATGGTTCCGACGCCCTTAGTTCAAGTATTACGTGAAACAATTTAGGGGAAATAGAGGGTCTCCTTAAACGTTACGATGCGTTACAAGGGCGGGTACATCTGTCGCGACTCCAGTGCAGGCCCTCTGCGCGCATTTCGCCGAAGGTTTTGTCTTGGTGTGCCGACCCCGAACCCCATTAGGGGAGCCCTTGATTAGGTTTGGACCTTACCGGGAATAGATGGTAAATGTGTAAGCGCTCCATCAATCCTGGTCGAATGTACAGAGGCCGTAGGTTTTGAGTCAGTAAGAATCTGACGTACCCCATACTTTTGCAGCTTGACGTGGGGTGGGTATCTTATGTAAGAACTTACTAGGAAAAGAAGGAGGGAGGGTTCAACAACGCGTTACGTTACATTCGTTTTTTTTTCATTATTAAATAATCAACTGAGCACTTAAATTCCCCATGTTCGTAACTCCTTAAGCTCCTTGTAATTGCATCGCTAAAGGCCATCGAGATAAATATTTTTAATTTTTAGGGCTTATTAGTAGAAAAACGTAAAATATAATTATGACTTTAGGTAATAATGCTTACTTGCGTTACGTTACGTTTGATGTAGGGTACAGAAAAATATTATGGCACGTTACATGGGGGAGAGGAAGGGTTAAAAATAATTAAAAATTGCTTACGTATATTTTTTTTATATTTAAAGTTTAGCGCAATGGCCATAATCTCACCTAGTCTTAAGTGACGATACAACCCGATACACGCTAAGCCTGTGGAGGAACTGGCTCTCAAGTGCAACTCTCAAGTGCAACAAGTGCATATAGAGGTATATGGTATTAGGATGTTCCCTGTTGATATACCCGGGCGCGTTCAACCTTATGGGATAATAGAGGTATATGGTATTAGGATGTTCCCTGTTGATATACCCGGGCGCGTTCAACCTTGGGGGATAATAGAGGTATATGGTATTAGGGTGTTCCCTGTTGATATACCCGGGCGCGTTCAACCTTGGGGGATAATAGAGGTATATGGTATTAGGATGTTCCCTGTTGATATACCCGGGCGCGTTCAACCTTGGGGGATAATAGAGGTATATGGTATTAGGATGTTCCCTGTTGATATACCCGGGCGCGTTCAACCTTGGGGGATAATAGAGGTATATGGTATTAGGATGTTCCCTGTTGATATACCCGGGCGCGTTCAACCTTGGGGGATAATAGAGGTATATGGTATTAGGATGTTCCCTGTTGATATACCCGGGCGCGTTCAACCTTGGGGGATAATAGAGGTATATGGTATTAGGGTGTTCCCTGTTGATATACCCGGGCGCGTTCAACCTTGGGGGATAATAGAGGTATATGGTATTAGGGTGTTCCCTGTTGATATACCCGGGCGCGTTCAACCTTGGGGGATAATAGAGGTATATGGTATTAGGGTGTTCCCTGTTGATATACCCGGGCGCGTTCAACCTTGGGGGATAATAGAGGTATATGGTATTAGGGTGTTCCCTGTTGATATACCCGGGCGCGTTCAACCTTGGGGGATAATAGAGGTATATGGTATTAGGATGTTCCCTGTTGATATACCCGGGCGCGTTCAACCTTGGGGGATAATAGAGGTATATGGTATTAGGATGTTCCCTGTTGATATACCCGGGCGCGTTCAACCTTGGGGGATAATAGAGGTATATGGTATTAGGATGGTCCCTGTTGATATACCCGGACGCGTTCAACCTTGGGGGATAATAGAGGTATATGGTATTAGGGTGTTCCCTGTTGATATACCCGGGCGCGTTCAACCTTGGGGGATAATAGAGGTATATGGTATTAGGGTGTTCCCTGTTGATATACCCGGGCGCGTTCAACCTTGGGGGATAATAGAGGTATATGGTATTAGGATGTTCCCTGTTGATATACCCGGGCGCGTTCAACCTTGGGGGATAATAGAGTATATGGTATTAGGATGTTCCCTGTTGATATACCCGGGCGCGTTCAACCTTGGGGGATAATAGAGGTATATGGTATTAGGATGTTCCCTGTTGATATACCCGGGCGCGTTCAACCTTGGGGGATAATAGAGGTATATGGTATTAGGATGTTCCCTGTTGATATACCCGGGCGCGTTCAACCTTGGGGGATAATAGAGGTATATGGTATTAGGATGTTCCCTGTTGATATACCCGGGCGCGTTCAACCTTGGGGGATAATAGAGGTATATGGTATTAGGATGTTCCCTATTGATATACCCGGGCGCGTTCAACCTGACGACGGGTCCGCGGCACTGGGAGCTGCTGGGGCGCGCGCGAGCTAACGACCTGCAGCTGTGGGTCGCGCTGGTGAGCCCCGCGCGGGACTCCGCCGCGCCCTACGTCGCGTGGGGGCACTCCGCCCTCCTCGACCCTTGGGGCGCGGTCACACACGCACTCGACGAGAAACCCGGCACCGTCATAGCTGACGTCGGTGAGTTTACACACCTACCTAAATAGTAGTAGGTCTAATGTGTTCAAGGTTCCTATATGTTCCAGAACAGTGCCTATAGTCAAGTTGTCTTTTAACGTCGCGACGGCGTTATAACGTTCTAATAACATTTATAATTAAATATCACTTACAAATAAAATAAAACGCGTCATTTTTTTATCGCAAGAGAAGCTTCCTTCTATTTATTTTTCTGCATTCCTATTAGACATATAAAAAGGTTGACCGCCATAGTTGTTGTTAAGAAAAAAATAATGTGTAGGATGACACATGACAGAGTGACTTTGATAGATGTTCGCTGTAGGGGGCGAGAAACCGGGCATTTTCTCAAGGCACCAAAATTTAGGGCCGTGAAAATTTATAATTTCTATGGTAAATTTTATTAACAAAGAGAAAATTTTACATATTAATCCATTCTTCGTTCAAAAATTATAACGGTTATGTAATATATTTGTATATTGACGCGTTATTAAAATTTCCTAGGCGAGGCAAATTGGCTTTTTGTCCTGGGCGTCGTAATTTCTAGAGTCTCTGTTTTCAGCTCTCGTATTACAGCAAAACGTATTAATGGGTCAATACTTTTCAGTGCAATAATTTCACAACCAAATAAGATTGAAATATTGACTTCCGTGTTCTCGTAAATAAATTCTCATTTATTTTAAAATGAGACAGACATATTTAAAATAATGGGTATCAAAAGCATTTTCTTTTTCGACCTGACACATACGCTGTTATCTGTAAGGGCTTTGACAGCTTCGGTGGATTTTTTGGGGCGAGTGCTGAGGGCACTCAGCACTAAGGCAGCGGGTGCAAGGTTGCCAAAATGGCGGAACCTTGGCTTGAGTTGCTGTTGGAAAATGAACAAAGATTCGCGAACCTAGTCAACCGACAGGTCCTAACTTACTAATTTAGTGACCCTAACAATGACCTTATCGGGCAAGCCACGCAGGGATCGCATAGTTGACACTTACAGATTAAATGTGTTAATTTTTTATGGAATAATTTCACAACAAAACCGCTAAACATTAAAATATTATTTTTTGTATTGACTTACATAAGTTTTTGTTCAATTTAAAATGAGACGGAAATATTTAAAATTACGACTATAAAAAACTAACAACGATGTATTACAATGATACGAAAAACATTACGTTTAGTTTAATATTTATCCACCAATTATCCAAAAAAAAAAACATGTTTTAACTTCGAAAATTTAATACCTTGTTTCAATATTCAATTCTATAAAATCGAAATTTCTAGAGCGAATAGATTTACTATTAATATACCAATATAATTTGTGTATGCAATGAGAACTGTTATTTATTTTATAAAATGTTTTTTTTTTTTTTTTTTTTTTTTTTTATCGAATCTGTGCGTATTTCGTAGCAGTTTATTTTATCTGTTAACATATACTTTGTGTTTTAGTGTTTTTTAGACTTTCCAGATATTTGGACCAAAGTAATATGTACTGTATAGAGGTACAACAATATAAAAAAAATGAAAAAAAAAATAAACTAGAAAATAACTTAAAATTTACAGCCGACTTATTCACATTTACAGACCTGACAGTAGTCGAGGAAGTTCGAAGTCAAATACCGGTGCGGATGCAGAGACGGACCGACATCTACGAAACCATAGATAAAACCAAAGAGTAGTATTTCAGATTCTCTCCATCGGAATGTCCAAAAAAATTTTTTTACTACATTTCCAATGCGATATATATTGGTCCATACTTGACATTTGAAGTTACCAACATAGGCGGAGGCCATAATTGCGAGAAAAAAAAATTGGTCCTTTGATAATACTTATCTACCCTCTATTGAAATAATAGAGTGAAAAATAGGGTTGCCATCACGTATATTGTTAAAACCGACCATCTTCAAAATTATAACTTATATTCCGGATATTTAGATGTCATCCTTCCTTGGAATTAAAAAAAAAAATGTTTCTGAACTGAAATAATATATATATATATATATATATATCTATATTTATTATTATAAAGCGGAAAAGTTTGTTTGTTTGTTTGTTTGAACCCGCTATTCTTAGGAATTAATTTGCAGATTTCAAAAAATCTATTTGTATTTGATAGAGAAATCATTGAGAAAGGCGTAAGGCTATTTAACATCACGCTACCACCCATAGGAGCAAAGTTGTACGGATAAAAGTTACAAAAAAGGGCACACATTTAAACGCATTAAATAAGTCGCGTGTGTTTTGTACTGGTGGCTGCCGGTTGCGGTCGAGTACTGTAAGTTGGAATCCGACATAAATATATTTGTGATTTTGACCTGCATTTGGGTGTAACTGTATGTTTCTATGATTGTTAAGTATTCGGTAGTACAGGACTGGATCACTTCTGCAACAGTTATCTTTTACAATAATTAAATAATTTATATTGGAAGCGATGATAGCTCAGTGGTAGTGTGTAGGACTTCACGTTAAGAGACGTGAGTTTGAATTCACCTATAATGAGCTTGAGCTTTCGGTGAAAGAAAACTTCGTGAGGAAACCATATTTTTTCTAGTGCCCGCCTGGCTAGCAACTACCCTCAAGTTGAAAATTTGCCGCTAAATACCAATAGGTGTGTTCCGGCAGCTGCACTTGAGAGCCAGTTCCTCCACAGGTTTTGTGTTATTACCGAATTGGGCTGAATCATCAGTTAAGATCAGGTGAGATTATGGACTTAAAATCATAAACCTTAACTATAAAAAAAATGTTGAAAATTGTTGTTTGACTAATCAAGTATCTTTCCCTGGAAGGATATTGTTGGGGTTCTGGACACTTCTCATATATTTTACAAAGTAAAACAAATCCCGGATATACCGAATGCATGACAACCCTACAAATATAAAATAAAATATGTCATCGTGTTTGGAAACTAGCAAATGTCTTTCGATAATTAGATCTTCTGGAATGTTTGTAGGTAGTTTTAGAAATGATTAAGGGGCAATATGTTTATATCAGTAATGTGATTTAGTTATATAATTTTATTATTATGGGGTCTATAAAAAATTGTTAATGTATAATATTATGGAAGCCACTGTAGATAGACAGAAAAAGTATATCGGAAATGGAAGAAACGGTATATAGCGGCAATGAATAAACCTTCATATTAACAATAAGACATTTCAACGTGTTTGGAAATTTGCATTTTTTTTTTAATTACTACATCTTTAAAGTACTTTTAGAAACTTTTAAATAAATATATATGATTTAGTGTATTTTTGTTATGTCTTGGGGTCTATAAAAACGTTAAAGGGCTTAGGAAATAAAGCATACATAGGGAAAATGATGTATAGGCATTATATTCAAATAAAATTATGTATTTGTATAATTTGGTTTATTTTCATGATCTACAAGGTGACCCGACAGACGTTGTTATCCCCGTTTTAACTATTAATATTGAATTAGAATTGGTATAATTAATAAAAAAATATTATCCAAAAACATAGTATAATTACTATTGCAATGCTCTATGACAATGACAGTCATGTTCGGTCGGTTGATTGGTGAACAAGCACTGAAGAAGGCCAATATGCTGTCTCTTGACCATCGCCGTAAGGTGGCTTGCCTCTCAGTGTTTTATAGAATACATTACATTAATTCATTCCACACTCTATCTATTTATCTGAGGACGACCAGACGCCGCGTGGGTTTTCACCCGTATATAGTAGACATTCCCTCGATACGCACGAAGCGTTTTGCAGCTTCTTTTATAATACGTACTGTTAGGGAGTGGAATTCACTACCGGCGTCTGTCTTCCCTATATCGTACAATCCGGGAGTCTTCAAACAGAGAGTGACCAGGTACTTGCTGAGTAAGCGCGTTCCATCATAGACCACATCGTCACTTACCATCAGGTGAGATTGTGGTCAAGCGCTTACTTATTATTAATAAAAAAAAAATCGAAAGTAATATTGGAGTTAAGTTTTCGTAAATTTTCTAACGTTCCACTCAACTCATTTAATTTTTTCTTTCATAAGAACCTTCTGGCGATAAATTAACACAACAAAAAAAGAATTAGCGAAATTGATCCATCCGTTCACGCGTGATGCGATGACCGAGACAAATAGAGATTCATTTATATTTATATAATAAAATAATAAAATGGATATAATAAAAGTAAAATATAGTCGAAACCGATGTAAATGTACAGAAAAGCATGCAGATGTGATTACGCAAAAATGTTTGTACATTTTTCTCCCTACCATTAAAGGAACATGGCATAATGTTACTTATAAATAGACTCTACAGTAAACTAAGTTTATTTTTATATTGAAATTTAATAGTTGTTGCATAATATATACTGGTGGGAATTCAACCTTCTCGCATGTTCTAGTATAATCTAGTGATATTAATTATTTTTTGTTTCATAGGTTTGTTTTAATATACGTATTATTTTTCTATGTAAATCCTATTGTCAGTCTTCATGTGTCCAATATGAGATATACAAGAAAATATTGTGTTATTCCTATTTTTTTTTTGCATTAATATTATATACCTATATTAAATGTTTAAAACATAATAAAGTTTTTTTATATATTTTTATATTTAGTTTTATTTGAATGTGTTTCTATAATATCGAGAACATTAGAAGCATACTTTCAGAACAATTTCATACAACTTGCCCTTGGAAAACTAATTATTTATAAAATGTATCAACAATTGCTTAATATTATATTGAATAGGTTACACTTATAGTTAATAAGTAGAGCGTTATGGCAACCATATCACCTGATGTTAAGTGACGATGTGGCCCAAGGGACGGGCTCTCAAGTGTTACTGCGGGATATCACTTATAGGTATTTGGCGGCAGATTTTCAACTTGATAATGGTAGCTAGCCAGACGGGCATTAGAAATAACCATACCACCATGGTATGTGTTCATCACGATATTTTCCATCACCGAACGCTCAAGCTCATCCCAGATACGAACTTACACCCCTTGACGTGGCGTCCGTACACGCTACCAACTGAGCTATCACCGCATCATGAGTTATCGTCGTCCAACTATACCACTAAAGCGGATGTGTTTCTTGTATATGATCGTTGAAATTCAATTAGATGCAATTGCGACTATATTTTAGATTATTTATTAGTAGGTATATGACATAAAACAAAAAAAAATGACGTCATTTGAGACGACCTCGTCACGCGAGGTCAAATGAACAATACTCGGATTAATTGATCTAGAGATCTGATGTCATAAAGGAAGAACGAATTCGACCTCGACGGAGACAATGTTTGCACCGCTTGGGCGGTCAAGCAAAACTCGTCACCAGGGCATCAGCGAGCTTTGGCATCTAAAATATACTAGAAGACCGATTCTAGGTGAGTCCAGTCAATATGTTTGTGACTGAATGACATTTGGGTTGATAAATCTAGATTATATCTAAATAACAACATCTTTTTCTTTAATAATGGCGGTTGTCAGTAATAATAAACATTTATTATTTGCGTATTCAAAATTAGGTTTACACGTTGTAATAACAAACGATTTGTTTTTTTAATGTACTGTGTATTGCCGAGCATCAGTAAATGGCTCTTTATTTCTATTGTAACTGTTAATTAATGCAAAATATCGCTGTTGGTCTTCCAACAAATAAATAAATAAACATCATTATGGTCGTCAACGATACGGTATTGCAACACACCTTTGCCTTTGATCTTCTACGGTTTAAAAAGAAACAGAGTTCTTCCATTTTTCAATTTAATTGGCACTTTTTTTTTTAATTACTCCAACGTCTCGTATAGTGGTAGATTTTTTTTTTTTTTATAAATTTTCAAGGATCTTGCTACGCTTTATGAAGATGGTGATTGTCCTTCGAATGCTGCTAGGGGAGTTAATGTGGCTAGTAACAAATCTCTATAACCAAACAACTCTTTTAACACACAAAGTTCATCACTTTTACATATCAATAAACTAAATTAGCCTTTGTCAAACTTACAGTTCTCACTTACACTATTATATAATATATCACAGTTTTATATAAAGAAATGGGATGGGACGTGAGTTCCAATCCAAACACCTACAATGAGTTTGGAATTTCGGTGAAGGAAAACATCATGAGGAAACCATTGCATGGTGGTTAGGGCTTTTTCTAATACCCGCCTGGCTAGCTACCACACTCAAGATGAAAATCTGCCGCCAAATACCATTAGGTGTGTTGTTCCGGCAGAGGCACTTGAGAGCCAGTCCCTCATATAAACGCCGACAACGCTCCTGCGATTCCTCAGGCGTTGTAAGTGTCCATGGGCGGCGGTGATCACTTACCATCACGCTTCGTCGCACGCTACCGTCGTTTGACCCGTATTCCATAAAAAAATGAAATTTAATAAAAAACAATATTACATCATGGCCGACGAAGATTCCGCCGCAAACTATGCACTTATTGAATAAAGAAAACATGGCCCGTCGCTTTCGAAGAGGATATATGACACATGATCTACATTCCGAGCTAATGGCAGAAGTTCTGCCGTAGAACTAATTAAAATATCACATACATAATCAGTACATTTAAAATACTAAATGTAGTAGACATTAACCATTGCATTGTATTACTTATAATTTAACAACACGTATATAGTTATAGTGCCTTAGAAAATTTCTCAGTAGGTATTTAAATTTAAATGTCTAGAGACGATTTTTCACGAATTATGTGAAAATTGGTGGAATAAAAAATTCTTTATTCAACGTAGGCCCTGAGATCGTACTTGTGAGTGTACCCATAAGAAATGTAAAGTAAAAAATATTAATACCTTTTCCTTAACTCTATATATAAGCCTATTTGATCACAAAATCTTCTCAGTGTTCGTGGAACAAATCCAATATCAGCGTGTTTTATATCAACATCGGGCCAAGGAACCGTGTGAAGACGAAAATGCAAAAGAAAGGTAAATCGAATCGTTAAATTTTAATTTTTCAATACAAAAGTTATAATGTTGTCCACACAAAAAATGTTTGTTAAAAAATAAATGTAATTTAATCTATATCTATACTAATATTATAGAGCCGAAAAGTTTGGTTGTTTGTATAAACGCCTACTCTCGCAAACTAGCCGCTGAATTACAAAAAATATTTGTATATGATAGAACAATTATTGTAGGAAGACTTTAGACCATTTAACATCATGCGAGCATTAATAGGATCAAAGCAGTATTGAAAAAAGTTACAAAAACGGGCTAGCAAAATTAGATAAAATTGTTGTTACACGCGAACGAAGTCACAGGTTAAGCTAGTTAATTATAAAATTACTATTCACTGAATATACTATAAGTAACTAATACTAGGTTGAGTGTGAACCAATAGTCACTAAGAAATCTACCTCTCAGGGGCACTTCCAGTACCGGATCGGAGTTCTTGGTAAGGATTGCGCTGTCTCCGCGCTGGTGACGATTGGTGTGTTGCAATCTTGATGCATACCTTGATGTTTCCAGATATAACGATGGTAGAAGAGGTAGAAGATGGCGGGCTAGGAGAGTAGCGTGTGAGACTCACTTTGTGCAAAACTTTGTGTCAGAAACCCCCCAAAAAGACATCACTAACACTACACATTACTCTTCGTTGGCAGAGACCTACTTCTGCTTTCCCATTGCTTTTAAGTACCATAGGGTAATATATTTCAGGTCTCAAGATTATGCTGGTCCAGATGGCAGTTGGACCTGACAAGGCAAAGAACATTGCAGAAGCTGTCAAAGCGATTCACAGAGCAAAAGAGGAGGGAGCTCAATTAGTCGCTTTCCCTGAATGTTTTAATTCTCCGTATGGAACAAGTTTGTATCATATATAGAGTCACTTGTAAGGTTTTACTTTTTGAAGTGACAATTTCTTTATGATTGGAAACTCGATGAAACGAAAGAGCGACAGTAAAAAGAGACAACCATATACATCTACAAGATATCGGCGCTGGAAAGTATAAATATCGTATCTCGCAAAAATGAGAATACGGATTACATACATTATTTGAATCAGAAAAAAACCGCATCGAATGAATTTGGTCTAGTTTCTGCGACTCTATAAAAAATTGATTGAATAAATATTTAAAAATATTGCATATTAAAACGCTTTGTTTATCATATGCATTTTCGAAAAAAGTTGGCTCTCCTTTATAATATAATTTTGCGAGATACGACAAATATGCGATATAACATGCGAGAGAGTGAAATAGAGGCATTCTACATTTTTCTTAAAGGATCCGAACGATGTATCACTAACGTTCACTTCTATCGCGTGTGAACTGCACACATTTTTTTATAATTATACATAAACCCATAGGAAACGAGAGAAATATAGTGATGTTTCGCTTTTGTCGTGTGATCTTAAACGTATATCATTTTTTTAGAATATTTTGCTCACTATGCGGAAGAGATTCCATCAGGTGAGACAAGTCAAGCGTTGTCCCGAGCAGCGGCGGCGGCCGGCGTGTGTGTGGTGGGTGGCACCATACCGGAACGCAGCGGCGACAAACTTTACAACACATGCACTGTGTGGGACAGCACCGGAAAACTACTGGCTAAGCACAGAAAGGTAACTAATTCAAAAACAATATATATGCATATTATAAAGAGGAAAGTTTGCTTGTTTGAACGCGCTAATTTTAGGATCTACTAGCTAGCAACGATAAAAGCAAAGCTGTATGGAAAAAAGTTACAAAATCGAGCAAAAATGATTAAATAAATTTAAGTTCCACGCGGACAGCGAATTTACACCGTCGTTCTCTTGTGACGTAGATGTTTAATGCTATTTAACTACATTT
Organism: Actias luna; assembly: GCA_039707435.1. Lineage (NCBI taxonomy): Eukaryota > Metazoa > Arthropoda > Insecta > Lepidoptera > Saturniidae > Actias > Actias luna. The sequence goes on along the minus strand of JAZHAC010000019.1, from coordinate 2,151,085 downwards.
TGCATTACGGTTTCCGTATGCTCATAAACTACTGGTATATTCGCCAGATGCACCTGTTAGATATTGACATTCCGGGCAAGATAACCTTCAAAGAGTCTACGGTTTTGTCGCCTGGTGGCCAGATCACGACGTTCGACTACCTCGGGGTGAGGATCGGGATCGGCATCTGCCACGATCTGAGATTCCCGGAGATGGCACACCTCATGGCCAGGAAGGGTATGTGATTCAAAGTTCTTTGATCATGAACATCACATCTGGCCTCTAAACACCTCTAGCAATTTCACTACATAACTACTGGTATATAAAAGTCCACGCGCATATGTCCACAAATCCTATACACTCGAAAACGGAAGGGCCGATTTTCGTAAAATTTTTAGGCAATCTTCAGATGAACCCGACGGCGGTTGTCCTATGAAGGTTGGTAGTGACCGGCAGTCTGCCTCCAAGGAATAGAAAAACAAGAATTGTACTTCCACGCGAACCTAGTCACAGCCAAATACTAGTACAAAATAAACTACAATCGTCTGTCAAATTAGATTTTTTTTCTAATTGCCCTGTTTGGTTTGGAGTTTTTGGAGGGATCTTGATCTGTCATATTGTAATTTTTATTTTTATTCATATACTTAATTATTTAGCCCTCTATTATGTAATATAGGCGACATTTTAGGTGATGTAGTGTAGTTGAAGAGCATAAGTGAAGTGAATTATAAATAATCATTCGGAACATGATATATTAGTTGCCACAAAAACTCTATCGAGAGCTTCAACAACAGAGTCGCCATCTTGTTGAAGATAGTGTCATCTGTCCAAAATGTGCTTATCACTTAAAAATGACAGTAATAATCCCTAACAAGGCCAGAGTTGCCAGGAATAAAAATGCGATAGATTAATACTGGAGAGTTGAAGTGATAAGTGGTTATTCAGGGAATTAGGATACACTAGAAGTAGGGGAGCGAGGGGCAGGTTGATTCGAGCATTTTTTTAAATTGTGATATATAAATGCATTTTTTTTTAAACCGCTTTATGGTGTTACAGTTTTAATCCGACCATTACTTGACGCAGTGGCTGCAACTTAGTAGACGATATATTGAAACCAAGCCCAGAATCTTAGTTTTAGCAGCGGTAATTAAATTGTTCAAATGTAGTGCAAGGAAACACAAACGGAGCCATCACACAGCAAATATTTCTACTATAATAACTTATAGACTCATAACGCTCCAAAATAATTGTATAGTTATACTTTACCGCAATACTAATTGATTTTAATCAATAATGCGTTACAATGTTTGTGAATTGAGTTGTAACGCTTCGTGTGTTAGGTGTATTGCCATTCAACGTGCCCTCACTATCTATACATCACAATCTATACTTCTATATTAATACTAGCTGACCTGAAAAACATTGTTCTCTCTTATAAATTATTTCTAATGAATACTTTGGTTGTATAAAAAATTAGAGGATGTGGGTAGGAAGGCAAAGTTATTTTTATCTAGTTATTTTTTAATTCCACATCATTAAAAAAAATACAATAAAAGTAGAATGTTTGGGGTGGACCACCCTTATCATTTAGGGGCATTAAAAATAGGTTGTGACCGATTATGACAACTACCAAATATACATATAAAAAAATATTTAAAAAACGGGTAAGATGTTTCAGAGGAGTATGGAAACTAATATTTTTGACACGAGAATTTTATATACATACATACATAATATCACGCCCCTCTCCCATAAGGGTAGGCAGAGACCACATCCTACCACAAGCTACGATCCTGACATACATCTTTCGCTTCTTCTGCTTTCATATATATAAACGAATTGCATATATAAGAAGCGGAAAGGTTTGATCGAATGCTCCAACCTTAAGAGCTGTCTGTTGTATTTCAAAAAATCTGTTTGTATTTGATAAACTAACATCAATGAAGGCTATAGGCAAAGCTGTATTGAGATAAGTTTCAAAAATGGACAAAAACGATTTAATAATCTTTATTTTCAAGCGAACAGAGTTTATTTTTTAACTGTTTGTGTATTTTTTATTTTTTCGTAATAGCGGGCAAACGAGAAAGCGTGTCATCTGATGGTAAGTGATCACCGCCGCTCATGGACACCCACAACTCCAGAGCAATCACAAGTGCGTTGCTGGCCTTTATAAGAGGGACTGACAGAACACACCTGTTGGTATTTGGCGACAGATTTTCGACTGAGTGAGTCGATTGCCCATATGGCCTATTAAAATAAAATATAGGATGTTCCCTGTTGATATACCCGGGCGCGTTCAACCTGACGACGGGTCCGCGGCACTGGGAGCTGCTGGGGCGCGCGCGAGCTAACGACCTGCAGCTGTGGGTCGCGCTGGTGAGCCCCGCGCGGGACTCCGCCGCGCCCTACGTCGCGTGGGGGCACTCCGCCCTCCTCGACCCTTGGGGCGCGGTCACACACGCACTCGACGAGAAACCCGGCACCATCATAGCTGACGTCGGTGAGTTTACACACCTACCTAAATAGTAGTAGGTCTAATGTGTTCATAGTTCCTATATGTGCCTGAACAGTGCATATAGTCAAGTTGTCTTTTAACGTCGCGACGGCGTTATAACGCTCTAATAACATTTATAGTTAAACAATACTTACAAATAAAATAAAACACGTCATTTTTGTATCGCAAGAGAAGCTTCCTTTTACTTATTTTTCTGCATTCCTATTAGACATAAAAAAGGTTACTACCAAAAAGGATAACCGCCATAGCTGTTTTACAAAAAAAAAATGTGTAGGATGACACATGCCAGAGTGACTTTCATATGCCGTTTCGGTTATTATTCCATAGCGACCGTTGCAAGGTAACTTTGCTAAGGGCATTGTTTTTAAATCCGCGGTGTACTAACTGGTATAATTTTTACTTTCCTAGATCTGACACTGGTAGAGGAAGTCCGCAGTCAAATACCAGTACGGACGCAAAGACGTGCCGATGTCTACGACATTGTCGATAACACGAACGCGTAGTTTCCATGTAACAACATGTCCATAAAGAATTGAATACCTCAGCAAGAACAAGCATGATTATTTCTTATCATACAAAAATTTTTTTTCGCTAACAGAGTAGATAGATACATTTTTGGACATACTTTAGCCATATACTCGGCAACCTTCGACAGGAACGACACTCTCAATATTCTTATTACCAGAGTCTGGGAACTGTTTTTGCACTATTTCCAATCTCTGGTGGGAAAAAACCATCCTAATTTCTGCAGCCTTCCTGAGACATTGGTGTATTACAACCTAGAGTTTTTAAACAAATACCTGATGGACCATTTCATGTTTATTATTGTTTATTTATATTTATGATATATTATTTAGTTTTATATAATACCATTTCGGTGTCCATTCACGTGATATATTATGGATGTTGTCAAGCGAAGTGAATTATATATATCAAGTAGGATTTATTTTAAACTGTCGCAAAAACTCTATTGACAGGTTTAAGAAGCCGCTATCTTGTTATATATCACTAAGCTTGAAGATGACATTTCATACTTGACGTAGGCCAAATTGCATACACGTGCAAAAGGAATATTAAAACAAAAAAAAGAAAGTTTATTCTATAAGGTAACTTTGAACAGGTTTCATAGTCTATAATATTTTATAGTCTATAATAAATATTCTTTTGTATATGTATTTAGAATTTAAAACAAAACTTAGTTTTTAATACATTTTATTTTGTTTTATGTACATACTTATGTACATTTATTAAATATATTAAAGTTTTGATTTTATACTTTCAATTTTATTTAAATGCTTTTGTATAATATCGAGCACATCAGATGCACAACCCCAGAACAATGTCAGTCCACTACCACCTGAAAAATAAAATATTCTGTTTTTTTTTTTTTTTATAAATGTGAAAGGTTATAATCATGTTAGGAAGTTTGCTACTCAATCACGCAAACACTAATGAATGGATTTGGATGAAATTTGACAAACGTATAATTTATTATCTGGATTAACACATAGTACCTATATGTTATGTTACAGAGATATTTTTGGTTCTATATGCGGTTCTGTTCCGAAGCAAACAGCTACTATAATATAATCTTATGTATGTAATATTGTGGTACATTTTAGATTGATTAGTTTTTAGACGCTGTTTGAGTTTCCACAAAAATTTCCGATTAGCTCTAAGATTTGCATTGATTCGTTAGAACGTTGTTTGAACTATCAAGGTTAGGTATAAACAAATTCTAGTCACATAACACTGGGAGAAATCAGACGAAAAAAGTTTGGAAAATATAAAAGTGCACGCCTCATAATCTCATTTTATTTTATTTATTTAATAACAATTAAACCACATCGAATCAGACCGTGAAAGTAATAATGTTCTATTCCTAATTATACTGAAGCGTAAGAAAAAAAGATTCGATTAGTAAAGTATTTCGGTCGTTATCGTGATAACACACAGGATCCGCACATACAGACACACGGACGTCCAAGGCGGAACTTTTTAAAGATTTTTTTAACTAGTTTAAATAACAAAAATGGCATCAAAAATATCGTGAGTGTTAAAATAGTATTTTTTCTGGATATGTGTGTGTATATATTATTTTACAAGTGCCATATATGATAAATAGAGATATTTTAAGTTTGAAAAATCAGTTGTTTTGCGTGTAGTGACAGTAGTACCCACCTCAACGCATCGCTTATGAGCCGTGCAATATGTGTTGCCAAATATAAACTAGGCCGTACCTCAGTACCGGCCGTTCCATAGAATCTGTTCTGAGTTTAAACTTACCATGTCCGTAATTATGTATGAAGAGTTTACCATTCCTTTCCTCTGTGTCTAGTCTTATTTCAAAGCGACCTGGTCTCAGTCCAATCCAGTCACTTAACTGTTTACAGTGCTGTAAAATTGATTATTACATTAATTTTTTTATTACTTTTTTTATAACGAATTATATTCTGAAACATAACAGCTACATTTTGACGAAACACCTAATGAAAATACAATATTTAAAAAAAAACATGCGTGCGTACAAAGTACACATGTCAGAAGTGAAACTTCTTTGGCGAACTAATTTATAAATCTTGTTCGCTCTGTCTCACTTTTTCTCTCAATCTTTCTCACTCGCTTGCTCCCTACTCTCACTCCACGGCTAGTTGCTCATGCTACGTTCGCCCTGTCTTACTCTCTCTCAATCGGTCTCGATCACTCTCTCTCTCTTTTCCGACACTTCCGTTGCATACCGGCGTGACGTTTCATCTGTAAAAATTTTACCCTCATGCGCCTAAAGAAGTTTCACTTCAATATCATTATTTTATTTCGGTACCGGAGAAAAATACAATTTTAAATGATTTTTAAAACTTTAATATTAGCAAAGAATTAAAGTACATATTATGACATTATATTAATTTTTTTTTTAAACTCATCCGTTATTCTCCTTTAGCAATTAAAAAAACCTTGCAGCTACCATATTATAATTAAAAGAAAAACATCGTACCTATAAATTTTTATAACTCAATTTTTGAAATTATTGAAGAGTTTTTATATGACAACGTGATTTCTATCTGAATTTGTTAATTCACTTTATATGACTCAATATAATGTAAAATACCTATAAATTGTAATATCTATTTGACGCTATTAAGTTCAAATATGGCGTAAAATTGAAATGAATAAGAAACGTTGCCGCCTTTTGACATAAATTTTGACATAAACCTTTTGACATAAAAACCCGTTTCACATGGTGAAGTCGGTAACTTCTCAGTCAATTCTAAGTGTTCTGACAAAAAGATATTTCGTTAGAGCACCGTATAAACTTTTGAAGCGATGATAGCTCAGTGATAGTGTGTACGCCTTCTCGTTAAGGTTTGTGAGTTCGAGTCTACCTAGAATGACCTTGAGCTTTCGCTGCAATAACGCTTAACCTTATCATATAAAAAAACTTTAGTCAAATATTCTGTTCACATAACAGAATCGTATATAAATAAACTTTACTACTAAATAAGGAAAGAAAGAACTTTATTCCCTTACTTTTAACGAAGGTACCATTTTCCCACATCCGTCTAATATAAATTGTTTGTCAATATTGTCTGCTTCAGTATTATAATCGTGTTCTTGGTGCGTGCCGCCCAAAATGCATGATTTAGAACTGGAAATAATAGCGCATATGTAGTTATAGCGCATTGTTTCATAGTGTAAAGATGTTAAATATTGTTTAAGAACTTTGTCGATATAAACAACATCCCGTCTCTTCCCTTATAATTCTTTTGGCTCGTTACGAGTAGCAGTTGAGATAGAATATACAACTTAAAAGCGAAAACGCATGCACAAGCAGCAAATAAGCAAAATACTTTATGTATTTCTTAATATTAAAATGTCTACCAATAACCTTACTTGGGAATGATATAGTTGCCTCCATCTAAGTCAATGATACATTCGTACACCCAAGGTGCAATAACCTGTAACAAATATATACATATAGGTATATAGTTATAGGGTGGGTGTTTTATGGCATAATATAGTTATAGGAGAGTAGTTTATACTAATCGGATAAAGCGCGATGCGAGCGCGACTTTGAGTTCAGTCTAAGCGAGGCACTTGAGGCGTATTCATCGTACGTAGCTGAAACATTACCGAAGGGACGTAAGATTTATATTTCTCTATAATTGACACTGTTTTGGTATTTATGCTGTAAACCGGTATCGGGAATGGTTTATACTCTGTGGAGAGAGGCACGAGCGGTGAAGGTGCGTATTGACGATCATTGAAAGGAGGCCTACTTAAAACTAAATCCGTGGCGTAAGTGTCGGACACTGTCACGTGTTATCCACTCTCTGCCACAACGATTAGGTTTCAAATGGTGAAACGGAACATATTTCATTGTATACTTAACGATGGTATATTTAGACATAATTTGTATAGTTTTACATAGAAAATACAACTCTGTAACTAAAGTATGCATTTGTGAAATTACCACATATTTTTCTATGAAACTATACTCTGAATTAGCTCTGCAAAGTTATACATTATAATAGAAATATATATTTTTGAATTGTTTATAACTTTAATGTTATGGCCACAATCTCACCTGATGTTAAGTGACGATGTGGACCTAGATGGTGGATACGATAAGCCTAGTGGAGAGACTGATCCTCAAGTGCAACTCCCGGAGCACACCTATAGGTATTAAACAGTAAATTTTTAACCTGATGGTAGCTGGCCAGTCGGCACCAGAAACAATATACTATCATACTATACTATTTTCACTACGTTTTCCGTCACTCAAAACTCTGATCATTGCTGGTAGATTCAAATTCACGTCCATTGACGCTGCGTCCGTACACGCTACTGACTGAGGCATCATCACTTCAAAGTTCGCTGCTTAAGCTTTATCCAAACAATAACATCGTGATCATATTATCACCTACCATCTAATGAGACGTGGCAATAAACATATATTATGTAAGAAAGGCGAGAAACGTATATATTTCGGTCATTTATATATATATATATATATACATATATATGTATGTACAGAAGATTCCAAAACTTCATATTTAATAGTCACCTTAGACACTTGCCCTCGTATAGCAAACACCTCATCGTCAGGCACTAAATACTTCGCACCTGTGCCTGTGCAGTTTACAACTATATCAAACTCCTCGAGCATTCGGTCTCTAAGGGACGTTAACTTAATGCAGATCGTCTTCCCGTTTGCCTCTTCGAATCTCTTTTGTAGATGGGCCATAAGTTTTTCGGGTGGTGTTATAAATGTTAAGAGACTGTGACCAGCACTGCAGAAGTAAAAACAAATGGATCTGTTCATCTGTACACATAATAAGAATATACAATTAACGTGTCTGTACTTTTACATTTATGTTATAAAAATTATTGGACGTGACTAAGAATAAGTAATAAACATTTACATCATTTTTAGAAATGTCTGACCGTGTGTCTGTCTGTCTGTTTGTTTGTCTGTCCGTCTGTCTGTCTGTCCGTCTGTCTGTCGGTCCGTCTGTCTATCTGTCTGTCCGTCTGTCTGTCTGTCTGTTTGTTTGTGAACGCATCATTTCTAAAGTACAACCTTTATGAGAAAACATCGGCAAGAAAATCATAAAGCGTATCCTCTAGTAATATTTAATAATTGTTTCATTAAAATCGGTTAACTTTATTAAATGCTATTTTAGTTTGAATGACAGTGGGAGATTAAATAATTTTAGTTCTACACGAAGGAAGTCGCAGACACAGCTTGTCATCAATAAAATGAAATCATATTAATTACTGTATTCTACTTAATATGATAAATGCAATTATGAGTTTGTTTGTTTATTATTCTTTCACGACTAAACCGCTGAAACCGCTGGAATTAACCTGAAACCGCAAACCGCTGTAATTATGATGAATTTTGGTCTAGAGGTAAATGGAGATCCTGGAGACGGTGATAAGTTACTTTTTCTCTCAAAAGTCACTAGGAAGTGGGGTAAAGAATTTGTTGACAAAATATTAACGCTAGCAGAGCCGCGGGTAAAAGTTAGTAATGTATATAGGTACAAAAAAAATAGCACCTACAAGAACCATAATTAAATGTATACTTAGACTAAGATATCCAAAATACTTACGATTAGCTCAATTCAGCTGCACGCAAATGACCTATATATTTTTAAGCATGTTTTTTTCGTAAAACTGTATTACTATTATTAGTATTATAAAATTGAAAAGTTTGATTTTGTGTATTTGAACGCGTAAATGATAGAAACTACCAGTCGGATTTTTAAAAATTCTTTCTCTATTTAATGGGGCTATTTAACGTGACGCTGTCACCATAAGGAGCTAAGTTGAATTGAAAAAAGTTACCGGCAGAAAACCAGCATAAATTATTAAATATTTTTTAGTTCCACACGAACGAAGTTCCGGACGTGGGTAGTAATAAAAACAAGCACAAAAAAGGTGTGTGGACCAAGAGCCAGCAGATCTAACAATATTAGAGGGAAAATAATAAACAGAAGTTTGTTAATTTACATAAAAAACCAACACATGATAGATCAAGATTAATCTGTTATAATTAGAACATCCAATTTTCCGTTTTTATTCGTGGTCTCTTTTTGCTTGTTAGATTGGCTAGATTTGCGTTTTTATTTCTTTCACGTAGTCGGTAGTCTCGACTCCGCCGGCTAGGTTTGCATAAGTACAATCCATTCGTGCCATTGTGGTACAGTAAAAATCCTATCCTCAAATTTACTTAAAATCGCGATCGATTCTTGATCGCGTCCCGGCCTAAGCCAAGGTTCAGTCACTAGTGACACCCTTGCGCAAGTAGTTCCTCGGGCTGAGCGCCCTCCGCGCTCACCCACAAAGTCCGGTGAAGCTGTGAAAGCCCTTTGGACTAACAATGTAGGTCTAGTCGAAAAAAAGGGGAAAAAAATGTGAGCGTCACGGGACGCCTGGTAGATGTGAAACATCGAAATTGTTTTGTATAAGTTATTTGCATAAAATAACAGATTACGACAGAAACCAGATATGGCATAATAAAAAGATAAAGCATTATAAATATGTTTCATAACCTAACCTAACTGAATCCTATAACCTAACCTAACCTGACTGTTTATTACATAAATATTCGTTTTTATTAAATACAAAATACGAATATTCTGAATTTAAAAATTTATTTCCTCACCACGACCCACACTCTAGTAAGCATAGTACATATATTCCATCATATAGCGTGGTGACGTGTCGCCACGGACTGTATCGCCACGCCAACATTTAGGTTTACCCTCGCCTATAAATGTTACAAATCAAGATTCTGCCGGTAGCTCCGTACCTGTTATCCAAAAGACATAAAAGAATATTTAAATTACTCACGTATAACGAGTCGAGTGTAGCCGGCTAAAGTGCTCAAGCTGTGGGCGATCGAATTCACGGTACCCGAAGACGACAGGCGCCCAAGAAGGTGTCGGATGCGTGCCTTCTGTTTTGAAAACGTATATAGGCACCGCGCAAACTTCATGTTTTCCATTTAGCCACAATTCATGTAAAAATTTGTAGCTTTCGTCAGCCCATTTCCTGTAACGAAAACATTAAAATAAAGTACTAAAAGAACGGTGTGTGTTTAAGATCATACGACAAAAGTAAAGAGTGCGTCAAGGCGAGGTTGGTAACTCTTTTTTTATATAGTTAGGTTAATGTTATGTCCAAATTCTCACCTGATCTTAAGTGACGATGCGGCCCAAATTGGTTGACACACTAAACCTGTGGAGGACTAGTGGAGGTTACCCTTACTAATACTATAAATGCGAAAGTGAGTTTGTTTGTTGGTTACGCTTTCAAGCCCGGACCACTAAATCAATTACGATGAATTTTGGTATAGAAATTTGGTATAAAGCTACTCTTTCATGTGAAAGATGAATTGGAAGTAGTGTAAAGAAAAGAATAACTATTTATGAAACTATTGTGTCCTCTAATATTAAAGAGAGTGGAGCCGTGAGCAAAAGCTAGTACGAAATACAATTATAAGTTGTTAGCACGGAACGTAGTGTGTTTATAGGAATACTGAATGCGGTTGATTCGTCATGCTCTCTCATGTAACGCTCAGCGAGCGAGTATAGTAGTAACGCGTTGATTATATCTCGCCCCCTTTGTCGAATCGAAGCCGATTTTACCCGGACGAGCGTTACATAGCTGAACGTTTCATCTCAGTCTCATTCAATAGCCATAAAACAAAGTGCACAGCGAAGAATTTTTAACTTCAAAAACAAAAGCAAGCCGAATTAAAAAATATAATATTATCTTATTTCGTTTCTAATTTACAGTCCGCATGATGAAAAGTGCCTTAGCGACATCTATAATGTCAGAATTGTACTATTTTCTTGAATCTGATGATCCCGGAGAAATATAAGGACATAATCTCTTAGCACGTGAGCTAAGAGTCCTATGTCCAAGTCAATTAGACGATTTTAGGATGGTAAAAATTAGGACGAAAGATTCCATTACCAAATGCAACCAATATAAGGGTGTTAATGAAAATAAAAGTGAGATCTAAGTATAAGGTTTAACGGTGTATGTGGTGGCGAATTTAAATGTGGCGGCAAATTTATAAATACGACATTTTTTCGATGCCACAGAAAACAGACTATCAATTTTTAATTTTATAAAAAATGCAGCATTGGCTGTGATTTGATTCAGCCTATAGGCGGTACATTTGTAAATCCACCACTGGATTTAAGATATAAATAAGTACTTAATTAGGGAATTTCTTTCTATATTGACAGATAAAGTATCTCTTCCCTATAGAAACTCACAGCGAAATAACTTATCTTTTTCTTGCCATGTGTATTATTTCCAGAGCTCCTCGGGAAAATGTAGTTTTAAGCCACCAATGCACTAGTGATACTAGTAATGGTAAACATTCTCATTACTGTTGCTTACTACCTCGATAGTTTAAAAAATATTAACTCAAACGCTTAATAGAACGGTGCCTATATACGTTTTGCTTAATGAAAGGTTATGTCTACATGTATAATAATAAATGGCATGTCCACGAGCGCAAAAACTCTCTTCGTTTTACACAACTTACGTTAAAAGATGTCCTGCAGTCTTCCCACACAGATAAGGGTACCATAAACCCCCTGATCCATCGCCAGTTGTGTTCGGTGAAAACGTATCCGAAATAATTACAACCTAAAATATTAGAATATATAAAGATGTTAGAAATTACCATGAGCCAAACCAGCCGAATGGGTAAAAAAAGTTTAATATCGTAGTAACGCCTAACAACATGGATCAGTAAATCGGTAGTAGATAATCTAAGATTGGATATCTTATTTTACCAAAACTTTTTCCTGATGATACGGGCACACAAAAAAGTGTGTTATCAACCATATATCGACATGTATGTTATTTGACGCGTAGAATCCGAATCTTAATTCCATTTGAACCGAACATCTTCAAAATCGTGACTCAGCTAACTGATACCGTCAACAATTCAAACGAGACCTACACTTTGGAAAAGTTTTAAAAAGTGTAGGGGCTCGATTAGGGCAAAAGCAGCGTTTTACCTCGGAGCTCAGGTTCGGCCGCATAGAGCCCAGGCAGTCGTTCGCTCGCTTTACTCCTGTACACATGTAGCAATTACCCATTATACATATAGCCTTAACACGTGGTTTTATTGATTGGATAGTCACCCAATAAAGAGTAATGAAAATTAGAATATTTTGTTCAGTTATCGTATGAAACAACATTATTGTATTATGACTTCTTCGAGGTTGAATATTAAAAAAACCCATTTATGACTCCCTCCAAGTATAAACTCTAAATCTGTACCTGGTCAATTGTATTTTATTGGTATTTGGATTACCTTATACTAAATTGCAATAAATATTGTCATTATAATTTAAAAGAATTCATAATAAGTAAATATGGATAAGGTATTTTTGCTACTGGAAAAGCTATTAAATACAAAAAAAAACATTAAAATTAATACTAAAAACCCAAAAAAAGGGATTGAATTGAACCTAAAAAACTAAGATACTGGGGGTTAAGAATTGTACTTATATAAATTTAATTACCAACAAACATATATAACAGTTTACAAATATAAGTACTTACTTGAAAATCTCTATATTTTTCCTGGATTTTCAACGCACATGATAAGCCGATTATTCCGGCGCCTAGAACAGCTATTTTAACCATTACTAATATCGCCAACCAACAGACTGTTTATTCAAACGGAATTTAATAACAAAGTATATTCATTAAATGTTTACGAATTATCTTATCACAAGTCAAAGGTGAGTTCAATGCATCGTTAATACTATTATAACTTCATAATCAAAGGATACGGATAAATGTAATGCACTTTAAGTGCTATTAGAATTATTTCGAACCAACGTCATAATATAGGTAGGACATTGTAAACAAGTGAGTAAAATTGAATTTGTTAGAAATTAATTAGAATTAATCCGATGTGGAAAATATTTTTTCAATTTCTTTTTCATTATTCTAAATTACGTATTTATCCGTACGTACCTAGGTGACATTTGCGTGATGTAGATTTAGAAGAATAGCGATAAACGACCGCATTTAATTTGTCCGTAAAAGCGGCGCTCTCTACAAATCCTTTATTTAATAACGGTGACATAGTTATGCTACACTAGTCCTGCTAAATTTTAGTTACTTCTTGAATAGTTATTTTAAAGAAACCAACATATTATTAGAGTACACAAGTACCACGGGACTAGGCTTAAAAAGTATGTAGCCGTTAGCTTTACTAATTAAAAAATATTATTTGTAAACTGTCAAAATTCACAAAGTTGAACGAATTGAAAAACATCGAAAACAAACGACTTCGTTTGTTTGAATTAAATTTTTTCTTACAGAATTCGAATTAATATCAATATCAAACAATTATGAAGTAAATTATTAAACATTTTTTTACTTTGAAATTTATTTATTTTATATTTTTGATTTACATACTAAACGTTAACGTTATATTTTGTTGTAGATTGACCGTGGATGGATTGTTAGTCTATTTCCCATATGATTACATCTATCCTGAGCAATATGCGTACATGCTTGAGCTGAAACGAGCATTAGATGCTAAAGTAAGTTGTTTACACGATATTCATTAAAATAAAAATAAAATACTTTAAGGGTCTAATTTTAAGGTTATGTTTTGAACCTTTATATTTAAGGGTCATGGGTTACTCGAGATGCCGTCAGGTACTGGAAAGACGATATCGCTGCTATCATTAATCGTCGCCTATATGATTCAAAATCCACATCATGTCAGGTTAGTTTTTTTTTTAATTCTTTATTGCAAAATTTTAATACCAAGGAATATATCTATACTAATATTGTAAATGATTTCTATTTTTTTCTGTAACGAATAAACTCATAAACTACTGGACTGTTTTCAAACATCCTTTACCATTGGAATGCTATATTATCCCTAAATAACATTGTCTATAAATAAGTTAAATAATTTTCAGTTCTATGCAAATGAAGTAGCAGGTACAGCTAGTCATTAATACAGTAGAACCTCGTTAAGTTGAACCTTGATAAGTTGAAAACCTCCAAAATCTTGAAAAATTTTTGTTCCCTAACCTTCAATCATCAAAACCTCCATTCTCTGTAAGTATAAAACACTACAAATCGTTTTTCTTTTGGGTTTTCCCTTGATGTTCCACTTATAGAGGTCCTACTGTACATTCAACATCATATAATTTATAAATGTCTATATTGTAATAATACTATAATATAATTGTATATAGTAATTACTATATATGTCCTGTTTGTTCATTTCAAAATTTTACACTGTTAATACTATATGTAAGGAAATACTAAAATGCGTATTTGAAAAAATATGTTGTTATTTTAGAAAACTCATATACTGTTCACGGACAATGCCAGAGATAGAGAAAGTTCTAGAAGAACTGAAAAATCTTATTAAGTACTATGAGAAAAGTCAAGGAGAAAGGCCGAACCTCACTGGATTAGTTCTCAGCTCCAGGAAGAATCTTTGCATACACCCTGATGTATGAATAATAATTATCTTTTTTCTTAGTACAAACAAAAAATATTGTTATTATCTCAAAGTAATTCATGAGCAAGCTTCATTATTATACTAACCTGGGACTGACTCAACATATGCACTGGCGCATCTAGCATGGTAACAGAGTAAAAGAAATTCACTGTTACAGGCTTCTTACCATGTGTATGCTGGTTGTAATTCAGTCTGTACATATTTAGCAGTCATCTGTTGATGCTTTTTACCACTCTGGAAGTAAGACTTCCAGACATTGTAACTGTTTTTACACGCTTTATATTAGCTTCATCTGTATGTATGTATGTAACTGACCTCTATGAGCTTGATTTTGTCCTACTTTGAATGATCAGATTTAATTTAAACTTTGTGCACCTGTCAAGGATCGATGACAATGCAATAATCCGATCAAAGCATCCTAATTAGATTCGCCAGGATTAATTAATTCCTTTCCGCATCCTTTGCATGCGAGTAAAAGAGATAGAGCTAGTGCGCGAACTACGCATGCGTGCAGTTCCAGTAACTAAAAAATAAATAATAGTTTAAAAAACTAGAACACACGCTTTATATAGAAAACTAAACTAAAAAACAGAAAATAAATTTTAATAAATATTAATTAAGAATAATGTATTTTTTTTTAATATATATAAGTTATTAATAGTTTGAATAAGAAAAAAAATGTTTTATTGTAAAAAAAGCGTGGGGTGCATGGTGTCAATAGTTATGAATATTTAATTGACAGATATGAGAAGGATTATCATTTCGATAATATCTTGAAAAGCACCCCTGCTTTTTTTTTTAATTAAAACATTTTGTTTCTTATTCAAACTATTAATAACTTATATTTATTAAAAAAATTACATTATTCTTAATTAATATTTATTTTCTGTTTTTTAGTTTAGTTTTCTATATAAAGCGTGTGTTCTAGTTTTTTTAAACTATTATTTATTTATATGTACCTAAAAGAGTGGATCCAGTTTCTTGCCAGTTCTTATAGGTTACTGAGTTATTTTCTGAACCAGTGATAGCTTTGCCACTTATATGTGGCTTCTAAAAGCCTGAATTGTATGAAGTATTTTAATTTGAATTTATGTAACTCTGTATTATATGAATAATGAGTCAATGGCTTCAATACTATGTTACTTTGAATAAGTTTGTTTTACACTAGAGCCAGTTAACATATGTTAATCTTTAACATAAATATGTAAAGCAAATTTTCAAAAATATTTCTCATAAGAGATCCATATTGTAAATTAATATGATGATGCCTTTACAGATTTTGCTTTTCTCCAAATATCTTCAGTTATCTCTATTTTCAGCTACTTCCATGCATTTTCTACTTGAAACTTTTTGAATGTCACATTTTTAAAGGTCTTAAAATCTGCCCTAAATTCACTCAGTTGAAGCGATGATAGCTCAGTGGTAGTATGTACGAACCCAATCCCATACAATGAGCTTGAGCTTTCAGTGAACGAGAACATTGTGGGGAAACCATAGCAGGGTGGTATGGCTTTTTCTAATGTCTGCCTGGCTAGCAACCACCCTCAAGTTGAAAATCTGCTGCCAAATACCAACAGGTGTGTTCCGGCAGCTACACTTGAGAGCCAGTTTCTCCACAGGTTTAGCGTGTGTACCAACTTGGGCCATATTGCCACTTAAGATCAGGCATCATTATGGCCATTACTCTAAACCTTAACAATAAAAAAAAATCCTAATTAATAATTAGTCGTAATTGTACAATTTCACTTATGAGAAGATAAAATGTTAATTTGAGCAATAATAATTTAAATCACCCAGGTGTCAAAAGAGAGAGAAGGAAAATTAGTTGATGGAAAATGTCACTCACTGACAGCAAGTTACATTAGAGATAGAAATGAAAGAGATGGCAGCGTACCTATATGTAAGTGACCTTTGACTATTGTAAAATTGTTGATTGAAAGGAAAATTATAGTAATTAAGACATCATGACTATTTTACTTAGTATTGACGGTACTAACGGTTATTACTGTGGTTTCTTCCATTTCACTTGCATGACAGTGTTACAATTTAACCTTAATTAACCCAAGTGGAGTATTGGTCCACACTTAAACAGGGGTCTTTGTGTGAGTGAAAGATGTAATCTTTTCAGTAGAGCCGCAAGGACTTTGTTGGTCATATAGGACAGCTAACAGAATGTTTCCAGCATTGTCAACACTAATTAGAACATCCTTATTTTACTAATTTAAAAAATGCGAAAGTGCGTTTATTTGTTACACTCTCATGCCTAAACCGCTGAATGTATTATGATGAATTTTGGTATAGAGATAGATGAAGAATTGGAGATGGTGATAGGCAACTTCTTCTCGCGATAACCCTATTGGAAGTGGAATAAAATGGTTAAATTTTGTATGAAACTTTTTATTGTGTTATCTGATTTGTTTGAATAAATCGATATTAACATGAGCAAAGGTACACAAAACACGCCTCGGTCAAGTAAAAAACACGTCTTTAATATTTATATTTTGTGGTCATACAAAATACTGTATGTTCTATTGTAAATATATAAAAAAAAAATATTACACACTTCGCAGTTATACTTTTAAGAGTCCAAAATGAAACTAATGTATTAATTGTTCTTCTTCTTTTTATTGTAAGGATAAAATTAACTAGATTGGTCCATGTTACTAGACACTTTTATTGAAATTAACCAGTTTAATTTTGTCTCTAATCCAGATGAACTAAAATAAAAATTGACATCATAAAACGAAAAACGACCCACCATACAAAATATTACAACTAGAACACAATATGACCTACACAATTCTAGGGATAGAAACTATATTAGAATGTTAGGTCAAAGTTATCTTATTACCCTTAATGAATTTGCATATTTTTTTATAAAGGGAGTACTAACTAAGGACGGCACACATTTCTTATTAGTAAGGTAAAACATCAGATAAGGAAAACAAAGATTAGGGCACTTAAAAAAGATATGATCAATTGACCATATCTCTTATAATTAGATTTAGATATTCTTTTTATAAGATTGAATTAAAGCTATATATAATCTTGTTTTGCTTATTCCACCAGGTCAGTTCTATGAAGGCTTCAACCGTGAAGGTAAGGAGTCGATGTTACCATATGGTGTCTATACAATTGATGATCTCAAACAGTATGGTGCTGACAGGAATTGGTGTCCGTACTTCCTTGCACGGTTTGCTGTAAGTTACACTTCATTATATACTTTAAAAATTATAATTATGTGTATAATATTTCACTAGTTAATCCCATATCGGAAAATAAAGTGTGCAACTTTGATGGTGTGAATATGTGTTACTTTTCTAGCGGTTTGATTTTGGCCAATCTCTTCCCTATCTTTCGGAATTGGAATTGGCTGGGAACTGGGCACTACTTTAGTGATGGTATTGCTCCATCGGTTTAGTCTATCTTCATAAACGTTAATGTTTGTATATATAAAATAGAAATACTCCGTTACCACTTGACCTATCACCATGAAAATTCTCAGGTATATATTTATTTATAGAAGTTTGCATTATAATTTTTTTTATCTAGATAGTCCATGCAGAGATCGTGGTATATTCGTACCACTACCTCCTCGACCCGAAGATAGCCGAAGTGGTGTCGAAAGAGCTGAATAAAGAAGCAGTTGTTGTATTCGATGAGGCGCATAACATAGACAATGTGTGCATCGATTCGCTCAGCGTCAAAATCACTCGAAGGACCATCGAGAAGAGCACTCTAGCGCTTCAGCAGCTTGAAAAAACTGTGTCCAAGTACTGTTTTATTTCTTTGAATATATTTCCCCGGTAACAGTTGTGTAGTTAACATGGATGGCTTTTGGGCCAGCGAGAACATAAATAGTATACATTACCTTGTACTACTCTACAAATTCAGCAGCTGAAGAAAATTGTATCTCTGTAATATAATTACGGGTTTTTATTTAATTTTAATAGGTGCACTTACTGTAGCTAGTATGGGTTGAATCCGGGGCGCCTTACAGCGTTTCTGGGGGTGGCTAAAGTAGAATCTAGAAAACATGTGTTAGCCTTACAAATCTAGTGCTTTAGCAGTTTGAGAAAATTGTATCTAATTACATTTTTTTTTATTTAATAAGTACACTTACAATAGCTAATATGGGTGGCATCTGGGGCGCCTTACAGCGTTTCTAGGGGTGGCTAAAGGCAAAGCAAGAAAACATGCGTTAGCCTTACAAATCTAGTGCTTCAGCAGTTTGAGATAATTGTATGTACTTACATATTTTTTTTAATGTAATAAGTACACTTACTGTAGCTAATATGGGTGGCATCAGGGGCGCCTTAC
The DNA here is from genome assembly GCA_039707435.1 of Actias luna. Classification (NCBI taxonomy): domain Eukaryota; kingdom Metazoa; phylum Arthropoda; class Insecta; order Lepidoptera; family Saturniidae; genus Actias; species Actias luna. The sequence continues at coordinate 2,132,237 of JAZHAC010000019.1, read as the reverse complement.
GGCATTTCTGGGGGCGGCTAAAGGCAAAGCAAGAAAACATGCGTTAGCCTTACAAATCTAGTGCTTCAGCAGTTTGAGAAAATTGTATGTAATTACATTTTTTTTAATGTAATAAGTAGACTTACTGTAGCTAATATGGGTAGCATCAGAGGCGCATTATAGCGTTTCTTGCAGTGGCTAAAGATAAAGCAAAAAAACATGCGTTAGCCTTACAAATCTAGTGCTTTAGCAGTTTGAGAAAATTGTATCTAATTACATTTTTTTAAATGTATTAAGTACACGTACTGTAGCCAATATAGGTGACATCAGGGCCGGCTTACAGCGTTTCTAGAGGCGGCTAAAGGAAAAACAAGAAAACATGCGTTAGCCTTACAAATCTAGTGCTTTAGCAGTTTAAGAAAATTTTATATAATTACTTTTTTTTTGATGTAATAAGTACACTTACTGTAGCTAATATGGGCGGCATCAGGGGCGCCTTACAGCGTTTCTGGGGGGAGACTAAAGGAAAAGCAAGAAAAGATGTTTTAGCCTTACAAATCTAGTGCTTTAGCAGTTTGAGAAAATTGTATTTAATTCCATTTTTTTTAAATGTAATAACTACACTTACTGTAGCTAATATGGGCGGCATCAGGGGCGCCTTATAGCGTTTCTGGGGGCGGCTAAAGGAAAAAAACGTAAAATTTTCGTTATGTTGATATTTAGGTGTTAATAAATAAATGAATACTACATAAATTCAATGAACGTATCTTGTTTGCACATAGTTTACAAGTTCACGAGTCAATCACAGATCTAAGACAGATTAAGAACATGTTGCCAACTTATAATAAATATTCGTTCGTTCATATTTGCCAACACTGCCCACAGAACGCAGATCCATTTTACTGATAGAGAACAAATGTTTTTCAAAAGCAGTACCTTTGGTCAAGTCATCAGCTACCGTGTTGCAGCCATTTATAAATTTAAATTTAACTTTACAATTAACAAAGTTTTCTCTAAGAAAATCTTAAACTTTCAATAAAGATGGGCGCGTTCTTATTTGCCAACACGCGCTACCCTTACAAATCTTTGAAGCGATGATAGCTCAGTGGTAGTGTGTACGACTTCGCGTCAACGGGCGTGAGTTCGAATCCAAGCACCTACAATGAGCTTGAGCTTTCGGTGAAGGAAAACATCGTGAGGAAACCATAGCATGGTGGTAGGGCTTTTTCTAATGCCCGCCTGGCTAGCTACCACCCTCAAGTTGTAAACCTGCTGCCAAATACCAATAGGTGTGTTCCGGCAGCTGCACTTGAGAGCCAGTTCCTCCACAGGTTTAGTGTGTGTACCAACTTGAGCCGTATCGACACTTAAGATCAGGTGAGATTATGGCCATAACGCTAAACCCTAACTATGAAAAAAAGAAAGTCTAGCAGCGGTTTAGCAGCTTGAGAACATTGTGTGTAAGACTTCTTATTTTAATTTTATGTCCACACTTGTGGAAGGGTAGTTAAGTAGGGGTGGCATCGGGGGCAGTAAATAGCGCTTCGGGGGGCGGTTCGTGTATTCACTTCTTTTATCAGGCGATGATATTGTAGTTTTTTTTTTATAACCTTGACAAGAACCTACAGTCTTCCAAGTTTACAAACTTTCCTATATATTATTAAATTATTATTATTATAAATTAATTTTTAATAGATTAATATCTAATAATACGCTTGACATTGTATGTTTCATGATGTTTGTGGAAAATTAATTGGAATATAATAATTTATTGTTTATACATTTATAAGGAGAAAGAACTATATGTTTCCCAAATAAATTAATAAATTTCAAAGTCGAGAGAGAACCTTTGTCTGGACTGGGAGGTCCTCGCTCCCAGTAGTCCTCCCAATCCCAGTATGCCTTATTTAATTTATTTTTATTTTTAATTTCTTTATAGGTTAGCATAACATTGAATCGATATCTATTGCATGCCTCATAACGCGTTTGAGGTTTGACGTTTGAGGTTGTGCATTACTCTCAACCTTTTGGACTTTGGATTCGGTCAATTTTCGAGTCTTTAATTCATCATTATCTCAAATCTTTTGTGTTAGGACAATGCAAATGTTTTATTATCCAGAGAAATATTCTCAGTATCACACTAGATGATTTTTAAATTAATTTATGTCATTATATATTTAAAAAAATCTTATTGAAGAATTTATTCGTGGACGTCTCGCTGGCTGTGTATATGCATGTGTAACGATTACGTTCAAACAAACTTAATGTATTGGAACCATCTCTTTTAGCTTATAGCTTGTTATTCAATAGCTCTAGAACTACATTGGATAACTTCCTGTTTAATATGAGTGCTTAAATATATGTTATTCAATTATAATTACGTTATAAGGTGTGCCATTTTGGATTTTCCAAACTATTTCTATCAGCTATTTAGTCCCTGTGATGTTAATTGAATATTATCTTCTTATATCTTTGATCTTTGATGCAATATTTGGGTGTGAGGTGTATGAGGTGTGCACTTTCAGATTTTCCAAACTATTTCTATCAGCTATTTAGTCCCTGTGATGTTAATTGAATATTATCTTCTTATATCTTTGATCTTTGATGCAATATTTGGGTGTGAGGTGTATGAGGTGTGCACTTTCAGATTTTCCAAACTATTACTATCAGCTATTTAGTCCCTGTGATGTTAATTGAATATTATCTTCTTATATCTTTGATCTTTGATGCAATATTTGGGTGTGAGGTGTATGAGGTGTGTGCACTTTCAGATTTTCCAAACTATTTCTATCAGCTATTTAGTCCCTGTGATGTTAATTGAATATTATCTTCTTATATCTTTGATCTTTGATGCAATATTTGGGTGTGAGGTGTATGAGGTGTGTGCACTTTCAGATTTTCCAAACTATTTCTATCAGCTATTTAGTCCCTGTGATGTTAATTGAATATTATCTTCTTATATCTTTGATCTTTGATGCAATATTTGGGTGTGAGGTGTATGAGGTGTGCACTTTCAGATTTTCCAAACTATTTCTATCAGCTATTTAGTCCCTGTGATGTTAATTGAATATTATCTTCTTATATCTTTGATCTTTGATGCAATATTTGGGTGTGAGGTGTATGAGGTGTGCACTTTCAGATTTTCCAAACTATTACTATCAGCTATTTAGTCCCTGTGATGTTAATTGAATATTATCTTCTTATATCTTTGATCTTTGATGCAATATTTGGGTGTGAGGTGTATGAGGTGTGTGCACTTTCAGATTTTCCAAACTATTTCTATCTGCTATTTAGTCCCTGTGATGTTAATTGAATATTATCTTCTTATATCTTTGATCTTTGATGCAATATTTCAGAATACGCGAAGAGGACGCCGCTCGCCTGACAGCGGAGTACGAGCAGATGGTGGAAGGATTGAGGGAGGCGGCCGTCGCGAGGGAAACCGACATGGTGCTGGGGAACCCCATCCTGCCTGACGAAGTCCTTAATGGTAAGGATTTTCTCTTCTAGCAGAATAAAAAAAAAAAAAATTCTTGAACACTTGTATAGCGCGGTTTGGGTAAGATAAAAAGTGCTCTAATAAAAACAAGCAAAGCTTTTCGAATCCGACTGGCGGTTCCTAAGATTAACGCGTTCTTGTTTTTATTGTTAATGTTTTAGCGTTATGACCATAATCTCACCTGATCTTAAATGATGATACGGCCCAAGTTGGTAGACACGCTAAACCTGTGGAGGGACTGGCTCTCAAGTGCTGCTGCCGGAACACACCTATTGGTATTTGGCGGAAGTTTTTCAACTTGAGAGTGGTAGCTAGCCAGGCGGGCATTAGAAATAGCCCTACCACCATGCAAAAAAAGCTCTACTACCATGCAGAAAAAGCCCTACAACCATCCGGAAAAAGCCGTACCACTATGCAGAAAAAACCCTACCACCCTGCGAAAAAAGCCCTACCACTATGCGAAAAAAGCCCTACCACTATGCAGAAAAAGTCCTACCACCATGCGGAAAAATCTCTACCACCATGCAGAAAAAGCCCTACCATCAACAAACTTTTCTGTTTTATAGTATTACTAGTTGTTGCCCGCAACATTTTCTACGTTGAATAGTAGAACTTTGGGCATCAGTTTTTAGGATACTTCTTCCACAAATTATACCCATAGAAACTTTCGCTTCTCATTATATTCCACGTAAGTCGAAATTTAAAAAACGCTGGAACAAAAGTTTTATTCATTTCGTATCAAGTGCCTAAATACAAAGTTTCATCGATCTATCTACGTTAATAACGAACGTCCATAGAAACTATCCCAATTTTTACCCTTTCCACCCTTTTTTTGCAATAAAACGTGGCCTATGTCCTTTCCTAAGATCTATTCTATCTCTGTACCGAATTTCATCAAAATCGGTTAAGAGTTTAGGCGTGAAAGCTAAACAGACAGTCAGACTTAGTTTCGCATTTATAATATTACTAGGACAAATAATATAAATACACACCTCTGAGAGAAGGTTCACCAATAATTAAAATAGGTAACGTGACGAGATGAATGCTGATTTTAATAAAAAATGATGAAATATATGTATAATTAAATAATGAATTAAATTAAATTAAATTAATAATAATGAAATTTTAACATTAATTGAGATTAATCCCGGTTGGTGACGGTGAATTTGTTGTGTCCCAGAGGTGGTCCCGGGTAACATCAGGAATGCGGAGCACTTTCTCGGCTTCCTCAGGCGTTTCATAGAATATCTAAAAGCCAGATTAAGGATACAGCACGTGGTTCAAGAATCACCGGCAGGTATGTTATTTCACTTAACCGATCTGCCGCCTAACAAATAATCTAAGGTTTAGATTAGATTTAGCTTAGTTTCTAAGCTATATGTATAAAGTGTTTGTTTGTCCGCCACACGCTTTGGGTTTATTCCTTAAGCGCGACTGTCACAGGACAGACAATTTCACGACTGTCAAAGTGATAGGTAAACTGTAACTCAGCGAAATGTGTGTAGTTAAGTACTTTTTACACGCTTTATATTAGCTTCACCTGTATGTATGTATGTATGTATGTATGTATTTAACCGACCCCTTTGAGCTCGATTTTGTCCTACTTTGAACGATCAGATTTAATTCAAACTTTGCGCACCTGTCAAAGATCGATGACAATGCAATAATCCGATCAAAGCATCCGATTATCCTAATTAGATTCGCCAGGATTAATTAATTCCTTTCCGCATCCTTTGCATGCGAGTAAGAGAGATAGAGCTAGTGCGCTTTGCATGCGAGTAAGAGAGATAGAGCTGGTGCGCTTTGCATGCGAGTAAGAGAGATAGAGCTAGTGCGCGAACTACGCATGCTTGCAGTTCCAGTAACTAAAAAATAAAAAATAAATAATAGTTTAAAAAAACTAGAACACACGCGTTATAAAGAAAACTAAACTAAAAAACAGAAAATAAATTTTAATAAATATTCATTAAGAATAATGTAATTTTTTTTAATAAATATAAGTTATTAATAGTTTGAATAAGAATAAAAATGTTTTATGGTAAAAAAAGCGTGGGGTGCATGGTGTCAGTAGTTATGAATATTTAATTGACAGATATGAGAAGGATTATCATTTCGATAATATCTTGACAAGCACCCCCGCTTTTTTTTACAATAAAACATTTTTTTTCTTATTCAAACTATTAATAACTTATATTTATTAGAAAAAATTACATTATCCTTAATTAATATTTATTAAAATTTATTTTCTGTTTTTTAGTTTAGTTTTCTATATAAAGCGTGTGTTCTAGTTTTTTTTTAACTATTATTTATTATCTTGCTTTTTTTATTTTAAAGTTTCGCTTTCTTGTAACTTCCCGATGAGGTAGATACTTGAAATGTAGACCACAGGTCAGAAGTGGGTGACAATGCCTGAGAATGTGAGAAAAAGGAAGAAAAACTAAAAGGAGGAGATATATATATTAACTAATTATTACTACAGAAGTCTCCAATGCTAAAATCTTGAAAATGCCATACTATACATTCCACTCGTCAACATACAATATGTTTTAAACTTTTTTTTTTTTTTTTGGTAATAATTACGCGGGGGGCAAAGGGGGGGGGAGGTGTCAAAAGTATTGAAAAATTCCGTCACGGAATACTAGTACTTAATCGTCAATCAGGTTTCCTGAAGGACGTATCGGGCCGGGTCTGCATAGAGCGGAAGCCGCTTCGATTCTGCGCGAGCCGGCTCACCTCCCTGATGAAGACCCTGGAGATCCCGGACCCGTCGAACTACTCCTCGCTGACGCTGGTGACGCACCTCGCGACGCTGGTCTCCACCTACACGAAGGGCTTCACCATCATCGTGGAGCCCTTCGACGATAAGACGCCGACGGTTTCGAATCCGATATTGCATTTCTCGTAAGTTGCTTGAGTTTTTTTTTTTATGGTTAATAATTTCAGTGGCCACTATCTCTCACCAGATGTTAAGTGACCCAAGGTGGTGGACGCGTCAAACCTTGGGAGGAACCCGGCCTCAAGTACAATTGCCGGAACACATCTAAAGGTTTTTGACGGCAGATTTAAAACCCACTAGTTAAGATACTGTTAGATGTGGATAGATAAACGCCATTTAACCTCATCTATAAGCATCTATATATGTGTTTAGTTAGTCACCGTTAGAATGTTATTAGATGAGGGTAGATAAACGCCATTTAACCTCATCTATAAGCATCTATATATGTGTTTAGTTAGTCACCGTTAGAATGTTATTAGATGAGGGTAGATAAACGCCATTTAACCTCATCTAAACGCATCTATGCATGTGTTCAGTTAGTCACCGTTAAGATGTTATTAGATGAGGGTAGATAAACGCCATCTAAACTCATCTACAAGCATTTAAATATGTGTTTAGTTAGTCAGTATTAATGGTGCTGTTAGATAAGGTTAGATAAACACCATCTAACCTCATCTAAACCCATCTATGCATGTGTTCTTGTTGATCATTATCGAAGTACTGTTAGATGAGGCTTGATAAACACCATCTAACCTCATCTCACAGCATTTCTATCTCATGGTTGAGATCTAAGTCATCCGTTGGATTTCACGCGGTCACTTTAAGAAAATTAATAATACAAAAGATTATGTATAACCTTACTTAATATTATAAATGGGAAAGTGTGTTTGTTTGTTTGTTACGCTTTTACGCCTCAACCGCTGAATAGATTACGATGAATTATGTTACAGAGATAGATAGGAACCTGGAGACGGTGATAAGCTATACTTTTTATCGCGAAAACTTTATTGGAAAGTGGGGTAAAGGGGGAGATAAACTTTGTATGTAATTTTGTATTGCGTCGTCCGATCTGTTCTACAAAATCAATATTAGCGCGAGTGAAGCCACATGTAAAATCTAGTTTTGCTCTAAATCTTGTTTAATATTCCAGGTGCATGGATTCCTCTATAGCGATGAGGCCCGTATTCGCTCGCTTTCAGACTGTCATCATCACATCAGGTAATGTTTAGGTAGAACCTCGTTAAGTCGAACCTCGATAAGTTGAAATCCTCCAAATCTCGAAAAAATATTTTCGTCCCCTCCGCTTCAAACGCCAAAACCTCCATACTCTTTAACTTGAATTTTTTTGCGTCCCCCTCGATGTTCGACTTATCGAGGTCGTGCTATAAAAATTTCGTGTCACGTTGTTTGTCCTCGATGGACTCGTAATTTACTGAACCGATTTGAATCAAATTTTGCAAACTCTGTGCAGTTTGTTCCAACTCGAGAGATAGGATACCTGTTATTTATCTCGATAAGTTATCATAACGGGATAGATGTCGCTGTAGTCGATGTGAGTGACTCAGATGTCAGATGTCAGATGTCATGTCATGTCATGTGATGTCAGATGTCATGTCATGTGATGTCAGATGTCATGTGATGTCAGATGGTATTAATATAGGTAAACTAGTGGCTTGCGAATGGTTTGGACTAAATAATTATGCAATTATTTGCGGTTTTTTTTTTTGTGTTTTGAATTAAGGGTGTGTTATGTTCGGCATTAAAATATAAAATTTATAAATAATATACATTTTATTTAAACTATATAATAAAATTACAAAAAAGGAATAATTTGTATAGTTTTTTTTTTTTTTATAGGAATCAAACATCAGAAATAATTTTGTTGGAAATTAAGTATTATCAAAATTATAACGTTTATAAAATTGTTGCAAATTTTTAATCTGCAAGGTTCGAATTATTCGTATAATTTTCGATTCGATTTAAACACACAATATTCACATACCCCTAATATAAACTAAGTATACAAGTGCTTAATATATATAGTGCTCGAATTGAGGCTTTAACATGATATAGTTGATGAGGTCTGAAGCGATGATAGCTCAGTGGTATTGTGCACGGACTCCGCATCATGGGTCGTGAGTTCGAATCCATCTACAATGAGCTTCCGCTTTCGGTGAAGGAAAACATCGTGGGAAAGCATGGCACAGTGGTAGGGCTTTTGTTATGCTCGCCTGGCTAGCTACCACCCTCAAGTTGAAAATCTGCCGCCAAATATCAATAGGTGTGTTCCCAAAATTGCACTTGAGAGCCAGACCCTCCACTGGTTTGGCGTGTCTACCAACTTGGGCCGTAATGTCACTTAAGATCAGGTGATGTATAAAAAAGTGGTTGCATGTGTAGGAACCCTCTCGCCCCTGGACATGTACCCGAAGATCCTGGACTTCAATCCGGTCATCATGAGCTCGTTCACGATGACTCTAGCGCGGCCGTGTATACTGCCTATGGTATGTCACCGACTCAACGAAATAAAACACATACAATTCGATATTAAAACAGTTTAACATTTTCATGATTATTATTATTATTAAATGAGATTATTTTTTACATGCTGATAAAAGTTTCCATCATAATATTTTTAAATTATTTTAAATAATATAATTATCGAAATAAAACTAATTTAAACGGATTTCGAAACGTCGGGATCAAAATTAATAACTGCGATAAAATCCGTTTAAATTAGTTTTATTTGGTTGAATATTATTCGCGTAAACATAAGATTATACCAGGATTTTATCAAACATTCTTAAGACTAAACTTCATCAAGGCGAGGATAATAATAAAAAATAATAACTATATAACATAGCAATTAGAAAGTATTATAGCAGTAAATACGCTGTTTACGTCAATACTGAATGCGACTGCTGCGTCATGCTTCGCATGTAACGCTCATCCAGCGAATATATCAGTGACCCGTTGCCAATATCGCACTCAGCTCCTTAGTCGACTTGAGCGGGCTTTAAACGAATGAGCGTCACGTAGCCTAGCGTTTCTACTCAGTCTCATTCAAAACCGACAAAATAAAATGCTCAGCTCGCCTAACAAGTTTTCACTTTAATAAGGGTATAGAAAAGTAACTTTCAACAAAACCAGCTCATAATATCATTCTATCTCATTCTTTCACAAGCTAAATACTATACATACGTTTATTGCTATCTCTTTTCGTTTCATAAAATACAATTCACGCAGTCCCAACAATAGTTCCACTTTAAAATAGAGCAAAAATCATGCAATGAAAGTATTTTTAACACTACGTGTCTCTTCTTATCTGGCATAGAAATAGACGTTATACATGGAAGTTTGATTTTAGTTTTGATCTCATTGCATTTTATTATTTATGTTAAAGTTGATTCAAATAATTTCAGATAGTGTCGAAAGGAAGCGACCAAGTCGCTATATCGTCTAAATATGAGACGAGAGAAGATGTTGCTGTGATACGGAACTACGGGCAACTCTTAGTGGAAGTGAGATCTCCTTAGATTTGTCATTTTATTAATCCTCTAATACGTACAACATTCACAATCTGTCGCATATACATAAAATAACTCGTATATTCATACAATAATTCGCACATACATAAAATAACTCGAATGTTCATAATACCATTCGCACATACATAAAATAACTCGCGTATTCATACAATCATTCGCACATACAAAAATAACTCGCGAATTTATACAATCATTTGCACTTACATAAAATAACTCGCATATTCATACTATAGAGATAAATATAGAGATGTGTAAGCGGTGTGGTGTGATAATACACGATCTATTCCCTACAAATCAATTTACTTTTGCCTTTTAATTTTGGAAGGTACGGAATAAAAATACGATGTGTTCGTGAAGAATTGATGCAAAACAACAAAACATAACATAGCGTCGGACCTTTTATAGTCCGTCTAATTACATTGATTATTTATTGGCTGCTCGAGCGCGGATCATACAATGGGCGTGACTTAACCTATTGTTGTTTAATTAGATGCATTTTTATTTTATCTGACGAAGGAGCGTTTAGACAGCCGAGCCTACTGTCCTGTTTTAACGGACAGTAGATACATGAAATTACTCGTATATATTAATACAATAATTCGCACTTACAGAAAATAACTCGCAAATTCATACAATCATTTGTACATACGTAAAATTACTCGTATATATTAATACAATAATTCCCACATACATAAAATAACTCGCATGTTCATAATACCATTCGCACACACATAAATTAACGCACATATTTATATAATCATTCGCATATACACAAAATAACTCGAGTGTTCATACATTCATTCGCACATACACAAAATAACTCGCGTATTCATACAATCATTTCCACATACATAAATAATCATTTCCACATACATAAATACAATCATTCGTACTTACATAAAATCATTCACATATTTAACACGCTCTGATCCACGGGATTTATTTTTGAGATATGATGTCGATTTAAAGTTTAGAATGTCATACCATATATTTTATTGTTTTCCTTTTACGCTAACGATCATAGAAAACAGAATTTGGTACAGATTTCATTTACACTTACAGGCTTTCAGCGTTATGGCTACAATCTCATCTGATTTTAAGTGACGATGTAACCCAAAATTATAGATACACTAAGTGTTCTGCAACTGCAACTGCCGGAACACACCTATAGGTATTTGGCGGCAGATTTTCAACTAGACGGTGGTAGGTAACCAGGCGGGTGTTAGAGTAAGCCCTACCACCGTGGTATGGTTTCGTCACGATATTCTTCACCGAAAGCTCTCAAGGTCGTCGCACAGGTGGAATCGAACCCGGTACCTTTGTAACTAAGCTATCGTGTTCTCCGTATCAGATATCGGCGTGCGTGCCGGACGGGGTCGTGTGCTTTTTCACTTCCTATATGTACCTCGAGAGCGTCGTGGGGGCTTGGTATGACCAAGGTACATAATTATATCTAATCTGTAATATTTATATAAGTAATGATTAGTAACATAACATAGTAATATATGGACCGTTTATGGTGAAAGTGGTGTAAGTCCATTTTTGAGAAAAATTAGCTATCACGTAATTTATGCTTAATTTAATGTAATTTTTTTTATATATAATACTAGTCCGTGTTTAATTTCTCAAAAAAAAAATCCCATGTTTTGTACAACTTAAAATGGGTCGGTAAATGAAATTGCATTATCAAAAAATAATTAAACCTTTAATTTACTCGAAATAAAAGAAAATGACTTACACCACTTTCAAAATAAACGGTCCATATAGTAACATACATTTACTAACATAGTGCTTATTATTGTAATGTTCTATGACAACTGATAGTTATGTAAAATTATTATTATCGTTAAGTTTTTTTTAACTTAAATTTTTTAATGATTTTTTTTTTTTACTTCCTTAATTTTTTCTTTCATTAGAACCTACTTATGACAATAATTAACATAACAACAAAAAAAGAATTAGCGAAATTGTAACATCCGTTCACGCGTGATGCGGTGACCGAGGGAAATAGAGATTCATTCTTATATATAGATTAGTAAAATTAAACGAATAAGTTTGTTCGCTTGTTTGTCATTGTGAATGTCAATGTGATAGTTTTTGATGTATTTTTTATTTTTGTAATTACCTATCACGAGCTGTGTATCTTTATATATATAATTCTTCTGTGCGTGTGTATGTCACTGAACTCCTCCTAAACGGCTGGACCGATTTTAATGAAATTTGTTGTGTGTGTTACAGTGGCTTTGAGGATGGTTTAGATTAAAAAAAAAAAAAAAAAATTACGAGGCGGAACGGAGGCTTGTATATATATAGATTAGTAAAATTAAGCGAATAAGTTTGTTCGCTTGTTTGTCATTGTGAATGTCAGTGTGATAGTCTGTTTTTTTATTGTATTTTTTATTTTTGTAATCACCTATCATGAGCTGTGTGGTGGGATTATATTAAAAAATAACTTTATTTCTTATACGGTTTGGTAATTACCGTCGCAGGGGTCGTCGCTAACCTGCAGCGGCATAAATTACTGTTCATCGAGACCCAGGACTCGGCGGAGACCAGTTTCGCTCTGATCAATTACATCAAGGTGAGGGATTCGTCTGGTTGTGTCGGTAGGGAAATTTGCGTAACGAACTTTCGGGACTTTACCACTTCAACCTGGCAACACTGTCGGTTGACGTTCGAGGAAAACGTTTATGGGGGATTTCATTGGCGGGTCCCGGGAGACCAGTTGGTGGGGATTCGGGGTGGTGGGGTGGGTGGAAGGGATTTGACGCAGTGTGAACGCGACCCCTCCTGATTTTGACGTTAAAGGGCTAACGCGGGGTTGCTTTAGTTGGTATTGCTGGTGATTCCCATCCGGTGCCATTACGTCCAGTAGTTTGTCTATGTACCCTTCAACCCCCCCCCCCCCCCTCCCCCTTGTGTCCTACCCCACTTACTTCATGAAATAAATCATTTGCGATTTGAATTCGAACATCGCATGATCAACGGGACTACGGAGCATCATCCTTTATAGATCAAGTGATTAATCTTTATCGAGAACATTATTACGAGCAAATACGTGTGTTATACATGTATAGTGTGTGCTCCAGGCGAAATACATAAAAGATGAGGCCTCCTAAGCTATCGAATTCGGTATTCAGGTGAGTCCTTTCTTTCCATCGTCCCATCCGGTACTGTTGTGAATAAATTGACATTTTGTTTTATTAAGCCCCAGTATATTCTCGGTTATTTTATCAATAAGTAATCTAAAACCCGAATCGGCGCGAACAAGCAGTTTTATATAATCTATAATAAGGTTTACTAGATATTTTCTTTATCTAGATTCCGTTGAAGACCACCATAATTTTTATACTAGAAATCGCGACAAACTGGTCACTTCCTATTTTAGACTGAGTAAGACAAGTTACAGTTTTTTAGGTAATAGTGTCAGGTTTTATAATAAAATCCCAAAGCACTTTACTGAATTACCGGACAGTAGGTTCAAGAACCACGTCAAACGGGTTTTGATGTCAAAAGGCTATTATAGGGTGGATCAATATGTGAGCGATCGTGATGTCTGGAATAGACACCCCTCTCTGTACATCCGCTAATAAACTATTGTATAGACAGATAAGAATAAGACCAGAGAATAAGAATGAAAAGGTTCTTCTCGATGAGTGCGTTACTTTTCGAACCGGTAGTAGTTTTGACGTTCATAAGCGCCTTTTTAGGGCGTAAATTGAATTTTTGATTTGATTTGATTTGGTTTGATTTGATTAGATTTGATTTGGTTTGATTTGATTTGATTTGGTTTCCGTTATGACCACAAGCATATGGCAAGTGACAATGTGACCCAAGAAGGTGGACACGCTTAACTTAGTTTAAGTGATTATACAACATCACTAGTAGAGTACTTGATTAATTGAAGTGTAAACATTTATATTATAAATAATACAGATTAAGTGTGTGGCCGTTTCGAATTGCATTCATTTATCAGTTCGCGTATTTTCCCAAAAATAGCCGCGGATATTAACTCAGTTGATTGGTAAATATGAATATTAATTTTATCACGATATATTAGTCAAATACCAGGGTACAGAAGGTATCTCGTTAGGTAGCCCTTTTTTTAGTTTCAACTAGTAACCATCATATGGGTAACATGACAGATAACATAATTCTGACCACAATCTCACATGATGTTTAGTGACCATGTGCTAAGCTTAGTGGAGGGGCTGGATCTTATGTCCAACTGCCTTAAGACACCTACATGTCTTTGGTGGCAGATTTTCAACTCGAGGGTGGTAGCTAGCCAGGCGGGCATTAGAAAAAGTCCTACCACCATGCTATGGTTTCATCACGATGTTTTCCTTCACCGAAATCTCAAACTTATTGTAGGTAGATTCGAACTCACGTCCCTTGACGCGGCGTACGTACACACTACCACTGAGCTATTATTGATTCAAATTTTTTATCAGCATTATGTGCAATAGTTTTGTTCTATATTAAGCAATAAAAAAGGTGAGGGTAGATGGAATTTTTGCGAGTGATTCGCGTTGTTGCGTAGGCGTGTGAGAGCGGCCGCGGGGGGGTGCTGCTGTCGGTGGCCCGGGGGAAGGTGTCCGAGGGGGTGGACTTCCAGCACCACCTGGGCCGGGCGGTGCTCATGTTCGGGATCCCCTACGTGTTCACGCAGAGCCGCATCCTCAAGGCCAGGCTGGAATACCTCCGGGATCAGTTCCAGGTCATTAAATTCATTTTTGAGACACAAATTACAAGTGTGGAAGATGCTAAATTCGTATTTAAACCTGCTAATTAACCTAACCTAACTGCCTGACTCACCTAACACTTCGACTACATACTTCTTTAAAAATAATGATAATAATAACAATATTAATAACCAATATATATTACTATTTCGAACAGGGTAAAATTCCCCAAAAGGTCCATCAAACCAATTCACAATATTGTATAAGATGGTTAAGTAATAGTAATTTGAATAAAAAATTAATAATAATAACATGCAATTTATTTGGGAAATTTTCAAATTTAACTAGTAAGTATTTAAAATTGATACTAAGAGTTCAAACTAGATGGGATTTTTTTTTATGTTGTATATATACTTTGCTGGAGCATCGAGAAAAAATAAATTATGGTCGGTAATGTATATCACCCTAATACACATATGATCACTATGCATTTTATTAAGTGTACAGTATAAAAATTTTTAGAAAATACAAATTAAAAAAGGTAACGGAGCAAATATCTGCGACGTGGGGAAAAAAAACTCATACATAACACGTGTATGTGGATTTCAGATACGGGAGAACGATTTTTTGACTTTCGACGCGATGCGACACGCCGCCCAGTGCGTCGGCCGGGCGCTGCGGTGAGTTCTCTTACTCTTACTCCCCCCCCCTCTCTCTCCTCTCTCTCTCTCTCTCCACTTGTAACTCATCCTTTATTAATACAGCGATGATAGCTCAGTGGTAGCGTGCAGAAACGCCGCGTTAAGGGACGTGAGTTCGAATCCGACCGCCTACAATGAGCTTTAGCTGTCGGTGAAGGAAAACATCGTGAGGAAAGACAGCTACTATCCTCAAGTCGAAAGTCTGCCGCCAAATACTATCTTAGGTGTGTTCCGGCAGTGGCACTTGAGAGCCAGTCACTTCAATAAAGGCCGGCAGCGCACCTGCGATTCCTCTGGTGTTATGGGTGTTCCATAAAAAAAAAATCTACTACATTTTACCTGTGGCTTCGCTCGCCATGACATTGATTTTGTCAAAAAAAAAAAAAAAAAAGTTTCAAAGTTTATACCCTTCTCTTTATCCTATTTTCAATAAGTTTTTCTCGAGAAATAGTAGCCTATCACCGTCTCCAGATTCTCATCTATCTCTATACCAAAATTCATCATAATCGATTCAACAGTTTAGACGTGAAACCGTAACAAACTCACTTTCGCATTTATAATTTTAGTTAATATCGGTCGTATTTATAAGGATCTATTTTGCTAGACGTTTAAATGCAGATTTTTATAAAATGACGGTTTCCTTAAAAACCATTCAATGTTTCCAATGAGTATATTAGTTAATCCTAACAAAACTTACTTTTGCAGTATTTAGCCATCGAGAAGATATGTCATAATAGAATTAGGTACAAAGGAAATTATAGAAGTGATAACAGTTATTGTTAATCTTTGATATTATCCGATTATTACTATAACTCCAGTCAAATTTTGACTATGACTTAACTTGGATTATTTCTTTACCAAATTTCCGAGACGTTATAAAATGCGTTTAAGCGGTCCTTCGAGTCGTATTTGAACCATTCAAATAGGTTCCATACATTTATACAATTACTAATTTAAATTGTTGAAATCTTTGTTCAAAAATACACCAGGCGCGTTTGGAGCACCGACTTTCATAAATACATTAAACTAAACTAAATAAAACCGCATTTAAAATTGGTCCTTCGAGCCAAATTTAAAGCATCTGTTAGTATGTTGAATGGAATCGATTTGATGCGTGTCGCTGTTGAACTGTATCGTCATTTACAGTATCACATTTCAGTGGTAAAACCGACTACGGTATTATGATATTCGCTGACAAACGGTTCAGCCGCGCCGACAAGCGGAACAAGCTGCCGCGCTGGATTCAGGAACATCTCAAGGACTCCTTCTGCAACCTCAGCACCGAGGAAGCTGTCCAGGTGAACTAACTTTAAACCGTAAAGTATAAACTCTATTTAACGCTATAGTCGACTCTATTTAGCGACGGTGTCCGAATGTAATTAACTGTTACTACGTCCTATGACATAAACACCTTAATTTTACAAGAACTCCTGTTTTCAACGCTCTTGTTTTCATTATAAAAAAATTCTTAACCACGTACACATATTTTATATTTTCATAGCCTATCATCATATAAAATGAAAATTGCTGATGTGTTGTTTGAAGACTCATCTTAAGAACTTATGTATTTTTCTGAAATTTTCTTTTGATATTTGTTTAATTTTATTGCCTTTTGTAAATTATACGCCTAGATTGTAATGTCACAATTTTTCATATTAAGTTGTAAATTTTAAATATGTAGTACTGTAGCACTATTAGTTTATAGTGTTGTGATATATATTTATGTAATGACTGTTTGTTACCTAAATAAATTAATTAATTTTTAGACAATTATTAAAGGTAATAACACGTCGTTGTATGACGGTTAGCCTGACAATGACACACATTAAAAGATGAACTTCCTTAAAGTAATGACTTCAACTATTATATATTTAATGTCACTCTATTTAATAACAAACTCCTTGAAAAGTCGAAAATATAAGATTTTCAATGTTTTATATTGTTGTCAATACGATGACATCTTTAAAGAAATTATGGATCAATTGCTAGTGTGTACGGATGCTGCGTCAGTCGAAGTGAGTTCGAATTCCTGTAACTTAACAATACTTAAACTTAAACAATAAAAAAACTATCTTTTTAATGAAAACTCTTAATAACGTCGTCATATGCCGCTATATAGAAGTAATACTTTGTTAGTGTGATACATTCTTTTAATTTAGATATGCAAGCGCTGGCTCCGTCAGATGGCGCAGCCGTTCACGAGGGAGGACCAGCTCGGGGTCTCTCTGCTGACCCTGCAGCAGCTCCAGTCCCAGGAACAGCAGGATAAGATCGAGAAGCAAGTCATACAGAAATAATGGACATTTCTATACTAGAACTCGAACCTCTTTTATATGTATTCTTGTAAATATTAATAAATAAGTTTTGATATAATTAATGAGTTGGGTTTAATTTGTAATCTTTTAGGAGATTCTCTTGTATGAGAAAAAAGTAACTATTTAATTTAACATTGTCCGTCATATGTTTAAAGGGATTTATATCTTGAGATCTCTAGGATATTAGGGTAACATATTCTAATCCACAACCATTTGAAGCGATGATAGCTCAATGGTAGTAGTATGGACTCCTTGTCAAGGGACGTGACTTCGAATCCACCTACAATGATCTTGAGTTTTCGGTGAAGAACATCCTGATGAAACCATAGCATGGTGGTAGGGCTTTTTCTAATTCCCGCCTGGGTAACTACCACCTTCGAATAAAACATCTGTCGCCAAATACCAATACATGTGTTCCGGCAATTTTTTTTTTTTTTTTTTTTTTTTTTTTTTTATGGAATAGGTGGCAAACGGGCAGGAGGCTCACCTGATGGAAAGTGATCACCGCCGCCCATGAACACCTGCAACACCGGAGGGCTCGCAAGTGCGTTGCCGGCCTTTGTGGAGGAACTGGCTCTCAAGTGCTGCTGCCGGAACACACCTATTGGTATTTGGCGGCAGGTTCACAACTAGAGGGTGGTAGCTATGGCGGCGGGCATCAGAAAAAGCCCTACCACCATGCTATGGTTTCCTCACGATGTTTTCCTTCACCGAAAGCTCAAGCTCATTGTAGGTGCTTAGGTTCGAACCCACGTCCTTTGACGCGAAGTCGTGCACACTACCACTGAGCTATCATCGCTTCAAACTTACACTTAAATTACACTTGAGAGTTAGGATCTCCACAAGTTTAGCGTGTCTATTAACTAGAGAGGTCGTAACTTAGGATCAGGTGGCCATAACGCTAAAAACCTTAAATATTAAAAAAAGTAACCCTTATGCTACCTCTGTAACTTGATATGCATATAATCGCAGCTAAAAAGGGATAAATTACTACGCAATAGTAAAACAGGACGCAGTAAAAATTACAGGGAATACAGAATATAAGTTAGATATACATTTAGAAGTTTACGATATCTCTGGCAACACAGGAGCTTTGCCCAAAAACTTGTAATATTTTATTTTTTAATGTATCGTGATCGTACTATTAACCCATTCCTCGCCACTGTCATATTTTTAGGACACTATTTACAAAAATTCTTTTTACGTATTTTCATTTTTACAGCAAAAAAAAAATACTTTATTAGAAAAATAGCGTAAAAATATGAATTTCATCAGAAATAATAAAAGTCCTAATACGTAAAAAGAAATTTTGAAAATTGTGTCCTAAAAATATGACAGTCGGGAGGAATGGCTTAATATAAAGAATTACGTCATAAAATTATGTATATCCAGTTCTATACAAAGTCGCAGGCGCTACGAGTAATACAATAAAACAAACTACCCACCGTTCATAAAGTTTATTTCTTTTTTTGTTAAAAACGTGCATTTACGTTAGTTAAATATTTTATTTACATAACCAACAAATGAAAGTTATACGTAAACATTTTGTAAAAATTCATTAAAAAAAAATACATTTCCGAGCATAAAATTAGTTTTAATAATTCATTTTATTATGGACATTAACAAACGGCATTCTCTTAAAAGTAACGTAATAAAAATGAAGTGACAATTTAAAAAAACACTGAAAATTACCACATAAAGTTCTATAACCGATATACTATCGAAAACAAATATCATCCATTGTATACTTAACAATGGAAAATTATGACATATCTCGTATCGTAAAGTACAGTGAACAACACATTTTATACCGCATTCGCAAAATTACAACGTATTTTTGTACGAAACTGTACTTCGAATTATCTCTACAGAGTTACTCTAAAATTGATATATATTTTTAGTAAATTATAATTAAATACTTTAATAGTGTTTAATTGAAATAAATATTAGTATAGATATAGATAGTTGCCATGTAAGATCAATTTAGACGAGTCTTTCAAAACATAACAGCGAATTACAAATAAAAAACAAAGTCTTTTACATTTCAAGGCCGTAATATATATCAAAAGCACCGACATTGTATAAGAGTGCTTATAATAGAAACGAATTCTTTCTACAAATGTTAGTTAAGGTTTAGCGTAATGGCCATTATCTTAACTGATCTTAAGTGACGATACGACCCAAGTTGGTAGACACGCTTAACCTGTGAAAGAACTGGCTCTCAAGTGCCACTGCCGGAACACACCTATTGGTATTTGGAGGCAGATTTTCAACTTGAGGGTGGTAACTAGCCAGGCGAGCATCAGAAAAAGTCCTACCACCATGCAGATAAATTAATTAATTACCATCTAATTTATTTATCAAGCCTAAAAAAGAAATCTACAATGAGAAATCAACATGTCACGACCTCAGAGGTCATATTATTAGTTCAATGCATCATATTTTATTTCGATCAATTTCTATTAGTATACCTCTATAATTACAGTAGAACCTCTATAAGTCGAACATCAAGGGAGACGCTAAAAAAATCGAGTTATAGAGAAAGAAAGGAAGGATTTGATGTTTGAAGGGAAGGGAAAAACCAATTTTTCGTGTTTTGGTAGTTTTCAACTTATCGAGGTTCGACTTAACGAGATCCTACTGTATTTTGAATTTTTCACTATTTTCATTCAATTTCTTCACTTAAGACCACAAACATTAACTTCTTTTTTTTAATTTCATTCTTTGTAATTTTATTTAAAATGTCGTTCTCCTTTTTGTCAGATGCCAAAAAGGTTAAAATGTATAAAATAAATACTTTTCTTATATTCACGTGAAAAATTATAACTTATTTATTTGATTGCATACATCATGCTAAGTTTAAATATAAAATGAAGCTTTGTTTTCAAAATATAGCAAACGACTTCTGCTATAATATAAAATGTTTACTCCAAAGTACGATTGTCTTTGAAACATAACGATCGTTAAAGCGAAACATCCGCAAGGTACGTTGCGTAGAAAAACCTAACGATTTATTTCACATTATGGCCTTATATGTACGATTGATTTTTAAGGGGTAAACTCGAAAAATGTAACAAATGGCAAATTCAAACAATTAACCACTGAGAATATATAATACTAGCTGTGCCTGCGGCTTCGTTCGCGTGGAAATGAAATTTTATTTAATATTTTTTGTTCTTTTTGCCCGTTTTTGTAACTTTGCCCAATAGTGCCTAGCTCCTATTGGCGGTAGCGTGATGTTAAATAGCCTAAAGCCCTCCTCGAAGACCACTCTATTAAATACAAATATAATTGTTGAAATCCGACTGATAGTTACTGAGATTACCGCGTTCAAACAAACTTTTCCGCTTTACAATATATATATAGTAAGGTGGCGCAAAAAAACCGACTATTTTAAAAAAAAAATTTAAATTCAAAGAAAAAACGATTAAATATAATCATACGTTTTACTTGTAAAATTATTAAATAAAAAAAAAAATGTTTTTTATATTGTGTTTGATTTTTAGTTCATCTCGTGATGTATTTTTATCTATTATTGTAATAAATAAAAGAAAAAAAATCTATGGAATTTAAATTTAAATATTAAAAGGTCGCTCGAAAAACTCAAAAGTAATGTACTAATAATTTAAAAAAAAATTTGAGCGACCTTTCAAAACTTAAATTTTGAACTGAAACTTTCAAAAACTAATTTATTTTTGGTCTATAAAATTTTACCCTAACGAGAAAAAAAAAATGGATTTTTGGCGATTTTTGAAATTTAAAAAAATTTGGAGCGACCTTTTAAAATTTTTTTTTCAGCTGTTCTTTGGAGAGGGCTCTTAAAACATCAAAAACTAACATTTTTCACTCGAGACTGAAAAAAAAAATAGTCGGTTTTTTTGCGCCCCCCTAATATATAGATATGTATATTGCAAAATAATTTTGGACTTTTTATAAGATATATTTTTTGTTGCATATATTTTTTCCAGGTAACATTTTTATATACCTACAGCATAAACTTTTTATTACGAACCCCGTTATAACGATACTTCGCTATACCGTCGACATATGATGCGGACGTATATATACGATTTTTATGGGTTTACGTTAAATTCCATACATCGATAATTCTTTTTAGCTCTCTGTATTAATAAATACTTTATTTTATTGTATATGAAACATCAATGAAAAAATTATATCAACGTTAAGAAGTAACGAGTTAACCATATAAGAAACCCATATACTAATTTATTTAATTTAAAAAATAAATCATTGTGTGATTTCCAGGTCGTAGGATTTTTATTGAAAATTTTCGAAAAATTATTCGATTTAGGCTATTCAAATTGCGTTAACTTTCAATAATTGGAAAATGGGTATGATAATGGGAAATCAATGTTACACGGTCAGCTGATGCGAGCCCTCGGCGTCGTCGCCATATTGGCCTTGGCCGCCCACTTCATCCCTACTCCGCGGCCAGCAGTAACGCGACATGCGATAGACGGACAAAAAAATTGTAGGCGATATAAAGAAATTTCACTTTTATAAATATTACTCACATAATCATCCACAATGTCTCCCACCCGCCAGCCGTTTGGTGCGTAGGTAATACTGTTATGGCCCCATATAACAAAAAAAAATCTCGGTCCCTTGAATTTCGTTATAAAGAGCCCCTACACTGTAGTTCGTATAATAGAAAATTCCTTTTTTTTATATTAACAACTAGGAATGTTACCTAACTTTATTATAACACAGAAATGTAGTTTCGTTATATTAAGGTGTTATTATTATTATTATTATTATTATTATTGGGCGATTTTTAGAGATACAATAGTACTGCTCACAAGCTTGGATCAGCTAACTATATTGGATAATTTTATCATCTGTTAGTAATATATTTATATCTATAGGTATAGCGAAAAAAAACGGATTTGAAAGACGCAGGCTCGAAGGACCAAAGGTAATTAAAAGTTAATTGGACGTATTTCTTCCCAAATGTGAGCCTCGCGACTGAATAGCGAAATTCTATGGAAAGAGAGTCCGATACGAGCGTTAAAAGCACTTCACTAAAGTCGAGGCTAAAATATCGATAAATCATTGGTTTGGCCACGAAACTAAAAAATAATAATTAAACAATGTATTAAGTACATATTACATGTCAAATTAAATTATTATCACACAGATATACATACCATCGAAAACTCGATAGTTAAAACACTTATCGATATGTCATATCGACAATTGACAACCAATTTGCGGTTTCAGCGTAAAGCTGTGTAATATCTTTCACTATGACAATGTTATTTGACACGATACGGATTTTTAATGCACTATGAAATTTTAAGGTAGTGAATTGTCGATAATAAAAGTAAAACAACAATGCATTGTATATATTAATTAAAATCCGTTATCGGCTATAAGTAACATGCAAATACAACAATAACACGAATACACATCCGTTTCAACAAATGCATACATCTCATTCTAGCTAATTTACATGT
The DNA here is from genome assembly GCA_039707435.1 of Actias luna. Lineage (NCBI taxonomy): Eukaryota > Metazoa > Arthropoda > Insecta > Lepidoptera > Saturniidae > Actias > Actias luna. Next base: position 2,109,257 of record JAZHAC010000019.1, on the reverse strand, counting down.
CGGTATAAAGAGCGAGACATAAACTACGTCCCATAAACGACTAGTTTATATTTATCTTATTTTTTACTATACCTTCAGATATTTCCTCGTAGCAGATCTAAGCTGATAGTGACGTATTACCGTTAAATAAGTCCTCAGTCTGTTCGATGCACGCAAAAACAACATTTATATATTCTTTATAATCACTAGAAGTGAATTTATAATTGTAATAATACATCTACGAGCATAACACCACTTTCAATTGCAGTATCGATTATCGATATTTAATATTCGTTTCATCGATACCCCCCTCCGCATCACTATTAAAGATGTTAGTGTTAAGATTTGTGTGTAATTCATTACTATAACATTACACTATTAAAAACTCGATCATAATCGATTGTGTCTATCGATATTGACATTTTATCCTCAATACATCAAAGGGGCCGTTCAAGTATTACGTAACGCAATATGGGAATAGGAGTATATAGTAAATGGGAATATGGAGGTAGAACATAATTATGACTTTTAGGTAATATTACTCAGTTGGAAGTTAAGTAACGTTTGAGGAGGGGGGGGGGGGGGGTGCAGGAGAAAAATGATACGGCGCGTTACGTGGGAAGGAGATGTCAAACACCTTCGAAAATTGCGTTATGTAATACTTGAACAGCCCCCAACACTGTATACAGAGATATTAGGTGTTTCCTGTTGTTTATGCTTGTAATTCACGTTTATATCATTTTCTTAGATCACAAATAGATCCAAATGCACTTATCGGTATAAAAGTTTGCAGTATCGATATATCGATATTCCAGGGCACTATGCGAGGTCAATGATATCTCACAACACAATTGAGAGTTCTGTTATAAATGACTGTGTTATTCATAACACTTCACTGAACCACGAGTATCTTCAACCACACTTATCGATATGAAAGTTTGTCGTATCGATACATCGATACCGGATAACACTATGCGAGGTCATTGATATCTTCCAACGCAGTATAGAGTTCTGTTATTCGCGAATGCGTAATTCGCATAACGCTTCTCTAAACCACGAGTAAAACCTTCAACTACAAATATCGATATGGAAGTTCGTTGTATCACCGCACGACACTATTATGTGATGTCCCGTGTTGGGGGAGCGGTTTGCTACTGTTCCGCGTTGTGTTTCTGTATGGGTCTGGGATGCTGCTGGGAGTGCTGCGGATGCTGGTGCTGATGCTGGTGCTGGTGCTGGTGGTGGTGGTGGGGGGGGCGGCGGCGCGCGTGCTGCAGGGCGGCGGCGAGGGCGCGGCCGGAGCCCGAGCACAGTTCGGTTCCGTCCCGGGCGCCGGAGACACGAGCTCCACCAGCTAACGAGTTGGTTATGTGCCTGCACAGGTAAAGTAAATCGATATTTAAAAAAGTGATCACGCCAGAATGTCATCATGTAAACGCGCCCGCGTAGATGACATAAAGTCTATGGTCTTTGTTCAAAATTTATTGTTAATGTTTACTATAACGGCCTCAATCTCACCGAATACCAAATAACGATGTGGACCAAGATATTGGACACACTAAACCCAGGCGAGGGAGTAGTTCACTAGTGTTCTCAAAAAACACCTATAGATATTTGGTAGCGGATTTTTATCTTGGGGACGGTTGGTAGCTAGGCGGGCATTAGGCAAAGCCCTATCATCATGCCTAGAGCCTTCCTCAGCTCTTAAAAAAACAAATACAGCCCATTAAAACAAACAAATAAACAAACCAAACTCTACCCTTCTTGGTCTCTTATTTCAGTATTTCTTATTACAAATCCTTGGTGGAAATAGCACCAAAAGTATTTAGTTTTATCTATTTATCATTTATTTATCGATAGACACATATTATAAAACAATATGATACATTTTTAAGTCTGTTTGTATATTACAATTTAAATTAAAACGAAATTGTCTACATATGTGGACGTAATTTGCAATGTGTAATAATTAATTTATGGTCCATGGGTGGCCAGAAATTTCTAGTATTTTCTATACCCAAACTACCTTTTACCACATCTAGAATATTCTATATGGGATCATCAACTGATGTGTCTATAGAGCAACAAAGTTATTAATGAATAAATAATAGTTTTAAAAAACTAGAACACACGCTTTATATAGAAAACTAAACTAAAAACTGAAAATAAATTTTAATAAATATTAATTAAGAATAATGTAATTTTTTTTAATAAATATAAGTTATTAATAGTTTGAATAAGAAAAAAAATGTTTTATTTAAAAAAAAGCGGGGGTGCTTTTCGAGATATTATCGAAATGATAATCCTTCTCATATCTGTCAATTAAATATTCATAACTACTGACACCATGCACCCCACGCTTTTTTTACAATACAACATTTTTTTCTTATTCAAACTATTAATAACTTATATTTATTAATTTTTTTTACATTATTCTTAATTAATATTTATTAAAATTTATTTTCTGTTTTTTAGTTTAGTTTTCTATATAAAGCGTGTGTTCTAGTTTTTTTAAACTATTATTTATTTTTTATTTTTTAGTTACTGGAACTGCAAGCATGCGTAGTTCGCGCACTAGCTCTATCTCTCTTACTCGCATGCAAAGCGCACTAGGTCTATCTCTCTTACTCGCATGCAAAGCGCACTAGCTCTATTTCTCTTACTCGCACGCAAAGCGCACTAGCTCTATCTCTCTTACTCGCATGCAAAGGATGCGGAAAGGAATTAATTAACCCTGGTGAATCTAATTAGGATAATCGGATGCTATGATCGGATTATTGCATTCTCATCATTTGAATTAAATCTGATCGTTCAAAGTAGGACAAAATCGAGCTCAAAGGGGTCGGTTACATACATACATACATACATACATACAGGTGAAGCTGATATAAAGCGTGTAATTAGATCCCGTTAATGTCTTTTACTTGGAAAAAGGGGTCGGTTACATACATACATACATACATACATACATACAGGTGAAGCTAATATAAAGCGTGTAATTAGATCCCGTTGGTGTCTTTTACTTGGAAAAAGGGGTCAGTTACATACATACAGGTGAAGCTAATATAAAGCGTGTAAAAACACCAACTCACCTGATAGAATTGAAAGGCAGGTGGTTCGTGGAGAGCCACTCGAGGGTCCCGTTGGAGTCGAGGAGACTGGCGCAGCCCGAAAACTTGGAGGAACTCGAGAAAAACACGACCACGCGACTGCCTTCCTGCAAATCATATCAAGAATATATAGGAAAATTCAATCTATCCATCACCAGATATCCAAAATTACTGGCCTTATTGGGTTCAAATTTTAATTCACAACATAGAGACACACTCGAAACGGGTTTGATGACCGCAAAGGGTTGATAGGACACCGTTAAGGGTTAACTATTAAGAAAGGTCTAGGGAAATGTATGAAGGTTTCCAAAACATGGACACAAATACAACAATATAAAAGTTTTATGATGACTTATGTAGACAGCTAAATAGAGTGATATGACACATCGATTGTGTCTAACTGGACTGCGACTGTTTTACACATGTAAACAATACACTGGAAAAAAACACCAAAAACCTATGGAAAGTTCTAGAATAGGGCCAACATTTTATTAAATCATCTAATTTACTAGACAAAATTGGAAGTAATAAGCAATTTCTCATTTAATTGTAGAAGCTATAATCTGTAATATTGAAGATTGGTCACCAATGTTAAATGAGAAAGACTTAGAATGAGATAGAAGTATATTGTTATCTTTTTTTTATATACTTAAGGTTATGGCCGTTATGGCCGTAATCTCACCTGATCTTAAGTGACGATACGGCCCAAGTTGGTAGACACGCTAAACCTGTGGAGGAACTGGCTCTCAAGTGCTGCTGCCGGAACACACCTATTGGTATTTGGCGGTATTTTTCAACTTTAGGGTGGTAGCTATGGCGGCGGGCATTAAGCCCTACCACCATGCTATGTTTTCCTCATCGATCCTCAAGCTCATTGTAGGTGCTTGGATTCGAACTCACGCCCCTTGACGCGAAGTCGTACACACTACCACTGAGCTATCATCGCTTTATAAATGATCAATTATTTTATATATATAGAAAGAACAAAGAAAAACAACTGTAAAGCTAATTCCAGAATTGGGACGACGCTCTAGCAATTGATCAAAAGTTCCTACCTGTTTTGCTTTTTGCAATTTCTTTGCCGTGTTCTGCGTGAAGAGGAACGTGTTGGCGGTCTGAGCCACCTCCAGAGCGTGAGGGTCATCAGACCTCACAACGAAGTACCTCACATTTCCTTCCCCACCTTCTGCGTACTTCTCTATGTTCGCCAGCAACGTCTTCCCGTTCGGTGACATCGGGCTCTTCGGCCCACTGTAGGGCTGCGGCATCCCGTCATTCCTCCACCCCGGCCTACCCTGACCATTCCTGTAGTAGTTCTGGTAGTAGTTATTCTGGAATTCCGCCTGGCCGTACTGCGGGTAGTACTTCGAATCTTGGCGGTACTGGTCCTCGGCTTCCATCCTCATCCGCCAGTTGGGCGAGTCCACCGTGAGAGGTTTCGGCCTCTGCCCGATCCCGCTCGGTTGACTGAGCCCGACGTTCTTCTCCTCGGCCCCGAGGACATGGACGACCGTCGAGAGGATCTGTTCGTCCAAGGGTGTCATCGGTTTCGCTGGATTCGACATGCGACGGATGACCAGGGCGCAGAGCTTCTGGCGAAGGTAGTACACGCTGATCGCGTCGGATGCATCAGCAGCGAACGCCGTCCAGTCATCGAGGGCCAGCACTGCCGCGTCCGGCGAGGAGTTGCTCTCATCAGCCTCACTATCCGAGTCACTGGAGAGCCCGGGAGGGTTCGCCCGCTGGGTCAGCGCCCCGGCTGGTAAACGCAATGGACCACCGAACAGAGTCACTGTCAGCGGAGTCACTAAAGTGTTGCATCTGATGAAGCAAAAGCGACCAGCTCGGGAGATCTCCTCGAAGGCGACCCAGTCGGTCGGCAGCTTCTCCACCGATTTATGGGAGCCGGTTGTTCCACCACCACGGTGGAGGGTCGAGCTCGGGTGGAAGGCGACTTTCACTTCTTTAGAGGTGCGCAGTGTACCAGAGTCACGGTCGACCCTCGCGATAGACGGATAGAGGCCGCTGGTGAGGGCAGCTTTCACCACATGCCACTTCTCCGAGTTGGTGTTCACGTCCTTGATGTCTCCAGAGCCACGGGCCTTCACGAGTCCTAGTGCCCGCAGCTGGGCGAGGAGTTGGGACCGGTAGCCAACTATCATCTCCATGGTGGCGCCACAGATGAGGTTCTTAGAACAGAATGCCTTTTCGGTGCCATTGGATCGAGCAGTCTGCCAGGCTTGGAAGGCACGTAGCAGCACCATATGATCGGAGTGACTGTCAGCAGCGAAGTCTTTCCTCGCTACACTCCCGCGCTTTCTGTTTTCAGGGTTGAGGGATATCTGGAAGGGCTCCTTGTTGGCGAGGCTGCATACTATGGTCAGGATCGGATCCAGGCACTTCAGCACGCACGCATACAGCAGCATCTTCCCGAGTTTCGGCTCCACGGTTAAATCGAGCAAATGCTGCCCGATTTCCGTCAGGTCTTCCATAGGAGTCAGGGCACCGATGGTCTTCAGGAGTGTAACTGCGTTCCTTACAGCGAGGAACGAAGGTGGCTCGAGAGCTTTCGAGAGGAAGTCCGCTATGGGAGTGTTCCCTGGTGCCAGGAGCTTGGTATGAAGGCACAGCTCCTGGAGCGGCACTCGTAAGATCTCAGGCACTGAGTTGAGGGGTAGCGTGTTGAACCGGCGCTTGGAGCACATGTGGAAGCAATGGCCCGGCTTGGTCCGGCCGGCGCGACCCGCGCGTTGCTGACAGCAGGCCCGCGAGGTCCACACACACTGCAAGCTGCATACTCCGCCATTCGACTCGTAGTACTTCTCCTTGACCTTGCAAGAGTCCACGACGTAGACGACGTCATCTATCGTTATCGAAGTCTCCGCTATGTTCGTCGATATAATAATTTTCCTACCATTAGGTAGGGGGTTGAAGACCTTCTTCTGGTCCAGGGTCTGCATGTTGCTGTGCAGCGTGAATATCTGGTACTTCATCGCATTCATTTCCGGGCAACTCTGGATCATGTCCCTGAGGGTGGCTATATCGTCGTAGCCGGGGAGGAAAACCAGGATGCTGCCCTTGGGGAGGGTCACGTGTATATACTTGATCAGGGCCATCATCAGGTCGTGGTCGATCAGTTCTTCGGAGAAGGTGTGATGGTACACGTCGAGGAGGAAATTGTCGCTGTCGTCCTTTTCAGCGTTTTCCTTGGACTCCTCGGTGTAGTTGAAGGTGGCCAGCAATTTTGCGCATTCCGTGTGCCCGTTATCGACTGCATAATCGTACGCACTTTTGCCTTCTTTGTCTTTTGCTGATGGATCCGCACCTGAGAAAACAGGAAGGCTGTTAACATTAAATTTTATTCAAAAAAAAAAAAACATGCGTGCGTACAAAGTACACATGTCAGAAGTGAAACTTCTTTGGCGAACTAATTTATAAATCTTGTTCGCTCTGTCTCACTTTTTCTCTCAATCTTTCTCACTCGCTCGCTCCCTACTCTCACTCCACGGCTAGTTGCTCATGCTACGTTCGCCCTGTCTTACTCTCTCTCAATCGGTCTCGATCACTCTCTCTCTCTCTCTTTCCCGACACTTCCGTTGCATACCGGCGTGACGTTTCACCTGTAAAAATTTTACCCTCATGCGCCTAAAGAAGTTTCACTTCAATAAATACAGTAGAACCTCGTTAAGTCGAACCTCGATAAGTTGAAAACCTCCAAATCTCGAAAATTTTTTTTTTGTTTCCTTCGCTTCAAACACCCAAACCTCCGTTTTCTTTACGTCGAAAACTCTATAACTCGAATTTTTTGGCGTCGCCCTTGAAGTTCGACTTATAGAGGTTCTACTGTATAATTATATTAGAAGTGATTCACGAATATTCATTCATGTATATGTATTAATGTAGTGAAGTGAACCTGAACGGGTCGCAACCACATATCACGATAGACTTGTCAAAATGACTCTTTATATTTTTGACTTTCTATAATCAACCATAGCATATCCGAATCTGAAGTGACTTAAAAGTTGATACGTCTTACCTCTATCGTCTTACTGCTGACGATCTGCTTAACTTTCCCTTTTTTTTTTTCTTTTTTTTTTTATACTTAAGGTTTAGCGTTATGGCCATAATCTCACCTGATCTTAAGTGACGATACGGCCTAAGTTGGTAGACACGCTAAACCTGTGGAGAAACTGGCTCTCAAGTGCAGCTGCCGGAACACACCTATTGGTATTTGGCGGCAGGTTTACAACTTGAGGGTGGTAGCTACCCAGGCGGGCATTAGAAAAGGCCCTACCACCATGCTATGGTTTCCTCACGATGTTTTCCTTCACCGAAAGCTCAAGCTCATTGTAGGTGCTTGGGTTCGAACCCACATCCCTTGACGCGAAGTCGTGCACACTACCACTGAGCTATCATCGCTTCCGCTTCCCTGGTCATTATTGACCACGGTAGTATTCATAAAAATGGTCATCTGCCTAGATAATAACCATTATAGATTTTTTGATCCTCAAGCTTGTTATATTCAAATCCGATTTGCTACAGCAATCTGTTGCCACATTCAAATACTCCGTTGCATAGACGATAAGTACGAAAACAATAAATGACATACCTATCTGTAGCATCTGTGTGAGGGTCTCTGTCAGCCCCCTGGCGGCGGCCGCCATCAGCCCCGTGCGCAGGGAGACGGAGTGCGAACACTGCACCCCCACACCCTCCGACAGGTACATATACAGCAACTGGCAGAACGAGTCCTGGAATCAGAACAACACAATGCAACAAAAACTCATCAACATCCCACTTCTGAACTAAGGTGAGGCGTTCATTGATTCCTCAAAAAATAAGTCCCTAGGTACACAATGCTCACGACCGCGGATTTCCCGTTCCACTTGCGTGTGAGCGTTACAAAGATTACCTCAGGTGATATGGAGTCCATACTCCATAGTCCACCCGACCAGGTGGGTCTTTAGAGATGTTATCGCCGCGATCACAACGACCGCGCACGTCATGATGGAGGTGTGTTTTAAACTTTGTGAACCCTAAGTGGAACTAAGCTGAAAATCGTTGATTATAATTTTTCCCCCCCAAATAAGTAATCGGGTCATTTCCCGCGTAAACTCAACACACAAGGGTACGAGGTTATAGAAGACAAAGGACACACTGCTTTTTTCAGTCTTGTAGGCCTCCTTTTCTATCTCCACGTTCGTATATTCGCCATTGAGATTCAATACTCCGACTGACGTACCAGTGGGAAGAGATAAGTGAGAAAAAAAGAGATAGGTGGGATGTAAAGAACGTATAACCTACCGTTGTGCATGAACTTATACGGACTTCAGATAAAACATAGCCAATATAACATAAGCCTGAAAATATCCCACTTCTGAAGGCAGCAATTATAATATCAACAGTACATCATTTCTTAATATTATCTAATGCAGACTATACACCAAAAATTTTACTTGACCCATGATTTACAGATTTAATGACGTCATATAAATAATTTTTTCATATATACAGTATTATTGACTAACCAGACTTCCCTCCTTAAAGCATTCGTCTAGAAACTCGTCCATGTCAGCTTGCAGCGCTGGGTCCAATGCATTCTCCTTATCTTCTCTACTGCTGTTCTCTTCGGAACTCTGTTTCTGGCCTGTACCATGCAAGAACAACATTTTACATCACAATTTGTATATACTAAAGCTTGAGTTCACTTGTCTCTACTACATTTATTTAAAATTAACCAACATTCTATTATCTATGTTATGTTATGTATGGGAACATTTATTTTCTGACCATAGCTTTACTATTCGGACCTTAGAGATTCAACTTACTTACTTAAAGTAGGAAAAACTACTGCATCACTTTAGAATTAAATAGCCAGATGATAGGACAGTGTGCACTGTACATAAAATAAAAATTGTGTTCAGTTCACAAGTGAAATCTTCAAAAAAAAACACACACTCACACATAAAATGCTTGGATCGTGTAAGAAACACTGTGTAATACATTTTATCTCATGATCTTGCATGTTAAATCCTATAGATGTATGTGATAGTGTCGTTTCGACCGGTTTCAAATTGTGATTGTTGTGACAATGTTAATGTGACAGTTTGAAGCGATGATAGCTCAGTGGTAGCGTGCACGACTTCGCGTCAAGGGACGTGGGTTCGAACCCAAGCACCTACAATGAGCTTGAGCGCCCGGTGAAGGAAAACATCGTGAGGAAACCATAGCATGGTGGTAGGGCTTTTTCTAATGCCCGCCGCCATAGCTACCACCCTCAAGTTGTGAACCTGCCGCCAAATACCAATAGGTGTGTTCCGGCAGCAGCACTTGAGAGCCAGTCCCTCCACAGGTTTAGCGTGTCCACCAACTTGGGCCGTATCGTCACTTAAGATCAGGTGAGATTATGGCCATAACGCTAAACCTTAAGTATAAAAAAAAAAAAGAAGTTGTGACACTATTAATAAAGTTTTTGAAAAATCTGATCCATTTCACCTTCGAGCTGCGACCAGTAGCTCTGGCCGGACTTCAGTTTGGCCTTCAAATCCTTCTCCACTTGGATCATCTTCTTCGTCTTATACTGTGTGATCTTCAGTATATCTTCCAGGTAGTACCTCTGGACCTCGTGCAAGCGTCCCGGGATCGTGATCACCGGGCAATTGTTGAAATACCTGACATCATAATAATTCGATTATATGAGTGAATAATTATAATTTTCCTTGAATGCATATAATAAAAAAATACCTATGTTAAAGCAGTGATTATACCAGCGTTATATTCAGAATTTTGATAAAAAAAAAAAAATGTAAAAAATGAAAAAATGTTAAGGGCTTGAAAACATACTTAGGTAATTTTTTTTTTTTTAATGGAAAAGGGGCAAACGAGCCTCATCACCTGATGGTAAGTGACCACCGCCGCTCATGGACACCCACAACACCAGGGTAATCGCAGATGCATTGCCGGCCTTTATAGGAGGGACTGGCTCTCAAGTGCAGCTGCCGGAACACACTTATAGGTATTTGGAGGAAGATTTTCAACTTGAGGGTGGTAGTTAGCCAGGCAGCCATTTGCAAAAGCCCTCTCACCATACTATGGTTTCCTCACGATGTTTCCCGTCACCGAAAGCTCAGGCTCAATGTAGATGGCATGATTCGAACTCACGTCCCTTGACGCAAAGTCGTACACAACTACCACTGAGCTATCATCGCTTCAAATAAGAGCCAGTTCGATATATATTGACAGTTGGTAAAACAAACTTTATTTGATAACCGTATCGATTAAATAAATCAAGGCAATCTAGCATTTAAATAATATTAATATGTGATTCATTACTGTAAGAAATAGTAAGTTTAAGAAAGTTAAGCCACTATTGCTAAGCTATAAAAATGTAACATTTCACATGACGTATTTTATGGACGGCCCCTAATGAAGTACTGTTAAAGTACATCGATGGCAAATATACTCACCTGGAGAATATCTGCGTATCCATAGTGGCCGACATGAGGACCAGCTTCAGGTCCTTGACCCTCGGGAGCGCGTCCCGGAGCGCGATCAGCAGGAAGTCGCTGAACTTGTCCCGCTCGTGCACCTCGTCCACGAACACGTGCGTGACGCCTGCGTGCACGTTGTTGTACGTACGCGTTTATATTAACATTTACACACACATAAGCTGATGTGATACTATTTGTTGAATTATCACGGCAAAGTGACCGCATATTATCTTGGTAAAGTGAAGGTGTATTATCACGGTAAAGTGACCGCATATTATCTTGATAAAGTGAAGGTGTATTATAACGGTAAACTGACCGCATATTATCTTGATAAAGTGAAGGTGTATTATCACGGTAAAGTGATCGCATATTATCTTGATAAAGTGAAGGTGTATTATCACGGTAAAGTGACCGCATATTATCTTGATAAAGTGAAGGTGTATTATAACGGTAAACTGACCGCATATTATCTTGATAAAGTGAAGGTGTATTATCACGGTAAAGTGATCGCATATTATCTTGATAAAGTGAAGGTGTATTATCACGGTAAAGTGATCGAATCTTATCATGATAAAGTGATGACACACTATCAAAGCAAAGTGACTGGTGAAGCGGAACTCCCGCCATCTAGTTTGTTTTATGTGAGATTGTGTTCTTACGGGGGGTGACGTTTGACATTGACAACGACGCGCTGCTTGCGAAAATTCCGCACAAACGTACTCGATATCTGACCCACATACCGCCGCTAAAATCTTGGTTTGAACTAAAACCATCTCCATTTTGGAGCGCTTGTAAAACATATAAATATAGATATTGCAGGACATTCTTTAAAGTGAAGTGAGAGGTCGTTTTGTTGGTGACCACCAAGCTCCGTGACTGTTGGAACCTTGGCAGCTGTAATAAGGGAAGATCGGTAAGCGAATTTACGCATTAAGTGCTGAGTTGAGTGCCAGATCCACCCTCTTCCGTTCACGATCTCACTATAAGCAAACAGACAAAGTTAGGCTGACACGCTTCCCCGTGTTCAGCCATAAAGTGTTCTCAAGCTGCTGATTGAGCACGGCTATTTACACGCCTGCCTCACCAGTGACATTATACTATCAAAAATAAATTACTGTATACTATCACTGTAAAGTGACAGTATATTATTTCAAAATAATATAATTTGAAAACATGAAAAAGACAATAGAAGTAAAAAATACATTTTACTATCACACTATACTATACATCTACATACAAAACCATAACACACACACAAACTGTCAAAAACACCCCCTTTGAGCACTCAAATAAAATTCATAACTGCTATAATAACTTTAAAATGCTGATTAATAATTGTTAAATATAGTAAACTTTATTTATATTAAATGTGATAAATAAATAACTCTAGATAAGAATAAATATAACTCAGACCTGTCAGAGAGTTGTCCCCGCCCATTAATGTCCTGAGGAGTACGCCATTAGTGCAATAGGTGAGCACAGTTCGAGGGCTGACCCTGGACTCCAAGCGGATCTGGTAACCGATTGACTGGCCTATCTTCTCCAAACGTTCATAGGCTACCTGGAAGACAACTGCATTGAGTACTAAGTCTGAGCGTATGGTTTATAGAAGGATACTGGCAGACAATAAACAAAATATATTTCTGGCTATCCGATAACAAAGTATAATTTGAATTATTAAATAAATTGGAATATAATGATATTCCAAATATAATTTTCAAAAAAATATGCCTAATTCTACAGATTTAGCATAATTATTATAGTTTAATCTATGAATAAGATTGTCTAACCCTCTCAGCTACTGAAACAGCAGATATCCTCCTCGGCTGGGTGCAGTATATCCTGGCTGGTTGCTTGTGCTCTTGGCAATATTCAAGGACCAGCTGAGGCAGCTGCGTGGTCTTTCCGCATCCAGTAGCGCCCGCTACTATAATCACCTAATAATAAAATAGAAAAACAATATTACCTGTATATAAATAGAGGTGCATGTGGTAATAAAAACATGAAGGGGTGTAGTAAACACAAGATATAATTCCACAAACAAAAATATAAAAAAGAATATAGTTTTTATGCCGTTTCCGAATAAGCCGGCAATTAAAATACGACCATAGACATGAGATCTATGATTGATATCAAATAAAAATGTTTATTAAAGTTTAAATTTAAGCATCTAAGAAGGTGCTTATGAACTCCAAACTACCACTGATTCAGAATGTAATGCAGTCATCAAGAAAAACAGGCAAGAAATACAATCTGAATCTTATTTTTAGGTCTTATTCTGATGTAATTTATTTATTCAATTTTTTTAGATAATAGATTAATGTGTATTTACAGCACTTATTAGCAGATGTAAAGAGAGGGGTGTTCCAGACAACAGATTACTTACATATTGATCCACCCTTCATAGCCTTTATACATCAAAACCCGTTTGACATGGCTTGAACTTGCTGTCAGGCAATTCAGTAATCAACTTTGGAACTTTATCATGATACCTAACACTATTACCTAAAAAACTGTTATTGGTCTTACTGAGTCTTAAACAGGGGGTGAACAGTTTGTCATTATTTCTAGTATTTAAATCATGCCAGTGTTTCAAGAGAATGAGTTTTTCTAAGTTGTGGTGGACATGAATAAAATTATCAAGATTATATAGGGAGGGCAAAGTTAAAATATCAAATACCGAAAACCTATCCTTAATGATTTAATGATGATTTCTTCACATCCCACTATCAGATATATTCTTAGCAACTGTTTTTACTTAAGCTATGATTGTCAATTTGAAAAACTCACCTGGTTATGGACGATGGCGTTAATAAGGTCCTGTCTTTGCTCATACACCGGCAATTTCTCTCTGAACTTGAATAACTCTGGATTGTATGTTGAATTTGGAACCTTAAAAAACATTGAACAAAATTGAGTGTATATAATCTGCTAACAAATTGAATGCATTTATATCTAAAGCCAAGGTGTGAGCTGCACATGGCAACACTCATCTGGTGAGAAGAAACAGAACTACCCACTAAAATACACAACAGCAAAACTTCTAATGCTTCTGTTGCCAGAGACTAGGAAAGGCTCATATACTTTTTTTATTCTTTGTGGATTTATTCTTATGGCTACAATCTCACTTGATGTTAAGAGACGATGTGACCCAAGATGATAGACAGAACAAGCATAGATAATAGAGGAACTGGCTCTCAAGTATATCTGTCAGAACACACTTATTTGGATGCAGATTTTCAACCTGAGGGCATTTGAAAAAGCTTCCATGCTACCTATATATTCCACCACCATGCTTCAGTTTCCTTACAATGTTTTCCCTCACCAAAAGCTCAGATTCATTATTGATGGATTCCAGCTCATGTCCACTGAGGAATCAGGTCACACTACCAACTGAGCTATTCGGTAATACACAATCTTTTAGACTCTGGTGGGAGATATGCAACCATATAAATGAAATGTATGTAACAATTTTTTTTTACCTGTGCAACCCCATTGTTCAATTGTCCTAATGACTTATGGGTCAATTGTGGACTCCTCTCTTTCTCAGGACAGCTACTTAGGTCATCTTTCTCTTTACTGGTAATAGGGAAGGCATTCGACAATTCAGCAATACTGCATCTCATGTTGGAATCCAAAATGAGTTTGGCATCATTTTGGATTATTGTTGACCCTATTCTTTTATATATTGTTATAAAACGATTAACACCTGAAAAAATTATAACAATTATTATAAAGATAATTGTGTCTATTACCTTTTTTTCTAATACGATCATTTTGTTTTACTTATTGCTACAGAAATATATCTTTCTAAATGTTGGAGTGTATATTACTTTATGCTTCTGTTTTAAATTGTCTGGACCCTGATGCTGTTGGTTGACAGTTGACCCAAAATTGGGGAATGGTTCGCCAACATCAATCTATGATGTCAGCGACCAATGAGTTTGAAGCACATGTGCAAAGTAATATACTTTAACATTACATGATGGATTTCCTATAAGTAACACCTTCAACTATCAAATATCTTATCTTTTAAAACAAACATAAAATTTATCAGTTTAGTACTGTTGTATGGCATTACTTTTGGTATTGAAATATGCTATGAATATATAAGAAATACTTATCTATTAAATACATACTTTTTTATATATACTGCCTAAAGTATATTCAATTATTTCAATACAATTAACTAATCAAAATAAAGCTAATTTAATTGGATTATATCATGGCTATTTATTAATTTTGATCCTGATGTTTCAAAAGCTTTTTTAGCCTTCATGGTCACGGGACAGACTGACAGATCAAAATTAATAATTAACTGTGATAAAGCCGTTTAAATTACTTTTATTTTCATGAATAATATTTGCGTAAACATAAGAAATCACAATTAACTAATGTTATGGTATACTTGTATTTATCACAGAAATATCTTAAATATAATTATTTAATATTAAAATTTAATAATCTGTGTAATATTCCAAAGGGACGTGAAAAAGTTATTTAAACAACTTTAGTAATTTATTAGTCTAATAATAAATATTATGAAACAGTTCCAAGTTTATACACTAATTTCAATAAATTGTGCAATTTACTTGTAACTCTGTAGTCATAAAACATTAAGGGAATCTTTAAAATGCTGTCAATTTAAAGCCTGGAATGTACGTGAAAGTAAAGAAAAAATTAAAAAAAAAACAAAAAAAAATAAAGAAAATACATTAAAAAATAGTTGCACTCAATTAACAATAGCACTTACCTTTCCCGCGCGATTTAGACTTTAAGCCTAATTTAGCTACTGTCTCGTGAATGAATCCTCGTTCTTGTGCCGATAGAAACGATGGAAACTTTAACTCCGTTTCATTATCGTCGCTAATAAATCGGTCCAGTTGTATTTTCAGCGCTATGCTCACTGACTCTGCTATTGGAAAATGCTTATTACCCACGTTTCTTCTACCTTTTTTGGAACTCATAATGATAATGGAGATAATTATATTTGCATAACAGTAAAAGATATAGTTTTTAAAGCTAAATTTGAAACAGCAAACACAAAATAAATTTATTGATAGACAGCAGACAGCACAGACTGTTAAATCGTACAGGTAGTAGTGTTGCCTCTGCGTACATTTGGGGCTACCGTATATAATTGCGAAAATTACCGTGATATCTGTACAAAAACATTTATTTGAAAAAAATAACACTACTACTCTTCTCGTTCCAATAATTTTACGACGTTTCTCATAGCATTTTCATTCACTTCTTCCGGTTTTTAATATGAAGACGGTTTTTAATTTTCGTGATTACTTCGGGTGTTGGTTTAATATTTCTAATTTTGTACAAATGTATTGTTTTGGCCAAAAAGGTCCCAGTTATCGTGAATGTTGTGAACCGGCTTCGAGATTTTGTTTTTGCTAAATTAACGACGCTATAGATTTTTTTTATAGTCAAGGTGCTAACGTAATTGCCCTAATCTCACTTGATCTTGATAGTTCCAAGTTTGTAAATACACTAAATCTGTGGAGGGACTGATTCTCAAAAACTATTTCTCGGTTCTATTCGAAACGGCATTTGCGAATGGCAAAGAAAGAATTTCAAGAATAAATTTTGCCAAATTAATAAATAGTGGTTACAAAATTCGGCTGGTGGCATTGATTCTAGATTACAAAATGTATCTTCAGGAAAATTTCTATTTCAGAGGAGACGCCATTTATCATCAATAGCCTGTTTTTCTGAATAGCTATGAAGTCATTCTTTTGAAAATAAGTAGTGCTAGTACAAGCACGATAGCGTGATATTTCTTAAATATTCTCGTGTGTTACGTAAATCGAGGGTTTTCCCCGATGTTTATATGGGGACCTTAGACATTATAATGTTGTAAACACTCGGATAATATTGCCTTTATGGGTAGTTACTCTACTCTGTGATTGAAATGGAAATTGAAAATAAAATTTATTTGAATCGATTCTATAGAACATTTCGTCTTATCTTTATATATATAATTCTTCTGTGCGTGTGTATGTCACTGAACTCCTCCTAAACGGCTGTACCGATTTTAATGAAATTTGTTGTGTGTGTTACAGTGGCTTTGAGGACGGTTTAGATTTAAAAAAAAAATTAAAAAAAAATTACGAGGCGGAACGAAGTTCGCAGGGACAGCTTGTTATATATACAGTTTTAAAGTGCACTAAACTAAAAAAAACGACTACTAATTAGACAGAATTTAATTACTATTCATGGTTTATGTTATTGTAAAGATAATGAGAAGATTATTGTAAGAAAGTGGGGAACTTGTACTTTATATGTGGAACTAGTACATTATAATTTAGAAAAATAATTGTTAATCTGATAATATTATTCATTAAATCATAATAACACCAATTTCATTAAGGACCAGTAAATATTTTTTTAAAGCTGCCAGAACTGCGAATTCAAAAGGATATTAAAATACTAAATTACATTAAAAAAGCATGCATAAAATGATAACGATTCGAAATCATATTATACAGTCCTTTGTGTATGCTGATTGAGAAACAATAAAAATGTCCTCTCGTAGGGCAGCTGGTAGATCTGAAACATTGATTTTTTCTGTACAAATTATTGCTTTAAAGATAGTTTGATATTTATTTTATATACTTTTTTATTAATTTAATATACTTATTAAATTGAGACAACTTGACTCTTGTCTTTAGTCACTTCTAGATATTAGTATAGATATTAAATACAGGTTTAAAACGCGACTTCTTTTTATTTATTTACTTGACATTTCGGCTTGGTTATACAAGTAACTCACGTTTTAGACCCATATTTAATATCTATTTTATAATGCATACAATACGTGAAAGTTAAGGAATTGTTACTTCTAACTGTTACAGTCAATGTTGCTTCTAGCCATATACTATCAAATAGCGTGGCCTGCTTGGCGCAGCGTCATCATGCTAACAGAGAATCTGACCAGCTGCATAAGATGTTTTACACCAAAATTATAAAAAATTCTACAAACGATGTATATGAAATTGTGTACACCGGACGGCCCATCGACATTTCTCATTGGGATATGGTACAGTTTATAACTATATACCCCCGCAATACAATTTAAACTACTATAAATGAATAATTATTTCACAATTTCAAAAGTCAATACAACAGATAGAGATAGTTCATGTAATCTACTAGTAAAATTGTTATTTAAATACATACTTGCGATATTTAAACTTTAAGTCTGTTAAAATAAACTGTAATTTAATTGTTTGTTTTGCAAACTAGCTCGAACGTTAAAAACTTTTGAAAACATGTTTCTTTTTCAAAATTGATTTATGTATAGACTCTAGTTTAATTAATTTTTGTACTATTTAGATTATCGATATTTTAAAGAATTTAATCTAACAGCAAAAATACCTCTAGTTAAATATTAAAAATATGTACATACAGTGGAGATTATCCCTAATTGTTATGTCAAACATAACCACTGCTCACTTTGACGTTTCTTCCACGTGAATTATTATAAAAACAAAGTATATATTTTTTTCTCATGTATCAAACTGCCTAAAGTAATTATATTATGCCGAAAAACATCAAGCATTTAGTGGTAGACACCACAGCCTTCATAAAATCAGCGAACCTACAAGAAATCGCAGAAAATGTATACACGGTGCAAGAGGTTATTGACGAAATCACGAACGATAGGCAGCGAAGAAAACTGGTCGTTCTACCGTATGATATAGTGGTGAAAGACGTATTCACTGAAAACCTGAAGTTTGTTACTGAATTTTCCAAAAAAACTGGCGATTATACAAGCTTATCAGCGACAGATCTGAAGATAATAGGCCTGACATATCAATTAGAAAAGGAAAAGATCGGTACAGAACATCTCAAAAATGAACCGACTACACAGAAGTTGGTCAAGGTCACAGGCATATCTGGCTTTAATCTGCATCCTGAAGCTGAGCAAGTAGAACAAGACATTGATGAAAATGAAACCACAGACAAAACTTCCGAGGATTCAGTAAATAAAGAAACTGGCGAAGCAGATGATAGTGCAAACAATAAAGTGAACCAAGAAACAGGTGAGCCTTTCAGGAAAGACATTCCTGTACCTCACTTGGATGAAATGAATACCAGTAACCAAGAAAATGATTGTAATATAACTGATGATGACAAATTAGCAGAAGAAATAGCTAATCAGATAAAGAACATAGATTTGAAAGATGATACAGTTGACAAATTTATTGTGAAAGTGTCAGAGGAAGAGGAAACAGAGAGCGAAGAGGACAGTGACAGTGATGGCGGAGAATGGATCACACCAGGCAATTTAGCAGAAAAGAAAAAGGAAATGGAACTCGGGGAGTTTGAAGAGAAAAATGTTGAAGTGGCCTGTATAACCTCAGACTTTGCTATGCAGAATGTGTTGAAACAAATTGGGCTCAATGTTACAGCTATAGATGGAAGAATCATTAGACAACTGCGTACATTCATTTTTCGTTGCACAACATGTTTTAAAACCACAAGTGTTATGACAAAACTTTTCTGTCCAAAATGTGGTCATTCTACATTAAGGAAAGTTGGAGTCAGCATTGATGAAGAAGGGAACCAACATATACACATAAATGGGCGAAAACCATTAAGCGCTAAAGGCAAGAAGTTCAGTTTGCCGACACCGAGAGGTGGGCAACACTTTCAGTACCCTATTCTTACAGAGGATCAACACCTACAGAAAAGATTTGTTACAAAATTAGCTAGGAAAAAAACAAATGCAATGGACCCAGACTACACTGCTGGATTCTCACCGTTCGCAATGAAAGATGTCAACTCAAAATCTGCAGTCCTTGGTGTGAGAGCCAACAACCAAGACATAAAATACTGGATGAAAAATTTTTCAAAAGGGAAGAAAAAGTAAAAACTTAGTTTTTATAGTGTATATTATATTTCTTAAAACTTACATCTATCATGCTGGTAATAAAAAACCTTTTATTATACAAAACAATTAATAAAATAAATTTATTTTGTTAATTTCACATCTATGAAATTGAAAATGGATTCGATACACATGTGTGATGTCATTTCATGCCTTTCATGTCCTGGAAAAGAAAACTAGAGTGAAAGATCTAAATAATAATAAAACTTATAGGTGATAATACCAAAAGTTGAATATCTACTTTTTTTCTCACTATATGTAGTAGAGCTTCATTTTAGTATGATGAACTCTACTGATAACAGATTTTTAAATGCTACAATGATTATATTTTTGGGTGAAGGTTAACACCATGATAACACTGTAGAATACATAATTAGTATTGCCTAAGTGCAGGAGTATCCAACCTTTATATATCAAAATGCTATTTTTTACAAAGTATTCATTAACATGGCCATAGGCCTTCAAATAATTTTGTTTATGCGATTATTGGAAAAATAAAAATACCTACTAAATACTATCAACTCCCAACACTTTTATTATTGATAATTATTTTTCAATAACATATTTACTTCTTTTGGGAAAGAAAATATTGAAGTATATTTTTTCACAGTGCATAATGAATGTTGTGATTTGGTGACATCTCAAAATATATTGTATGATGTGCCATTGGTTCACCATCCCTGTTCTAGTGCCTAGATAGTCCTTAATAGCCTCATGACACCAAATTTCTACATTTGCATTTCACTAGCTATACTAAAAGTTCTCTTTCTATGTTATTCATATCACAATATCAAGTGGGGTTGGGGTCAAATTATAATGTAAAAAGCTAGCATTATGGTAACAGACAAAATTTATATATGTGTTAGCCAAAATTGTAGGGGGTTAATCAATCCTAGATTATATTCTAAATTTTATTTTAATGTCTTGCTAGGCTTTTACCTGCAGATAACCTTGTTATGTCAAAAGCAGGTGTCTTCATCGGCGTGTCTAATGGAGACTGGCTAGATATCCAATTCATTGCAACCTGAAAAATAGTACTATACTTAAAATAATAGATAGGATTTGGTCTGATTTAGGATTTCAATGCGATGATAGGCTCAGTGGTAGTGTTTCTAAATTCACGTCAAGGGACGTGAATTCAAATCCAACCACCTACAATGAGCTTGAGCTTTAGGTGAAGGAAAACATCATGAGGAAACTATAGTATGGTGGTAGAGCTTTTTCTAAAGCGCGCCTGCTTAGCTACTACCCTCGAGTTGAAAATCTGCCAACAGAATCAATAGGTGTGTTCCGGTAGCTACACTTGTGAGTCAGTACCTCCACAGGTTTACCTTTCTACCAATTTGGGCCATATCATCACTTAAGATCAGGTGAGATTATGACCATAACGCTAACACCCATAACACATAAGGGTTTATTATCACTAGGACCAATTTGGTTTTCAATACAGGTTAATACCAAGTATTTCAAAGTACCTCTGATATACCTCCTTTGCTGTGTGCATATGAAAATGTTTGTGACAAACCAGGGTATAGTGTATATCCAGTTTTTTTTTACTGTGGGGATATGCATTTAGGCATAACCTCTGAGCTTGGGAGATGAGTGGGACGGTGCTTATAAAATTTACGAATTCACTGAGAGACAGCTCATTGCTAATTTTAAATGGTTACTGTCGCTTATCGACAGCTTCAATAGTATGCGAATTATTACAGTCATACATGCCTTTTTTTTTATACTTAAGGTTTAGCGTTATCGCCATAATCTCACCTGATCTTAAGTGACGATACGGTCCAAGTTGGTAGACCCGCTAAACCTGTGGAGAAACTGGCTCTCAAGTGCTGCTGCCGGAACACACCTATTGGTATTTGGTGGCAGGTTTACAACTTGAGGGTGGTAGCTAGCCAGGCGGGCATTTGAAAAAGCCCTACCACCATGCTATGGTTTCCTCACGATGTTTTCCTTCACCGAAAGCTCAACTCATTGTAGGTGCTTGGATTCGAACTCATGTCCCTTGACGTGAAGTCGTACACACTAGCACTGAGCTATCATCGCTTCACTTGCCTACTTTGGAATGTATGTATAACCATGGATATAGTCTCAACTTGCACATATCTGATTAATATGTCAACCCTGATAGTTACTACAAGACAGCCCTATTGCTACTATAATTCTATGAACTCATAAAAAAGTTAAAGTTAATTCGAACCAAACTTTACCTCTTTGATAAATGGTGTGATTTTCTTATTCGAATACGAGTGCACAGAGTCAGTAAGAGCGATGGCTTTGACTCTCTTCTCAAACTCTTTTCCGACTTCATCAGCTAAACTAACAGTTACAACACCTCCGTAGCTATGGGCCACTATCACTATAGATGAAGCGTTCGATTTGGATATATATTTTTCCCAGACATGCAAAGCGTGTTCTTCCGGCGTACTGCTGTGTGGAATGGAATTTCCATCTGCCGTACAATTATCGTTAGTGTTCAACACAAGCACTCCATAATCTTTTTCTATGGCCTTCTTGATGTATGGAATCTGTGATCCAATCTCTATACTTTCATTGATAATTAACCTATAATATTCAAATTACAGAACACTTATTAGGTCTTATCATCTAAAAACTAAAATTTAGAACAGTGTTCAGCAACCTTTATGCAGGCAATGGCCACATAATGGCAAAATGATGTGGCCCAAGCTGGTGAACATGTAAAACCTCTAGAGGATCTGGCTCACAAATCCAACTGCCAGAATACACCTATAGGTATTTGGTGGCATATTTTCAACTTGAGGATGGCAGCTAAGCAGGCGGATATTAGAAAAACGCTACCACCATGCTATGATTTTATCATGACATTTAATTTGAGGGATCCAAATCACATCCTTTATTGTGGCATCCCTAAACAGTACCACTACACTATAATCGTTTTGTTATGACTTAACTAAATACTTTAACTAAATTTGAGATTAGTACCTATTTAAAATATATACATACGATCTTGCCCACTGTCCAGCACGAACAACTCCAGATCCGTGTATTAAGACTAGCAGAACATCCTTTTCGTTATAATTTTTTGAGGCAAATATAAATGTTCCATCAGTAGAATGTTCTGGTACAGGAAGTTTATACAAGCCCAACTCCGTTTCTAACAAGTGGTAAATATAATGAGTGATTGCAGTTCCTAATTGTTCATAATGTGCCTGGCACTGCTGGTGATCACTACTAATGTTGAATTGAAATGGTTCATCTGTTTGTTGACCATCAACATTGATTTTTCTTACTTGACCATCTGTAAAATAGAGATTTATGAATAGAAATTAAGTATGGTGTAGTTTAAAATGTCACCCAGATATATTAGAGCTTGTAGCAAATAGTGTAAATTTACAATACAGTATAATAGTCTTGGCTAAATTTCAATACCATTAATTGGGCTACTAATTGAACACCTTCTCTTAGTAGGAGTTTCTTAAAATTAAAGACATAATTTAATTTTACATAAAGTTTAGTCATGCCATAGTAAATAAATAAGGAGAATCCATGAAAGAAGCAACAAAATAAGCATACGTAATTACCATCTCAATTTCAAATTTACTGAATATTTCTTGTTCAACCTCAGCATAACTTAAAATTTAGTTTTTTTTTTTCGTTAATCCTTTTATTACTCCAGCCAGAAACATTACTTCACAAGGGAATGCTGGGTAGGGAACTACTTCCTTCTTGTACTTTGTTTTTACCACTCAATGTGTGAAAAAAATTGTAATTTCTATAATATCACATGCTATAACTCGAGCCAGATGAGTTAGCTTGTACTATAATTTAAATTTAGAAACATTATTCTCATATTAAAAATCTTTCTTTGACTAAAGATGTTATGTTAAGTGTATTGATATCGTACTCACTAGAATTAAATGTATACCCCAAATCTTCCATAGTTTTAATTCTATCCATATCTTTATTCATGTAATTAGCACTCCGTCTCCTGTAGAACGGTTTTCTAATTTTTGGCAAAAATGATCGTAACTCTCGTATTATATTCATTTAATTAACTGAAAAAGTTAAATACTATGTCTATTAAATCAATTTTTAAATACCTACGATATCATTATAGACATATTCATGAATTTAAAATATAATTACCACTTCTAAAACAAACATTTCCTCAAACGAAAACACTAGAGTCGCGAAAATAAAAAAAATATTCACAGTTATTTAAATTTATCATTTTCCTTACATTAGTGCTGGTCTTGCATTAATGTTTACATATTATCTGCCATTTATTCTCTATGGTTTAATTATAGTCGAACTAATTGTTATCGGTCTCTGATCGTAAGTACCAGTGGAGTCTAATAAAAATTGATATATTATGAAGAGTATATGGAGAACATTTTTACTTGGATCTGAAGAGCACCGTCTTATATAAACAACAAGTTGAAAAAGTGTTTAGTTGTATTCTGCAAACTAGGGATCAAAATTATTCCGAAATAGCGCTAGAATAGAAAGAGGATAAGCGATTCACTGATTTCCCAAAATCAACTTCTTATGGGAGGCCTTTGAAATTCTGATTTGCAACCATTTTGTGTAGTGCTCGTTCGGGTAAAGTCGGCTCGAGTTGACTAAGGAAGCGAGGGAGATATAGTGATGCTTTACTTCTGTTGTCTGTAGTCTTAGGCACACAGAGTTTATCCTGACTTTTGGGGTATTTATTTATTGCAAAATTTGGTATTTCCTTAGAATGTCAAGTATTATTATTAAGTTCGAATTACTATTAAAAATAATCCGGAACCATAATTGTTTTTACCTATTTACCTTGAAACCACTCTATTTTTCAGGACTCCTACTCTTTTTATTATCTCTTATACTCTTTAATACACGGAGGTTGGTACTCATTTTTACACGCTCAAGGATTGTAAGAATAAGTATCTCTTTTTTTTATTTTGGCGCGCTAGAAGCATTTACTGCAGAACTTTAAACTGCTATTTCTGTAATTTATCAAGTAATCCTCCTTGCTGAAAATTAATATTATCATAATCCAAGAGTATTATTATTACTCTTAACAAAGCAGTAGCTTCCTTGTTTACTTTTCAGGGAGCTTTTATTACATTTGATAATTCATGATAAATGCTATTATTTCTAATTAACATCATTCGTTCAAAATACTTTAGCTATATTATACAAAGCTATATTATATATGTTATATAAAAAACATGCATAAAACTAAAAATCCCTACATGATAGATTAAGATTAATGCAAAAATTACTACTTTTTCATTTGAGATTGTTATAAGGTTAATAATAAACTGAATAAGTTTAGTATTAATCGAGCTTCATTAAAAATTATGTTTTAATTTATTTTTGTATATATTGTAAAATCTTACATAATGGTGCCAGAAAAGGAATCTGAGATTGATACTTATATTGAAATTTATAATACCTATACAGAATATATTAATCACTAATAGTGCATAATGTTTTAGTATATGTATTGCATGTTTATTAGTTCACAAAACTCAAAACAAAATCAGAAGATACATAAACTGAAAGATACAAAGAACATAAATAAAAAGCTCTCTATACTAATATGAAATGTGTAATTATAGAAGTAAATGTGTTAATTATATTTAGTTATTTATCAGAAAATCACACATGCAAACATAAAAGTGAAACACAATTTAAGTCCAAGTGAACAAAGTCACATACTATAGCTAGATTTCAAATAAAACTTATCTAATCACAGAGATACATTTAATCATTGTACCAGTCCAAGAACAATAAACTAAAAGACATAACAAGTAAAAAGAATAATACATAGACCCTAAGGCCTGCATTTCTTTGTATGGCTTGTTTTATTTGCTCATTCGCATCCTTGACATTTTCAGTTGTTCCTATAACAGTGTTTGCTATTCTGTCTATATCTTGTTCCTGCTGTAGAACCTGAAATAAAAAAATACTTTGTAAAATTTGTGTAATTCAACTTTTCATGGTACCACATATTAATTACATAACGCAATTTTTGAAGATTTTTCATCTCCTTTCCCCCCACATAACACACTGAATTCTTTTTCTGTACTATCCTCCTATTTGCTCAAACATTATTAGTGTCCATTATTACCGAAAAGTCATATTTATGTTCTACCTCTTTCTTCTAATAAGCTCATAAAATAACATAAATAATGTAATACAAAATAACATATTGTTTTATAAGACCCCTCCACCCCTAACATGCTTTATGCAATACTTAAACGGCCCTTACAAAACATAACTCTATCTTTTTCTATCTTCACTAACTTATATCTTCCTCTCAACTTCTGTTCATATTACCCAATCACACTTTTCTTAATACTTTCTTCATGCACGCTCCATCTAACTCCCCAAGTCATGCATGCATAAAAAAGTTTTACTTCAATAAACTACCTTATGCATTTTTTCATATAGTATAGAGATTTTAAATTTCAAATATAATTGTCATAATTTACCTTCTCTGTGAAAATTTCTTGCAACTCTGCTATATGTAACACTTTACTTTCAATCTGCTTCACTTCTTCTGACATGCTATTCAACTCATTCAAGAGCTGAATATTCTCAGACTCGAACATCTGTAATTCTTCTGCACTTAATTCTCCTTCATCGGACATCACAGCAGTTTCATTTTCAGACAAGTTTAATGTAGACTTAGTAGTTTCAACGTCATCTGATGCATTTTCCTCTTTTTCTTGCACCTTATCAGGCACAAAAGGATTGGGTATGACTGATTTGGACTGCGGCAACTCTAACCGTGACAAGTTTCTAATATCGAGGGCTCTTTTTACACGTAACGCCTTTAACTCGCTATGTATTTTACATACAGCTTTTAAATATGCATCTACTAGATCTATAACGCCGTCCATGTATTCGCGCATCTGGTTAGGGACTGAAACTTTCCGATTATCATTCCTGAACTCTTTTAGTAAGTGGGAACAAGTGTTGATTATTCTTTGGGCTCCTGTATCTATTTGATCGCGTTCTAACTCTGACATGTCATTTTCACTTTCATTGTTGAAGAAGCTCAAATACCGCTCGCGATGTTCAAGCAAGAAATCTCTCAGTCTTGTTATTTGCGAGCAAATATCCCGAGCTGTTGTCACAAAACCGTTTTTTGTTTTGCTCCTCAATAAGCGTTGTTTTTCCTCGCTCGCAGGACTCTGTATACCGAACGCTTTGTTACGAGTTCGTACGGTTTTTATACAGGCTTTGAATACTGGTGTTATATCCATTTTCAAAATGTTAACTCATAAAATTAGACACGAATTCAAAAACGATTTCGTTTCTATTAATTCAATTTGACACTATTGATTTATGCTGATGATTTGACAGTTATATTACGTTTTCATTGATTATCAGAGCAGGGAGAATGTTTCTTGTAGGAACATGAATATTATTCTGTATTATTTTAGTAGGTAACATTTTAATTAAAAAGGTAATCAATATAGTTTAAAATATTCAATTTCTATTACAGATTACACGTAACACAACATTTGTTTTATGAAAATATTATTTGAAACATTAACGTATGTGTAAAACAGAACGGAGATTTTTACCGTCTGTTATATAATTATTATTGTTACCATGTTATCATTTCTACATTACAAAATAAAATATTGAGTGATTATTGTAAAATCGTTGAAATTTCAAATGTATTACTAGTTTTATCACATAGTGATACCTTTATATATAATAATTCGTATTTAAATCTCATGTATATAAATATTTATATACACAGGTAGTGACTACTTTCATGAATTACTACAAAATATAGTTGATTTTAAAAATAATTTGTTACAAGAAATAACACTATATATTCTGCTTTTGTATTAACATTAATATAATTCTATTTCGTAATTACATTACATTGTGCATGCTTAAACAGTTGCTATCGCATTAAAGTTTACATATAAATAGGTATTTAGAATCTTTATTCAATTATAATATCTTAAAGTTTTTAAACTTAAATTTACGTAATTTCTTACGTTTTAATATTCGTAATTTAATCATAAATATTAGCATTACACAAAACATTGACATTGGTAAATGTTTCTCCGATGCCAAAACAACTGCAGTATGTCGTTTTTATTTTTCACTTATGGCAGGCTATATTCTCTTTTTATAAATATTGTAGCGTTCATTCTTTAACATATAAAATAATAGATTTATTTTTGTAATAATCATGAATTCGTCGAGCGGAAATTCGAATCAATACAAACATTCAATTCCAACCGACATCCTGGATGATCTTTGCAGGTAATTTAGTTTTTATTTTTGTTTACCTATTTGTCACAATTCGAATCTGTGCCAAAATATTTATAATTTCACATTTAAAATATTTTCAATTGCTTGTACCGCCAAATACTTAGCGATTTCTTCTATTTGAAATAGCTTTATAATTACGATATGTTTATGTACATAAAATTCCATTTAGTATATAAAAATAAAACACCCTTTTCGAAATAACTTATCTTTAATTGTATTGCACTCAACAAATCGTTCTTATCCTGAAATTGTGGCGTGTTTAACAATAAATGTTTTAGTACTACATTGACTTATTTCAGTTACAAAGTTTTACAGAGCAAATTTGTTTACAACATAAAGCGACGATAGCTCAGTAGTAGAGCTGCATCTGTTTCTTGTTATTCTAATTTTAATGCTAAATACATTGCTTGAAATAAAATTAAACTTTATATCTACACCAAATTCATTTTTTTTTCAATGTAAGAAAATGCTTTTAGTCATGCTGATAGGCTGGGAGAGCTATCTGGGACTGAACTGGCGAATGACGCGTCACTAATACCCACTAAAACCCCATAGTGTTCTATCACCTATTGGGCCAGGAAGTAGGATCTGTTATCACATTGCATCTGCTCTCCTACAGGTTACCAAATTCGCATATATATCAAAGAGTAATGCTCTTTTTATGCAAATATTGTTATAATCAATATAGGTATGAGCTTTTCATTAGCCTTTTCATTGTTGGTGTGGTTGTTGTCGACATGAATTTGAATTTAAGTCTTGTCAGTTAATAACTATAAATACCTCACTCATTAGCCAAAGTGATCAAATTGTGGGGTCAGGGAATCAGAGTCGAAAGGAAATCCTTTTTAGAAGGTTGCCTTCTCTATTTTAATAACAGAGTACAGCCCAATTATAATATTGAAAATATATTTAACTGTGTTTGCGACTTCATTCGCATGGAAATAAAAACAATATCATAATTTTTGACAGTTTTTGGAACTTCATGTTAAATACAACTTTGCTTCTATTGGTGATTATTTGAAATTGAATAACTTATAACCATCCTCGATTATTGTTCTATCAAAACATATAACATGTGTCTTTGAAATCTGATTAGTTCCTAAGATTAGCCTATTCAAACAAACAAACTATGCCACTGTATAATATTAATTTGGACACACAGATTTAACCCAGACTCATTATATGGTTTTGTCCACAGTCGCTTTATAATAAACTTGCCACAGGAGGACAGAGGCAACCTTGTGCGGATCTGCTTTCAGATAGAGCTTGCCCATTGGTTCTATTTGGATTACTATTGCACAGATGAGACGAAACGACTGAACCCATGCGGCATTAGGGAATTTGCGGCTCACATTTTTCAAGTAAATTATTACTTTTTAGTAATTTAGAGTTTTTGTTCCAATAACCACATCTTTAAAAATTTAGTTATGTGTCATGGTGACTTTTCAAGTATAATAATATCAGTACAATTAATATTGTTAGACAGCACAGTTGGCTTAGCAGTTATAGCAGTATCTTTGCTGCAACTGCTGCTTCGATATGCTATGAGTTTGCTTCCTACACAGGACAATTATTTGTTTGATACATAAATAATTGTTTTCATTTTGTATGTTAATTTTTTCTATTAATTGTGTTAAAGTTCTACTCGCTTGATGAAATTGCCTTCATAGGCAGATTGTATAATAAAAAAAACATGTCCTGTGTGGGATTCTAGCCTATACAGCATATTGCATGTAAAAGAGTGGGTTTGTAGCTAAATTATGATCTTCTAAAAACTTTTTGAGTTGGAAACTTCTATAGTATCATTGTGATTTGAAACTTTATGAAATTACTGTAAAAAGAAGAACCAAATATCTACAGGAGATATCCACATGCGAGAGAATGAAATAGATGGCATTATAAAGTGTTATTCAATGTGAGCTTTGTACTGTTCGTGTAGGTGTCTGTGCGCATATGTGTATTATTCTATCGCATGTGAACTGCACACCAATTTTTTTCTTATTAAATTAATTATTTTATGTTCCAGCACGTTCCGCAACTTCGAGAACATGTCAGCAGTCTCGATGAAGTCCTGGATAACTGGCGTGAATACAAACTGACTGTGCCGACGTATGGAGCGATACTCCTGGACACGGATCTGACGCATGTGCTGCTGGTGCAGTCCTACTGGACGAAAGCGTCCTGGGGTTTCCCGAAGGGGAAGGTCAACGAAGATGAGGAGCCTTGGAAGTGTGCTGCTAGAGAGGTTGGTCACCGTTCTATTTAATTAGTAATTCTGTACGCATAATAAATATTTAGTGATAACAATTACACTAAGGCTGTGTTACAGTTAGTATGTTGTAGTCGCGGGGAAAAGGTCACAAGGATGTAATTATTTTAACTAACAACCTCACACGGGTGGGCCTGTACTTGATTATATTTAAGTTATTGATTGTATAGGGCCGTTCAAATATTTCGTTACACGATTTATGGGGAGGGGAGATCTGGAAAAACGTTACGATGCGTTACAAGGGCGGGAGGGGGTTTCGAACAACGCGTTGTTTTTTTTTTTCATCTCAAAATTTTTAATCTCTTTTCGCTTATGTATTACGGTGAATCCTTCGACTATTTCTAATCGCATTGCCAAAGGTTAAGATAAATTAGTTATTTTATTGTAAGAGTTTATTAGTTGATAAAGCTAAAATATGACTATGACTTTTAGGTGAAAATGTCGAATTTTGTGTTAAGTTGTGAATAAGTTGGAGGATGAGGGGTATAGAAAAATGTTACGGTACGTTACATAGACTGGGGGGGGGGGGGGGTTTGGGGGGGGGGGGAAAGACAGGGTCAAAAATCTTCAAAAATTAACTTAGGAAATACTTTAAGTCCCTAAGGCGTGCAAACAAGTGGAACGTAGCCTTTATGATATAAAAAGGTGTGAAAGGTGCGTTGCGCAAGAAATACGTGACGCTTTCAACACTTGTATTAATTACACTAATAAATTTCGATACCGGGGGACCTTGTACATAATATAAATTCTTAATTAATATTTTTTTGTTGTCTCTTACTCGTAACGATTGTAGAGAACGACTACTTAGCCAGGGGCGTTTTGTATTTGTTAGAGCAATTCTTGAGAAAGGCTTTAGGATATGTAGTTCATGGTGGTAGGGCTTTTTCTAATGCCCGCTTGCCTAGCTACTACCCTCAAGTTGAAAATCTGCCACCAAATACCAATAGGTGTGTTCCGGCAGCTGCACTTGAGAGCCAGTTCCTCTCCAGGTGTAGCGTGTACTCTATCTTGGGCCGTATCGTCACTTAAGATCAGGTGAGATTATGGGATATATATATTTCATGCTACCACCAATAAACGCGAAGTGGTATTAAAAATAGTTACAAAAACAGGCATAAATTATTTATAGTTTCAGTCGAACGATGTCGCGATCAGAGATGATAGTATTTGATATAATAATACATTATTTTATTACTGTCAATTATCATGTACCGTGTCATTGATAGGTGCTAGAGGAGACAGGGTTCGACATAAGCAAGTTGATAAACAAAAATGATTACATAGAAGCCGTGATACACGATCAGATCGTGCGTTTGTATATCATCGGATATATCCCACGTGATACCAAGTTCCAGCCGAGGACGAGGAACGAGATCAAAGCCTGCGAGTGGTTCCCGCTGGCAGATCTGCCGGCGAACAAGAAGGACATGACCCCGAAGGTCAAAATGGGAGTCAGCCCCAACGCCTTCTTCATGGTGTTGCCGTTCGTGAAGCGGATGCGCCGTTGGGTCGCCGAACGGAACCCGAAAACCTCCAACACGAGACGCACCCGGCACAAATCTATGGGAGATCTAGAATCTTCGACGAGTAAAAACAACAAATCGATCTCGCAAGGGCTGGAGAACGAGATCCAGGAGTACCAGCAGCAAAACTCCGGGCCCCAGTACAAACACCACAATGGTAGTGGTAGTAAAAATAACCCCAACGGGCACAACTCCTCGAGGAAGGACCGGAAGGCTGCTAAGAGGCAACTCTTCACTCCGCAGAATACTCAACCTGAGACCACAGCGCAGGTTGGGGAGAATTCTCCTGTCGAGGAACCAGAGAAGACAGATGACAGCATCTTCTTTAATTTTGTGGCTCCGTCTTGGTCCAACTTCAAGTTTGATAGACGAGCTATCCTGGAATGCTGGACTTGAAGTGTTGGGATCTTTGGCAGAGATGATATATTAACAAATGCACTGCTTCTAACACTCACTAGTGAGTTAAAGTAAACTTTAAAATAATACACTTAAACTGGCTCCATTCGGGTAATCTGTTTTTTTTTTTTTTAAGTTTGGCTTTTGCCCATAATTGTACCCTTAAACTGGCTCCATTCGGGTAATCTGTTTTTTTTTCTTTTTAAGTTTGGCTTTTGCCCATAATTGTACCCTTAAACTGGCTCCATTCGGGTAATCTGTTTTTTTTTTTAAGTTTGGCTTTTGCCCATAATTGTACCCTTAAACTGGCTCCATTCGGGTAATCTGTTTTTTTTTTTTCTTTTTAAGTTTGGCTTTTGCCCATAATTGTAACCCCATATTTTGGCTATGACAACACTTGTTGGGCTCTCAAGTGCAAATGCTTGGTGCTTGCTAGCAGGTATTGGAAAATTCCATTTCACTATGTTATGATGCCTCCATAATATTTACCTTCACCTACAGCTCAGCAAAAATGGAAGATGCAAGCAAAGTGTTTTATTTGAAATCTTTATTGTTGGTAATGATGGCTTTTTTGTGGTATACAATGCCATTAGTATCTTGAGATTAAAATAAGCGAAGTATGATTTTGGAGTAAGCGTTATTTGACCGGTCACAGCTGATTCTGTTTGTAAATAAAAATTACGAAGCAGTGTGTATTATTGAGTTTTTTTTTCCTTGCAACCCGATATTAAATATGGCTCCAGAGCTTACACACGAGCACGGTCGTTGTAATCTCGGTGGTGACGTCACTGATGACGTTATTATTTTCACTCATAGTAAGTTAACAACGACAGATCTGGGTGAGTAAACCCATACACCATTCGAGTTAATGATTGTAGCGCTCGCATGTGAATGTTTGTTACTCTTTCACGCAAAAGCTATTAAATGGTTTTTTTTTTTTTATATACTTAAGGTTTAGCGTTATGGCCATAATCTCACCTGATCTCAAGTGACGATACGGCCCAAGTTGGTAGACACGCTAAACCTGTGGAGGAACTGGCTCTCAAGTGCTGCTGCCGGAACACACCTATTGGTATTTGGCGGCAGGTTCACAACTTGAGGGTGGTAGCTATGGCGGTGGGCATTATAAAAAGCCCTACCACCATGCTATGGTTTCCTCACGATGTTTTCCTTCACCGAAAGCTCAAGCTCATTGTAGGGGCTTGGGTTCGAACCCATGTCCTTTGACGCGAAGTCGTGCACACTACCACTGAGCTATCATCGCTTCAGCTTTAATGAAACTTTACAATAATATAGCTTATCCATCAGAATAACACATAGGCTATAATTTATAAAGATATTACGTGAATTGTCCAAGATATAACGATAAGCGTCAAGTAGTAAAAAATTAAGCAAGTAGGAACCAATTCCGCCATCTGCGAGTCATTCTGGCGTGCGCTGCAAAAACTGTTAGAGTTACACGTATTATAATGTATAATGGAAATGTTTATCTTAAACGGTCCTACAAAAAAGCCCGCAACAGCATATGTATATATACTTATGTGTAAGTCATTATTGCCATAAAATATTGAGGGAAACGCGTAAATGACTACGAGCATAAATAAGTATCTTATACCAGTCTCATTTGATATAATAACAAATTAATATTAACGCGAGTAATGCCACGGGTAAAAGCTAGTTATAAATAAAATTTCTTGCTAAATCGCAAAACCTCTACACGCAAGTAGATAGACTTAATTGTGAAGTCGTAAGTGGTATACGTATAGGTATTAAATTAAATTAATTATCTGTGACGGCTCGCCACAGCTAATAAATCAACAATAATAATAAGACAATGTCAGTGAAGTTTCTAGTGTTC
This sequence comes from Actias luna, assembly GCA_039707435.1. NCBI lineage: Eukaryota > Metazoa > Arthropoda > Insecta > Lepidoptera > Saturniidae > Actias > Actias luna. Next base: position 2,075,447 of record JAZHAC010000019.1, on the reverse strand, counting down.
TTCCAAGTTCATTTTAATATAGAAATCTGACGCAAGATCCCAAAACCTCCGCACACAAGTAGATAGATACCGTAAGTGACATAAATAAAAGCACTAAATCAAATTTATTATCTGTGACGGTTGACCACAGACAACAAATCAACATGTCGTATTACGTTATCAAGTTCCAATTAGCAATATTGATCGACAAATATTCTTATATGAAAGCTTTATGATCATTTGCATGGGATATTGCCTGCGCCCGCGACTTCATTCGCGTGGACTCGAAATTATTTCCTACAATATTAGAACATATTTTTCAACCATATGAATATAGTATTACAATGCTAAATTGCCAGTGTTACCAGTGGCGGATTTTCACTTTTCTTTTAAATATTGTGGCCACAATCTCACCTGATGTTCAGTGACGACGTGGACCAAGATTGTGGTCACGATAAGCCTTTCAGAGGGATTGGCTCTCAGGCACAACTGTCGGAACATACTTTAGTATTTGGCCACATTTTTGACCTGAGCGTGGTCACACCGCATTTTTGGCCATTAGTAAAAGATGTTTTCTTTCACCGAAATCTCAATCTGAAGGGATTCGAATTCACGTTCACTAAGCATCATTGTTTTAGCGCCGGATTAGATTTGATCAAAATCTGTTTAGCAGTTTCTCATCGACGCTTTTACAGACGGAGATTAAAATAATTTTAACTTCGATATCAGTGACAAAGTGCACTGCGATTATTAGTTTCAATACGTTGAATGACTCAGTTAAGGACTTGTGTCATATTTAACTGTAACAGGATAATGGTAAATAAACATGACAAAATTTATTAAGGAAAAAGCTATTTGTAAAGTGTTTTTTTTATAGTTAAGGTTTGGCGTTTTGTCCACAACCTCACTGATGTTAAGTGACGATGTGGCCCAAGATGATGGACACGCTCAGCCTAGTGAAGAGACTGACTTTCAAATGCAACTGCCGGAACACGCCTATAGGTATTTGTCGGCACATTTTAATTTTAGGGTGTGTACCCTGAAGCGAAGGTGAAGGGATGATAGCTCAGTGGTAGTGTGCACGACTTCGCGTCAAGGGACGTGGGTTCGAATCCAAGCACCTACAACGAGCTTGAAGGAAAACATCGTGAGGAAACCATAGCATGGTGGTAGGGCTTTTTTTAATGCCCGCCTGGCTAGCTACCACCCTCAAGTTGTAAACCTGCCGCCAAATACCAATAGGTGTGTTCCGGCAGCAGCACTTGAGAGCCAGTTCCTCCACAGGTTTAGCGTGTCTACCAACTTGGGCCGTATCGTCACTTAAGATCAGGTGAAATTATGGCCATAACGCTAAACCTTAAGTATAAAAAAAAAACCTAGCAAGGCGGCCATTAGCAAAAGCCTTACCACCATGCTATGGTTTCATCACGATGTTCACCGAAAGTTCAAGGCTTATATTTAACAGAGTAACCATTGAGAAATGCTTCAGGCTATTTAATAAATAAATTTCATCACGCTACCCCAAATAGGAGGAAGGCTGTATTGAAAAAAGTTACAGAAACGGGCAACAATTGGTAAATAATATTTAGTTCCACGCGAACGAAGTCGCGGGTACAGCTAGTCGACATATATATCGTCTGCGCATTGCCTACGATTATTCCATATATATGACATCGCCTGCATAAAGATTTAATACTATAAACAATGTATTCCGCGTATTCGGAACCAACCGTACAGTACGTTAATTATATCAAATCAAATATAACAGAAATAATAAGACCAAATTATTTACAAATACATTTATTACAATTTTTACACGAAACATATCAGAGGAATATATATACAAATTTAATATCACATGGGGAGCAGATGCAATGTGAAGACAGATTCTGCTCCCCGGCCCAATAGGCGATAGGAAAACACCGTAGGGTTTTAGTGGTTATCACCGATGAGTCTTTCGCCGGTTGAATCCCACATACCCCACCCAGCCCATCAGGGAGGATATGACGAAAAGCATTTCCCCACGTTAATAAAAAAATAATTAATATCACATTCAATAATATTACATAAATATTTTTTACATTATTTTAATAATATGTTACAGAGATCTATCTAAAAAATAAATAATGTTATTTCATGTTAGTTCATTTATTTAATTATTTTTTTACTGTTTTTCAACGGAAGCCTCAATTAAAAATTTTTGGATCGTAAAAAACCAAATACTGATACATATTTAAATTACATTTGAAATATTTAATAAATTTCTCCAATAGAATTTGATTGATTTCGTCATAGTTAATTCTTTACCAATGGGGTATTTTTTCATGAAATATTTAGCTATATGTATATGTCGTGACAGTTTGTTTTTTATCAACGGTAAGACCGAATTTTGACAATTATTTTCTTACTTTGACAACCTCAAAATGTCAATAATCAAAGGATATAATATTTTTTTTTAATAATTAATCGTACAGGTGTAATTTATTTCTTGTTTAAAAGCAATTTATTCTAAAACGTTTGTTTACTTATTGTACATTGTATATTTTCAATTCATTTTTAAATTCGATTAATAAATTTAATTCGACTCCATTATGTCTATTCGCAGTATTATATATATGGGTGTCAAATTAATTTCGGCCTAGGGCGGCATCGAACCTAAGTCCTTCACTGCGTGACAGTAAAAACTTTTTCGGCTGCAACAACAAGGCAGTAAGTAACCTTTTAAACGCACAAGTAAAATCCTCGTGATTTTCATAATACATATTTTCATCCCGAATCCTTTATATTATAATTAATTCTAGTAATAATAATAAAAATAAAATAACATGTAATTCGACTATCTCGTTGGCTATAAATTGGCTAATTATAAAATAATTAAAAAATTAAATCATGAGCGACATTCAATTGGAAAAATTCATCGTAATAATCATTCGCTTTGATTATTTTGAAGGAAAACATACCGATATATTTATAAAAGTGGATGAAATAGTGGTAGGGTTTTTTGTAATACTCCCCTGGCTAGCTACCACCCTCAAGTTGAAAATCTGCCGCCAAATACCTACAGGTGTGTCCTGGCAGTTGCACTTTAGAGCCAGTCCCTTCACAGGTTTAACGTGTCCACCATCTTGGGCCACATGGTCAATTAACATCACGTGAGATTGTAGCCATAACGCTAAGCGTTAACTATAAAAATTAATTTGTAATATTCTCAATTCGTTTCTTCTTATTTACCTGGATTGTCAAATTTCTGTTCAACACCAGCCATTATAAAAAGAGTGTTGGCATTTATATACGTAAGTATTTGAAAAGTTCTACCTAACATTGAACATGAAAAAATCTTGTTACCAACCAAATATTGTAAAAAATACCGACTACATGAACGACTATAACGTATTGACACGGCCCATACCGTGTTTATGCCGATACTGAACGCGACTGATGCGTCACGCTCTCTCATGTAACGGTCGTCGAGCGAGTACAGCAGTGACTCGTTGACAATATCTCTCTCGCTCCCTTAATCGACTCGAGCCGATTTTCTAAACTACCATAATCTAATATTATAATTACTTTATACACGTCGTTTATAATAAATTAATTATTATATAAGGATTTTGTTTAAATACTATTATAACACGAATTTAACGCTCTACTATTCTTAATGATTAATATAATAAATGGTAACTTTGTATTAAATGGATTGACATATAGTTGGCTTAAAACACTTGTATTCAGTGGTCTTCATAAATTAAAAATAGACTAACAGAGAAGATTTTTGGCAGAATTTTAGTCTCTGGTGTAGTGTTATTTTTAATTTATAAGCTTGTGTTATTTAATTACGGAGTAAAACACCAAGGCAAAGTTAAACTGTCATGACTAACCACATTTAGTACTGTCAAGTGACGTCACTAACACTGACATATTAGCGGATTTATTTAATAAAATAAATCAATTGTTTCATATATTTTAAATATATATGGGCACCATAATACTTGATAAAATTTTGCTGTTCCCTTAATGCTAACTCAGATCGATACTTCCCTAAACGTAGGAAAATTTTCTCATAATATCGATATAAAAAGAAAAACTTTCAATTAATTACCGACATAACTATATACATAGTGCGAGGAAGACGTTAAATAATTTGATACCATTTTAAGTACACGTTCAATATAGTTATGTTAACCTTTGTCCTATACATTTATAACAAAAGACAGTTCTTTCGACGGTCAATAGCTTCGAAATTACTGAATTGATTGGGGTGGTACTATGACCAATCGAAGCGGAAACGATCGCAGATGATTTTAGGGTACTCTATTTTTAGATTCTTTTTTTTTTATCAACTATTGTATGCCCAGCGTATTTTATAACAGTCACTATTCTAGTGAATACAGTCATTTGAGAGTATCCAATATACAGATTATTGTGAACGATAATATTATCATCGTATGGGAGTTGATTTAGTTGACTCTGTGTTGACTTGAAATAAATTGTGTTCACAAAACTTCTAATTCGATACGTACAAAGAACGAAAAATAAAGTTTAGGAAACATTCGTTGTTCTTCTCATACATAATGCGAAGGCTATTTTTTTTATAAATATTAATTTACCTACGGACAACGGTCATTTTCGTTTTTTTTTTAATTATGAGTATTGACTATGAAGTTTATATTGCTACTGTCAAAAATGAAATATAACCTATAAAAGGTTAGGTTTGATAAAATGTCGGCTCCTTTGTTAAAACTGCCCAATTAGTTTTCAACGTAGTCTAAAATGTATTTATGTAATTACTATTTATGAATAATTTTACAAGTTACATAGTAATATAAAGTCAAATATACGTTCGCGAATGAAGAGGTTTTAATCTTAAAAAAGTTCCTAGAAAGTTCGATTTCGAGATCTCGCCTGTTTTGTGACTACATTTAGTAAAAAAACCTGAATAATGTCGTTCAAATAACATTAAAGAGGATCAAATAACGCGATGAATAAAACGATTAATCTAAAACACAAATTATAGAAAAAGCTATTTCTAGAACAAGTCCGTTTAGTAAGAAATCCAGTTAAAAGATTAAGTCGTTCCCTCTTATTAACGAAGAAACACTAAAATTATAAAGGACATATGTCTGTCAAAAAAAAACAATAATCTAAAAAACGATTCTAGAAAAATCGATTTCAAGGACTGGTCAGTTTTGTAAGAACATCCAAGTAAAAGGACATGTCCTTCCTTTAATATGGAGAATATTGCCAAAATTACATAAATAATAAATCAAATAACATAAGTCTATGAATAAAACATTAATCTAAACACAAGATTCTAGAAAACTCGATTTTAAGAGTTGGTCCGTTTTACAAGAAAATTCAACTGAAAGAACGAATCTTTCCCCTCGTTATGAAGAATTTCTCCAAAATTAGATAAATAATGGTCAAATAACATAAGTCTATGAGTAAAATACTAATAAAAACACAAGATTCTAGAAAAATCAATTATAAGTGTTGGTCCGTTTTACAAGAAAACACAACTGAAAGAACGAATCTTTCCCTTCATTATGCAGGATTTCTCCAAAATTACATAAATAACGGACCAAATAACATAAGTTTATGAATAAAATACTAATCCAAAAAAAAGATTCTAGAAAAATCGATTTCCAGGACTGGTCCTTCGCCTTAATATGGAGAATGTCGATAAAATTATATAAATAAAGGATCAAATAACATAAGATTAATTAAAGTATTAAACAAAAACCGATTTTGTAAAAGTGTCCGTTTTGCGAGAAAAAATAATTAAAACAACTAGTTTTTCGACTTTATTATGGAGAATACGATGATATTATAAAACTATAGATACGTTATCTCCATATTATTTGGTCAAAACAAGTGGCACGCTAATAGTAATATTGTAATGAACGTAGAAGTAGGACAGCATGTTTTTATTCCGGGCGCGAGACAGAGACACATATACATTGCTATGCACTGTCTAAAGTATAAAAATGCTTCTTTTCGCACCGGAAATCAAGTTATCAATGAAAAATAGTAATAATATTTACGAATCAAATGTGATTTCATGACTTTTGTGAGTTTTATTTGTATAGTTCAATATCGCATTACACACGAGGCCATCTTCCGTTGTTTCAAGGCAATCGATACTACACGATACACGACATACTTCCTTGAACGCCGCCGCGATACTGAGCTTCGACTGCGCCAACTGGCACAGTATTAGCTTGCCATTGTCTAGTCTCATATGACGATATAATATCATTGAGAGAATATCGCTAAAATCATATACCACGAGTCTACGAATGAAAAGATTAATCTAAAAAAAAAAATAAGTTTTCTAGAAAAATCGATTTCGAGAAAATCGAATTTAAATAGTTTTTTCTTACTTTGAATAGGCGATTGCAGATCAATCTTCATCCGTGAACCGGGTAGGCGGGTTCCGGTGGCTGTACCTTTTGAATATGACATAGAGGGCGCCGGAGAGGGCGAGAAGCACCGGCACTCCGAGCCCTACGGTGATGATGATCACCACGAATAGAGAGAAACCCTCGACAGGAGGCTTGCCGTAACCCGTCGTGTACGACCTGGGGAATGGGTTAATAAATAAACTTTGAAACGATGATAGCTCAGTTGGTAGACGCGGCGGCCGTACACACTACCAATTTTTGTTTTATAGATAAGGTTTAGCGTTATGGTCTCACCCGATCTTAAGTGACGATACGGCCCAAGTCGGTAGACACGCTAAGCCTGTGGAGGAACTGGCTCTCAAGTGCAGCTGCCGGAACACGCCTATTGGTATTTGGCGGCAGGTTTACAATTTGAGGGTGGTAGCTATGGCGGCGTGCATTAGAAAAAGCCCTACCACCATGCTATGGTTTCATTACGATGTTTTCCTTCACCGAAAGCTCAAGCTCATTGTAGGTGCTTGGATTCGAACTCACGTCACTTGACGCGAAGTCGTATACACTACCACTGAGCTATCATCGCTTCAAACCTATTAACCTATTAAGTGCCTTACGGCCCGTTCATGTAGTACGTAACGCAATGTGGGGGAGAAGGGGGAGTTCTTGTAAAACGTTACGATGCGTTACGACGGTGGAAAGGGGGGTTTTCATTTAAACGAAAATCAAGCCCATTAAAATTTTACATGTTTGCAAGTTTATGTTTTACGGAGAATCCCTCGACTATTTCTAATCGGATTTTCAGAGGTTACGATAAATAAGTTATTTATTATAAAAGTTTATCAGAAATAAAAAGGTAAATCAAAATTCTAGGCAACTTCTAGGTAAAAGTGTTCACTTGGGTGTTACGTAACGTTTGAGGTGGAGTGGCGGGGTAAAGTCCGTTATATGGGGAGGAGGGAGGCTCAAAAATCTTTAAAAATTGCGTTGCGAATGGTTTGTTATCCCCCCCCCCCCAATTGCGTTAAATACTACTTGAACGGTCTCTAACGTGTAACGACAAGATTAAACAGAGAGAAGGTATCATTGCATGGACAATAAGGATCATGTCCCACTTTGCGTTCACAACGTTCACACTATGATATCGACCCCATACTCCAGTCCACGTGAGTCACCAATTGTAACGCTCGGAGCAAGTGGAACGGGGAAAACCCGGTCGTGAGCGTTGCGTACCTACGCTCAATGAAACGTAGCAAAAAAATCATACCAAAAAAATTACAATGAACCTTAGATATTTCATTAACTATGGTCCAAATTTTGCGCAAACATTGAGTGACTTAGTTTTCATAAGTCTAGTTTTGTCTTGAAAAAAACACTGAAAACGTAAATTAAATTACAAAAAAGAGTTACAGTAAATATGACCTCTCTTACCAAGACGTGAAGTTGTGCTGCTTGTAAAACCCGTCTCCAGGAAGTCCGATGGATATGATCATTTCTTGTTCTAACACGGGCTCTTTGAACCCGTGATAGATCTTCCATACGCCATTGGATCTCTCTAACGACCTATTCCTGTAGAATAAGTAAATAGTTTTTTTTTTTTTATCTATATCTATACTAATATTATAAATAGCGAAGCGATGATAGCTCAGTGGTAGTGTGCACGACTTCGCGTCAAGGGACGTGGGTTCGAACCCAACTATCTACAATGAGCTTGAGCTTTCGGTGAAGGAAAACATCGTGAGGAAACCATAGCATGGTGGTAGGGCTTTTTCTAATGCCCGCCGCCATAGCTACCACCCTCTAGTTGTGAACCTGCCGCCAAATACCAATAGGTGTGTTCCGGCAGCAGCACTTGAGAGCCAGTTCCTCCACAGGTTTAGCGTGTCTACCAACTTGGGCCGTATCGTCACTTAAGATCAGGTGAGATTATGGCCATAACGCCAAAACCTTAAGTTTAAAAAAAATAAAAAAAATATAGGAAATATTTGTAATTCTTTCACCATTAAAATGTGCTCTGACGTTACGTCTGAAAACGTTAGCTCTGAGTAACATATGTTACTGTAATGATTGGCTTTAAATTATTTTATTAAAATAGTTTTTTTTTATGTTATTATTATTTATACATTATTGTTTTATTATTATATTTATTTCATAAGAAACCCCGATGGTTTTTTAATAACTTACTAGTTCGATATCAAGTGACATAGAATTTTATAGAATATATATTTATATCATAAGTTTAAGAATCGAACAATATAAGAGTAAAAAAAAACGTAATTTAAATTTGCCATAGTTCATTACACTATATAGTAATCCCCCCTATAATACGGTAGATTATAACGCGTTACGTATAAATTATTCAAGTTTAATTTCTCTCGTTAAAGAGTGTTTAAATTGAATATTAAGAAAAACTATATTATGAACGAAATATGTACGTTTTATCAAAATAATACTAAACTAAGAGTATATTAAATTAAAAACTTATACATATGAACGCAATTGACACGTGCGAAAATAATTATGCACTGCTACAAATCATTATCAATCTCACAGTACAGAAATATAGTGCGGGAAATCCCCGCGTGATATGGGGGAATACCCGTGTTATAAAAGTTATAAAAGTACGTGTTATAGGGAGATTACTGTATACATTTTTGCATGTCTCATAAACGGAAGCGTTGAGGTGGGTACTACTGTCACTTCACGTAAAATAAATGATTTTTCTAATTTAAACTGTCTGTATTTATCATATATTTCACTTGTAAAATATTATATACACACACATGTATCAAAAAAAAACTATTTTTAACACTCATGATATTTTTAAAAGTTATTTCTTGTACGTCCGTGTGTCTGTATGTGCGGATCCTGTATGTTATCACGATAACGACCGAAATACTTTACTAATCGAGTCCTTTTTTTTCTTACACTTCAGTATAATTAGGAATATAACCCTATAACTTTTCACGTTCTGATTCGATGTGGTTTAATTGTTATTAAATAAACAAAAAAAATAATTACGAGGCGTGCACTTTTGGATTTTCCAAAAATTTTTAAGAAATGTGTAAATGAAATTTTAGTTCCACGGGCACGGAGCCGAAGACACAGCTCCCGCCGCGTCAAAGGACGTGAGTTCGAATCCTTTTTTTTTTTTTTTTTTTTTTTATATTATGGAATAGGGGGCAAACGGGCAGGAGGCTCACCTGGTGGAAAGTGACCACCGCCGCCCATGAACACCTGCAACACCGGAGGGCTCGCAAGTGCTTTGCCGGCCTTCACCCTGCACGGTGGTAGGGCTTTCCCTAATGCCCTCCTAGATAGTTACCACTCTCAAGTTGAAAATCTGTCACCAAATACCTATAGGTGTGTTCCGGTAGTGGCACTCGAGAGCCAGTCCCCCCACAGGTTTCACGTGTCCATCATCCTGTGCCACATCGTCACTTACCATCAGGTGAGATTTTAGCCATAATGCTAAGCCTGTCATACTAATATTATAAATGCGAAAGTGAGTTTGTTTGTTACGCTTTCACGCCTAAACCGCTGAATCGATTCTGATGAATTATGGCACGGAGATAGATGTGATCCTGGAGACGGAGAAAGAGTACTTTTCTCGCGAAAAACTTACTGGAAGTGGGGTAAACGTTGTATGAAACTTTTTATTGCGCCATCCGATTTGTTTGACAAAAACCTATATAAAAGCGAGCGAAGGCGCGCGTAAAACCTAGTAAACTATGAAGGGCCAACTGTAGGAAAATCATACCGGGATTTAAGTTCGATTATAACAGGAGATCGACTTACGAGTTTTTAAAATCTGAAACAAATATATTCGTAGAGGAGGAGACGTCCCGTTTGGGGTCCGTGTAACCGACAGGACGGAACTGGATGAAGCAGCCATTGTCACCGTTGTACGACTTCGGTGTTGTGATCTCGATTATCTATAAATATGAGAGAAACTGTGGTTAGATTTTCTGTTTATTCACTTCATTAAACCTGCCAACGGTTCCACAGTGTTTCTTATTTAAATACAATTATACTGTAGGTTTAGCGTTACGGCCAAATCTCACCTGATCTTAAGTGACGATACGGCCCAAGTTGGTAGACACGCTAAACCTGTGGAGGAACTGGCTCTCAAGTGCTGCTGCCGGAGCACACCTATTGGTATTTGGCGGCAGGTTCACAACTAGAGGGTGGTAGCTATGGCGGCGGGCATTAGAGAAAGCCCTACCACCATGCTATGGTTTCCTCACGATGTTTTCCTTCACCGAAAGCTCAAGCTCATTGTAGGTGCTTGGGTTCGAACCCACGTCCCTTGACGCGAAGTCGTGCACACTACCACTGAGCTATCATCGCTTCTAAATTTAATCTAGCGTTAATATTGATCTATTTTCAAACAAATCGGGAAGACGCGATAAAAAGTTACATACAGAATTTATAGGTCTCTTTATCTCACTACCTATAAGTTTTTCGCGAGGAAAAATAACTTATCTCCGTCTCCAGGATCCCATCTATCTATGTGCCAGAATTCATGACTATCGATTCAGCGGTTTAGGCGTGAAAGGCTAACAAACAAACAAACTCATTTTCGCATTTGTAATATTAGTGTGAGTATGATTTAAAACTAATTATAGGCTCACATAACATAGATTAAGTATAAGATTTAACAATTGTCTTAATAATAATAGATCGCGGAAAATGTCTGTTGTACATAGAATATATATATAAACTTGTATTAAAATCTATTTGGCTGTATTATTTGAATCTGGCTGGATTTGATGATAAAAATAGTTACTTTAAGAAATATATATTAAAATGTTGTTACCAGCTATTTAGCGTTTGTCATATTTCTGCCAAATTGAGTGAATGTAATGAAAAAAAAAATAGCTACATTTTAAAATTTGATTACGAAAAAAGGAAACAAGCACAAGCCGCGTAGAAATATTTGTGACGTTTATGGAGCTAATGCAGTGTTAGTAACAGTTGATTTAAGTTTTATCAATTCGAGAATTTTAATATAAAAGATGCACCTAGCTCTTATCGGTCTAATACGGATAAAGTGAACTGCATTGTTGTCAAAGTGGAGCGAGATCGGCATGTCAGTAGTTTCGACATATATTTCCCATACTATGGTTACCTCACGATGTTTTCCTTCACCGAGAAAGCTCAAGCTCATTGTAGGCGTTTTCGAACTCACGTTCCTCGACGCGGAGTCCGTACACGCTACCACTGAGCTATCATCGCTTCTAGAACAGCTCGATCTCTCTCAACTCTCACACGGGCTCACTGAAAGAGACACAATGAACCTCGTATTCACTTGTGATTCCTTATTGAGACGTAATGAGATCGAACCATTTCTGAAGGGATTGGTGACTGGTGAATTAATAGGTTTTACGTTAAAAAGGTCAAAGGTTGCTTTCCGTGTCGATCGGCAACCGACATTGGTTGACAAAACCAATATGAACACGAGCGAAGCCGCTGCTAAGAGCTAGTATTTGTATATATTTAGTGTACATTTCCATAACTAGCTGACCCGACATACGTTGTCCTGTCTTAACTATGAATATTAAATTAGAATTGGTATAATTAATAAAAAATCCAATCCAATTATCCAAATACATAGTATAATTACTATTTTAATGCTCTATGAGACAACTGACACTCAAGTAAAATAATATAGCGTTAAGTTTTTTTTTTTTAATTTTCGTAAATTTTCTAATGTTTCACTCAACTTATTTAATTTTTTCTTTCATAAGAACATTCTCCTGACGATAATTAACCACAAAAAACATCCGTTCACGCGTGATGTGATGACCGAGGGAAATAGAGATGTTTATATATTATTAATAGACGTTACTCATATTTTTCCACACATCAAAGGCAATAGGGAGGGGAAATATGAATACATAATATCGATTACACGTTATTGTATAATTAAGCGAGAGTGTTGATCTGTTTTATGTAACACATTATAAATTGTTATTTATTTAAGTAACGTGTAAGCCAACGTGACGTGTAAACTCATTTAATTATATTCAAAAAAACACCTATTTATATTTGTTTTCGTTTTAACACTACAACCGCAAGTAATTAAAACTTCGCTCTTGTTCGAACGGAGACAAAATTCTTTTGTATACATATTTCGATAATATAGTTAGTAACTCAGCGTGAAAAAGGTGTCTGCGTTTATTGTCTTAACCGGTCATATTATAAATGCGAATTTTTATTTGTATATACGTTACGCTTTCACAATTTAACACATCAAGAGATCGATATGATATTTTATTCCATAATCATATGTTACTTTTTTCACTGTACGGTTGGTTCTAGCGCGTATGTGCCTTTTCTATATGGAACTAATTGACCCGACAGACGCTGTCCTGTCCTTACTATAAATATTGAATTAAAACTGGTATATATATGCAATAAAAAATATATAATTCAAAAATATAGTGTTTATTATCGTAATGCTCTATGACAACTGACAGTTATGTAAAATTATTATTAACGTAAATTTTTTTTTTCAATGTTACATTAAAACATTTTTTTTTTTTAATAAGAAACTTTTCCTGCCTATAATTACCACACAAAAAAAAAAATTAGCGAAATCATTCCATCCGTTTACGTTCCGTTCCGGGAAATCGAGATTTATTTATATATATATATATATAGATAGGGGACAAACGAGCAAACAGTTCACCCGATGGTAAGTCATCACCGCTACCGCGAGATACCAATAGGTGTGTTCCGGCAGTTGCACTTGAGAGCCAGACTTTCGACAGGTTTGCGTGTCCACCAACATGGGTCGTATGGTCACTTAAGATCAGGTGAGATTATGGCCATAATAATAACGATAATCTTAAATTAAAGACAAAAATAAGACTACACAAAAGTAGCACTTGATAAAAGTAAGGCATCGGATTACGCAATATACAAACAAGCCATTGGCAGATGCGTGTCTGTCAAACAAACAAACAAACACATACAGCGAGGGCATTGGCTTCTCTTTGTCTTAGCGATTATTTGTATTAACAAATGTATTCAAATTTACACTTTATAGCTGTTTAGTTCTGTTTGCTACTTCTTTCGCGTGTAACTAATTATTATGTAATAATCATTTTTGTCCGTTTTTATAACTTTTTACAATACAGTTTTTCTCCTATCGGTGGTAGCGTGATGTTAAATAGCCTTAAGCCTTCCTCAATGATATTCTTATATTAGCTCTATCAAATAATTTTTTTTAATGCGAGTTCCTAAGATTGATGCCTTCAAGCAAACAAACTTTTCTAGCTTTGTTATATTAATATACATTCGTCGACTTTACATAGCTATGGAATAAACAAATTATATATAAAAAAATAATAGTTTGTGTGTATGTGTGTCAGCTTCGAAGCACGACTGGAGTTTACTCCTTAAGAACTATTATTAAGTAGACGGTGAGAAAAAGAGGGTAAATGAAAACTTTAAAAAAATTATGAGAGCATATACTATATAATATTTATTTATTCTTATTATTAAAAAAAATATGTATACCTAAGGTTTAGCGTTATGACAAGAATCTCTGCTGATGTTAAGTGACGATACGGCCCAAGTTGGTAGACACGATAAACCTGTGGAGGAACTGGCTCTCAAGTGCAACTGCCGGAACACACCTAAAAGTATTTGGCTGCAGATTTTCAACTTTACGGTGGCAGCTAGCATGCTAAATCCCAATGGAATATATAACATAAAATATTACACATAATAATAAGTATATCCACATACATAATTTCGAAGTGAAAGTTCAAAGTGCGTACGCAATGGAACTTAACGCCTCAGTGTTAGTTAACACTCGCTTTACTCCTCAATAAATGTTCATACCTCGAGCTAAATATGAAAATCGTTTCTTCAAGAGTAAACTCTAATAATACTAGTATTGAATTGTGATTTATTATTATTATTAGGGACCTTTCAAGTATTGTATAATGTAATATAAAAAAATATATTTAAAACCTGATGTAACGCATCGTAACATTTTCCTTAACGGAACGGTGAACGTTACGTAACACCCAAATGAGCATTAAAGGCATAATTATGTTTTATCTTTTTGTTACTATTAAACTCTTAAAATAAATAACTTATTTATCTTAACCACTGGAAATGCGATTAGAAGTAGTCGATGGATTCTCCGTAAAATAAAAAGGAAAAGAGTTGCGAACTTCGGAAATTTCAATGTTTTATATCTAAATATTAAAAAAAAAATATTACGTAACACGTTGTTTGAATCCTCCTCCCGCCCTTGTAACGCATCGTAACGTTTTACAAAACACGCCCCCTTCCCCCCTAATTGCGTTACGTAATACTTGAATGGACCTAAGGGACCATCCATAAATTACGTGACTCGTTAATGGTGGTGGAGGGTGTCGACGATGTGTAACAAGTGTCAGGAGGATCGTGTATTCCGTGACGTCACATGTTTTTTTTTTTTTTTTTTTTCGAAAGGACCTACACTGTTAGCCTTAGGGGTTTTACAGCTTCACCTGAACTAGAGGGGTGAGCGCTGAAGGAGCTCAAACCCGCGGGGCAACTCGCACAAGGGTGTCACTAGTGACCGAACCTCGGCTTGGGCTGTTGCCGAATCGCGTACGAGAGAAAACGAACGCGGTACTAACTATTAATAAGAGAATGTTATAATAATAAAAAAGAAAAAGTCTAAACTAACTGATCCCCTTAGGGATCTGATACGTCACATGTCGAACTATAATATATTTAAGCAGTGAAACACGAAATATGAACGATTGATTTGCTGTTGTAATTTAATAATTTGTCGATGTAAAATGGCAAAATATATTACATCCCTTCACTTAGCAGGAAGGAGGTTCACAAATGTGACAAGGTCAGGTTGAGTCAAAAAAAATCATAAAAATTAATGAAACGTAATTTGTGGATAAATGTCGGTGAAAAGAAGAATTTTCAACACCTGTATACTGCCATGTCTGACACACGGATGCCAGACTTGGGCCTTAACTGAACAGCAACAAAATAAAATAAATGTATGTCAGAACGGAATAGAGAGAAGTAGGAGTAAGAAGAAGAGACAAAATACAGTTGAAAAGGATCAAAGGAAGGACTAAGTTCGGAAAAGTTCAATCAACATGCACAAAACTTAAATGGCGCTGGACGGGACATATGTTGAGAGAGAAGAAAGAGAAATGGACTAGAATAATTACTGAATGGTATCCAAGAGAAAGTAAAAGAAGCAGAGGAAGACAGACAAAGCGATGGGAAGACGATTTAAAGAAGGTAGCTGACCCAGAATGGCTACGTACAGCAAAGGACAGAAATAAGTGGAAAGCCTTAGAGGAGGCCTTTGACGAAAGACAAGCTGTTAAAAGAAGAGATCAGAGGAATGCGGAGATTAGAATTTAGTTTAAGTTAATAGTTTTAAAGCAAGTATATTTGTAGAAATAAGTTTGATCTATAACAGTAATAAAGGCTTATTACTATAATTTATGGATGACCCTTAGGAGGAAGCACTTACTTCGAAAACACCAGGCGTGTGCTCGTCATCCAAGCTCTTCCTTATGTTCCGGTGCATGGTCTCGTTGGAGCCGTCGCTGCTTCTCATGAGGAAGCGCATCGCGAACCTCGAGCTGTTGTACTCCCAGTCCTGGGTCCAGTTCACCAGAGCCACGTCTATCAGCGTCGAGTTCGCTGTATGGATGAGATGGGGCAGCTCCTTAGCGTAGTCCGTGAAGGGGAGAAAGTCCAGCTGGAAGAGACCATGGTGAATAGTCTTTGGGATCCCAACTCCTTGCTAATGTTATAAATGTATAAGGTACTTTATTTGTTTGTTTGTTTGTTTGTTGCGCATTCACGTCTAAACCGCTGAATCGATGTGATGATTTCTTAAGATAAACGAGATAGATGGGAACTCGAGGTGTGCGAATAATGTTGGAATTATTGATATATCACTAGATTTTCTATCGTTTCCAGTTTGGATTCTATTACATCATGTTAAAAATCAAATAATAAGCCAAAGAAAATAATTGCTCAGTTTCAATATATGTTTATCTCTGTCAGTAACATAAACATCTATCAATATAAAAATCAGTAACATATTTGAATATCGAATATAACAAACTCCGAAGTGAAAATACTCGAAAATTTGCGAATTCGGAAAAAAAAACGTGTGGTATCGCGGGATGATATTATATAAATATTAAATATTAATATTAATTTCAATATTAAATCAATTCCAACAAATTTCAGTAATAAATATTAATTTCAAGTTAATATTAATAGTCGCGGCAAAAAGAAAATAATTAAACAGTTGTCATTTTTTTTTATCGATAATCATCAATAACTACTTTACAAAATTATGTTAACAAGAGCGTGACGCATCAGTCGCATTCAGTATCGACATATCGACTACAGAAGATAGAAGTTACAGTTAACGGGTCACCGCTAAACTCGCTCGGCGAGCGTTACATGAAAGAGCGTGACACATAAGTCGTATTCAGTATCAAACATAAACTCTGAATTCAAAATAGTCGACAATTCACGAATAATATAATAATTCTCTTAAAATTCTGAAAAAAAAAATTAATCGAATTATTCTTTTGTTTTCGAATTAGTCGATTCGAGTTTCTAGTCGAATATTATTATTAGATTCGGATCGAATAGTTCGTAAGTGCGAATTATTCGCACACCATTAATGGTAACGTAAAGTCGGTAATAGGCTGCTTTTTCTCGCGAAGAACTTACTGGAAGTGGGGTAAATAGAGGGATAATCTTTGTATGAAACTTTTTATTCCGTCATCCGGTTCGATTGGCAAAATCAATATTACCGCGAGCGAAGCCGCGGGCAAAAGATAGTCTATCTGTATTAATATTACTAGGTGTGTCCGCGACTCCGTCTGGAGAAAAAAAATTTGAATAACGCCTAGCTGTTTTTATAACTTTTGTAATAGAGTTTTGCTCCTATAGGTGATAGCGTGATGTTAAAAAGCCTAAAGCCTTCCTCAATGATAGCTCTAGCAAATACAAAAATATTTTTTGAAATCCAATTGGTGTTTCCTAAGATTAGCGCGTTCAAACAAACAAACAAACTTTTCTGCTTAGTAATATTGGGCATAAAGTAGATAATTTTGTGTGTTTATTAGAACGCGCTAATCTCGGAAACAACCAGTAGAATTTAAAGAAACTATTTCCGCATTGTATAGCTCAATTATTTTAGAAGGTTATTAGACTATGTTTCCTTAGGTACACAACAATGGTTGTAGTCGAATTGGATGGACACAAGTTTCATTTAGATGTAAAACAAAGTCGAGATGATAAATTCAGGTCAAATTTATCTTAACCATTCTTTCGTTTCTATTGTTTAGTCACCTATAACATTGTAAATAGAGCTCACGTGTCAATGAATACATCGACCAATGTATATAGGGCGGTGATAACAGAATGTAAACAATTCACATTTGTGCAATGCAATATCGCATTTAGAGAACAATTTAGAGGATACAAAATGATTGTGAGTATATATATATTTTCTTTTTTTCACCAGACATACGCTGTAAGCCGTATTTGAAGCGATGGGACGTGAGTTCGAATCCAAACACCTACAATTAGCTCGAGCTTTCGGTGAAGGGAAACATCGTGCTTAAGCTTTTTCAGATGCCCGCCTGGCTAGCTACCACCCTCAAGTTGAAAATCTGCCGCCAAATACCAATAGCTGTGTTCCGGCAGTTGCGCTTGAGAGCCAGTTCCTCCACAGGTTTAGCGTGTCTACCAACTTGGGCCGTATCGTTCCTTAACATCAGATGAGATTATGGCCATTACGCTAAGCCTTAACTATATAAAAAAGGGCTTTGACAGCTTCACCGAACTTTTTGGGGCGAGTGCTGAAGACACTTGGCATAAGTTACTGGCGGAAAACGAACGAACATTCGCGATCTTAACTAACCAACAGGTCCTAACTTACAAGTTTAGTGGTCCTAACAATGACATCGGGTAAGACGCGCAAGGGCCGCGGTCGTAGACCCTTATAGAACCGTGTACTTAATGTGTGGTTGTGCCCGAATGGTATACGGTGAGATGATGTACTCTCAGAGATGTATCGTGTTACTGTGTCGCGCGATCAGAGTCACTCGAGGGCTGCCATTCGGAGGATCGATCCAAGGATTGTGAATATATACAGAGTTTCTTTAATAGATGTTCATTTTGACATCTAGGATATGTTTGCCGCAACACAGAGAACGTATTACCGAATTACCGAGACAGAAATAAGTTGGCAATGTTTTAAATAGTTTTAATTAGATAATTAATTCGTATGATATAAAAATAGTTTGCCGCAACACAGAAAACGTTTTACTGAATTACCGAGACAGAAATAAGTTGGCAATGTTTTAAATAGTTTTAATTAGATAATTAATTCGTATGATATAAAAATAGTTTGCCGCAACACAGAAAACGTTTTACTGAATTACCGAGACAGAAATAAGTTGGCAATGTTTTAAATAGTTTTAATTAGATAATTAATTCGTATGATATAAAAATAGTTTGCCGCAACACAGAAAACGTTTTACTGAATTACCGAGACAGAAATAAGTTGGCAATGTTTTAAATAATTTTAATTAGATAATTAATTCGTATGATATAAAAAACTTAGAAGTTTGCGTTAGGTATATATATGGAGTTTAGTGGAAATTGTATCTAAATATAATATATGCTGTACAAACGTTGGTAGACCTAAAAAAAAGTTGTATTCCTTGTTAGGGCTTTTCTAATGCCCGCCTGGTTAGTTACCACTCTCAAGTTGGAAATATGTCGCCAAATACCAATAGGTGTGTTTCGGCAGTTGCACTTGAGAGCCAGTTCCTTCACAGATTTAGCGTGTCTACCAATTTGGGCCGTATGGACACTTAAGCTCAAGTGAGATTATGGTCATAACGCTAAAATTTTAACTATAAAAACAAGCTTTTAAAAATGAGAATTAAGAAATAATGTTATTCATTGAAATAAAACTAATTTAAACGGATTTTATCGCGGTTATTTATTACGGACTGTCTGGCCCGTGACCGCGAAGGCTGAAAAGCTTTCGAAACGTCGGGATCAAAATTAATATATAACCGCGATAAAATCCGTTTAAATCAGTTTAATTTTAAAGAGAATGAAATACAAAGTATTCACACGATACCTTGACATCAACAATTCCAGATGTATGCCTCTCTTTGTACTGTCCATGCGCTCGGATCGAGACGGCATCTTCTGTCAAAACTGATTCCATCAAAGTCCACGACAGATCCTTGAGCTGGTGTTTCCGATGTGGCATACGGTAATCGAAGTGACCAATGTCTTTCAAGTCATCATATTCGTACAGCTACACAAAGTACACGGTAATAATTTAACACAAATTCATTTATCGATATCACTAACATCCTAGCATAACTAAGCCCCTCCCTATTACTTGACTATATTTGGTGTAAGTTACTTACTGTCAATACAATCTTCATTCTCCCAAGAACACGATAGAATGTATTTAACTGCCGTAATATATTTTAAACTGTATTTTTATATAGCTTTTATAAAAACTTATAAAACCTGTACTTAGCCGATAGTGACAACCCCAATAGAAAATGATAGGGTAGATTTCTAAGAATAGACTTTTTTTTTTAAGATCATGTATATTTGATCAGTAACTAACTACTCTGACCTTCGTCTGTCCTTTTCAGTAGTCAGTAACTCAACCACAGTATCACCTATTGCCATAACGGATATGGTTACTTATCATGATTAAAACTACCCTCTCCCACAGGTTGAGCCAAGCGATAAATACAATTTTGAAGCGATGATAGAGCAGTGATAGTGTGTACGACTTCGCGTCAAGGGACGTCAGTTCGAATCCAAGCACCTACAATGCACTTGAGCTTTCGGTAAAGGAAAACATCGTGAGGAAACCATAGCATGGTGGTAGGGTTTTTTCAAATGCCCGCGTGGCTAGCTACCACACTCAAGTTGTCAACCTGCCGCCATATACTAAAGTAAGGTATATGAGGTGTGTTCCGGCAGCTGCACTTGAGCGCCAGTTCCTCCACAGGTTTAGCGTGTCTACCAACTGGGGCCGTATCGTCACTTAAGATCAGGTGAGATTATGGCCATAACGCTAAACCATGGACTAGTTTCTTGACATGGAATTTCGATTCATATTGATTTTATAGAGCAGAAAAGTTTGAAGTTACTAATCTAAGGAACTACTCGTCGGATTACAATACTTTTTTGTATTTGATAGAGCAATTTGTGAGCAAGGCTTTGAACTATTTCATCACGCTACCATCAATAGAAGCAAAGCTGTACTGAAAAAAGTTACAAAAGCGGGCAAAAATGATTATTAAATCATTACACAGCTCATACAATGGAACATGTATGAGGTCATAAGTTTTCAGCATCCAACTGATAAATATAAATAGGTTTATTGTTGCAAGGGAAATCCAGTATGAATGAATCAGTTATAAGCTTGTGTATGAAGACTACATTGCATATAACATTCACAAGGCCCGAGTCTTTCCAGGTACGTTTACTTTTGAGCATTACAATCTTTTTTTTTATTCTTTAGGGTTTATCGTTGTGGCCATAATCTCACCTGATCTTAAGTGACGATACGGCCCAAGTTGGTAGACACGCTAAACCTGTGAAGGAACTGGCTCTCAAGTGCAGCTGCCGGAACACACCTATTGGTATTTGGCGGCAGGTTTAGAACTTGAGGGTGGTAACTAGCCAGACGGGCATTAGAAAAAGCCCTACCACCATGCTATGGTTTCCTCACGATGTTTTCCTTCACCGGAAGCTCAAGCTCATTGTAGGTGCTTGGATTCGAACTCACGTCCCATGACGCGAAGTCGTACACACTACCGCTGAGCTATCATGGCTTCATCACTGTTATATCACTGTTAATTTGAGTGGAATAGAGTATGGGTCCAAGTTTGCAGGTGTGTCGTTGTGAGCTTGGCATGAGTGTAATGTAGTCATTAATGAAGTTTCCACTGCAACCACAATAGTTGTGGGTGTCATGAGGGACACCTATAGGCATGTCTTGTGCATTGTTAATGTAGGTATAAAATAAAATGCTGTGTAATTTGGATTGTCAGTAAACTCATGACTCAATAGAACATGTGTTCGTTATCTTTATGCAAATGTTGGGCTGTTTTGTGGGCTGATTGGTATAAATATTCTGGTGTTCCCAGTGGTTGTTTTGATAGACTTTTACAGTGAAATTAACTGATCATATATTATTATATATTATCTGTATTTTAGAAAACATGTTACAGGTTTCTGTGATTTTAAAAATTAAGTATGAATTGATATGATGGTTCATTATACTTATTGAAGTTAAAACTTCTTAAGATCATTTGCACCACAAAAGAAAACTATTATAAAAATAAGTTCAATAGAAGTCATGTAACTATGCATAAATAATATAATTTTATTTTAATAATCGTCTTATAAGATTTAGTTATATTATACTGGGCTTGTATGTCAATCTTTGGTTTTGATGAAAATAGAAACCTTATAAAAATGTATATAATTGTTGCTCCAAACACTAATAAAAGTGAAATCTTCAATAACAGTTATTTAAAATTAATACTCATATTGTTTTTGATACTACAACTCTTTTGAAACTAAAAAAATCTGTTATTTCTAAGTTTTAACCTTTCACTTGTCAGCTGTCATTCATGATTGCCTACTTTTTTAAGAGTACTGAATATCCGTGCCACCAGCTAATATGTTTATTGGTGATGATAGTCAAAAACTTTACTAACAATGAACTACGAACAGTAATGATGAAAAAAAAAGTTAACAGGATGTCAAAGAGATTTTATGATGACATGTGTTATTCCATACACTTCACTGTCATATATTTTGTTTGTAATAGGTCTGCCTATCGTAATTAGAGTTTGGAAAGATAAGTAGTCAATTAACAATATATAAACCATTATAACCAGTTAGTTTAACTATTAATTTTTAATAACTAATAAGTTTTTTGCAATTGGAAATATTGTATAAAAAAAAAGTTTTCTGTAAAGTTAATTTATATATAGCAAAATTGATAACAAGGATGTTGTTACCTTAACTTCATTTTATTATATAGTTTTGGAACTTTGCCGAAAATAATATAAGTAATGTGGTGGTCAACAGCAGCCGGGCAATATTGGTAACCAGAACAAGGTGACAAGGCACCAGTAATGTCTATATGGATGTGCTTAGCCAAGCTGTCGGGCTATAAATATGTCTGAGCGGTGACAATGTATGCCGAGTCACCTTGCTTCTTTAACAAGCTAAGCAAGCTTGGCACCAAAAGTATATGCCAAAAAGGCTAAATGCCACAGTAATATAAGAATAAATGTAGAAATTAATATAATGAATATTAGTTTAATAATAAATTCATATATTGCATATTAAGCTGCACTATATTTTTAATTGTTTGTTTAAAAATCTTCTTAAAAACAAATTTATTTAAAAGTCTACTCACCTCTGGTATACCAGTCGAAAACAAATAGTCTGGTTTCTCTGGTAGGTCAATAAATGGTAAGGTGCCATCCCAATCAATTTTTAATGTCGCATTTGATTGTGTTACAACATAGTGTACTTCAGGGCTACCAAGCAAATGATTCTGAAAATCCCAAAACACATGCAGAGTATCATGGGATCCCTCCGCTTTTATGTATACTAGAATGTCATCGGATGTGCATTCTCTACAACCTGGGTTTAATTTTGGTGTTATCTGTAAAATAAATAGATTTAAATATGTTCAATTTTTCTTGTCCTGTTCTCAAGTTATTTGGGATAGGTGCAGTATGTTTTCTTCTTCCATAAATCTCTATCAGCCGCCATCTCTTCTTTCACTCCCTTTTCTTTTATATCATTCCTCACTCACTCTATCCATATTACTAAACTTAAAATTCTTTCTTTTTTTTTTATTCTTGGCAACTTAGTTTCCCTATTGCTGCCATTTTCACGTAATAAGATTTGGGCATTTCAGGCAGATGATACTATCTTCAACAAGATGGTTACTCTCTTGTCGAAGCTCTCTTGAGAGTTTTTGTGGCAATTAATACACCCTGTTCCGAATGATTATTCACAATTCACTTCACCTATGCTGTCCAGCCACACAACATTACATAAAATTTCATCTTAATTTACACAATATAGGGCTAAACAACTAAGTATATGGATAAAAATATAAATCACAACATGACAGATCAAAATCCTGCCAAAATCTCTCAAAATTAAAAGTAAACATTACTAAAATGTATAGATTCATAATATTATTAACATTAGTTTTTTTTTTGTAATTAACCTTCACAGAGATTTCATATTTCGAAACATAAAATAGCATAAGGTTGGACAGATTGCTGGCATAAATCGAAGTCTTATAATAAAAAAAAGTGTAATAATGACGATAGCTTTAACATACGGTAGATATTCCTAGAAACAAGGAAATCTGATCTCGAGAAATGATCATCGACAATGTCCTTTGTCCAGATCGAGTCATTATTTCCACCCACTTTTTATATTTCAACAAACGTACTTATACAAAAATATTGTATGTCGAATTGAGGAAGAAAACAATAAATTACCTTTCTATCCTGTCCGCACGCGACACTTATCGTGGTAACAATTAATAAAGTTTGTAAACACGTCTTTATCATCGTAGGAATTATTTTTCTTCAGTATAACAATAATAAATTAATTGTAAATATATGGCGTGTGCTGCTGTTCGTAAACAAGCGATAAATGAGCTCAGCACGTGTTCGAAAGTCTACTGCGACGATACATGTATGATAAAAGGCTATCGTAAAATTATTAATTACTTTCCCTTTGAACTTCGACGTCTTTACAATTCTTTGGTATTGGTACACATCAATAATCTTGCAAAATTACACACAGACTGTACAAAAGTTACGTCAATGAGCAGACAGATAATAATGACGTTCGTCATTAATATTAATTAGGAAAGTCGGGTTTCTTGTAATATATAAATAACATATATTATATTATCACGTATTACGTACATAAGAAAGAGATAAATATAACGAATCGTGACTTTTTAATTTTATCGATCAATAATACCCTTTCGTTCAGAAATAAAACTGTCATTTGAAACGGAAACTAAATATTGTTAATAAGCAAATGTTTCTACTGTTTTAATAATTATTAAAAATACTGGTATTTTTAATTTTCTTTTTGTTTCTATTCCCGTCATAAATGATTTTTGGCTGCGTATACATTACAAATTTAAATATACGACTAACTGTAGCCGCGTTTACATTAGTATAGATTAAAAATATGTTTAATTTAAGAACCTAGTTTTCTGTTTCATGGACATGATATTATTAAGTACTAGCTTCTGCCCGCGGCTTCACTCGTGTAATAAGTTAGTATAACATTAAACTTGAATTATTATGTCAATGGGATATATTACCGGGATAAAAAGTATCCTATGTGTTAATCAATATTTATGGAGTACATATATTTATCGATTTTTATTAATAGCTAGTACCGCGATCGATTTTCTCCTACGCGATTCGGCAACAGCCCAAGCCGAGGTTCGGTCACTAGTGACATCCTTGCGCGAGTTGCCCTGCGGGCTCGAGCGCCGTCCGCGCTCGCCCCTCTAGTTCAGGTGAAGCTGTAAAAGTCCCTCAGGCTAACAGTATAGGTCCCATCAAAAAAAAAAAAAAAAAATTGTAGTAATTGGTATAAGTATATAGTGTAGCTAAAAAAATAAGATTATTGCCGTAAATCTTCCTTGGGAACTCGATAATTTTCCAGGACCAAATGAAGCCAATCAATGTCACTCTTCGTTTTTACAGCTACCTCTATGCGAAAAATCAAGTTATTTGTTTGGTTTGATAGGACGTGAAGAAAGAACAATTTTACAAATACGTAACGCGTTGTTCGAATACCGCTACCGCCCTTGTAACGCATGGTAACGTTTTACAAGACCTCCTTCCCCCAAATTGTGTTACGTAATATTTGAATGGCCTCTTTACAACTATCTCTATGCCAAAAATCAAGTTAATTGGTTACTTAGTTAGGGCGTGAAGGAAGGACAAACAAACAGACAAACACATTTTCGCATTTATAATATCAGTATAGAAATATATAGTGTATAGATGTATTGTTCTTATCGTATATTTTATATACTTACTAGCCGTATCTATATATCTTCTTTTTCTTTTATTTTCTTTTTCTAATCATTTTGACGTTAAAAATTCTTTTGTATTATACTTGTAATTGGACAGCTTTTAAAATGGTATTTATTACTTATCATTTATATAAAACAAATGAATGTTTCTTTTTTATTAGTGAATAAATGGTGACGATAAACGTTTTTTTTTAGTAAATGATCCCGAATCATATGACAGATTCCAATAACCTAGAAATTATAGTAAATCAACGTAATATTATCACGATTACAAGCCACCATTACCACACACACGTACATTAAAACACTAATGAATATTACCAGTAGTAGTTGTATTGACAAAAAGTTTGGATTTTTTTTATTTGATCACCATAAGGTTTACCGACGACTTTAATAGCCTATCATTTGCGTAATCAAGATATACCACACTGTTTCTGAGTTATTAAATTCGGATACAGACACTGCTCGCCGGCCCAATACGCGATAGAAAAAGACGTGGGAGTTTAGTGGGCATCCTGGCGATTCGTCGGCGGATGAGTCCCACACACCTCCCCAGCCCATCAGAGAGGGGATTCGTAAATACAGACAAAGGGTAAACAGATGGACAAAATAATAAAATAGTAAAATTTCCAGTAGTGATTCCAAAAAACGAATATTCACAAAAAAGTTGTGGTTTAAGTTCAACTGCATTATCATACTTCAGGTACGTAGTAGGCGACCAATAATAGCAAAGAGTGAGCCTTGAATATCACATAAAGCCGCTATACACTACTTAATGGCCGTCGCGACGGGCTTATTGTGGTTAGCCCAACTGCGGTTACTTTATTTACAACCATTTCGCTCCCATTACAAAAACTGAGAGCGATCAGTGATCTGGTATCTGATAACAGTATTGCGCTATAGGATACAGTGCTATTATTGATATGGTATTTTGTATTCATATACGGCAGTTCATTCATTTTAACATATATAGTAGACGTCTGGTCCACTGGATACTGCCACACTTAAGTAGTTTTAATTAAACAATTAGATTTGACTGGACACGAGCAAGTGTTTGAAACGTCAGGATGTCAGGATGATAAAAAATGTTAAAATATACGCGATGTATCCGTATTATAGTTGTTTAATTAAATTTGTAACAATCGCGAAAATAATTATTTAATTATTTTTTGGTTTGCGGCCCGCGACACCATGACTATCACGTGTTTGTGGCCCCTATAGAAAAAAGTTTAAGTATATGTATGGCTTAATTTTCTTCTTTTTTATTTCATGGCCACATGTGTGCGCACATAATTTTGCCAATGTCACGTAGGTAGAACCATAAACAATGGAGATAATATTAACCTAAAGGGAGTCAAACTGTTTAGAAACATTCGCCAGTGTCAATGTTAAAAAACGATTTATTTTTTTATCGTGTAAGTTGAGTTTATTTTTCGTAGAAAAAGGAACGCACCGAGACGTCAGTGGTATTTCTAGGAAAAAACCGATGGTAAAGTTACGAGAACAGCATTTATTTGACCACCTTACAAGCAATAAAACCCTTTGAGAGATTTATTCACTTTCAAATAGAAGTTCGTAGTATTTTATATATTTTTTAAATATAAACATTCGTTCTGAGTACTTGGAAATTAATTCGTTAGAATGTCTGCGACACTTAACATAGGGCGGGGGCGCTGAAACTGCAATGACTATGCTATGAACACATGTTGCACAGTCTTTCGATAAACCGGCGTCTTTGTCGGCAAATTATAATCACCGACGCGGTCGACCGATGATGAATGAATATATTGCATAACGAAAACAGATAGACCATAATTTTTACTGGCGAAAAACAGAAGCTATGACCAATATTTTAGTTTTGTAAAGTTTGTAACTTTGTTGAAACATAACTGCAGGTACACGTATGATATTATTAGGTATTTTTTTAACACATACGTTAAATCTGCACGTAAGATTTATACATCCATATATTATGTACCGAGTAGATACTGTAACGTTTATGCGTTAGGTATTGTCATTTAACATCGTTTGTTGTAGATAGGAGGTTTGACAAAACCACGTTAGTGTTTAATGCTGTCCTCTTATAAAAGTATTTTTGAATAATGACAGCGAATATTGTTAGAAATATGAACGAAATCAGAAATAATATAAATACTGCCTTATAGTATGTATTTTGCAATTTATCCTAAGACCCTTCTGGTTCATTAGGAAATGGCTTAAACGTGTTTTTTCAAACCTAGACAGTTCATTCGTTAATACTATTACTGCAGTGCCTATAAGGTATGAACAGTTCGAACCGTGAGAGACCGGGAGAGTCTCTTAGCGCTTAGTCTTGCTAAAGACTTGCAGGGTCCAGTCTTTGTCTTGGTGTTGTGAAAGTGCAAGAACAATACCAAGACTGATTTTGGGCAACACTATCGTGATGCATGGTTTTTGTTACAATTTACTACTCTGGTGCTCAAATTTATATGATTTTAAATGTACCATCTATAGGCTGAATACAGTTACCGTCTTAGCTACATTTCTTACAACGTTAAAAATTCGTTCTTCATCTTGAGTGGTGACGAAAAAATGCCGCGCTAATAAATTTGCCACCACAGCGTGCTTACCTTTTCTTTCTATATTAACGTGGTGTTTGAAATCACAGTTTTAAGGGCTTCCTCAACGCAACGCGCAAACGTATTACTCGGGCTCTAGTCAAGGGCGTGAGGGGCATGTGGCTAATCATGTCCTAATGACCCAACACTACCCACTAGCAGGCACCACAGCGTTATATCAAAGTCCTGTGTTGCCAGAGACGAGGGTCAGCTTTCGCTATTCTTTTGGACATTCGCCACTGTTATATTATCTAGAAATTTAAATACTTCCAGACAATTTTTTATATAGAGCTTGTTTATAACATTTACATGGTTATATAAAAAAAAATATATTACTTGAGGTTTCGTTCAAAAACATTAAAGGATCTATAGAAGAAAAAAAGTATATAAGACTGAACGTTAGCCGATACTATGAAGATCTTACTAAATGAATAAAGTCTACTCGCCATCGTGCTATGAATATATAAAGTTATTAAAAATGATTGACATATTTATTAACTACAGCGACATATTAATCATAATACCAATATTATAATTTAGATTAATTTCAATATATTTCTGAGGTTGAGTTACGAATCAATTGGAAGCCATTAATGTTTTGGCGGGACCATCGACTGCTATATATTGATTTTTATTTCTGAGGGGTTCCTTAATTATGAAATAAATCTAAGTCACATATTTAAAATAAAAAATATAATTGAGGCGTACATTTTTATTTTAATTTTATTTTACATTTGTATTTTATTTTACTACGTTTCACTTAGCGCTGACAACGTTCAAATTATGCCGTTCAATATGACGACCGCGGACTTTGTGGTCACGGGGAAATCTTCACCAGTAACGTCATTATGTACACTCACGTTAAGCTCGCAACGACCCATCTGCAAGAGTGGATTCATAATCCATTCCATTTGATTTAATTATTTTAACGCCCATAAGCAAGTGTAATGGAACACACCGCGGGCGTGAGCATGAACGTTTAGTAGCATAAGGTCTTCGCTTCAAAAACTGATATCTACCCATAACAAGAATTCATTGTGACTATGATAATGTGTTCGAGTTCGAGTTCTATAAGGAACTACCACCGTGGCTCTTGTGCGGTTGCCCGATAAGATCATTGTTAGGATCACTAAATTAGTAACTTAGGACCTGTTGGCAAGTCAGTCTAGTAAATTTTTGTTCATTGCCCGGCCGCAGGTCAAACCGAGGTTCGGCCGTTCACCGCCTCGGGGCTGAATGCTCTCAATACTCGACCCAAAAAGTTCGGTGAAGCTGTCAAAGCCCTTAAGGCTAACAGCGTATGTCAGTCCGAAAAAAAAAAAAGAAATTTATTTATTATTTCTTTATAAAGACAGAGCATGTTATAAATTAACTGTGCCCGATATATGGTTCGCGTGTAAATAAAATTGTATTTAATCTTCGCGTCCTTTTCAGTTACTGTTCTTAATACAGCTTTGCTCCTATTGGTGCTAGCGTGATGTTCAATAGCTCTAAGCCTTCCTCGATGATTGCTTTATCAAATACAGAAATATGTTTTGAAATCCTACAGGTACTTTCTAAGAGTAGCACATTCATACAAGTAATTTTTCCGCTTTATAATATTAATATAGATATAGTTTCACTATCTTTACCATGTTTAATTATGATATGCGATCTATATCAATGGTGGATACGCTAAACCTAATTCAAAGACTGACTCTCAAGTGCAACTGCCGGGACACACCTATTGGTATTGGTATTTGGCGGCAGAATTTCAACTTGAGGCTGGTATCTAGCCTGGTGCGCATCAGAAAAAGCCGTACCACCATGCTATGGTTTCATCACGATCACAATCTCATTGCAGGTGGATTTGAACTCACAGCCATTGAAGCGGCGTTCGTACACACTACCTACTGAGCTAACATAGTTTCAATTTAATACATATATTACAAACAACAAATTAATTTCTATCAAGAGCTTTAACGAAGTAATTTTGAATCTTGTTTATAAGAGCAGAAGAATTTAATTCAAATACATATATCAAAATCCTGCAGTAATCTCCTGCCCACGAAGTTGAAAAAAGCTTTAGAATTATATGAAAAGCAATTCAAGTCAACGCAGACGATGTCGCAAGCAAAGGTTTCGAAAAATAAAAAATAGAGAGATCTTAAAATAACTATCTCTGTAGTACGGACTTAATGTCAACTAATGTTAGTATATTAAATAACATGGAAAAAGTCCGCTTTATTAAAAGCCTCGCTGATAAGTGAAGAAGTTCTCGACAAACAGCGAGGACTTCATATTTCAGTTTTTCTTTCAGTACAGTTCAAGTTACAGTAGAACAATCAGTTGGTACGATTTTATTCACCTGTTACTAATTATTAGTACTATTTTTAGCGTTAAATTAAAATAAAAAATAATGGAGATAGAGTTTTGGGTGTACGATGTTTTTTTTTAATTTTCTCATTTTTATGCATCTTATTTCAATTTTTTTTATCTTATTTCGTTAAAAACAATCGCAATTCTACACGTGCGATAAAATCCTTCCAACCCTTTTCTCTGGATGTCATTTCGAATCCAATGAAATATCGCTCATATTTTTAGGCACTTAATGTCTATTTTTCACTTTCTTGAATTCGTTGACCAATATAATAGGCTGTATTTATTACTAGAAAACATTAGGGGTCTCTATTCGAAAGAGTTTGTTTGTTTGTTTGAACGCGCTAATCTTAAGGACTACCAGTCAAATTTCAAAAAACTCCATTTGTATTTGATAGAGCAGTTTCTCAATAGGAATCCTTTGGGCTATTTAACATCACGCTACCAATAATAAGAGTTAAGCAGATTAAAAAAAAAAAAAACACGCGAACGGAGTCGCGGACACAGTTACTATAAAAAAACAGCCACTGAAACGTGATTTCAACTATTTTTTAATAATCTATTTAATAATCAATACCAAGTGTTAATACACTTAATTAGTACTCTGATACCTTAGTGAATTATAAATTTAAATATGACAGACTATATAATTCATATCGAAATAAAACGAATTTAAACGGATTTTATCGCTGTTGTTTATTAATTTTGATCCCTTACTCATCGAAATAAAACTAATTATTAATTTTAATCCTCTACTCATCGAAATAAAAGTAATATTAATTTCGAAACCTTTTACTCATCTAAATAAAACTAATGATTAATTTTAATCCTCTACTCATCGAAATAAAACTAATTATTAATTTTAAACCCTTACTTATCGAAATAAAACTAATTATTAACTTTAAACCCTTGCTTATCGCAATAAAACAAATTATTAATTTGAATCCCTACTCATCGAAATAAAACTAATATTAATTTTCAACCCTTTAGTCATGTAAATAAAACTAATATTAATTTTGATCGCTTACTCATCGATATAAAACTAATACACTAGCGCACTAGCGTAAACGTAAGAAATCATTATATATTATATATATAGTTCATAATCATCCTTGCCGATTTCGGCTACAGCGACTTATTAAGAGATCAGATGTTTCGCTCGTATGTGGCTAATGTATCCTATTTTAGCAGTGAACGTTCGATTTCAGTATGCGCACGTTAAGATTCCATTTTTATAGTTGAAAGTTATATTTGCAGGCAGTTTATTGTATGCCTCATAAGCGAAGCGTTGATGTGGTGTACTACTGCCACTTCACGCAAAACAACTGATTTTTCAAAATTAAAATGTTTCTATTTATCATATATTGCACTTGTAAAATAATATATACACACACATATCGAGGAAAAACAATATTTTTAACACTCATGATATTTTTGATGCCATTTATGTTATTTAAATTAGTTAAAAAAACTGTTTAAAAAAGTTCTGTCTTGGACGTCCGTGTGTCTGTATGTGCGGATCCAGTGTATTATCACGATAACCACCGAAATACTTTACTAATCGAGTCAATTGTTTTCTTACGCTTCAGTATAATTAGGAATAAAACACTATTACTTTTAACGGGCTGATTCGATGTGGTTAAATTATTGTTAAATAAACAGAAAACAAAAAAAAAAATTACAGTATGAGGCGTGCACTTTTGGATTTTCCCAACTTTTTTTTTAGTTTGTTTCGTTTTATGCCAATTGCTTGCCTTCGTCTGATTTCAAACTCAGTGACTATAATTATGAGAAATGTGACGTGTTCTTCAAAAGGCATATGAAATGTCACACGAAGAAGTTGGCAGTTTCTGTACATTAAGATGCAAATGTTGGTCCACTGTAGACGGTTTTAATGAGTGTCACTCCGAGTAACGAGTGTTGCACCTGATTTATATGAAAAAATTATATATATATATATATGAAATCTGTGGCAGTAACCGTTATACTTACCATAGAAAGAAAGAAGGAAATCATTTATAGCTAAAACAAGACATGCGTGTGACAAAGGAAAATATCAACAAAAATCTAAAAATATATACATAAATAATAATAGTACTTATTACTAGCATGGGTCATCCGGCTCAGCGTATTCTGAGGTGTCCGAAACACTCAGCGCTGATTTTCAACAGGAACCCAGGTCTAGTTCTGGTGCGTTAAAAACTTGTTACGTAATAATAACATGGCTGTAAACTTGATAGGTTGGTACTCAATTTATGCAATAGGTTATTCAAGTCGACTCGTACGAAGCGGCATCCATTGTATATCAAATGAGTAAAGTTTTAAACAATGCTGACATCTCGGTTCTGTTCTTAGTATATGCCTAACCGCTGGAGATTCGCAATCAGATTTGGAAACATAGGTATTTATATTTTAGCGTTATGGCCATAATCCTACCTTATCTCAAGTGACGGTACGGCCCAAGTTAGTAGACACACTAAACCTATGGGGGAACTGGCTCTCAAGTGCAGCTGCCGGAACACACCTATTGGTATTTGGCGGCAGAATTTTAACTTCAGGGTGGTAGCTAGCCAGGCGGGCATTAGAAAAAGCCGTTCCACCATGCTCTGGTTTCCTCAAGATGTCTTCCTTCACCGAAAGCTCAAGCTCATTGTAGGTGGAGTGTATTCGAACTCACGTCCTTTGGCGCAAACTCGTACACACAACCACTGAGTTATCATCCCTTCAAAATTATATTATATATATTATATAGCAGAAAAATCTAATCTTTAGACAACTAATGATTTCTTAGGTTTACGCGAATATTATTCATTGAAATAAAACTAATTTAAACGGATTTTATCGCGGTTATTTATTAAATTTTGATCCCGACGTTTCGAAAGCTTTTCAGCCTTCGTGGTTTCGGGGCGGACTGAGGTGTAGGTTGTCCAGAAAAGTTTATGTTACTGTGTCTATGTGTATGTGTCTACTAGTCTCTTAATAAAATTAGCTTAATTACCTACAGTGTCGGCCCGAAGCGAGTTTTGGGATAACGATATTACGTCGCTTACTTACTCGCTTCTACTATGGTGACGTATGTTGACGTTCACAATGCTCAAAACACTCCTATAGCAGTTCCACATGCCGACCACGGTCGTTGTGTTCGTGGCGGGAACGTGTCAATAAGTCCATTATTTTCACTCATGGCAAGCTGACAACTGTGGAGAATAGAGACAAAGAGCACCATTTCTATGTATGAAAAAGTGTATGTAAAAGCGAGCCTAATAAGGGTAGCGCTGGAAAAACTTTTTTAACTTAGCCAACTTCACTTCGACTTCAATAGCTATGCAATTACAGTCGGATTCTTTTCAGGTATCTTTCATTAATTGCAGTATAGACCCAGCCCCTCCATTAGACTTAGTGTGGCCGCCATTTTGGGCTACATCGTCAGTTAAAATCAGGTGAGATTGTGGCCATACCGCTAAACCTACAAAGTACAAGATGTGTCCGCGGCTCCGTTCGCGTGGAACTAAAATTGTATTTAATAATTTTCATACAAAAATGTTATATAATCTATGTTACTCAGGGCTAATGTAGCATTCTAATGGTGTAAGAATTTTCTAAATCGGTCCAGTAGTTTTCTAGTTTATTCGTTAGAAACAAAAATACAAGTCTTTCCTCTTTACATTAGTATAATTATAGATTTAAAAAGATATAAGTAGCGACTACAAATTTGAATTCTGGAGATAAGTCTGATTAAGCTTTATGGATTTCACAAAAACCATTTGCATGGTAGTAGGGCTTATTCTAATGCCCGCCTGGCTAGCAACCACCCTCAAGTTGAAAATCTGCCGCCAAATACCAATACGTGTGTTCCGGCATTTGCACTTGAGAGCCAGACACTCCAATAAGGCTAGCAACGCACCCGCGATTCCTCTGGTGTAAGGAAGGTGGTTTGTCTGCTGTGGGTGTCCATGAGCGACGTTGATCACTTACCATCAGGCGACAGGTTTGCTCGTTTGGCTGATATTACATTATGAAAAAAAACCTGGTCGAAGGCATAGTTAATTTGTTTAATTAATTAATAAACCCAACCAAATCATCAGTTTCCATTGTCGACGCAACCGCAGGATGTTAATCAAATTCTCGGCTCGTACTAGACGACTTAATCTGAAAGCACCCTTACATTCTGTAGGTTTCTACATCAGGTTTGTGTGATCTCACGGCTAAAATCAATTAAAATTACTTAGTAATGAATGAAAATAGTTACGAACGGGACAATGGCGGTGAAGGACTTCAGTTGTTTTCTACAATTGCTTGCGTATAGAGTAATTACGAATACATATATAGTATGTTGGATGGACAAGCAGTTATGGCGTCTTGATCTTGATAGCCACTATTTTATGTATAATAAATTCCTTTTTTTATAGTTATGGATTCCGCGTTATAGCCATAATCTCACCTGATCTTAAGTGACGATACGGCCTAACTTGGCAGACACGCTAAACCTGTGGAAAAACTGGCTCTCAAGTGCAACTATCGGAACACTCCTATTGGTATTTGGCGGCAGATTTTCAACTTGAGGGTGATGGCTAGCCAGGGGGCAGTAAAAAAAGTCCTACTACCATGCTATGGTTTCCTCACGATGTTTTCCTTCACCGAAAGCTCAAGCTCATGATAGGTAGATTCGAACTCAGGTTCCTTGGCGCGAATTCGTACACACTACCACTGAGCTATCATCGCTTCCATGTTTATTGTTCCACAAATATAAGAAAGAATGAATAGCAACACTTGAATTCGGAAAATAATAGATCGGGGAAAAAGTTTTTACGCATGTGGTATGTATAAACTATTAAAGAAATCTTTTTACTGTATTATATTATTTGGCTGGTTTTTATAACATTAAAAAGGTTACATCAAGAAAAAAATTGTTTCCAGCTGTTTTTGAATTATATTTCTTTGGGTCACAATGAGTGTGGATCTAGAGAGAAAATTCTATACATTTTAATTTTTTATTAAGAAGTAGAGAGACGAACTTAGATATTCATGGTTCCCGAGACTTGTGAGCCGGATGTAGGTTTAATGGGCCCCGACGCGCGTCAACACTCAACTTCACTACTTGTATCTCTCTCTCTGTTCAGACAAATTAGTTGGGAGCCTGTTCGAGTAGTTTTAGAGATACGTTCTGATTTAGAACTTACTTCAGTCCTAGCCAGGTCATTTAAGTAGATAATAGAGAAATTTTGCTGGTATTCCTCTCGACCTCACTTCGACCGCGTGTAAATTGACTACGTAGCTATTCCTATTCAGGTCGTAGTATTTGCTTTTATACCGTGATTTTTTGGTATATTTGTTACCCAAGGTAGAGTGAGCTCAATCAGTGCAATGTTTTGTGTTGCAAAAAATACAATGCAAGCTGTGAAAAAAAATTGTGACGTTTATAGGCCTAGTTTAATGTCAGTAAGAAGAAATAACAATATTTAGCAAACAATTTCGAAGGGAAATGCTGTGAGGAACAGTGAAAGATGTCCTTATCAGAATGATAGAAGATTAAAACAGAAGCATTATGTAAATTCAGCCAGTTTCTATGTATGATGAAAAAATAAAAGATTTTTTTACGTGCCAATGCCACGATGTGGTGTTTGTGAGTTTTTAAAAATTTTATATGAAGGTGTTGTAATCGTCTATTAAATTTTATAATTAAATATTATTTACAGATAAAATAAAAGACGCCATTTCTGTGTAATAAGTTTTATTCTATTTTTTTCTGTATTCCTATTGGACATAAAATAAGGTTACTACTAAACAGGTCGACCGCCACATATATATAATTAATGTAACAAAAATAATCGTCTAGTCATCTACAGTTATTTTGGTTATAAATTATTATCCCTTAACTTCAATGACGTGGCTGAAGCTGGGGGCTATTGTCTCGACGGGGTGGACTGTCGAGGGAGGGACGCCGCGCCGGCGGTCACATAATGTTGTTTTTTTTTAATATTGTTTTTTTTTTTAATATCCGTATACATACTTATTATCACAGTAAAGTGCCAACATACTTGATGTCTAGTACAGTAAAATAAAACTAATTGAATCGGATTTTATCGCGGTTATTTATTGATTTTGATCCCGACGTTGATCCCGAAAATCCGTTTAATTTATTTCAATGAATAAGATTCGTGTAAACCTAAGAAATCATTAAGTACAGTAAAATTCGAAATCTACGGTGACTAGCAATTGGTAAACAACTGAATGTATAGTAGACCACCTGTGCCCAAGACTTTGTTCGCGTGGAATTAAAAAAAAAAATTAATATTTATTTCAAATATAATTTTGATAATTTTTTAAAGCCTTTCTTAATGAAGGCTCTATGAAATATAAAAAAAAATGAAATCCAACTTGTAGTTACTAGAGCGAGCAAACAAATTATTCCACTTTATAATATTAATATAGATGACAGCGAACTGCGATAAAACAAAAGAGGTAGGCACTCCGTCAGTCAGGACTATTTTAAATGCCCGCTTTCCCATTGCACTGGTTCAGGCGTCTGGGGGATAGTTACCGTACCAAACTGTCTCTCTTTAGCGCCGGGGCCCAATTAGGCCATCTCCTGCGGCGACACGGTGATAGTCAGCTCGACCCCGGGTCGTCCCAATTTATGCGGCAGAGGTACATCGTGGAGTTTTAGTATGTATTCCCGGTTCGTATCGGGTGAGTCCCACGTAACCCGCTCGTCCCCCCGGGGCGAGATGGTTTCCATAAATGGATTTCTCGACGATACAAAAAAAAACCTTTGTTTTAAATATATGTAAGATTTTTACCACCTCATTTGATTACAGAGCCCTACGCCAAGTTTTTTTTTTCTACATTCCCTTTCGCCATGAGTAATCAAAAATGTACGGGATGACATTCCTGTTTACAATATTGATGATATATTTCAGACCTAAATTCCGACGCGTTCAAAAAACGTAATCTATACAATAAATAAAATTGGAGTGTCTGTTTGTAATATTGAAATTACCGATTTTTACTACATGTATATGAATATATACGGTACATACACCAAAATATTTTTTTTTTACAATGTTTATCTGTCTGTCTGTTTGTTTGTTTGTTCCGGCTAATATCTAAAATGGCTGGACCGATTTTGACAGGAATTTTATCGGCAGGTAGTTGATGTAATAAGGAGTAACTTAGGCAACGTTTATTTTAGAAAAAAAAAATTATTTAAAAAAATAAAGCAATGTTGTAATGTCCAAGTACTGTCCAGTACCGCACGCAGCTCACACGCATGCCACTGGGCCGTCACGTCGGGCTTCTCCCACCAACGAATTAATATTAGTTAAATATATTCATAGTGAAGACAGGACAAAGTCTGTCGGGTCAGCTAGTACTTATATATAAATACAACATAAACATCGTGGTGAAACCATAGCATGGTGATAGGGTGTTTTCTAACGCCCACCTGGTTAGCCACTAACCTTTTTTTATTGTCGTAGTGTTTATTATCCCAGTCTTTCCTTGTCGCCATGCACAAACGCAATACCAGGGTTCAGGTCAAAGGCAGTGTGTGGCATGTGGTGAGTCGTCTGGTGCTAATCACCCAACACTACCAACTAAAACGCCCCACGGCACCTAATGGTATTTGGTGGCAGATTTTCAACTTGAGGGTGGTGGCTAGCCAGGCGGGAATTAGAGAAAGTCCTAGCACCATGCTATGGTTTCCTTCATAGGACGCTCAAGCTCATTGTAGGTGGTTGGATGCGAACTCACGTCTCATGACGCGGCTTTCCTACACTCTACCACTGGCATCATCGCTTCGTATTTAGCCCGCGGTATGAAATTTTATGGGTAAAATTGAGTGTTAACTAAAAGTGAAGCGTTATGTTCCTTATAGAACGTAAATTTACCTTACGTATGTGTATATATACAAAGCACACTTAGTTCATGTTATATATTTCATTGGAATTATCTAAATAATTTGAATGTATATGCTTATGTATATATTACTTACTATGTATATATAGTATTATATTTATTTATTTATATATTACTATGTATATATAGATTACTTTTAAAGATGCTGTTATCTGTGATCTTTTTACATAATCTACACAATAGTAGTTCTTAAGGAGTACACTTCAGTCGTGCGCCGGAGCTGACACATTGTTTTCTACTTGACGTAGTCCTATGAGGAATCAATTTTTTTGTTTAATTAAAATCCCCTGGAATTCCTCGGACATGATCCAAAATTTTTTTTGTTACAGCAACTTTTACAAAGTAGTTATATGCATGTATACAATAATTATGGAAATAAGAATAATAAGATCACAGCAATAAATCTAATTGTAGAGATAGGTAGGGTCGGTAAAATTTGAGTAGTCTACGGGCGACAACTAACTCAGCCGTTGGTCTGGTGTATTGTGGTCGTGATCCAGTGGGTCTTAATTACTAGTGTTCTACCGCCATTTTGAAAATAAAGCTTTACGGTTATAAGCATTGAGGCGAGGGTTTAGTGCTTTTTTTATAAGCTTCACTCTTATTTTAAAAGCCTTTCACAGTTTTACCGGACTTTGTGGTCGAGCGCGGAGGGCGCTCAGCCTGAGTGGCAACTCGCGCATGTGTGTCACTAGTGCATGTTGGTTCGCAATCCAGTTATTTAAGTTATATCAGAATAGGGAATATAAAGTTTCAACAAATTTACATAAGCCAGGGGTTCTCAATCTTTTCAGTTCGTGGTGCACATACATGTCTACTATTTTGTCGCGGCGCCTTAACATATCTAGCTGGTAGAAATAGATAGATACAATGATTCTCGTGACGTATATAGGCACATAATTTAAAACGTTAAGATTATGTGAAAGGTTTTAATTATTAACCTTCATTTTTAGTTACAATATTAACTATTTTTACTATGGTGATTTGAATTTAATACGGGTAACATTATTTTTAACTGGCAACAAAAAAAAAGTAGGCTTGACAGAACGAGGGCGAGGTCAGCATTCTTTGTTGGTAACATGGCCGTCAGTGTCTATTTGGAATAAATATATTATTACAAGAGAGAGTTCATTGTATTTGAATCGTTACGACTATTAGTGCGTACAGCTTTACGTAGATCGTTTACATATGTATTCAAACTGTTTATTTATATGAACATAAATTAACAATTTCCAAGCACGTATGCGAGTATATTAATTAAATTGTTTATTTTGCTATACCGAACTCCTAGGTTGTGGTTTCAGATAATGGTGAAGAGAATCGCTTCACGGCGTCCCACTTCACTCTACCGCGGCGCACAGTTTGAGAACCCCTGACTTAAGTAAGCTTTTGTGTTCGCTAAGTCAGGCGTCTTATATAATTATTTTTTCACCTTTATGTTTGTTCGATGTTTATGAATAAGTTCTTTGCGAACGTTTCTCCGATAAATAGGTGCTTACCGAATCAATTATGTATGATTAACTTAACAGCTTTAACTATTTCGTACGCGAAAAGAAATTCATGTTTTTTTTTAAATAAAATTAATATGAAATTAGAATTCTTTGGCAAATACGAAATATTTTATTTGAAATAGCGGGTACTGTAAAACGGCATTTTTATAGGTTGTCTGGGCGACGACTGCGGTGATTGTAAGCTCGAAATTGCTTGACTTGCTCGAATTGGATGACAGATGACCATGGGTTTAGTTTTAGACCGGCGGCCTAGCGCCGGGCAAATCCCACTTAACCCTCTCAGTACCTCCGGACTGGCAGGGTATGTATAAACGCATTTCCACACGATAAAGGAGAAAAAAGGATTTAATTTTGAAATATGTTGTCGATATTCTTAACAAGAATTTAGTTACATGCGTCATGGATCAATATTCACGCAATTAATGTAGATAAAACGAAACTTGTCGCGAGAGCTTAGATGCCTTTAAGTAGGGCATAAAGTACTTATGTATACAGGTGACCTGTAGGGTAAGCATAGAAGGTAATAACTTCTAAATTAGTACAAAATCTTAATTAAAAGTGTCTGATATTAAGTCAAGTAAACTTCAAGCAGCCGAAATTGCTTTAAATAAGTAATTAGTTTCCAAGAAAGGTTCTGTAATGGTTTTAGATTAAATTTTGAATGATATTATAAATCTAGATTTGAAGCGACTAGATTTTACGTGCGACTTAATATTAACATTATTAAATAAATCAGATGATGCAATTAAAAGTTTCATATAAAGCTTATTACTCTCTTTACCCCAATTCCACTAAGGTTTTCCCGAGAAAAGTAGTCTATCACCGTCTCCAGGTTTCCACCTATCTTTATACCAGTGAGAGTCATGTCGTCAACGTAACAGCTAAGCGTGCTGCATAATGACAAAGATAATGACTTCAAGAGGCGGAAGAAGCAATTACAACTCGAGCCGTTCGCAATCACGGCGGGGAAACAACACAACTCGGAGACAATTCCGAGGTTATATATATACCAGCAGAGATTATATGTTATTGCGGCCAGTACCTATTACATCTTGAATAGAAAGAAATATATTTCTTTCATCATAGTAGTGAGTGAAACAAGTTGTGAACTATCAGAAACTCGTTTCTGTCTTTACCGAGCGTTTTCTACGAAACTCACAAATAATAATTGAACAATAATATGACAACGACTTACTTTGTGTGACATTTGTCACATTCACATAACTTACTGAACGCATTCTAATTAACAGTATTAATTAACGTCTGACTAAGAGTGTGACAAGTAATCTACTTAAAGCAATGTGTTCTTGTAAAATAAATAGATTCAGCTATTTAGGTGTGCAAGTGTAACAAACAAATAGATTCACTATCTCGGTTATAATATTAGTAAGGGTATCGATTGTGACGACCGGTTTCGACTATGGAGACCACTTGAACTCCTAGTCTAAGAAATGGCGCTGGTGCGCTCGTAGATGGCTTATGTATCCTATTTATAATAGCTTAATGGTAACGTATACGAATACCGTGTCATTGGACGTGAGTTAGAATCCCTGCATTGTGCTTGAGCTTCCGGTAAAGTAAAACATCGTGATGACACCGTATGCATTGTGATAGGGTGTTTTCAAATGTCCACTTGGCGAGCGACCAACCTTTTTTTAATATCGTGGTCCTTGAAATTCAATTCTTTACGGACTTATTCATCACAACGTCA
Organism: Actias luna; assembly: GCA_039707435.1. Lineage (NCBI taxonomy): Eukaryota > Metazoa > Arthropoda > Insecta > Lepidoptera > Saturniidae > Actias > Actias luna. The sequence goes on along the minus strand of JAZHAC010000019.1, from coordinate 2,033,799 downwards.
AAAGCAGTATCCGGTCTCAAGCCAAGGCGAGAGCGGCGTGTGGCTTGATAAGCACCAGACAGTGCCCAGCACTACGCACTAAATCGCACCACGGTGACACTTCAAACTTCCGTGTTGACAGAGACCAGCGATAACACACATACTTCTAGTGGCTAGCTACCTACTTACCCTACTTACCTACTTACCCTACTTACCTACTTACCTAGCTACCTACTTACCCTCAAATGGCAAAGCTGCCGCCAAATATCTATAAATGTGTGTCGATAATCGCACTTGAGGGCCAGTCGTTGCAATGAGATTTTTTTTTGGTCCTCGTTATATACTTTGTTATAAAAAAAAGTGTAATGAATTGCATTCCTTGGATCATGTTTCTATGAAAATATTAATATTAATTACTAACTGACCCCGTGAACTTCGTGTCACCTAAAACGGATGTGCTTTATTCTCTGTAATCCTCAAAAACGGTTTGACCGATTTGTATTTTTTTTTTATTTTCATTAGCTATAATCAATCCTTACCAACTTTCCAACTTCAATTCGTTCAGATCAATAGAACCGGCTATGTCTAATATCGTTTCCGCTTTTCCTTTCTTTTGGTTATCGAATGAAACTTGTTTATAATTGTAATGAATCAAAAGTCCTTTAATTGCAAGAAATTTAAATACAGGTGGATTCGAACTCACGTGCTATGATGCGGCGTCGTTACACGCTACCAACTGAGCTATCATCGCTTGATTTAAAAAACCTTTTCATGGCAATAACGAATACAATAAAAAAGAATTATTCTATTGAGTACAGTTGTTCGGAAGTTATGCGCACACATACATTTCGTCGACTCATATATATAGATTTTGATAACTGTTGTCCGCATGACTATCTTCAAAAGGATTATTACTTCTCTTTGTGAACTGTCAACTACACTCCGAAGGATTCTTAGGGCGAGTAAATAAATGTAAACGCATCCCTTGCACTGACGTCCTTCATCTTGGATGATGACAGGACAATAATAGTAATTCCGTTTACATCTGGATCTACTGTTTGCAGACGACATGTTCGCTCGTCCGTCCCACTACTGGACAGTTAATTACATTATTTGTATACAGTGTTAAATACAACGTCTACTCCTTAATAGGGAAACATAATTATGCTAGATATTTTGAATTATGTAATGAGATTATTCAAATATCAATAATTTCAATAGTTTGTATATTGATTACTTGTATTGGTACTACAAGAAGTGATAATTATTGTTAATGAAGCGATGATAGCTCAGTGGTAGCGTGTACGACTTCGCGTTAAGGGATGTGAGTTTGAAGTCAACCACCTACAATGAGCTTGAGCTTTCGGTGAAGGAAAACATTGTGAGGAAACTATGGCAAGGTGGTAGGGCTTTTTCTGATGCCCGCCTGGGTAACAACCTTTCAAGTTGAAAATCTGCCGCCAAATACCAATCGCTGTGTTCCGGCAGTTGCACTTGAGAGCCAGTTCCTACAGAGGTTTAGCGTGTCTACCAACTTGGGCCGTATCGTCACTTAAGATCAGGTGAGACTATAGCCATAACCTTAAGCCTGAAATATAAATAATAACAATAATAGTATATATGATTATAATGTGCGCCAAATTATAATTAATTACTTAGTAAAAGTAAATTAATCAAAGCATCAAGGCGGGTTTACAATATTACCGCCCGAAGCTATTCAAGTTTAACCATTCCCACCTACCACTACAATTAGATTCCACGTAGGACTACGTAAATTGTAGAAAAAAAACTATATAAGGCTTAGATTCTAAGTGGTATAACGTACTATGTTTACATATTGTCATCTTATGTTTACGCGAATATTACTCATCGAAATAAAACTAATGTAAACGGATTTTATAGCGGTTATTTATTAATTTAATCCGTTTAAATTAGTTTTATTTCGATATTATCTTCAGTTAATAAATTTGCAATCGTTTCTTAAGACGTAAACTCCAAAAAAGGTTGATTTTGTGTGACGTAGACACCCACAAAGTGCGGATTATCAGTTAGTTGAAGATACAGCAAATCGTGCGTCTGTTCAAATCGATGCCGCTTATAAAACTAAGAACGTAGTTTGTTCTATAAATGCTATATCAAACAAGACGGTTTCCAAACGCCCGTGTAGGGTTAGCTAATCCGAAAATAAGTTTTCCAGGAAAATTACCCGCCTTATCAATAAATTGGCTGACATTTCGGTAGCAAAAGTAACTTATTTTAATAACACGCGGGTAAGCTTGAATATGCGTGTGAGATGCGTGGTACGAAGTTCAGATGAATAATCAATAAATAATCAATTAGTTGATTGCTAATTATTAGATTTTATTCTTTAATATTATTTAATTCTTATGTTTTCTCTTTTTTTTTAAATTCCTGAAAGACAGGTGAAATTCCGGACATGTCAGGAAAATTCCTGTCATCTGGTAACCCTACGGCTGTATATATATATATATATATATATATATATATATATATATATATATATATATATTGTCTATCGGAATTTATATCAAAACAAACAATCGAATCGAATTCATTATGATGAGTTTAAGCCTTCGGCGAAGGAAAACATTGTGATGAAATCATAGTATTGGAGGTAAGGCCTTTGTAATGCCCTCATGGCTAGTAGCTACCATTGTCAAGTTGAAAATCTACCTGAGGTGCCAAATACCTGTAGGTGTGTTCCGACAGTTGTACTTGAGAGCCAGTCTCTCCACTAGGCTTAATGTGTCCACAATCTTGGGTCACACCATCACTTTACATTAAGTGAGATTGTGGCCATACGCTAAACCTTAAGCATGAAAAAAATAATTAGGAAGACATATTTATAAGTCACTAACTACTCATAGTTACTGTCATTCGCATCACTTAGCGTACGATGTAGGCTTTAAGAATTGGTTATTCAATTAAGGCCCTAGATATGGAAATATATAATATTAAGATGGAAATATATATTATATATATAAGAAATTCTATAAAAACTGAAATGAATACTAGCGTTAACTCTAAAGCATTACGTTTTCTGCTCGAATTAGCATACCATATATCTGTTTATCTCGGTACTGAATGCGACTGACGTGTCACGCTTCTGCATGTAACGCTCACCGAGCGAGTATAGCAGTGACCCGTTGACTGTATCTCACTCGATTCCTTAGTCGACTCGAGCCGGCTTTAACCTAACGAGAGTCACATAGCCTTGCGTTTCATGTCATTCTCATTCAATATTAACGAAATGTAGTGCTTAGTCCGTGGAAAGATATTTTCATTTATATAAGGGTATACAAAAATAAGATGTAAGAAAAGCAAATTTCACTATGCATTGTGTTCCGGTAGTTAAATTTATGATAGCCCAGTGGTAGCGTGTAGGAACGCCGCGTCATGACACGTGAGTTCGAATCCCATCACCTAAAATAAGCTTGAGCTTTTCCCCTGCTATTGTGGGTCCATGGGCAACGGTAATCACTGACCATCTAGTGATACGCTTGTGTTAGAGACCTTGGAAGTTGCGTCGAATCGTACTCAAAGTCTCGTTCTACAATCGTTATATTTTACAGCATTTTACAACAGAGCTTCCTCTTACAACACGAGATTTCCTCCGATCTATTGATCGTTCTTAATGTATATTCCTCACCAAGACGCGCTACTAGCCAGGATAACACTTAATCAAATAACCAACTTCTTTCAGAGTCATTACACTAACTGTAAGATCATACAACTTTTATAAATGCAAAATATAGTTATTGTTTGTAGTTGAATCATTTTATTGATTAAAAGTTTGTAGTATTATTATGTTTCTAGTATCCGTATGTGTTTGTACACCAATAAACACCAGACTTAGTATTTGACACTTGCTCGTTTGCCCCCCTATACAATAAAAAAGCCAGCTCATAATAACATTCTATCTCATTCTCTCACATCCTAAAACTAATATATAAATTTACTGCTATCCCTTATTCGTTACATATTTTCGTTTCGTGAAATCACATTTCACACCGTCGCAAAAGTAGTGTCACTTTAAATTATAGGAATCGCCTGAAATTATAAAAGGACTGAAATTTATTTGCAATCGTAGAAATTGCGCGTTATTCTCGCAGCCTACCCTTAAGGGACACGGCGTAATGATCAACAAACGGTTAACCTACTCTTGGTAATTTTAAGATAATTGATGTAATTCTCGAGCCCTTGAGCTTTCGGATTAAAGTTACGACTCAATCTGAGGATCAATTGAGACAGTCTCTGTTGCTAATAAGCTTTGGTGTTCGTCGGTAAAATTCAAAGTAAATAAATATAAATACAAATATAAAGAAACACGCTTAATATTATGTTGTACATTGATTAAGATATAGAATGTTCTAGACCACAGGCGCGACGGCATTCCGCACAATTAATTAGCTTTTACAAGTACATTAGAAAGAAAGTGAAATAAAGTAAGTTAGTGCTTGTGAGTGTTGTATTCGCGTGGGTGGTGTATGTAGCTGTGTGTGTGTGTGTGTGTGTGTGTGTGTGTGTGTGTGTGTGTGTGTGTGTGTGTGTGTGTGTGTGTGTGTGTGTGTGTGTGTGTGTGTGTGTTTGTGTAATTTGCGAGATATTTGCACGGGTAACTTAGTTTTATTTGATTAGTTACTAACTGTGTCCGAGACACCGTTTGAGTGGAACTAAAAATAATTTAATGATTTTTGCTCGTTTGTGTAACGCTTTTCCATACAGCTTTGCTTCTATTGGAGGTAGCGTGATGGTAAATAGCCTAAGACCTTCCTCATTGATTATCATATACAAAAATATACTTTGAAAACCGACTGGTAGTTCCTAAGATTAAAACTTCCTTCAAAAAAACTTTCCCGCTTAATATTATAACTATGTCCACGACTTCATTTGTGTGGGGCTTTTAATTAGTTAATAATCTTTACCCGATTTTTGGAAGATTTTTGCAAGCAAATTTGCTTCTATTAACGGTAGCGTGATGTTAAAAGCCTATCCGACTGTTAGTTCCTAAGAATAACGCGTGCAAACAAATATATAAACAAACTTTTCCGCTGGATAACTTTTACTAATATTATAAATGCGAAAGTGAGTTTGTTTGTTAGTTAAGCTCTCACGCCTAAACCGATAAATAGATTATGATGAGTTTTGGTAACAGAGGTAGATGGGAAAACTTTATTGGAAGTGGAGTAAAGAAATGGATGAACTTTTTATTGTGTTATCTGATTTGTTTGCCACAATCAATGTTAACGCGAGTGTAGCCGCACGTAAAATGTAATATTAATATAGATAGACAAATTGTCTACGTAGTTTTTCTTTTTTAATAGACCGTACGACGCCAGACCTCAGTCATACCTGATGGAAGATGTAAAAGCTGATTTACTTTTCTATTGAGTACCAGCTGAACCGGTGAACTTCATATCACCTATAATCGATGTTCTTTATTCTCTCTAATACTCGAATACGGTTTGACCCATTTTTACACGCTTTTTATTAACTTCACCTGTATGTTTGTTTGTGTGTTTGTTTGTATGTTTCTTTGTATGTCTGTTTGTATGTTTGTAACCTACTCCTTTGGGTGCGATTTTGACCCACTATAAACGGCCAGATTTCGTTCAAACTTTGTAGATTTATCGAGGACCGATGACAATACACTAATTTGATAAAATTATTCCATTTTTCAATTTGCAAAATAATATTTTTGTTAATTTATATAATTTTCATCTATAGTCGATAAGACAAGAAGCTTAATTTTTTTTTTTTTCAAACCTGCTATTATAAATAAAGCAAACTAAAAGTAGAAAATAAATAAAGGTTTAATAAAACTAAAAAACACGCTTTTTATAGAAAACTGAACTAAAAAAATAGAAAATAAGTTTTAATAAATTTAAATTAAGAATAGTGTTAAAAACTTTAATAAACATAAATTAAGAATAGTGTAAATAAAAAAATTAAAAAAAGCATGGGGTGCAAGGTGTCAATAGTTATAAATGTTTTATCGACAGATATGAGTAGAGTGATTATCATGTGATAATCTTGAAAGCACCCTACGCTTTTTTTTTTAAATAAAATACATTTTTTTTATTTACTCTATTATTAATTTATATTTATTGAATTTTTTAACAATATTCTTAATTTATGTTTATTGAAATTTTTAACACTATTCTTAATTTAAATTTATTAAAACTTATATTATATTTCTTTAGTCGAGTTTTCTATAAAAAGCGTGTTTTTTAGTTTTGTTAAACTATTACTTTTATATTGTTGTTTACATTTTGATTAGCTATAATCAATCCTCCAACATTAATTCGTTAAAATCAATAGAACTGTCTATATCGAAATATAGTTTCCGTTTTTCATTTCCTTTGGATATTTAATGAAAGCTGTTCATAACTCCAATTTATTAAATGTCTTTTAGTCATTCAAAATGTAAATATAAGTTGATTCGAACACACACCCCTTGACGCGGCGTCCATAAACACTACTAACTGTGCTATAATTGTTTCAAATTGAGCTATTATACCTTCATTACTTTTCATATTATGAGATTTCAATAAAAATCTGTTCGTTTTTTTAGTCCTGACTATAACGAACACAATAAAAAAACCGATTTACATAATATCGTACATAAATATCGGCGGTTAATTTTCTTACAAATATAGATTTTTTAATGTTCCGCTCAACTTACTTAATTTTTTCTTTCATAAGAACCTTCTCCTGACAATAATTAACACAACAAAAAAAAAAAAATGTCGAAAGTATATAATAAGATTTCGCTATTTTTATCTACATAATTATATAATCTTCAAAGTAGAGCGATCTCTCCGAACCTCAATATGTATATGCTAAATGATTGTCAAAAGAGACTCACTGTAATAGATTTAGATAGAAGATGAAAATAAAAAATAATGTGTAACTAGCCAAGTTTAAAAGGCCTTTCTTAAATGTCTGATATGTTATCAAACATCAAACGATGTTTTAAAAGATCAAGAATTTTTTATACATATATTTTTTAAAGAGCTTATAGATTGTACATTTAATTATTTGTAGTAAATATTTTTATAATTCATGGACATATCTTTTAAAACCATCTTCTTATTTTAGAAAAAGAGATGAATAGATATTATTTACCCTGGACATATTTATGCTGGTTATAAAGAATAAATTTAATATATTTTTGAGAGTTACAATATCGTGGTGTATTTTGGTATACAAACAAAGTTAAACTTTTTAAAACTATAAAAAATTAAAGGACGGCTGAGCAAGAAATGCATGGTGGTAGGGCTTTTTCTAATACCCACTTAGCTAACTACCGCCCTTAAGTTGAAGTTTGCCGTCAAATACATATAGGTGTGTTCCGGCAGTTACATTAGAGAGCTAGTCCCTCCGCTAATGTTAGCGTATCCACAATCTTGACCCACATTGTCACTTAACATCATGTAAAATTGTGGCCATAATGCTAAACCTTAACTATAAAAAATGCGTTCACATTTATTTATTTGTCTTCCAATGTAATTTGACAGTTCACAAAGAGGGCTACCTTGGCTCAATTATAATTCATCTATATATATAATATCAAAGTAATGAATATTTTAATAGGAACATGATCCAAAGAATTGCAATGCGAACATAAAGCGATGATAGCGCAGTGGTAGTGTGTACGGACTCCGTCTCAAGGGACGTGAGTTCGGATTCACCTATAATGAGCTTGAGCTTTCGGTAAAAGAAAACATCGTGACGAAACCATAGCTCATAACTCAAGTTAAAATTCTGCCACGAAATTCCAATAGGTGTGTTCCGGTAACTGCACTTGAGAGCCAGTTCCTCCACAGGTTTAGCGTGTCTACCAACCTAGGTCGTATCGCCACTTAAGATCATAAACGTTAATTATAAAAAAAATAATGAAAGAATTTTGTTTACGAAATTTACACTAAAATAAAAAATGGTATGTGCTAAAAGTCACACAACAGAAGTGTAACATCACTATATCTCTCTCGCTTCCTCAGTCGCCTCGAGACGACTTTACCCGAACGAGCGTCACACAAAAAAATAAGTTTCCAGATCAGAATTTCAAAACGCTGCGCGTCGATGTTTCGTAACTTTGACAACGGCCAAGGTAGTAGTCGCTACGGATTCGTGAAGGCTGTACGTCCTTATAACCTATGCACGGTTTACGATTACTCTTTATCGTAAAAGTTAATATTCTACTAGGCTTAATATAATGATTAAATTATTTTTTTATTCATAATAATTTTAACATTACCGAAGCAACTAGGATGATAATTTTTTTTAACCTAATTATTAGTATAAATAAAATCGAATAGGTATATAAACTTAGTAAATGTAATTATTAAAGTGTTTTTGAGGCTATGTATATTTGTAATTATTTATAGGAATAACTGTGTTAGTGGTCTGTGCTATATATACTATCTATAAAAAAAAAAGTATCAAAGCTAACGACGGCGTTTTGGCGCGATTTTAATCTGACATGTTGTTTTATTCTAATTCAAAAAATTAAGTAATTGTGTGTGTGATATAGTTTTATTATTATACTAGTGAAGTGAAATGTAAATAATAATTCGGATTGTGTTATAATAGTTGTCGAAAAATAAAACCTGAATAGTTTTAACAAAGTATTCACCATTTTGAAAAAACTTTGTATGGACATAGAGGTTTGTAAAAAATACTACGTGACGTTGGCATATCTAATGGTGTATGAACAGGTCGCCACTAAGTAGGAAGTTTAGTAGAAAACCTAATAATTTTATTATAGGTTTACAAACATACACTCTATGCAATTGTGTTTAAAATTGTGTTGTTTGTATGAAAATACTATATTATCCTAAAAAGTTTGGAAAATCCAAAAGTACACGCCTCATAATTTTTTATTTTTTTTTGTTTACTTATAACAATTAAACCACATGGAATCAGACCGTGAAAAGTAATAGGGTTCTATTCCTAATTATACTGAAGCGTATGAAAAAAAAAGCTCCGATTAGTAAAGTATTTCGGTCGTTATTGTGATAACACACAGGATCCGCACATACAGACTCACGGACGTCCGAGACAGAACTTTTTTTAAACAGTTTTTTAACTAGTTTAAGTAACAAAAATAGTGTTTTTTCTTGATACGTGTGTGTATATATTATTTTATAAGTGCAATATATGATAAATAGAGAAATTTTAAGTTTGAAAAATCAGTTGTTTTGCGTGAAGTCGGTTGGTAAAGTTTTGGCAATAAAAATAATTTAGTTAAAAAAATGGTTCAAAGCGCGTACGATAGTGACGAATTAGTGTTCAATTTAACTACATCTGAAACCGAGAACAACTTCTCGGACACTTTTAATACATCAATAAGTACTACGCCATACGACCCTTTGGAGGAAGTGAAGTTAAAAGATCTAGGACCAATTCTTGCGACATACAGTTTTCTACTGGCTGTGGGTGGGATCGGCAATGTGGCTGTGCTTACCGCACTGATGAAGTCCAGGCGGAGGAAGTCGAGGGTCGATCTGCTGATGACCCATCTCGCTGTGGCTGATGTGTGCGTTACTTGTGGAGTTATTCCTTTGGAGGTGAGTAGTTGAGGCTTTGAAAGTGCAGTGATAATGTGTTCTGACACGCTTCTAGTAACTACAGAGTACCTAAAACACTATCTGGTTGCTTGCTCTCAATTATTATTCCCGGAGTTCAAATGTGACCAGGATGACTGAGATTAGTCGGGTATTTTTCCAAAATTGTGTTTATTTGTAAAAAGATTTCGAAACGAATTTCATATTGACTGAACGTGTTCTGTGTGTCTGTGTAATTTGTTTGTTTTATCATCATATGGGCTCCCATTATAAATCGGCGCTGCATTACTGTTGTACTAGACATTTTTCTGAATGGGTGTGTTCCAATTGTTGGATATATATTTTTTCTTTTCTATTTTTCTAATGTGTCAATTCTTGTTTCTGTCAATTCTTGTTTCTGTCTAATTTGTTTGTGTAGTTTATTTTAATTGTAAGGTTGTTCCATTAGTAAAGTAGTTCTTTCTTTCTTTCTATATATGATCAGCATAAATATGTATATAAAGTTTATATACTTAACTTACCCGAATACCTACTAAACAAGTGCAAATATTACACAAATTAGAAGTGTTCATCGGAACGAAATAACATTGATATGTGACTAACATTTGTATATTATGCATTTTTTTTTACATGGAAGCACTATACCTATATACTAAAAAAGTACAAAGTCTATTTCTAATATTTTTTAACGATTTGGGCTTCATTAAAAGAGCCTCCACGAATGACGACACTCGAGTACGTCCGGGGCACCCCGGGCAGTCAATCTAGATTCCAAATTTACTGACTGGCCAATATTTTCACCACGTAACAAGCGTTTTTTTTTTAATACGGCCTGTCACGACACGTAGAGAAAGAAGATTTATCGTAATCATACCTCTTTGAAGATGTAGGCTTAAACTGTTTTTTTTTAATCAATTGCCTTCTGTGGGTACTGTGAGTTGTGTATTTATCAAAATACGGTTTCACGATCTGAGCCGAAGATCTGATTTTCTGTATACTTTTTAGGTTCACAGGTTTAGCGTGTCTGCCATCTTGGGCCGTATCGTCACTTAAGATCAGGTGAGATTATGGCCGTAACGCTAAAACCTTAACTATAAAAAAAAAAAAGTTTTATCGTTATGCCCCAATCTCATTTTTTATGGAATAGGGGGAGTTGGCGTGTGACCTGATGGTAAGTGATCACCGCCGCCCATGGACAGCCAAAACTCCAGGGGTATCGTAGGTGCGTTGCCGGCCTTTATTGGGGAGACTGGACCTCAAGTGTAACTGCCTGAACACATGTATTGGTATTTAGCGGCAGATTTTCAACTTGTGGTTGGTAGCTAGCCAGTTGGGCATTAAAAAAATCCCTACCACCATGCTATGGTTTCTTCACGATGTTTTTCTTCACCAAAAACTCAAGCTCATTGTAGACGGTTGGATTCGAACTCACGTCCCATGACGCAGCGTTCCTACACACTACCACTGAGCTATCATCGCTCCAATCTGATGTAAAGTGATGATTTGGCCCAAGATGGTGCATCTCTCTTACCTCGTGTGTTGATAGAGTAAGTACGTAATTTTTTATACCTATCAACAAGAACATTGGGCTGGAAACTCCACATTACCGTGCTATTTACTTTAAAAAAATAAAATAAAGATACTATGGATTTTATAAATCAATAAAACTCAGAGCTTATTTATATTGCACTCTAGGAAAAGGAATAAATTATGATACAGCGACCTCATTGAGGACGAGTGTGCTTATATTGAGATGTTTCTGTGGAATAAATACATTCAGCAAGCGCTTTAAACGCAAATAATATAAATACGAATTTGCGTTAGTTGGTTTATCTGCAAATTTGTCACGATAATCTGTTTTAATATTTTCATATTTTTATACCATTTGTATAGGGTAGGTCTATTTCTAATGTTCGTTTGGCTAGCTACCACTCTCAAGTTGAAAATCTGACACTAAATACTAATAGGTGTGTTTCCGACAGTTGCACTTGAGAGCAAGTTTTACCAAAGGTTTAGCGTGTCCACCAGCTTGGACCGTTGCGTTACTTAATATCTGGTGAGATTATTGCCATAACGCTAAATCAATAAACTATAAAAAAAAAACTGGAAAGCACTGGCTTCCTGTGTGACCTTAGTAAGGCAAAGTAATAAATGAATTTTAGGCATTTAAAAACCATTAGAAAAAGAATGCAGCTATTGTATTATTTAGAGGGAGAGTTAAATTAGTTTGGTGTAAGATTTAAGATAATACATAATATAGAACAGAACACATCACCCCGTGATTTTTTTTTATTTTTTTTTATGTTGCATAGTGACTGTACTGCACCTGGTGTTAAGTACAGTACAATTCAGAACAGCGGTGACTGACAATGATCCAAAATTCACAATCAGTCACCGCTGTCATGCTGGCCTGCTTAGATACCTTTTCACGCCTCTTTTGAAGGACCCTATGTCATAGGAGGGTGGGAACACGCTGACCGGAAGACGGTTCCACAGCTCCACTGTACGACATAAGTATGAATCAGCAAACTTTTTAGTTCGCGATTCAATAGGAATCACCGTGGAACTGTGACACCGAAGTCGCGCCCGCGGGTTTCTGTAGTGGAATTGCATGGTGGTAGGGATTTTTCTAATGCCCGTATGGTTAGCTATCACTCTCAAGTTGAAAATATGCTCCCAAATACCGGTAGGTAGGTGTGTTCCGGCAAATACACTTCGAGAGCCAGTTCCTCCACTAAGCATAGCGTGTCCGTCCTCTTCAGCAACATTTGACATTAGGTGATTTGTGGCCATAACGCTAAACCTTAACTATAAAACAATTAAATATTAATTCAACGTGTAATCGCATCGGCTTAATTTCATATTTTATGGTTTTTACTTTAATCTCTCCAAACAATTTCACTTAGGTATTTTACAAATCGTATATATAAATGAAGTAGCGACCTGTGGTGTTTTAAATAATCTTGTGATATTTTTATTATATTTGATTATTCGTAGTCATTTAAAGTCCAAAATGTTTGTTTAAAACGCGGTACAGAATAGAATTTATAAGGACCTTAACTCTCAAGTAAGAGTTTGTCAAGTTCTGCTTGACACTTGTACGATTTCATATTTTACTAGGTCTTCGGAAACTTGCGTCTTTGTGTGGTACAAAAACGTAGGTAGGTAAACTGTTTGTTTTGTCAAGAACAAAAAGTTAAATTGAGTTAATACGTATACTGCTAAGTTCTCTTTGAACGTTTCCCTTCGACCTATCTATATAATAAGTCTTTAATTATGAAATTGCCGTCCTGCAATTCTGCAGTACTGGCTATGTCAAATAAAATCACTTTTGTTTGGCTAAGAATTCTAATTTCAAATTAATTTTAATTTCAAAATCTTTTCCCGGAAGTAGTCATTTGTTTGTTAATTAGTGTTATGTTTTCATCTCTTTTTGTTTTTCTTTTCATAGCAATATAAGTACATCTAGCCAAATATTACTATGATAATAAAGTGCTAGAGGTGTGTAATGCGGATATTCAGCCATGAACGACCTCCGAACATATTAATACCCTGATATATTTTATTCTTATAGCTAATGTTGTTTACAGCAGAACTTAATACCCTTTTTCATATCACTAACCTTGTTTGTTCCCAGTGACGGATTTAGGTAATGGCCCACAAGCCCCGGGTCCATGGAGGCAAATTCTAGGGGCGACAAAGCAATTTTGAAATCGGTTTAACGTTTCTTTTCTTACTTTGACAACCTCAAAATAGTGTAATTTATTTCCTTATTAAAAGCATTGTATTATAATTATTATTGCTATTAACATATAAGGACGTTATATTATTTTAAATCTAGGACGCTATTGAAATTCAGTTCGTCACCGTTTAGTCTTCGTACAGAACAGTGTTTCTCAGCTTCAGTGTGTTCAGCTTGCGCTAATATTTCAGATATCATCATAATTTTGTCCTGTTCCTAAGTTATTTGGAGTCGGCGCAATACGTTTTGCCCTTCCATATATATATATATATATTATTATTGTTGAGGTTTTAGCGTTATGGCCATAATCTCACCTGATCTTAAGTGTCGATACAGCCCAACTTGGTAGAAACGCTAAACCTTTGTAGGAACTGGCTGTCAAGTGCAACTGCCGGAACACACCTATTGGTATTTGGCGGCAGAGTTTCAACTTGAGGGTGGTAGCTAGCCAGGCGACATTAGAAAAAGCTCTACCACCATGCTATAGTTCCTCACGATGTTTTCCTTCGCCGAAAGCGGAGGAATTGTAGGTGGAGTGGATTCGAACTCACGTCCCTTGACGCGGAGTCGTGCACACTACCTCTGAGATATCATCTCTGTCAGCTGCCATCTCTTCATTCAGTTTTTTTTCTATCTCAGCCTTCCTCTTCCTTTCCATGCTTCAAAATTCATATCCATTACTTTTCTGATCACATTCGTTTCCTCTTTTCTCGTGACATGTTAAAACCAAGACAAGCGATTCCCTTTCAACTTCTCTACAACTGGTGCCACTTTCAAACTTCCTCTTACTTATTCCTAACTTTGTCTTTTCTTATAACACTACACATCCATCTCAACATTCACATTTCTGCTGCATATAATCGACACTCACCCGCCTTCTTACTACTTACTAATGGATAGCTTACTATATTATACTAGACTAAATAGCAACCTACCCGGCTTTGCACGAGTAATTGTATCATAGAAGGTAGACACAACGTTAATACACTTTAATATATATATTTTTAAGTAGAACACATCCGTAATACATTTTTTTCATATAGCTTCACTACTTCACTTTTGTCTATATTGGGTATACAGATAAAGAAAGGTAACTTTACATTCTGTCGACAGATTGGTTGGAAATATACGAACGCGTGGTTGGTGGGCAATTTCTTCTGCAAGCTCTTGCTGGTGCTTCGCGCCTTCGGACTCTATCTCTCATCCAATGTTCTCGTCTGCATATCTATTGACAGGTGAGTTGATTTTACAATGTGCAAGTTTCTATATTTCCTTATCGCATGTTATCGTTCTGAAATGTCACAATGAAGTAGGACATCGGAACCCGAGATGTTGTTGCAGTGATTTTTGAGGCACTCCTCGATCACCTAGGAAACTAAAACTTTCTTGAATCGATTCAGCTTGCCGTCTAATTTGAAAATATGTAAAAACATTTTGACTTCTTAATTTTATTTAATTATTACTTATTACAACACAAATTAAATATAGCCAAAGGTACTGTGGGTGTCCATAATAAGACACATCTCTCTTATATTTACTATTATTGGCCTAACAGTCGAAAATCGATCATAGCCTTTATAGCAAATTTTAGGAAATTCTTGTAAAAGTGAGGGGAAAAACTGTGTTAATTTTTTTAATTCTTAGTTCGTCAATAGTTAATAAACAAAAAAAACAAAGAGAATTCTTTGTCAGATTTCGACTTCAACTTCACGATCCATCTACTGGTTTAGGGGGCATTCAAGTAATACGTAACGCAATTTTCGATGGTTTTTGACCCTACCCCATGTAACGCACGGGTTGTTCTTTAATTCCTCGCCCCCCTTCTCAATCGATACGTAACACCCAAGTGACCATTTTTACATAAACATCATAATTATGTCGTACCTTTTTTTACTAACAGACTTTTAAAATAAAATAACTCATTTATCTTTGGCAATGCGATTAAAAATAGTCGATACAATTAGATAAAAACAAAAAAAAATACGTAACAGGATGTTCGAACCACCCGTTCGCCTTTATCACGCATCGTAACGTTATACAAAACCCCATCCCTCAATGCGTTACATAATTTTTGAAGGGCCTCTTACGGTCGCCTTGCCGCTACCACCACGCTGAGAGCTGTAAGTTCAAATCCTGCACAGGGCAGTTATTATATAATACGTATTTATTGGCTTCAGATAACATAACCCGAGTTACGAATATTAAAGACCTTGGATTTGTGTTTGACGCCAAACTTACTTTTAATGATCACATTAAGATTCTAGCAGTGGAATGCTATAGCCTTGGTTTCCTACTTCGGAACTCGAGGTCTTTTGTGAACCAAACATTTCGAAGTTATTATTTACGAAGCTCTCGTTCGTAGTAAATTAGAATCGTCGTCTCTTATATCTAATCCACATGAGAATTATATACAGCCTTTTATTAGAGAAAATATGATAGACATTTTTGCGGCTTCTTTACATGACAAAATACGGTTACCACCCCCGCACTTATACTCAACATAATTTTTCCTAGTTATGTTAGATTTCTACTCGCTTGAGTGTCAACGTAATTATGAAAGTATAATTAGAGATGCTATGATCATAAGAGGTGACTCTCATTGCATAGAACTTGTGTGTAGATTATGTTAACTTTATTTACCAAAGATTACTTCGTCGTGACTTAGCATGTCGTTCTCTAGCGTACTGGAACTCGCTCCTTAATCAAATGCTTAGTCATCTTAATAGGGTCTTTGAACTGTTCCCAGTACTCGATCTGTTTTTTTTTTATACTTAAGGTTTAGCGTTATGGCCAATAATCTCACCTGATCTTAAGTGACTATATGACCCAAGTTGGTAGACACGCTACACCTGTGGAGGAACTGGCTCTCAAGTGCAGCTGCCGGAACACACCTATTGGTATTTGGCGGCAGGCTTACTACAACTTGAGGGTGGTAGCTACCCAGGCGGGCATTAGAAAAAGCCCTACCACCATGCTATGATGCATGTTTGCTGATGAGTGGAAGGAATTGTGTACCACATTCAGGGTCTATTGCGAGAGGTTGGAGTGGCTGCATTATTTAATTTTTATGGTACAGTTTAGTTTTATTTAATTAATCTATTCTATTGTTTTATATTTTAATTGTTCGGCTTACACGGTGTAAGATATCTGTTAAATTGTGAAAATAAATAAAATAAACAAATTTTGTTCTGAATCTGGGTGTTACTTTGCATCCAGAAGGTAAGATGCTAAGGCCTCCGCGACACATGGCTAGATCATTAGTGTGAGAGCTGTCTAAAAAATAGACAGTAGAGAAAAGGACGCTTGAACTACTTGGTCTTTCCATATATGTATATACAACTAACTGGTGCCCTCGACTTCTGTCGTGTTTTCCTCGTCAATCAATCCAAGGTTTTGTTGTAGATTCTTCGCGGTGATATATCCACTACGGTTGCCTGAAGCTAGGAAGCGGAGTAAGCAGATGTTAGTTCTCGCTTGGGTCGCGGCGCTCGCTTGTAGCTTACCGCAGGTAAGTCTCTAGTTGGTAATATAGAAAACGATAAATAAGTGCGATGGCCATTTAATACTTGATACCGATAGGTATGTTCCGGTAGTTTACTTGAGAGCCAGTGTCTTTACAGGTCTAATGTGTTCACCATCTTAGACTACATCGTGATTTAAGATCAGGAGAGATTATGGCTATAGCGCTAAACTTTAACTATAAATATGTATGTATATAGATACATCCATAAAAAATGTAGGGAGCGGAAAATTACTTTTGATTCGACACGAACCAAGTTACGGGTGCAAATAGCTCTTTATATATAGGGATATAGTTATAGGGTGCGTATTTTAATGACAGAATATAGTGATAGAAAAGGAAGTTTATAACACTGATTAGTATAAAGTGCGATGCGAGACCGGCTTTGGGCTCTATCCATGCCAAGGGCCAGCCACAACGGCACCCTTGTGCTCGCTGCCTCGGGGCTGAGTGCCCTCAGCATTCGCCCCAAAAAGTCCTGCCAAGCTGTAAAAGTTATATTTGTCTATTATTGACACTGCTTTGATGTTTATGCTGTAAATCATTATCGGGAATGGTTTAGACTGGGCGGAGAGATGCACGAGCGGTGAAGGTGAGTTTTACCGCGCGTCGACAAAGGTGCCTTAAATCTATATCTGATTTGCAGGTCTCGGAGACTGTATCGTGTTATCGTCTCTCTGTCACAACGATTAGGTTTCACGATGTACCCGGAGGTTTCACGATGTACCCGGAGGTTTCACGATGTACCCGGAGGTTTCACGATGTACCCGACTGATGCACTGTGATTCAGTGGTTTGTTAAGAAGTTCGTATATCATTCTAACTTTATTACTGATCGGATTATCTTGTAACAACTGCTCGACTATTATTATTCAATTATCCGGTACGATTATTATCACCTTATTCTACATATTGTAAAACTCTTTTATCTTATCCGTCGTGGTTAATAGTTGGCACGTACTATTTGGTTCTACACATCTCTAATACGTCTGTCCATTGACTAGTTCCGGAGCTGCTATATCACTGCATTAGTATTGTAAGACACACACACACTGGAAACGAAAAACGAACTACATGAAATAGATTATTAAAACAACTTTTATAAAATCTCGTCATTACAATTTGAATTTATAAAGTTATTTTTAACCAAACTTGAAATTATCAATTCCAGTCCATAAAGTTATTTCTAATCAAACGTGTAAATATTTAAATCCTTTTATATTATAATTAATATATAGAGACGAACAACGATAAAGCTAACATTATAAAGAGACAATCAACGACCAAGCTAACAATGTATATGGCACAAAGAACTCATATGCCATAATGATGAGCTAAATGTAACATTGACTTACGGATTAAAGTTATTACGTTAACAAATCACATTACCGAGCTTTTCTTTGTGAGTTTTGGAGTAAAAACAATCTTCAGTAATACTGAAAATATTATCTCAATACTTAAGAACGTGAGTTGAGAACAACTAGGGTTGCCACCGTTTTTACAAGTAATAATAGACGTTTTTAAATCAATACCCTTACTAATATTATAAATGCAAAAGTATTTTTTTTTATTATCCTGGTTACACCTAACGTAACCTCAGTACGGTAGAGGGACAGTAGCGACTGTTGAAGGAGAAAATGCCGTCAGTCGTTTGCTTGTTTGTTTGTTACGGCTGAATAGATTATGATGAATTTTGGCTTAGAGATAAATGGGATCCTGGAGGCTACTTTTTTTTTTTGCGAAAACATTAGCGGAGGTTGGGTAAACAGAGGGATAAACTTGGTATAAAACCTTTTATTGCGTCATTCGATTTGTTTGACTAAAACAATCTCAACGCGAACGAAGCCACACGTAAAATCTAGTTTAATTTAAAAAATATAGCGTTTTTCGGAATTTTAGAGGGAAAATACAGGATACATATATTTCTCATTATTTTAGAATTTTCTTTTTCATATGTATTGCGATTTTTTTTTTTTAATTTTGCTACTTATTGATCAGGAGCAGTAAATGGCTTTTTATTCCTAATGTAACTGTTAAATAATGTAAGAAATAGCTGTTGGACTTCCAATAATAAAAAAAAATCCGTTATGAGTACAATCTTACCTAACGTTTAGCGACGATGTGACCGAAGATGGTGGATTTGACGGCAGATTTCTAACTCGAGGGTGGTAGCTACCCAGACGGGCATTAGAAAAAGCCCTACCACCATGATATGGTTTCATCACGATGTTTTCCAACACCGTAAGCTTGAACTCATTGCAGGATTGCGAACTCACTTCCTCTGACGCAGGCTACCACTGAGCTATCATCTCTTTACGATAACTATTTATTTATTGATTACTTACTGACCCGGTGAACGTCGTATCACATATAATCCATGTTCTTTTCCTGAGAGATTTCAATTATATTTTCTTTATGTGATAGCTAAAAATATATAATACTATTGATAACCGCAAGATCTCCTTAAACTCGACTGACTCTAATATGATTTCGTGTGAAAGGACGACACCTCTCTTCAATTATACAGCTCTTGTGGTGTCAGCGGGATGAGATGTGACATTAATTTAGATTTTTTGTGTAATAATAATACGTAATTATGAATAATGAACATTTTCGCGATTTCGTAAACGTTGATCTTATTAAATGCAATTAAATTATCCACGGGGAAGTGACAGCCGAGCGCTATTAATCAGGACCACTCGTCGAGTTCATCAAATTCGATCCGGCCGTTTTGGAATACAAAGGGAGGTTCCATTCGGTTTACAAACAGATTTCCCTTGTATATATATATATTAACTGTGTTCGTAACTTCGTCCGCGTGAAACTTAAAACTATTTAATAAGTTTGCTATGCTTCTGTTGGTGGTAGCACGATGTTAAATAGCCTTAAGTCTTCTTCAAAAATTGCGTTATCGGATATAAAAATTATTTTTCGAAATGCGACTGGTAGTTCCTAAGATTAGCGCGTTTAAACAAACAACCAAACAAACTTTTTCCCTATTAAATATTAATATAGTCTTAGATCTATAGGAGATGTATTATCTCTTTACAGTATAATAATGTTCAAAATAAATAATAATTGTTCTGACCCATCACCCCGGAAAATTGAATTAAACTGAATTCCCAATTCAAATGGACTTGAATTTTTTAATTCAATTTGATTGGATCCCACGGCCGCAGTCAAATTTCGAACGGGTTAGGAAATGTTATTGTCAAATCAATTTAAAATATTTGTCTTCCTCAACTTAATTATTAGGTAAAACATTCGATAGGTTTGCGTTAACAACGGGTAAAGGGTAACATGTTTCTCGCAAATTGAATTCTGTGGTCGATGACCGTAATTAATCCAGCCCGGAAGCGGTTAGCATAATCAGTTCGGGGTCCGTATCAGAATCCCTTGAAGGGTCCTTTTAAAGTATAATAATATTAATAATAATCATTAAAAATAAACGTTTTTCTTTCCCGAAACATTTAACACATATGATTGAAATAAAAAATAAATAAATTAAAAGAATACAACATCAAAAAAAAAAACTGTAACATCTACACAGGTATTACTAAATATCACGTGTTTCAGTGTGCCTTACGGCAAAGGCCGCCTCTAACTCTTTCCACTGTTTTCTATCTGCTGCCACTCTTATCCAAAGGGGTGCTATGGTCGTTTTCATTTCGTCCTCCCTTCTTCTTTATCGTCATCTTCTTGCTTTGCGACTTCTTTTCGATACCAAACTATCACCTGTTTGCACCATTTCTTTTTCTTGCATCGGGGCGTATGTCCAGTCCACCTCCATTTCTGTTGATCGATACGTGATCAGATATCTGTCAACTTCGTTTTGCGCCTGATGTCTATACTTCTATCTCTATCTATTAGTTTATTTGTTTTTAAGTATTACGTAACGAAATTTTTGAAGATTTTAGGACCACCTCCGCTCAAGTAACGCGCCGTAACCTTTTATTGTACCACCCCTCCCCTTAAACGTTACGAGACACCTAAATGTCGAATATTACCTAAAACTCCTAATTATGTTCTACCTCTTTCTACTAATAAACTCTAAAATAAGTAACGTAATATAACGGAAATATAAAATAACGTAACGATTTAGCAGAACCTTCCAAATTGCATTACGTAATAATTTAACGTCCCCTAATTTATCTTACAATTGCAGGTGTAAGTGGTTACGATAAATGTTTTTGAAGTGAGAACTTCTTTAGCATTGAAGTGATTTAAAACTCATGAAACGAAAAAGCGACAGTGAAAAACACAACCACATATACTGCTTAAGCTTTTGAGCTAAAATGTCAACTAATGTTAAGTGAAAATCTGGTTCAAGATTGAGGACACGCTAAGCGTTGAGCGGCAGTCCTTCCGCACCATCGCAACGATGCTAAATATGTTTTCACTTCAAAAACAGTTAAAAACGATGATAGTTCAGTGGTAGTGTGTACGACTCCGCGTCAAGGGACGTGAGTTCGAATACAACCACCTACAATGAGCTTGAGCTTTCGGTGAAGGAAAAAGTCGTGAGGAAACCATACCATGGTGGTAGGGCTTTTTCTAATGCCCGCCTGGCTAGCAACCACACTTAAATTGAATCTGAATTAAATCTGCCGCCAAATACCAATAGTTGTGTTCCGGCAGCTGCACTTGAGAGCCAGTTCCTCCACAGGCATAGCGTGTCTACCAACTTTGACCGTATTGTCACTTAAGATCGAATACTAACTATATAAAAAAAAAACATAATCACTTACTACAAAAAACTTATTAACCTAAAAACATCTATCATAAACACACATTACGAGAGGTATAGACATTGTTGATTGATCTTCCTAATGTAATTATAATCCATCAATAGTTTTTCCTGCTATCGGTTTATTTCGGGTTACACTGAATGTAATAGCTGTGGGAATTCATTAAAAAAATAATGCTTTATAGGGTTAGAGTGTAGGTAAAATGTCAACTGATATTAAGCAACGATATGGTAAGCCTTGTGGACTCAAGCGGCACTTAAGTGTCTGGAAACAGCTAAGGCATTTGGGAATAAATTTTCAACTGAATTGTGAAGTTAGAGAAAGTCCTACTGACATGCTATGGTTTACCACATCACGATATAAACAAAAAATATTTCAAGTTCACGACGCAAAAGAATTCTAGATTTCAGATAGATTTTATAAGCCTTCTTTTTTTCATCGTATCGAAACAAATTTTATTTAAAACAACATTCGTGTCGTGGGTAACAAATTGGTCAGTGTAGTTGGTCAGACCTGACTGGCCAGGGTGCGTCGGAAGTACTCGCGTATCGTCACCTGCGGAAGCTCTTTTCATACCATCTCATTTAATATGTGAAGTTTAAACTTAGTCTATACAATGGTACACTCTCTCCATATAACAACAAGTCATAATAACACTATAAAATGTACAGTTCCTTATGTTTGGTTATATAGAGGTTACACTATAGTTTTTCCATTAGCTGAATTAATTTGTATAATTTTTATGTGTCACTAGCTCTTCCCTGCGGCTTCGCTTGCGTTATTGATTTAGGCAAACCAATCTAATGACGCATTAAGAAATCATACAAAGTTTATCCCTCTCTTTACCCCACTTCCAATAAGTTTTTCCAATACCAAAATTTATCACAATCGATTCAGCAGCTTAGGCATGACAGCGTAACAAACGAACAAACTCACTTTCACATTTATAATATTAATTAATCATAAAGATGAATTGACGTACCCATATTGGTTATATTTAACAAAATAATTACTGCCTTGTATTTTACCTTCATCATGAAAAAGCCAATTTGAGAGTAGCTAATACAACATTACATTTTTATCCAAGTTAATATAAATAATAATAGACTTAATACAATAGAGTGGTAAAAAATTCTGGGCGAATCGCTATAAGCTATGATTTAGCGTTATTAAAAATAACAAGAGCGTATTGTTTGCAAATTTTGTAATGCTAAATGATGAGATTAAAACATTTTGCTTCTAATCATTTTTAGGGTTCAGTGAAAAAGAAACGCTATATCAATTGGAGATAATATATACTGAGTTCGGGCGCTTATTTGTTGTTGTATAAAGCTGGAGTTCTTGTCCAGACTATAATATGTTGTATCTTCCATGCGCGATACGGTGGTATTGCGCGATACAGTGACACTCTACATCACTGAAAGTATATCATCTCACCGCATGCCAGCTATGCACACTCACACGTTAAGTACACGGTTCTGTAAGCGACTACGCCCGCGGCCCTTGCGCGAATTTTGCAAATTTACAGCCTCACAATGCTGGAAATATTTACCTCCACCAGTTCGTAGTCAAAATAAAGTTGAAGCGTTGAAGCGTTTAAAATAAAGTTTAAAAGGTTTTACTACAAGAGCAGATTGGTAACTTTAAATGAACCTCTTAGGTATGATCCGATTTATAATTTATATATTCGCCCTTTTAAATAATAGTAAAAAAAAAAAGTTTTTTGTATTTTTGTGTTCCCATGCGTCACAAATAAATGTTGTGCCTATTATATATAACTTTAAGAATGTCTACTGATGTGCGTGACGTCGCCTTCAGAGGGTCCAGTCAGAATACCAGCGCTGCACTATATCAGTGTAGCTGTTATGCTGAGACTGGTACCAATTTATCCACACATTACGTTCTTTTTTGTTTATTTTTTTGTGATCTTGCTGTACTGTTCTGTATATTTTTTTATTTTTTGTTTATTTTCTTTTATCTATTTACAATATCATTTGCTGTGTGTTGGATAAATAAAACTTTCTTTCTTTCTTTCATTATAAGGTGGTGCTAGGATGACTAAATTAGTAAGTTAGGACCTGTTGGTTAGTTAGGATCGCGAATTTTTGTTCACTTTCCCGCAGCAGCCCAAGCCGAGGTTCGACCATTCTGGCACCCTTGCGCTGGCACCCTTGCGCTCGCTGCCTCGAAGCTGAGTGCCTTCAGCACTCGCCCCAAGGAGTTCGGTGAAGCTGTCAAAGCCTTTAAGGCTAACAGCGTACGTCAAGTCGAAAAAAAAAATGTAGCTTCCTCTATATTAGCATTTTTATCTGTATATTTTTAATTTTATAGATTTATTGCTATGGCTACAATCTCCGCTGAAGTTAAGTGATGTTGCGGCCCAAGATGGTAGATACGCTAAGCCTAGTGTGAAACTGGCTCTCAAGTGCAACTGCCGGAACACACCAATAGGTATCCGGTGACAGATTTTCAACTTAAGGGCGGTAGCTAGCCAGGCGGACGCTACCATCGTACTGTGGTTTCATCTGTGCAGTCAAACAGTAGTTTCTTTTACATAATATATAGGTAACTTTTTAATCCTCTTATACAAAAACAAATATTTAATTTTACCGGTATCTGAGTATATAAAAATACTATATTCTATTACTTAGAATATAAAAGCTGTACATAATATTCAAGATCTTACTAAGTCGATACCTATTGTAAACTTTCAAAGTTTAACAAACCTAAGTTTTGTCACGGAAATGGATATTGCGTTTCATTGAATTCATCGCAAATCCGATAACCATTCAAAACCTATATCTTACCGAAGACCTGCCCGGCACTGTATTAAGGTTTACGCAATAGATAAACTGCGTTTTTCTATTTTATAGTTAAGGCTTAGCCTTATGACCATAATCTTACCCGATCTTAAGTAACGTTGGTAAAGTTATCTCAAGTTGGTAGACACGTTAAACCTTTGGAGGAACTGGCTCTCAAGCACAACTGCCGGAACACACCTATTGGTATATGGCAGCAGATTTTCTACTTGAGGGTGGTTGCTAGCCAGACGGGCATCAGATAAAGCCCTACCACCATGCTATGGATACCTCGCGATGTTTCCTTCATTGTAGGCTCATTGTAGGTGGTTGTATTCGAACTCACGTTCCTTGTCGCGAAGTCGTACACACTACCACTGAGCTATCATCACGATTGGTTAATCTTTCTGTTGCGAGCACTTCTACCTATCTGTAATACTTTATTATACTAATTAGAGGCCTTTCATAAAATATCCCTTATTCACACCCCCCACTCCTGCCTTTCGTCACGCTATATTACACATTCTACGACCCTCCTATCAGTGACGATGTATTCCAAGGCGGTATACACATTAAGCCTAGTGATGGGGCTGACTCTCGTGCAACTGCCGAAACATACCTGTAGGTAGTCGATCAATCCATAGTTTTTATTACATATTAACCAAGCTAATTTAAAAATAAGCAACTTGGTTAAGGGGGCTCAGGTACGGTTAGAGGCAAAAACGCGAACGAAGTCGGGAACATAGCTTTTGTATTGTGATGTCACTTAACATCGAGATAAGTTCAAAAAATAAAAATTCATTTTAGGCCCTAAGAAGGCGCTTATGAACGTTAAATTTACCACTGGTTCGGAAAGTAACGCAGTCGTCCAGAAGAACTGGCAAGAAACTCGATCTGCATCTTTTTATTTTAGGTCCTACAATAAGCCTCTTTCCGTTCTTTTCCTTGGTCTGTATACCGTTTTTGTCTCTGTAAACTATAATACTAGCTGTGAATTCGCTCGGTTTTAATACTCCCCGTGTATAAAATATGATAACAATATATCCTTAGTAATATTATGAACGCGAAAGATTTTAAGTATTGACGTATAGATGTATGGATGTTTGTTACTCTTTTACGCAAAAACTACTGAATGGATTTTTATAAAACCTTACAATAATATAGCTTATGCATCGGAATAACACATAGGCTATAATTTATAAAGATATTGTGTGTATTGTCCAAAACATAACAATAAGTGTCAAGTAAGTAGCAAAAAATTATATCCCATCTTCAAGCTATTCTTACGTGCGCTGTAGAAACCGTTAGAGTTACATATATATAATGTACAATGGAAATGTTTATATAAAATAGTGCTACAAAAAAAGTCCGGTACAGCACATATTTATCTTTTATGTGTAAGCCATTATCCCCAAAATAGTGAGCGGTCCCTGTATAAATGACTAACTAGCACAAATAATGTTGTTGGGGCACGGTACGTCTAGCGGTGGTGGACCACCGCCCCCTGGTCAAAGTGCGACGTTGTGTATCCCCGTTTGGACGGGCGTAGAGTCCTCGTTTGTTATAAACGAGGATGCCGGATACCCGCCTCGGTGGCAGCAGGAAGATGTCAGTTTGCCGTAAGGGGCCGCAAGGATGCAATAATGCGTGAACCGGTCGAGACGTATGACGTAATAACACTCGGTATTCTTCTCAATAAAACGTGAACCCGAGCCAACGGTCGATATTCTTCAGGTAGTTGCTCTTCTTGTTGTAGCCAATGGGCGATCGGTGACTCAATCGTGGAACATGATTAGGTAACGCCCCTTCGGAGGTTACCCATGCCGATGCGTGACTTTACAGAGAGCCACTCGATCGCGACGCTTTCTAATTTCTATTCGTTTCTATTTTCACTACCGTTGGCTCGGTTTCTGCGCTATATTTATTTTATTTCATATGATATCCTTAATATCTATATACAATCTTATACCCTAGGTTATACTCTATCTTATAAATATCACTTATCCTAGGATACACTCATAATACTCGAGATCGAGCAATACTTACGCTAAACTTTCTCTATTTCAACTTTTCTCTATCACGTTCTTACTCTATAAATTTACATATTCCCATATTTCGGGTTTCTATATCAAAATACAAGCAACGCGATGTCTCTATTGTTGGATTTCACACTCATCGTGTGAAATCCCTCAATTCTCTATACATATTTTCCGGTCTAATATTTAGGTAAGTATTGCTCGGTAAATTATCTATTTTACAACTAACATGCACATTAATCTTAAACATAATCTATAAACTAAACATGCAAACACCAATTTCGATACAAATATACATAAAATACGCGAAGGAGACGCAAAAAACCTACTCGGCACAATCATTACCCGAACTCCCACGAATCCTTGGCAGATGAATGTGTGCGTCCCCAACGGTAGACGTCGATTATAACGTACGCCTTATGACTTTAACATAACATTCTTTATGTTCTCATTTATTAATATATGTCAATATTAATAATTCTCAATATTATTAATCTCAATATTATTAATTCTCAATACTAGCAATCTCAATATTATTAATTCTCAATACTAGCAATCTCAATATTATTAATTCTCAATATATCCATAAACTCAATGTTAATAATTCTCAATACTTATATCTCAATATATCCACAAGTTTAATATTAATAATTCTCAATAATCTCAATAATCTCAATAATCTCAATATTCTCAATACTCGATCTCCATACTCATATTCTTAATACTTATATTTTCAATATTTATATTTATATAACGCGTAGTCAGTCTCGATACTTATGCTAACACAAAAACACTGTTTATTCGTCCGGTACAAGTTAATACTCGAACGAGAACTCGTCTAGCGTCTCAGGGGCTCTCCCTACGGTAACGCGTGCGTCCTATTTACCATCAGCGCCACCTGTGCGGAACTATTATTCCGGACGCCATTTCTATTTTCGTATTAACTTGTTATAGCTTTTATGCGTCGCTCACAGCGCCACCTGTGCGGAACTATTATTCCGGACGCCATTTCTATTTTCGTATTAACTTGTTATAGCTTTTATGCGTCGCTCACAGCGCCACCTGTGCGGAACTATTATTCCGGACGCCATTTCTATTTTTGTATATTACTCGTTATAGTCTTTATGCGTCGCTAACAAATGTTCTGAAACCAGTCGCATTTGACATCATTTATGTAAAAAATATCGGGTACCGAAATCAGAATTGTTTGACAAAATCAATATTAACGCGAGCAATGCCGCGGGTAAAAGCTATTTAAGAATAAATGTCATTTAATTTACGATTTCTAAACGCAGAAGTTATATAAATTTTCATGCGAAATGATTAAGCAGTCTTTGAGATACATACGAACATACTAACAGAGAGATATATTTTTTTATATCTGTGTATTGTCTGTATATTAAAAGTTGTACCTGTTTGTTTTGTATTTTCATTTTTGTACAAGATTAATTACAATTCAGAGTAGATTAATTGATTATTCCGGGAAAAGGGTGGTTTTGTTGCTTAGCAAGTTTAATTCCAGGCAAACTTTGAATAGAGTCATGTTAGCAACTGATACCCGGCGCTAGTGATGGTGCAATCACATTGCTCGTTATATCCTGTTATTTTGTACTCCTGATTAATTCTCACTAATTAATTAATAACCTATTTACTAATAGTAGATTCATATGTTATAATAATGTATGACCGAATATTTACATTAATGTTATTTTAGTTAACTAAATTAGTGTTAGTAACCGGAAGTGATGTCGTTAGTAAAGAATTGCATAGTAAGAAGTTAAATAAAATAATATATACTATATAATACTAACACATAATATATACATACTACTATATAATATAATACTATACGTACTATAAACGTAGCTGCATCACAGTAGAGAGGATTGAATCGCCTGGTCACAATCGTATTACACGGAAGGAAGCTCTGCCGTAGAATATTAAATTATGGATCGAGACACTCGAGTATCATTCGACAATCACAACTCTGACATAGATATTTCAAAATTAGAGCAAAATCTAGATTATTAAGGTAGTAATATTATTTTATATTATAGTTGTAATACAAATCGTATATAACTATAAACTGTACAATACGATAAAAAGTGGTAACTCGATCTTTAGCGATAAGTTGTATCGACCGATAACAGCTCACGTCGAATTCGGCAATGCACCTACGTTTCCCTTTATGTTGTGGTTGTCCAAGAGCGGTGCTAAGCACTTACCATCAGGTAAAGCGCTAGTTCGTTTGCCCCCTTTTCTATAAAAAAAGTCTAGGTACAATTTCTCATATATGTATAGCAAATTGTGCCTTCGATATTAATCGCGTGGAAATGAAAAAAAAAATTGCCTGTTATTGGAACTTTTTTCATTACATCTTTGCTCCTATGATATTAGCGTGATGTTAAAAAGCCTGTTCAGTGATTTCTCTATTAAATAAATGAAATATATTTTGTAATCCGATTTGTAGTTCCTATGATAAGCGCGTACAAACAAACAAACACACTTGTCCCCTTTACATTAATACAGATAGACGGCTAACAAGCACAACCCTTTTTAATGTGGGTAAACGCAGAGAATAAATAATGAGGACGAGACAGAATCCGTATTTATTTGAGTAAATCAAAGTCCCTTTATAGGGTGCAATGTTGAGTATTAGAAATGTTATTTACAGGGATTACGGCTTCAAGAAAACGCTCGACTATATCGAATACACTTTGAAGATACATTAAGGGAAGATTCCTTTTGAAGTGACGATAGCTTAGTTGGTAGTATGGACGTGAGTTCGATCCTTGTAATGAACTTGAGTTTTCGGTCATGAAAAGCATCGCGGTGAAACTGTAGCAAGGTGGTAGGGCTTGTTCCCATCATCATCATCAGCCTTGTCGATATCGGCTGCAGCGAATTGTCCTACGAAATAGAAAGAAGCAGTTTAAGAGACCTAGATGTTTCGCTTTAATTTATAGATTATATATTTGTTGAAGAATCGTAATTTATGTGTACTTTATTACCGACTAACTGTGCCTGTGACTTCGTCCCCGTGGAATTAAAAATATTATAGTACTTATTTTCTGAATAGAAAGTGATCAGCGTTTGTTTCTGTAGCATTGGCAACGTGTATGTAAAATTTATACTATCTGGTGCCCATTACTTAATTTTTTTATAACAGTATTATGACTATAATCGCACCCGATGTTAAGTGACGATTTGGCCCTAGATGAATGGATACGCAAAGCCTAGTGGAGGGACTAGCTCTCAAGTGCAACTGTAGCAACTCACTTTTAGGTATTTGGTTGCATATTTTAGACTTAAGGGCGGTAGTTAGCGAAGTGGACATTAGAAAAAGCTCTACCTCAGTGCTATGGTTTCATCCCGATGTTTTCCTATATCGAAAGCTCAAGCTCATTGCAAGCATTCGAACTGAGCTATCATTACATCATTCGCATGATTAATATAGACCAGATAAGATGCCTACACCATTCGAAGTAAGGGATATGATTCCCACCAGAACCCTAAACCTAAATAAACCAAAGAATCAAAACAAAG
Source organism: Actias luna (assembly GCA_039707435.1). Classification (NCBI taxonomy): domain Eukaryota; kingdom Metazoa; phylum Arthropoda; class Insecta; order Lepidoptera; family Saturniidae; genus Actias; species Actias luna. Next base: position 2,003,841 of record JAZHAC010000019.1, on the reverse strand, counting down.
GTTCTGATCATGTCAGAAGGAGGATTCGCAAATTATTAAAAAAAAAAATAGGATATCTACACCTAAAGGTAGTCCAATATAAACTAATTCTAAATGTCCAATAGCCGTTATGACAGGGGCGACTGGCGACGGATTGTCGTGCCACCGACGGTCGCCACTGTTTGTGGGTTGTATTGTGCTTAACATCAAGTACAGTGCTGGCACTTTGCCGAGCAACCATAAAAAAAAAAATATGTTTATATATAAAAAATTTGTGTCGCGTTTATTGTCAGCGATGAACTACTAAACTACTGTTAGCATTATCATTGGTCGCCGCTGTTTTTAGCCTTATCGTTGATCTTCTCTATACATTAAATGTCATATTGCATGTGTTTCAATATTCACACGTTAGTTCAAAATAACTTCTTGGATTTAAATTAATATTTACATTTGGTTATATTTAACTTTATAAATTCAAATTGTAATGAAAAGGTTTTATATAAATTGTTTTAATAATCTATTTCAAATGTTAGGCTTTTTCATTGGTCGCCTCTTTATTTTTGATTTATCATTGATCGTCTCTTTACTTTAAATTTCATATTACAAGGGTTTCAATATTCACACGTTAGTTCAAAATAACTTTATAGATTCAAATTGATATTTACATGTTTGGTTAAAAATAACTTTATAAATTCAAATTGTAATGACAAGATTTTATAAACATTGTTTTAATAATCATATTCACACTAGTTCGCTTTTAGCACTTTTAGTTTCCGGTTGTGGCAATATAAATATGTGTTATAATACTGAGGCAGAGACAGTGGAGCTCCAGAACGAATCAGTGGACTGAAGTATTAGTGATATGAAGAACTAAGTAGTACGTGCTGCCTATTAAACAAGACGGTTAAGATATAAGGATAATTTACACTACTGAACCGATTTTAATCAAATTTTACACACTGCGTGCAGTTTGATTCAACTTGAAATATAGGATACTTTTTATCTCGATAAGTGATCATAAAGCGATATATGTCGCTGTAGTCGATGTAGTTGACTTCTCGAAAAGGTAGAACAAGGTCTGCCAGGTCAGCTAGTATATATATATATATATACATATATATATATATATATATCCTAGGAAATTATGTTCTTAGATAGCCTTACTAGATGTTTAAAAGATAATCGAATCAAGTAATAATATTTTGATCTAGGAAATTCGATCAGAAGTGACTTTTTTGTTTTAAAGAGAACTATCACAAATACCTATCCAAAAAGTAACAAACTAAGACAAATAGACCAAATCGACAATTTTAATTTTGACAGTAAAACCGTTACAAATAAAATGAACACCAAATGGCTATTCTTATAATTACAAGAAACTTTATGAAAATAATGATGTCAGAACCTAATCACTATGCGAACGGACAGAGCGACAGTCTACAATGTTAACAACTCGAAAGCTAGCGCGCGAACCAATGTAAATGTTTTTTTTTTTTTTTTTTTCGAAAGGTCCTACACTGTTAGCCTGAGGGGCTGTTACAGCTTCACCTGAACTAGAGGGGCGAGCGCGGAAGGCGCTCGAGCCCGCGGGGCAACTCGCACAAGGGTGCCACTAGTGACCGAACCTCGGCTTGGGCTGTTACCGAATCGCGTAAGAGAAGATCGAACGCGGTGCTAGCTATTAATGAGAAATAGATACGTTATAATAATAAAAAAGTAAAAATCGAAACTAACTGATCCCCTTAGGGATCTGAAAAAAAACTTATTTCGGTTTGTACTGTGCAAAGCGGCGAGGCAAGGTTGTACTGTGCGTCCTTCCTACCTAAATAGCGAACGTCGAGAGTACCTAACCTAGCAAAACGTGAACGACGAGAGTACCTAACCTAGCAAAACGTGAACGACGAGAGTACCTAACCTAGCATAACGTGAACGTCGAGAGTACCTAACCTAGCAAAACGTGAACGTCGAGAGTACCTAACCTAGCAAAACGTGAACGTCGAGAGTACCTAACCTAGCAAAACGTGAACGACGAGAGTACCTAACCTAGCAAAACGTGAACGACGAGAGTACCTAACCTAGCAAAACGTAATGCTAATGTCAATGAGCTATGCCTTTTATACATTCCTATCCCCCCTTCTCACTTCATCTTCTACAATATATCTATCTCTTGTTAACAGAGCGTGGTTTTCCGAGTTCTCGAACACCCTCGCATCGCTGGTTTCCAGCAATGCGTATCATTCGAAGCATTCAGCACTCAACAGCAGGAGGTCTTCTACAACGTGTTTTGCATGTTCGCGATGTACTTCCTGCCTCTCGTCATCATCTCCGTCTGCTACGTGTGCATCTTCTGCGAGATACGGCGCAGTAGTAAAGAGTTTGACGGTGAGTCTTGAAGAAGTCGGTATCGTAATGTATGTTTTTGAAGCGATCATAGCTCAGCGGTAGTGTTTACGACTTTGCGTCAAGAGACGTGAGTTCGAATACGACCATCTGCAATTAGCTGGAGCGTTCGGTGACGGAAAACATCGTGAGGATACTACAGCATGGTGGTAGGGCTTTTCTAATGCCCGCCTGGCTAGCTACCACCCTCATGTTGAAAATCTCCCGCTTAATACCGAATAGGTGTGTTCCGGCAGTTGCATTTGAGACTCAGTTCCTTCGCAGGTTTAGCGTGTCTACCAACTTGGGACGTATCGTCACTTAAGATCAGCTGAAATTATGGCCATAACGATCAACCTTACCAATAAAAAAAGATCGATGTTTAAAGAAAGAGTCTTTTTTCATCCACCATTCTATTTATTCGTCACGTAACTACACGAAAATAGACAACATAAGGTGTGGATAACTCAGTACCAGACTCAGCGTAATAGCTACACTGAATCAGTGCAGTGGTGGTATACTGAAGGGAACCTCTTAGTATTGGAGGCAGAATCACCTATTATAGACTTGAAGTAGTGTAAAGGCAGTTTCAGCTCTTTTATAGTTAAGCTTTAGCGTCATGGCACAGTCCCACCTGATGTTAAATGACGATACGGCCTAAGGTGGTGAACGTGCTAGCCTAGTGGAGAGACTGCCTCTTAAGTGCAACTGCTGGAATACACCTGTAGGTATATGGTAGGTATATTCAACTTGATCGAGATCAATAGCCCGGTGGGTATTAGAAATAATCCTGCCATCATGGTTCACCACGATGTTTTCCTTTACCGAAACGTCATGTTAATGCGGGTGGATTCGAACTCACGACTATTGTCGCGACGTTCGTACATAATACCAAGTGAGACATAATCGCATCAAAAGCATTATCAATTATTAAAAGTTAGATATCCGCTAAGTTACTCAGCTAAGTAAGATATAAAATTTACGTAATAAATGTAAAGTACTAGCTTGTATCTCCGGTTTCGCTCACGTTAATAATGATTTTTTGAAACAAATCGGATGAAGCTAAAAGTTAAAAGATAAAAAGTTTCATACAAAGTTTATCCCTCACTTTACCCCACTTCAAATAACTTTTTCGAGAGAGCCTATCACCGTCTCCAGGTCCCCATCTATCTCTGTACCAAAATTCATCATAATCGATACAGCGGCTTAGGCGTGAAAGCGTAACAAACGAACAAATTCATTTTCGCATTTATAATATTAGTATGATAAGTATGATATTAAATTTTCTACATGGTTGGCGTTGGTAAGTTTTCACCTGTAGAGTTTTGTTGCCAAGTCAATATAGGTAACAAAAATGTATACTACATTCTTTGTTCTATGTTATCAATAGTTGAATTCGCGATCGAGCCGAGTAAATATGCAAAAAAAATATTTATTTAAAATTATATATTCTGAAATACTCTTTCCGGTTAGCTGTTCGTAATTAAATGAAAACTCGTATATATATTCGATATTAAATAGATTTTCCCTGTAACTGTTTCGGATACTGTTGTTTGATTACGCTTTAGTAACTTGTTTAATTTTCATGCCTTTTCATTATTATAGCGTCTGCCTGTTTAGGCAACTTCGCTAACACAAACATACGTAATAAATACGCGTTTTAATATTAATTGCCGAGTATTCAACGTAACGTCGAATAACCTAAAAAAAACACATCACAGAACACTCATAATAAAATAATACTGTGTTTCGCTTGGTAGTTCATAAGATTAATACTACCAAAAAACAAAGAAGTGAGCCGTCGAGGGACTGCTGGCAGATGTGAAACGTCGATTTGTTTTTGCACAAATCATGAAATTAAAGGGATAGCATATGAAAAGAAATAAATATGGCACAATTTAAAAATTATAAAAGCGCTGATATGCTTTTAGAGATGGCGATGAATAATATTTTTATACTAAATTAATACCCAAATTAAATTGAGACAACTTGATTCTTTTCGTCAGTCATCTCTCAACGTATACTATCTTATAGCGTGGCGACGCATGACGTGCCGACGCGTCGCCACGTCTACAAACGGTCTGACCCGCCGGAAACCAACAAACAGACATTCGCATCCTTACTAATATTATTAAGGCGAAAGTGAGTTTATTTGTATGTTTCGCTTTCACGCCTAAACCGCTGAATCGATTGTCATGAATTTTGATGTAGAGATAGATGGTACCTTGAAGACTGTGATAGGCTACTGTTTCTAGTAAAAAACTTATTAGAAGCGGGGTAAAACGAGAGATAAACTTTGAATAAAACTTTTATTGTGTCATCAGATTTGACGAAATTAATATTAACGTGAACGAAGTCACGGCTACAAGGTAATTTATAATATTATGTACTAAGGACCAGTAAGGAAGTAAGAATATAGATAGATGTTTTTTCCCTTGAACAGTGAAATGCGTCAACCTACGCGACGAGGGACATGTGAGGTTACGTAGATCGGATAAAAGCGTGCTGGAGCGCGCTCGACGTCGCACCTTAAGAATGACTGTCACCATCGTAAGCGTGTTCGCTCTCTGCTGGCTCCCCTACGCTACTATGGCGATGTGGTATGACACTCCTCTATATCACTCCCACTTCCTGTTTCCCATTTTGAAGCGATAATAGCTCAATTGATAGTCTGTTCCAATCTCTGCAATGAGCTTCAGAGTACGGTGATGGCAAAGATCGCGATGACACCATACCACGGTGGTAAGGTTTTATCTTATGTCCACCAGGATAGCTTACATGATCAGGTCGAAAATCTGCTGCCGAATACATATAGGTGTGCTCCGGAAGTTGCGCGTGGTAAAACTCATATGATAAATAAATCACAAAGAATTAACAAGAAAAAAAAAAATAAAAAAAAAATATATTTATATATATATATATATTGAGATGAGCGTTGAACGGAGTAATTGTGCAGGATGTTCTACAAGAGATCCAAGCAAAAAAAAGTAAAATAAATAAAAAAAATATTGCAGGAAATGCAGCCAAAACGTTTTCGTGACATATTTTAAAGACTATATTCATTTCTTTTACGATAATTCTGTTTTATATTCGATATCCCCTTATTTTTGTCTGTTTCATCACAATTAAACATATTTACTGGTGCGGTTCAGGTCGACATCGGCCTGTCGCTTTTCATGGTTTATTTCTCGTATACTGTTAGGTAGATCGCAGGGCGAATCGAACCTAAGGTTGTTGGGTTCAAGGTTATTCTAAAAGTACAAAAAAAAATTGTATACTTAATATTTTCGCAAAGTTATAACATTTTAACCTACCCTAGTGCTGGTAGGTCGAACCTGCCACGCACTAGCGGAAATATCGTTGGGGGAGCATTTCGACCCACCGCCGCACGAGATGAATGAATAACAACAAATTATTAACTGAATTAATTATAACAATAATGGTTTCCAGTATAAATATGATTAGGTTTAAAATTAAACCTGTCGGTGGACCGAAGTGGATATGTCGGTGAGATGGTCACAAGTAGCGAGGTGCTGGGTTAGGTTACGTTGGAGGCGTGATAACAAAAACCCCCTAGTTATGTATATTTAATTTGTAAATTTGGTTCCTGTTTTTTAAGATAATAACATTAAATCTAGACGTGTCATTATTTTACTGATATACAACTTTAGTGCTGTTGTCATCAAATTTAAAGTGTTGTTAAATATAACCCCTATAAAATACAACTGAATTGAGAACCTCCTCAATCTAAAATGTTTAATATAGCTGTCATTAAAAAGATCATTATCAGCACAATTAACTGACATAAAGTACATTTGAGTATCAAACAAAAATCGATCTGCGCGTGTTTGAAACTTACAGCACTTTTTTGTAGCGGTTGCACCGAGGCAACTGCTTTGACCGCTAGACGTAGACTGTCCGTAGATTCAAAATATGATTACATATATGAACAAACAAACCACAAATTAGCCTCTTTAATTATTATTTACGTTATATACAAATAAATAAAATTGTAGCGTCTGTTTGTAACGTCAATATAACAGCTTTTATATTAATATAATGTAATAAGAAAGTAAATACGAAAACTATATTTAAAAAATATTTTTTTAAATTTTTACTTATCTGTCTGTTTGTTCTGGTTAATCTTTGAATCGGCTGTACTGATTTTCTCGGGACTTTCACTGGCAGACAGCTGATCTTATTAGTAGTAACTTAGACAGCTTTTGTTTTAGAATATAAAAATTATTTTGCAAAAAAATAAAATATTTCCCCGCAAACAAAGTCGCGGTCACAGCTAGGCCTAAATAAATATTTACAAAGTTGCCCGTTTATTTTGTTCATAAAAAAATAGCTAGAGTACAAAAGGTTGTTTCAATTAAAAATGTTTGAAGCTTCACTGTTACTATAAAATATATATTCAAACCATACAATAAAATCAGGAAAAAAACTAACGACTCAGTCAGAATATGGTTGAGTGAAAGGAAAAACGGAAAAAAATAACAATGTGGAATACCGAACGATATTATTATATGGAATTTCGTTCAGAAAATATTTTTATTTCCTGCGAAAATATAAAGGGTGTATTGTTTTCTATAGTAGTACGGCCAAACAGTAATGTTTTTTTTAAATATATATTTAAGGTATATAGTAATGGCCACAATCTCATCTGATGTTAAATGATGGTACAGCTCAAGATAGCGGAGGGAATAGCTCTCAAGTGCAACTGCCGGAACACACCTATAGATTTTTGGGTGTGGTAGCCTAGACGGGTCGGCATTATAAAATATCCTACCACCATGCTATGGTTTCATCATGATGGTTGCTTCACCGAAAGCTCAGGATCATTGCGGGTGGATTCGAACTCGCGTTCATTGACACAGTGTCCGTACACACTGCCGACTGAGCTGTCATCGCTTTAAATGAAATATAATACAAGCAGATAAAATATATGACAAGAAAATATGATAATTATTTTTATTGTATTATTCGATTTTCAGGATACGAAAATCAAACTTTGTAGCTTTGTCATATTTTTTATGAAGTTCGTTTTTGTTATAAATTAAATTGGGACTCCCAAAAGGAAATTATAAGAGTGGCATACATTTGAAACGCCTTTTTTCTATTATGTCGTTTTTTGGGTCGCGACAGTGTGACACTAATTTACCGGACGTACGAAGTTTCTACTGAAAATGATATCCTTTCATTATATACTTTTTTTTTGTCTATTTAATCTGGGTTGTTATAAATCAAGTTTAACGTAATGGAAAAAGGTATATATTTTATATCTTTTTTATTATTATATACATTTTTTTTATTATTATATTTTTTTATTTGGTTCTCAAACCAGACATCACGTCGATTTCAAATCATACACATAATAAAGACTAATATATAAAAATACTAGTTGACCCGAAGGACCTTGTCTTAACTATGAATATTGAATTCGAATTGGTAAAAAAATATGATTCAAAAGCATAGTGTTTATTATTGTAATGGTCTATGACAACTGAAAGTTAAGTTAAATTAATATTGTCGTTAATTTTTTTTTTATTATCTAATGTTCCGCTTAACTGTCTTAATTATTTCTTTTATAAGAACCTTCTAATGACAATAGTTAACACAACAAAAAAAGCATTAGCCAGATTGTTCCATTCGTTCACGCGTGATGCGATGACCAATGGAAAAGAGATTCATTTTTATATATATAGATGCGTGACTTAAAAAAGTGAACACAGTGTATACGAGAGCGAAGATAACTTATAAAGTAACAACATATGTAAAATATATACTTATATAATACAATAACATCAACAAAAAACGAATTCAACTCCCGCTTTATGGAAACGAACTAGCAAAAGAATATGTCAACAGAGTGTCTTATATTGTTACATTCCGAAAACATTCGATTTAAACAGGAATGTCGTCCAATATTGTTACCAGACTGTTGATATAAAATAAAATCGCCTATTCATAAGGAGACTGCTAGGACGAACGACAAACAAGCTTAAGTATGTTTTCACAGTCCACCAAACCATGTATCAATTTGTATAGTAACATGTTGTCGACTACTTTTCGTCTAGTAGTTAGTGTTTTATTTTAAAGTACATCAAACTAGATTCATATGTTATTAAAGAATTCCATTTACTCTGTAGATAAACCAGATGACATACAAAGTGCTTTTTCACATTTCAATCCTGTCCTGAGTTGTCCGTAGGGATTACAAATTTGATTTTTATATTCCAAGATGCTACGTATTGAGCTGCCTTAATATAAAACCTGACAAGCGACCGTTTCTACGAACTATTTCATCCATATGTAAACGAAAGGTTAAATGGCTGTCAATAAACACTCCCAAATCATGAATATTCGATACATCGTTTAGTGGATTCTTTTTTATATAGTAAATTGCTTGGATAATAACTTTTGGAACGAAGTAACTTATGGGACGTCGCGGAGAGGTTCCCTAGACGGCAAAAAACGTCCGTAACGTTAGCGTAAGATTTTTATGTATAGTCTATGTATGTTGGCTATACAGTGTCTAATGTATAGTCTACGTGATGACTGTTATTATTATATATTTTTATAAATCATATTAAACAAAATAAACGTGTTAAGATAAATTTGCGAGGTAGGTTTTTATATTTTTATCGATAAAAAAATCACAATAAAAAATGTACACCCGAATAATTATTTTCCTTATACCTCGAATAGAACTTGAAATTAATATTTATGTATTAATGAACTTCGTTCCTATCTGGTGTCCCACGACACCAGTAGTTTTTTATTTGATACATTTCATAAAGTAACATTTATTTGAATTTAATAGCATATTATTTTGACTGCATCAGATGCAAACGTTATTTAAATTGTGATTACAATATCCTAACTTCTTCCGATATGTGTATAATCTGGTAGAGTTTTAAATCATTTGCGTACATTTAGAACTTGCATTAAATTAAGTTCAGCTATCATTAACAAAAGTTAAGAAAAGTAGTGGTCCCTTGAGCCTTGTGGCACACCCGATGGTGTAGTGGTCATATTTGATCAATAACCTTGAAGTATAACTGATTAAGAAGGGTTCTCTAAATACAATTCATATCAGTACAATAGGGAACCGTGGATACCCATTTTCGACAGTTTATAAAGCAACAGGTCATGCTTTGTAGGGTCAAATGCTTTACTAAAGTTTGTATATATTGAATGTACTCCTTTACTTTTATCTACCGACTTTGCAACATTATTAGTAAAACTTAGTAAATTGGATGTCGTTGACTTTTTGGACACAAAGCCATGCTGAGCTGGGTGTAGTCGCTACTTAAATGCCAATAAACTTTATAACCACCAAAAAAATTATTTAAAAATATACTGGTATAATATAAAATATAAAAAAAAAACAGTATGGTGGAAATTTTCATCACCATGCTGACAAGGGGTATATGAGATATATGTACTTTATCGTTATATTCGTATATCGTATATTTAGACCTCTGTATGGTCTAAATATTATTAAATCATGTATTAAAAGAACTCCATGACACAGATTTTCACGCAATTTTCAATAGTTCCTTTATTTTCCTCCTGGAAAATGTAGACCAGCCTTCACTTAGAATATATTGTTTTAATCACGCTTGCTTTAACATGCCTGAGCGACATTTGAAGATTCATGCATTTTTAAATGGGACAACGTTTCGTACTCTCGCATTGTTTTTTTTCATAGATAAAATAAACTGGTAACTCTGTAAACATTTATGTTGGGAACGCTTTATTTAACATCGATGAACATGGGTCGATGTTAGGACGAAATATAAATAATGCAATCGACAATATTTGTTTGTTCAATGTACTTCATACAACAAGGTTGTTGGTCTCTCTGTTTGTTTGCGTTAAACTTAACAACTACTGAACAGATTATCATGCGGTTTTCATCAACAGACGCAGTGATTCATGAGAAATGTTTAAGTGTATACTTTGTTAAGGTTTTGTATAAATTGTTTGAAATATGCCAATAATTGTAACAGATTTAAAGTTCCTCAAACAAGATAAATCCTAGTATAATAAGCAAATGACAATTATTTATAGTACTAACGAAGCAAAATATACATGCATACAGTGGCCGATTGGCAGGTAGGCTATAGCCTGCGGTGGCAAATTTTCAAAATGCAGCATTTGTTCGGCGGCGCTGAAAACGGAGTATTAAGTTTTTACTTTTGTAAGCAATTTAACATAGGCGGTGATTTAAACAGCCTACAGGTGACATATTTGTAAATCATTCACTACGTACGTGCGGTGATTTAAACAGCCTACAGGTGACATATTTGTAAATCATTCACTGCGTACGTGCGATGATTTAAACAGCCTACAGGTGACATATTTGTAAATCATTCACTGCGTACGTATAATGTGAAATTACTTTCACTCATATATAACATCGTTTCGTAAAAAAAAATTTAATGTAAAGTAACACTTACGTGTAGCGGTGACACTGATCTCTATATACCGTAATTAGCTTAAAATATTAGGCCGTGGCGGAAGAATTATAATATGGCGAATTATCTATTCTTTTTACATATCGTATTAAAATTTATCCCTATTTTAATTAGCAAATCTGACGTTATTTTGTTAATAAAGTATCTACTACTATTTAATATTAATTTACTTGCGAATCTATCTATTTGAATGCCGGACTAAATTTACCTGTAACTTGAAGCGATGATAGCTCAGTGATAGTGTGTACGACTTCGCGTCAAGGGAAGTGAGTTCGAATCCAAACACCTACAATGAGCTTGAGCTTTCGGTGAAGGAAAACATCGTGAGGTAACCATGGTGGTATGGTGGTAGGGCTTTTTCTAATGCCCGCCTGGCTAGTAACCACTCTTAAGTTAAAAACCTGCCGCTAAATACTAATATGTTTGTTCCGGCAGTTGCTCTTGAGAGCCAGTTCCTCCACAGGTTTAGCGTGTCTACCAACTTGGGCCGTAAAAAAAAAACTTGCATGTAAATGAGACTTTTTTAATACCGGACTAAATTTACCCCTAACCTGCTGGCATATGTGACATAAAACAGTACTCAATTCGCTCCCAACGTGTCGAAGGAAGTCACATTCGAAACACATGGCCCAGGTACATGGCAGACCGGCAGTCGGCGGAACGTGTCTCCCGCCGCCTCCAGGACTTGTTGTTCGCGATGGCCGTCTCTAACTCCTGCATGAACCCGCTCGTCTACGGCTCCTACACTCTCGACCTATGGGGAAACTTGGGCAGGTTCCTTAAGAACCTGTGCTGTGGTCCATCGACTTCTAACACTGGTAACTTTAATCTATTCACACCTGTATGTTAAAGAATCACAGTGATAGAAGATTTTGAAAGTGAATACTTCTTTTGATTCAATTTTGTGGATATTGAATATGTCGAGTCGACTGAGGGAGCGAGAGAGATATGATCAATACGTCAGTGGTATTTGAAGTGACGATAGCTCAGTGATAGTGTGTACGGACGTCCCATAAAGGGACTTGAATTCGAGTCCACCTACAATGAGCTTGAGTTTTCGGTGAAGGAAAATATCGTGAGGAAACCTTAGCATGGTGGTAGGGCTTTTTCTAATGCCCGCTGGGCTACCTGCTACTATCAAGTTGAAAATTTGCGGGCAAGTACCAACAGGTGTGTTCCGGCAGTTGCACTTGAAAGCCAGTTCCTCCTCAGGTTTAACTTGTCTACCAACTAGCCGTATCGTTAGTTAAGATCAGGTGAAATTATAGTCGTAATGCTGAACCTTTAAATTATAAAAAAAAATCTTTTTGCGCGAGAGTCACATGAGAACATGACGCATCAGTCGCGTTCAGTATAGATATAAACACCGTATGTACCGTGTCAAAACGTGATAAAGTTTTAACTTCTATCGTGTGGTCTCAAGCACATACTATTTTTTTTTAGTAAAATCCTTCGATATCTAAGATCTGCCTGCATGTTATGATACAATCAATAAAAATTGAATTTCATATTAATACTATACTAGTCGACTCGTGCAAGTATTTCGCATATCACATAATCAATCACCGAATATGTATATATTTGATTGATTTTCATAACAGATTACATCTGCGAATACAATGCAAATAATCTAACAGCTGTCATGTTATTTAAACAGATTGATAAGAGATGGCGCCACATACATGTTGATGGGTTTCCTAATAAAATAACAATTTTTATATAAAAATATTTAAGCATTAATGTCAAAATGTTTGCCTAATTTCCGTTAATATCGGATAATGTAAGTCTTCAAATAATGTTTCATTTTGAAACGAAACACTAATGATTTAAATAAATTGTTTGTTAGTTATTACGTCGATTGAGTTATCTGTCTTTTGTACAGATTTTAATAAATAAAACATACTATACAAATTAATATACGTTTTTATAGTAAAACTACTTTGAAAGGCCATAGTTGTTTTAATATATTATGAATATATATCATCCTATACATTTTTTCTTTTTTATAGTAATTGGAAAAAGAAAACTTAGCTCTGGGCTGTAGAAAGACATCTTGCCTAGGGACACAGAAGTATAGTGGTTCCAATTCAGTTGGACTATATATCAAGTGTTACAATAGTCATTTAAGTTAATTGTTTTACTTTTTTTCAAACAGGCAATTCTGGTTCAAGCACAGCCAAGAAAAAAAATATCAATATTCAGACTCCACTAGTGGCGACTACTAAGGTAAGTGATGGGTTTACAAAGCAATAATAAAAAATATTAAAAAAATCTATAGAATTTAGTTCTCATGAGCGTAGCTAGAAGAGGGGCGTGGGCAGGCGCTTCCCCCTTTTTGTAAAGTAGGTAAAATTTATTTGCAGATCGCTCTCTCTCTTTTGCCTTTTGGGTAGGGGGATTTAGGGGTTGAATAAAAAATTTGAAAACTGTCGCTGGTTCCTGACAGTTTGCGGCTTCTAAGTCGTCGTAGTGTCTTTTTCTACATTATTGGACAGTGATTCTCTCTTGACTACTCCCACAAGCTTCTCTCGCGATCTATGTAACTCTCATTCTGAGAGGTAGTATAGAAATCTATTTTTTCACGACGAAAAAAAAAGGGTACGCACGGGGTTTGTTTTATAGTTAAGGTTGAGCGTTATAGCCATAATCTCACCTAGTCTTAAGTGACGATGGGGCCCAATTTGGTAGTCACGCTAAATCTGTGGAGAAACTGTTTCTCAAGTTCAGCTGCTGGAACAAACCTATTGGTTTTCAACTTGAGGGTGGTTGCTAGCCAGGTAGGCATTAGAAAAAGCCCTACCACCATGCTATGGTTTCCTCACTATGTTTTCCTTCACCGAAAGCTCAAGCTCATTGTAAATGGTTGGATTCGAACTCACGTCCCTTGACGCGAAGTCGTACATACTATCACTGAGCTATAATCGCTATATGAGAGTAAATTGTGAACTATTTACACACTGTAATCTAACTCCCCTCTTTGGTGTCGCTGAATTTTCCCTGACTTGCCAGGAGACAGGTCCGCACGTTCATTGACCCGGCGTCCATGCGTACTACCAACTGAGCAATAATTACCAGAAAAGTATTCAAACGTATTTTATATTAAAACGTTAGAGTTTTATATAAATACGGGGTCAATTATTTATTTAATCGAAACACTAATTAGATTTCTCCTACATACATTTCGGGAAGAAATTACTATACAAGTGTTATTTTAATGATATAGTTATTTACCATCCACGGCGTTCTGCAAGTAAATAATACATTTAAAAGGTTAAAGCTTAATTTTACAGTACTCTATGTATTGGAAATATGTGCGAAGTTATTCTCCTATTCTGTACTTATGTAAGTTTTAATTATTTATATTTATTTCTCTGTGATTTCACTCATTGAAGTGACGATTACTCTAGTTGGTAGTGTGTAGAGACGACGCGTCAAAGGACCTCGGTTCGAATCCACTGGTAATGAGCTTGAGCTTTCAGTGAAGGAAGACATCGTGATGAAACTATACCATGGTAGTAGGGCTCTTAGTAGAGACCGCCTGATTATCTATCACCCTCGAGTAGAAAATCTGCCGTCAAATACCTATAGGTGTGTTCCGTTCCGTTAGGCGAAGCGTGTCCACCATTTTGGGCTACATCGTCACTAAACATCAGGTGAGATTGTAGTCATAACGCTAAACCTGAATTCGTGTGAGATAGTTGGCAAAATTGGGAGGTTTTGTTACTAGAGTGGTCGAGCTCGTCCCCGTCAGGGAGTTCGATTCGCTGAGACCTCATTTATAGCCCGCGAGAAGCAGGAAGCGCCTCGACCAGCCCGCGGACCCACCTGACGTCCGGCTGCCAGGCTGTTCTGCGCACGGCGAGAGCGCTCCCGGGTATTGCTAGAGTATTACAAGGGAAGGGGCGGCCCGGTCGCGATGTAGTGCGTTCCACTTAGACGTCGCAACGATCACGACCGCGGTTGTTCCCGTTCCACTCGCGAGCGTTGTGATCAGAACTTGCAGATGGGTCGTTGTGAGCTTTGAATGCGTGAAAGTGACGATTTCGTTAGCAAAGTTCTCGTCGCGACCGCATCGACTGCGATCGTCATATGGAACGAATGAAGGCAAGTTCTGATCGTAGACTAACTGGAATGCAGCTTAGAGATAACTCTTTCACGAAACATTGAGTGTCGATAATTTTAATTTAACTATAGTCGATAGGTTTAACGATAACGTCATAATAAATTGATGTAGAATATTCATACTTATAAGTTATATATATATATTATAAAGCGGAATAGTTTGTTTGTTTGAACGCGTAAGAAACTACCAGTTGTATTTCAAAAATTGTTTATGTACTCGAAAGAGCAACCAATTGGTAGATGCTTGGGATATGTAGCATCACGCTACCACTGGTAAAAGTAAATCTGTTTTGAAAAAAGTTCCAAAAACTACCAATTTCTTTTAAATAATTTCTATTTCCACGCGAACGAAGTCGCGGACACAGCTTGTATATGGTGTATGGTGTTTTAAAATGTATACTAATCTTATGTTCTGTTATTCGGAGACTTGCATTGATTTAAAATTTAAAACAATTTTCAGCAAGTTAAAAGCTTGCTCGATGCTACAATATGAATTTTTAATATCCTGAATAACGTACAGTACAACGTCTTAACGTGTCTTTTTATTTCACTACAACGTTAAAATAAAGATGACGTAATGGAAATAATAATGCTACAAAGTCGGCAACATTTGTTTTATTGTTAAGGTTTTAGGTTAGCCTAGTGAAGGGCCTGGTTCACAAGTGCGACTCCCGGAACACGTCTATAGGTATTTGCCGGCCAATTTTCAACTCGAGGGTGGTAGCTAGCCAGGTGGACATTAGAAAAAGCTCTACCACTGTGATACGGTTTTATGAAGATGTTTTCCTTCACCGCAAGCTCAAGCTCATTGCAGATGGATTCGAACTCATGTCTGTTGACGCGACGTTCGTACACACTACCAACCGAGCTACCATCGCAACGTGGGCGGATGCTATAATATTTTTTTTAAAAGTTCACAACAGCTACGGTACGTATATCTAATACTTTAAGTGAGCAAATCTTGTATATGTTTACATATTCAGCTCTAACGTTTTCGATGAAATTTTGTATATAGGCAGATTATTGCTCTTTGAATTCTTATCAATATAGTTGTATTTTTCATAAAAATGTAATTTTTCCAAATTTTTAATTCTAAAGCACAGTGATTAATATTAAATTCGTGTATATTGTGATCAGTTTCAACGTATGTGAAATCTGTTAAAGTCACTGTTTGAAATAAATAAAATTAAAAATAAATTCCGACATAAGTTCGGTCACCCAGTTATTTTTATATTAATTACAATTATGTATAAAATTAAGAAAATTTGCTAGATAACATGTTCAATTATTTGTGCAAAATTAAAAGATTTTTATGATGAATGTGTTTTTAATTAAAAATAATATAATCACAACCCTCTTACGCGACTAACGGTGAATTCAAGCTATAACCTAGTAACTAAATAGTTTTGCAGTTTATGAAAGGAAATAAATATGGCACAGTCAAAAACTTTTATATTACTGAGATGGTTTTGAAGATAAAGAGGATTAATTATTTAATAAACATTCATATTAATTTAACACATAAATTTAATGGATATAACTTGATTCATCTCATTGGTCACTTATGTACATATACTATTACACAGCGTGGCGACGCATGACGTGGCGACGTGACGTCACGCTTATAGATAGTCTTACCCTCCCGCATTAGATACTTCACATCAAAATACTTTATTATATACTTATACCCGAGTTTTTATTAAGTTTTGAATAATATTCAAATTAATTTTACCAACTCTGAGAAAAAATAGTTTAGTTTCTAAGTAAATATGTACTTAATGCTGTCGAAGGAACTTCTACGGCTAGCTTAAAATGTTCATGATTTTAAGTAAAGAATTGAATATCGAATAACACGTTAAAAGATATTATAACTTATAATGAACTTTGCGGTACGTTACGTGCCTACACGGAATTTCCTTTTAAAATGTACAAATAAACTTAACGATTTCTTAATTACAGCATTCATATCCATACTAATATTATAAAACGTGAAAGTGAGTTTGTTTGTTTGTCACGCCTTACAAAACATATCCTCGAGGTACAATTAGTCTTTGTTTAATTAAAATCGGTTAACTCTATCGAAAGTTATTGTAATTGGAATTTCGATGTGAGATTTATTAATTAAACGAAGTCGTAGGCATAACTAGTGGTTATATAAATGTGAATTATAGATGGCTGTTTTGATGACCGGAAGAAATAATGCCCCCTGGGAGTTTTACTCGCCGAGTGAACTCTACACGTGTGTAGCCTCTATATCTGAAACTGAAGTGCGTAATTATGTGAGCGCCTTCAAGGAAAATGGCCAAAATATATTTCAGCACATGTCAATTCTAATTTCCTCAGAGGAAAGATCTCTGAACCGTTTGACACAATTTACCTTTATTTTATTCATTATTCCTTTGTCTATACTAATGTAGCTTTGATAATGTAATTGATGTAATTTGATGTCATTGAAGCGATCATAGCTCAGTGGTAGTGTGTACGACTTCGCGTCAAGGGGCGTGAGTTCGAATCCAAGCACCTACAATGAGCTTGAGCTTTCGGTGAAGGAAAACATCGTGAGGAAACCATAGCACGGTGGTAGGGCTTTTTCTAATGCCCGCCTGGGTAGCTACCACCCTCAAGTTGTAAACCTGCCACCAAATACCATGAGGTGTGTTCCGGCAGCTGCACTGAGAACCAGTTCCTACCAACTTGGGCCGTATCGACACTTAAGATCAGGTGAGATTATGGCCATAACGCTAAACCTAAAGTATAAAAAAAAAATATGTATTAACGTGTTATCGGAGAAAAAAATTACAGCTCGATTATTGAGGAATTAAACACGCTATTTATCAGCAAGCTACCGGCGACCTGTAGGAGCCTGTAACTACTTCTGATCATCATGAAATTTTTCATGAATGTACCCTACACACTTTGCTTTTTTTTTTCTTTGAACGCGGAATACAATCTCAGAAACTACTTGCCAGATTAAAAAAATACTCTTTTTGCATTTGACAGCCTAATTATTGAGGAACGTTAGGCCATTTAACATCACGCTACGAAAAGGGAAAAAGTCTGAGGAAATATAAGGTTGTCGTAAGTATAAAAAGAACTTAGGGTCCTTTTCGTGCAATAAAAGACTGTTCCCGAAGGGTGTAATAATAATTTTTGATTCCACGCGTACATAATTAATCCGGGCAAAAGTTCTGAAGTTACAAAGAGAAATGTATTCAATTTTTATGAAGTATTGTAATTTCAATAATTCTCGTGCGTACATATTTAAAGAAGTCTCGGTAATATATTTTATAGTTAATAATATGTAATAATTCTTAATTTTTAATAATATAAATGCGAAAGTGTGTTTGTTGGTTTGTTTGTTAGACTTTCACTTTGCTATATCGATTATAATGAATTTTGGTACAGAGATAGATGGTAATCTGGAGACGGTTACGGGTAACTTTAAAATGATGAATAAACTTAGTAGGAACTTTTATTGCGTCATTTGATCTAAATCAAACTTTGGGGAGTGAATATTAATTTTTAACCGATGATAGCTCAGTGGTAGCATGTAGGAACGCCGCATCATGGGACCTGAGTTCGAATCCAAGCACATACAATGAGCTTGAGCTTTCAGTGAGGAAAACATTGCGAGGAAACCATAGCATGGTGGTAGTGCTTTTTCTAATGCCCGTCTGACCAGCTACCACCCTCAAGTTCTGCCGCCAAATACCATTAGGTGTGTTCCGATAGTAGCACTTGAGGGCCAGTCCCTCCGATAAAGGCCGACATAGAACATGCGATTCCTCGCTGTTCTGGGTGTACATTTGCGGCAGTGTTCACTTATCATCAGGTGACACGCTAGCTCGTTTGCCACCTATTCCATAAAAAATATGTTTATAATTAATAATAAAATTATGCATATTTGTTGTTTTAAAAGTACTGTTAAAAGGGGTGGAATATAATTACCATGGTAAGATAGAAAAACTCTATTCATGAAACTAAAATTACATTAGCTAAAAAAGGTTTTTTTTTATGTTTACACCGACCTGTATTGAGCAACATATTGAAATAAATGATTTAATAGAAAACTGATTTCAGTATCGAACAACAATCGCATATTTAAGCGACGATAGCTCAGTTGGTTGTGCGTACGGACAACGCGTCAAGGGTCGTGCGTACGAATACACCTACAGTTAGCTTGAGCTTTTGGTGAAGGAAAACATCGTGATAAGGTCATAGCATGGTGGCCGTTTTTTCTATTACCCACCAGGCTATTCATCTCGCTCAAATTGAATATATGTCCCCACATACATATAAGTGTGTTCCGGCAGTTGCACTTGAGAGCTACTCCTTCCACTAAGCTTAGCGTGACCACCATCTTGGGCCACATCGTCACTTAATATTAGCAGAGATTGTCGCCGTAACGCTAGAACGTAAAACCAAGAGAATATTAAAAAAAAAAACTTTCACTCCTGACGGTAGTGGTATTTTTCAAATACCTATTATATACGAAGCGATGATAGCTCAGTGGTAGTGTGTACGACTTCGCGGCAAGGGACGTGAGTTCGAATACACCTACAATGAGCTTGAGCTTTATTAAAACCATAGGATGGTGGTAGGGCTTTTTTTAATGCTCGCTTGGCTAGCAACCACGCTCAAGTTGAAAATCTGCTGTCAAATACCAATAGGTGTGTTCCGGTAGCTGCCCTCGAGAGCCAGTTCCTCTACCGGTTTAGCGTGTCTACCAACTTGGGCCGTATCGTCACTTAAGATTAGGTGGCCATAACGCTAAACCTTAATTATAAAATAAAATATTACCGCAAAGACGAGAAGCTCCCAATTGGCTATTAAATTACGATCGTGTTTCTTAACCACTATTAATTGGACCTTAAATAAACTGATCCAATATCTTTGCCAAATAATTGGTTAATTGTAGTCTGTAATTGGACCTTCGTTATGAGTTTAAAACGTCTCCCTATTGCCGCTCTTTTATGTAAACCAAGGATTGTATGGTGATTGTCATCACTTTAAAACGAAGCGATTTTTTCATATTTCTCTATACGTCTAATAAAACTGTAAATGTTCCAATTCGGTATATTAAAATACGTTATGAAGATTGAAATATATTTTATTTTGAATATTAAATTGAATATTCGTCTGTCTATTTGTTTCTAAGCGCATTATTCTGAAACTGCTGGATATTTAACAAAACATATCACAGTGATATCTACTAGTATGAGTATCTTTTATGCTCTGAAGCGGAAAGATTAATCCCCAATAAGGTTTTATAAGCAGGAAATTGGGAGTTTTTGGCGGGATTGTGATCTGTCGGGTTGTGATTTTTATTGTTATTTATATACTTAGTTATTTAGCCCTGTATTGTGTAATTTAGGCGACATTTTACGTGATGTTGTGTAACTGAAGAGCATAAGTGAAGCGAATTATGAATATTCATTCGGGACATGATATATTCGTTTCCACAAAAACTCCCAAGAGAGTCGCCATCTTCTTGAAGATAGTTTTATCTGCCTAAAATAACCAAACCTTATCACTTGAAAATAGCAGAAAAAATCACTATAGAAGACTGAGTTACTAAGGATAAAAAAGAATAAGAAAAAAAAACGTACTTAAAGGTATTTGACGTCAGTTTTTTTTTATATTAAAGGTTTAGCGTTATGGCCATAAACTCACCTTATCTTAAGTGACGATACGGCCCAAGTTGGTAGACACGCTAAACCTGTGGAGGGACTGGCTCTCGAGTGCAGCTGCCGGAACACACTTATTGGTATTTGGCGGCAGGTTTACAACTTGAGGGTGGTAGCTACCCAGTCGGGCATTAGAAAAAGCCCTACCACCATGCTATGGTTTCCTCACGATGTTTCCTCACCGAAAGCTCAAGCTCATTGTAGGTGCTTGGATTCGAACTCACGTCCCTTGACGCGAAGTCGTATACACTACCACTGAGCTATCATCGCTTTAACTTATACAACAAGATTTACAACTTGAGGGTGATAACTAGCCAGGCGGGCATTAGAAAAGGCATTACCGCCATTCTATGGTTTCAACAGGTTTTTCTTTGCCGAAATTTCAGGCTCATTGCAATTATTCGAACTCATATACATTGACGCGGCGATCATACACACTACCCACTGAGCTATCATCGTTTCACAGTTAATATCGATTGACGAAGACGGAAGCAATAAGGTACTGAATTATTTAGTTTTTGTGTATACACATTTATAATATCACCCAGTGAGAAGTAACCGCCCGTTAAAATTTTAAAAATATACTTAAAATTATCGAGAAAATTGCTCGAATGAAGATTTAATTTTTTGAGAAATAATCCCAACCCTTGCACTATGTATGCGATATATTGGAAAATAAGTGACATATCTGATTATTATAGTTTTTAATCAAAAGCTACTGAGTTTATCTACCATAGCAATAATAATTGAATTGATTTATAATAATAAAAAACTTTAAATCGAAAAATTTATCTCCAAAAAAAAAATTTTTTTTTTATTGACTAAAACTGGAGAAAAACCCAAGTTATTGAGACAATTTTAGTTGTTATTTTAAATCTACTGGATATTGTCTACATAAGTATAAAACATTTTTTATACCTAGCATTAGAAACCTTGGTGTAATGAGAGTCCAAAAAAACGACAAAAATACAATTGTTTTAAAACATGAGTTGTGTAAGATGGTTTAAGTTAAGTTATTATATAGGTTTAAGTTAACATACATATACCGTTAGTTGTATATGTTAGTAATATATATAAATTCCAATTCATTTGTTAACCTCTGCACGATAAATGCAAATCTTCACTTTCGCGTCTTAAGCCGCTCTCTAAATATTATAATAGAAATAAATGGCGTCCAATTCCCGAGACGTTACTTAAAAGTGACGAGGGTACGCCAAGCCTCGGCTGTAGCCTACGTTATTATTATCGTTTCACTTATATTACATTATATATGGAAGTAATAAATCTAAAAACCCAAAATATCTTTGATACGAACATACGAATTACGAATATTGTAAGCTGATGTTCAACGGTTCCTAACGGACCAAAATGATAGAACTTAGTAGAGGAACTGGGTCTCATTTGAAACTGCCGGAACACACCTATAGGTATTTGGCGGCAGGTTTTCAACTTGAGGGTGGTAGCTAGCCAGGCGGGTTATAAAAGCTCTACCATCATGGTATAGTTTCATCACGATGTTTTCCTTCACCGTGTTGCCATTACTGATAATAAATGAGGGTAGTTACTAGAAACTGCCCTCCTTAACGAAGACACCGTAACACTGCAGTCGCCTCGTGACCACGGCCAGTGTAACCAGGCGCTGAAACGTCGACCAATAAAAAGTAAGTCGCGTTTCAGACCTGTATTTAATTTCTATATTATAAATTTCCTTTGTCGCTTGCATGTTTTTTATTAGTATAAACCGATTTATTTCTGTCTTTCTTTATAATTTAAGTTCTTTCATATCGTCCCTTTCTATGTAATAAGCGGTACGCAGTTACCCCCATCGGTTAAATAAAATTTTCTATAAATATAATAAAACTGTTAACATGTCATGTTTCTACTATAAATATATTTCGAAATTAATATTCGAGCTATATTTTATGAAAAGGTAAACTTATACCTTATAACTTATGAAACTTATTTCGTTTGTTCAATTATTCTTTTGCTATCTGCATATTGTTATGTGGTCTTACACAATATCGTTGGAAATCAACATGATCTCTGTAGCTACCACCCTAAAGTTGAAAATCTTTCGTCAAATACCATTAGGTGTGTTCCGGCAGCTGCACTTGAGAGCCAGTCCCTCCAATAAAGGTCGGCAACGCACCTGCGATTGCTCCGGTGTTGGCTGATCACTTACCATCAGATGACACGTTTGCTCGATTGCCCCGTATTTCATATAAAAAGGTGTATATCAGGAAGTTTTGGTTTCGGTACTATTCTGTTTTACACGTTTCGAATTAATATTTACAGAGGAAATGTTCTTTTGAGTCATAATACTTTTTAAAAGTCGAAAGTTAAAAGCAAAGATTTATCTAATCCATAAATAAAGACTGAAACTGGGAAAATTTTCACAAAGGAAATTAAAGCGATGATAGCTCAGTGGTAGTGTGTACGGACTCCGCGTCAACGGTCGCGAGTTCGAATCTACCTACAATAAGTTTGAGCTTTCGGTGCAGGAAAACATCGTAAGAAAACCATAGCATGGTGGTAGGGCTTTTCTAATGCCCGCTTGGCTAGCTACCACCCTCAAGTTGAAAATCTGCCGCCAAATACCAATAGGTGTGTTCCGGTAGTTGTACTTGAGAGCCAGTCCCTTCACAGGTTTAGCGTGTCTACTAACTTGGGCTGTATCGTCGCTTAAGGTCAAGTAAGATTATGGCTATAACGTTAAAACTTTAACATGTTTTTTTATAATAACAATATTACATATATAAATAACTGTTTTTTTTTATAATTTTGCTACAAAAGTAGCTGGTTCCCGTTGATAATAAAAAGATTGACGCATACGGTGGAAGGAAAGTGTATATAGTTTATTTGTACCACGAACTTCACAATATCGATGGGAACGTTTCCCTGAGGGCCGGGGTCTACATTCCTTCTATTTATTCAAACTCCTTTACAATAACAGCCATACGGCTGTGGGATACTTTGTTAAAACAATTCGCTGTTGTAAAATTTTAAATATGTATGTCTGTTTGTATTTATTATATTTATATGTATACTGTATATTTAGTTCATTCCTTTTGATTAAATTGTGCTCATTTAATATGCTATTTGTTAAGGATGATTTATATTATATTTTTCCATTTATTATTATTTACTGATTTCACTATCTTATTATCACTGCCTACAATTGTAGTCATTTTCTCAAACTATTTTTGTATACATCCTGTTCTTGTAGAGGTATATGACACTTGACACGTGGTAAAAACTGACTAATCTTCTTACACAACATGTACACGTTCACCTGTGGCTGGTTTCACTCGGTTACCGTTACAGCGGCGTGGAATTTTGTTGCTTGTTGTCCACGCCACCGTCACAGAAAGTCAGTTTTTACCACCTGTCAAGTGTCATATATCTCTACAAGAACAGGGCGTATACAAAATTTAATATGACTGTGATCTTTTCTATATCGGTCAAACTAAAAGAAATATAGGGACCTGCGCAAAAGAACATATAGCTGACGTTAAACACCGACGCTCTACGAAGTCTGCTGTTGCTGAAAATTCAGAAGAATGCTCCAAACGTTATCTTAAATTCGACAAGCCACAAATCCTTGCCAAACTACAACGATTTCTACCTAGGATGATTCGCTAGTCTTTTGAAATTAAGAAAAAACATTCAAATATCAATAGAGAAGATAGTTGAAAGCTAGCACAAGCCGGGAATCCGATTATACATTTAATTAAATCAGAACCCAAAAGACCAATTGCCAGACCTCAAGACACTGTGATCTTTTTCTGTGTAGAACAAACCACTTAAAAAAATAAAAATTAAATTAAAGGTAGGCACTGTAATATGAACTTTTCCGGACAACCTACACCTCAGTCCGCCCCGTGACCGCGAAGGCTGAAAAGCATTCGAAACGTCGGGATCAAAATTAATAAATAACCGCGATATAATCCGTTGAAATTAGTTTTATTTCGATAAGTAATATTCGCGTAAACATGAGAAATCATTATGCATTACTACTGGTTGACTCGAAGGAAATGTCTTATGCCCAATAACGTGTTCATTCATTCATTCATTCATTCGATGAAGTCATAAAATTAAAGTACTTATGACGCCGAACTAGTGTTCATGATAGAAATAGCTTTATAAATGGTACTTTAAAGTTGATTGCGCAGTTGACCCGGCTTTATCAACTTACCGCACGTAGGGTTAAGGGTTTACCTCACTTTGCGGTCTGTTTGACGAACGGTTGCATGTGAACTTTGTCAACAAATTTAAGTTTTACAAACGAGTCAAATATGTATACAGACAGTTTTGTTGTAATTATATGTATATATAAATGTAAAGGGTTATAGTTATGAAACGGGGGGGGGGGGGTAGTGTTTTTAAGCAGAATATAGTTATATATACCGATTGGTATAAAGCGCGGCTTTGGGTTCAGTCAAAGCGAAGCACTCGAGGTTAGACATCGTACGTAACAGGAACGTTACCGAAGGGACGTAAGATTTATATTTTCTATTATCGACTTAGAGTGTATTGGTATTTAAACAGACAAAGAGAAACACGACCGGTGAAGGTGAGTGTTGATAATCATCGAAAGGAGGCCTCCTTAAACCTACATCCGTGTCGCAAGTCTCGGACACCGCTCGGTGGTATCTTCTCTCTGCCACAACGATTAGGTTTCACGATGTACCCGGCACCCGTACAGTAAATCCATGGTTTCTTAAGAAGCTACTATCTTATCCTGTCATTATTATTGATCCGATTATTATGTTTTAAGAACAATTAGGCTTCATGTTTCTATATATGGACCGTTTATTTTAAAAGTGGTGTAAGTCCATTTTTGAGAAAAATGAGCTATCACGTAATTCATGCTTAATTTAATGTAAATTTTATATATATAACTAGTCCGTGTTTAATTTCTCAAAAAAATCCCATGTTTTATACAACTTAAAATCGGTCGGTAAATGAAATTGCATTATCAACAAATATAGTAACCTTCTCGAAACAAAAGAAAATGGACTTACACCACTTTCATAATAAATGGTCCATATATGTCCTTGGTTATCGATGTGGAGTTCAAAGGTGTTTTACTTTGGATTTTTATTCGACTTTCTGTTTATAAACACACCTGAGGCGGTCAACCTTTTTAATATGGTAAAGATATATAGATCACGCCGGGGTCAACAATTGAGGGTGTTATAACCCTCTTATAACATTAATATTTAAATATTATTTGCAAATTAAATAAAATACGTCATTTTGGTATAACAAAAGTAGCTTCAGTCCATTTATTTTTCTATATCTCTTTAACATATAAAAAAGGTTACAATTAAAAAGGTTGACCGCTACACACCTATAACTGAATTCAGAAAAGAGCCCTTAGGCTATTTTACTTATGAGACCCTTACACCTCTCATTTTTAAATTTATAAATTACATGAGAGATAATAAAATACATCATTATTGTGATATACAGAAAGTATAGATCTCTATAAGTCGAATAACAAGCGAGACGCCAAACAATTCGAGTTATAGAGTTTTCGACTTATTGAGAATGGAGGTTTTATTGTTTGAAACGAAGGAAACAAAACATATTTTGAAGATTTGGAGGTTAAAAACTTATCGAGGTTCGACTTAACGAGGTTCTACTGTATATGAATATATTTAATGAAACGTGTCCTTATTAGTACTGACCTGTATATATCTAACATATTGAAGATTAAATCACGTTCAATTCAGTTAAATTTATGCTGATGTTGTCAAATACATCGGATGAAGCAATACAAATTTTTATACGAAATTTATCCTTCTCTTTACCCCACTTCTTATAGGTTTGTCGAGAGAAAAAGTAGCCTCTCTCCGTCTCTAGGTTCCTATCTATCTCTTTACCATAATTCATTATAATCGATTCAATCGATACATGAAAGCGTAGCAAACAAACAAGCTTACTTATTTTATATTATCATGAGTTTTACATCTTAGACTAAACCAAAAATTGAACTTATGAAAAGTAACTCCAGATCACATAGAACAAAATACATATCCAATACATTTTTATGTTATCAGGGTGAAGCTGATAAAGCCCTTAAGGCTTGTTAGCCTATGTAACACCGTATGACTGCGAAATAAAAAAAAAACAAGTCACACACGGTACACGTGAAACTTTTGAAAAGTCCTCGATTAAAAATACTTTTTCTTTTTTGTTTAATGGCATTTACACTGTTAGCTTGAGGGGCTTTAACAGCTTCACCTGAGCTAGAGGGGCGAGCGCGGAGGGCGTCACTAGTGACCGAACCTCGGCTTGGGCTGTTGCTGAATCGCGTAGGAGAACGAACGCGGTACTAGGTATTAATAAAAATCGAAAAAGATGATTATACTAACTGAACCCTTTACTTCGGGATCTGGAAACTAAATTTGGTTTGTACTGTGCCATAGCATGCGAGGCAGGATTGTACTGTGCGTCCTCCCTACCTAGTAGTTGGTGACGAGCGTGCCTGATACTTATTAAAAATTATTGAATATATATATGGACAAAGCTTATTAGAAGATAGTGGGGACGCTACGAAGCATCGCACAAAGAGGAGATCGAGAACGTGTAATGTGCTCTATCTCATTCTCTCGCCGGCTGAATCCAATACATTTACGTGTTTGTGTCTCTGCGTACTCGCTTTTCCGTTTCATCGAGTTTGAAATCATAACGATTCTAAAGAAGTTACACTTCAATAGTCATATACGTAGAATTTATCCTTATTTTCCGTTCAGTATTCCTAGTTTTCAGAAAAGTATATTTTTAATTTTGCTAACCACTTGAATGTAAGCCCCATTTGATCTTGAGGGTCCAGTCTGAGGCCAAATTAGCCTATAGACAGAAAATCCGGTCCTGCACCCATCCCTGTAAAACTACTGAGCCCCTAGACAAATTGTAATTTCTACAATCGTTAGCGTAAAAAAAAAACATAAAGATTATATAGGATGGCTTCTAAAATTTAAATCGACGATCTATGTACATGCTTCAATGATACATTCCGCGATCATAACGCATTAAACACTTTGGAAATCAAATACAGTTGAATTACGACATTGATATTTAATTCACAGCTGATTATAAAGACACGATGTTTTGAAACGCTCCGACATTTTTTTTTTTTGAGAACTGTAGTAGAATAAGACAATTTGGCTTTCAAATATAGGGTGACATAAGTAGATAGACCGTGACATGGAACGGACGATATCAAAATTGTCCAAGTTAAAGATGCGCAAGGTACGCACGGTAGGACGTAACGCTTGTTATGAATCGATTTTTGTAAATTCCAATAAAAAAACACACGTCGAAGGTTTAAAATAGAAAATTAAACACAAAATTGTTACATATATACGTATATTTTGAAATGACGATGACTCAATTGGTAGTGTGTATGGACGCCGCGTCAAGTGAGCTTTCGGTGAAGGAAAATGTCATGATGAAACCATAGCACGGGGCTTTTTCTAATGCCCGCCTGGCTAGCTGCCACCCTCAAGTAGAAAATCTGCAACCAAATAGCTATAGTTGTGTTCCGGCAGTTGCACTTGAGAACCAGTCCCTCCAGTAGGCTTAACGTGTCCACCACCATGGGCCGTATCATCACTTAACATCAGGTGAGATTGTGGCCATAACGCTAAACTTTAACTATTAAGGAAAATAGGTGTGTTCCGGCAGTTGCACTTGAGAGTCAGGCCCTCGACTTTGCTTAGCGTGTCCACCGTCTGGGGCCACATCGTCACTTACCATCGAGTGAGATTGTAAACATCACACCTAAAGATTAATAATAAAAACATATGTATTCCTATAACCGTCGAATGAACTTAACGAATATATCTTCGGTTGGACGTATCAGCATGTCGGCGGCGAGGGTCGGTCTCCAGCCCCTCGCTCGTGGCTCCAGCTTGAAGTTACGGCATATTTCGCTTAGCACGCACTTCATTTCCAGCATTGCGAAACGTTGGCCTGCGTGAATAGAAGAAAAAACGCAATGTTATTCGCTGTTTACGTTTTCTCGTCGTCCGCGTCTAGAGGTATCTGCGATTTCTAGCGCGTGGAGTTAGAAATTATTGAATAATTTTTGGCCGTTTTGATAAGTTTTTTCAATACAGCTTTGCTCCTATTGGTGATAGCGTGATGTTAGATATTTTCCCACCATCCTGACCATTTATAATTAAACCTTCCACAATGATTGCTGTATCAAACATAAAACGAATTTTCAAAATGCGTCTGATTGTTCCAAAGATTAGTGCCTTCAAAGAAACAAACTTTTCCTCTTTGTAATATTAAATATAGCTATATTTTTTAACGTTAGCAATTTGTATCCTAGGAATTCAAAGTCCAATACTAATTAAGTCGGAATGGAAATCCCTTTTTATAGTTTATAGGTTTGGAGTTATTGCTACAATCACACGTGATGATAAGTGACGATGTGGCGCGAGATGGCGTACACGCTAAACCTGTGGCGGAACTGGCTTTCAAGTGTAACTGCCGGAACACACCTATAGGTACTTGGCCTCAGATTTTCAACTTAAGTGTGATAGCTAGACAGGCGGGCATTAGAAAAAGCCCTACCACCATGCTATGGTTTCATCACGATGTTTTCCTTCACTGAAGCCTCAGGGATTCGAGCTCGCGTACTATGAGCTATGACCGTTTCAAAATATTCCGTTTCCAATAAAACAAAAACAAAAAACAATTCTATCAACGACGAAGTCGTCACGAAACGAACAGAAAAACAATACGACCGAATAGAGAGAGGCGTCCTTTTGGATTGAAGTCAGTTAGAAACTCGGGTCCTACGGGAACACGGTATGTGTGTGAACGTGACGTTCGTGAAAGTGTCTATCCATACGTATAATAACTCACAGACCCGTGTTCAAACGAAGTTCGCGTTGTGTCCGCTTTTAAAACAATTCAACAAAGCATCGCTTTCGAAAAAGTCGAGTTTCCCGTCGCATTCAAGACTGTTTATGAAGTGAAAACTTGTTTAGGCATGTTGGGCAGTTTCGTGATGGGGAAATTTGACTGAATTCGCGTAACCTTCACGCCAGGGATATATCTATTTCTATCTATATTTCAATACTAGCTTTTACCCGTGGCTCCGCAGCGTTGGTATTGATTTTGTTAATCAATTCTGATTGTCGATCGATACGGAAATCATTAACTTCTTTTTCTTCTAAACAATAAGTTCTATTCTATTCTGAGTTCTTCTAATAAGTTTTTCGCGCAAAAACTAGCATAGTACCGTCACCAGAGTCCCATTGACATCTGTACTTAAATTCATCATAATTGTTACGCGATTTAGGCGCGAAAGTGTAACAAACCAACAAACTTACTTTCACATGTATAATATTATACTAAATATATAGCAAAGTATATATAGGTAACGATTAGTATGGATAAAGATTATGAAGCGGAATAGTCTGTTTGTTTGTTTGAATGCAATAATATTTGTAATCTTTTCGTAATTGATAGATCACTCATTTTGAGGAAGGCTTTAGGTTGTTTAACATCACGCTACCACCTATAGATGTAAAGCTGCATTGAAAAAAGTTACAAAAACGGGCATGAAATTATTAAATAATTTTTATTTCGAAGCGAACGAATTGCCTCCACGCCTATTATATTATATACAGATATATATCTATATATGCACATATATAAGGTAAGACTAGTCCTTAGGTTAGTCAATAGTACCGAACTTATAGGGATGGGAATTTGACAATTCGATGCGGAGTTTTTCGTAGGAGCTTCGATGGTACTTCGTTTTTAGTTTCGAAATTAATGGACTGACTTTGGAAAAAATTTTGAGGACAATAAAATTCAAAAAATTTGACAATCCCCTTCACCAATTATTTACGAGGTTTTACCTCCATTAAATTTTGCAATTACTTGCAAAATCAATCCATTAATTTCCCAATGACACGCGTACAGACAGACAAAAATTGTAGATAAAATATTTTTGGAATCCACAGCTAAGCGCACCCCGATTTTAGTTTAAAAAATTAACGCACAAATATGGTTAAATATCTTAAGTTAAACAGCTCTGTATTGGCGAGCGGCATGTCATTTGCAAGCAATATCATCACATAAACATCCAAGTCCTCTGTAGCTACTTATGTAATGATTAACCCATTTGTAATAATTTTGTTCACCCTCCCTTTTTTAACTTAGCTAAAATCCATTAACACTTCGAGACGGGTATATGGGACTCGTCAGGCGCGCACCAGCAACTAAGATTTGCTATAGCGATCCCTAATTCTCCCCTAAATCCCCCACTTGCCAGAAACTAGAAATCGCTTTTGTTTCTGCCCACTAGTGGATTTACCAGTAGACTGAGTAGGCTGAAGTCTAGTGCGGTAGATTTTAAAGCCAGTATTATGTAGATTTGGTATATTATTGGTTTGTTTTATAGGAACTGAAATGATCTATACTCATACATATATCTTAATGTTCCTAGATAATATGTTTCATCCCTTAGAATCTAAGTTTTTTTTTTACGAATATTGTTTCTCCAATATACGTAGTCTTATGCGGAATCTAATTGTAATAATGGTAGGGAAGCGAAATTTGAATAGACCACGAGCGCAAAACTGCGAGCGTCGCTTAAGTTGTTATAACGGAAAACTCATACATCCTGCAAACGAACCGTGACTGCACGCGTAGGGTTGTTTCTTACTCCTTTTTTATTAACGTGTTGTCAAAATTCTGTTTACGGACTTCCTTATAACAATGCGTAATGCCAAGGCCGTATTCCCCCGAGGTTACGATATGGGGTTCTTCAAAAAGGGATTGAAATACGGTCTCCATGGTCGGCAACACGGCTGTTGTTGGCGATGGTAACCATTTAACACCAGATGGGTCGCCTGCCTGTTTGCTGTCCGTTAACATTTAATAAAAATTAAAATGTATAAAGTTCTAAAGTATCTTATTTACGGACCTATGTATAACTCCCAATAACGATTTGATGACAAGACTCATCGGGCGATAAGCATCGTGGAGCTACCCACTCGAAAGAGACACCGCGGCACTTTGATCTCCCGTGTAGCTAGAGATCAGGAAGAATGGCCACAATTCTAATATACCCCCGCTAGCTAGTAAATTTATTAAAAAAAAAAATTGCGTTATGGCCATAACCTCACCTGATTTTAAGTGACGATACAGGCCAAGTTGATAAAGACGCTAATCCTGTGGAGGAACTGATTTTTCAAGTGCAGCTGCTGGAACACACCTATTGGTATTTGGCGGCAGATTTTGAACTTGAGAGTGGTAGCTAGCCAGGCGGGCATTATAAAAAGCCCTACCACTAGGCTATGGTTTCCTCACGATATTTTCCTTTACCAAAAGCTAGCGCTCATTGTAGGTGATTCGAACTCACGTCCCTAGACGCGAAATTGTGCATACTACAACTGAGCTATCATCGCTTCAGAAATAATTTATTTACGTATTCATTTATTAGATTACAAAGATTCATTGAGTAATACTCAACACAATAATTAAATTAATTATTATTCGACTAACAGACTACATAAAACTATAATATACTACATTACATACTATATATTATAGTTTCCAAAATATAGGATAAATCATAATTAAAACAACCTGACATTATCATATGACTACTGATAGCCAATATTTCATAAAAGTACTATCATACAAGCATATGAACGTTTGCATAATTGCGTTAGGACGATCCTAAAGTTTATTTTATACTCACCAAATCCATCAAATTTATCAATTTTACCCACCAAATTAAATTATACTCACCAATTAAATTATACTCACCAATTAAATTATACTCACCAATTAAATTATACTCACCAATTAAATTATACTCACCAATTAAATTATACTCACCAATTAAATTGTACTCACCAAATTTGTTAAATTAATCAAATTATATGCTCACCGATACAATTACGAGGGCCGGCACTAAACGGCACGAACGCATACGCGTGGTTCATCTCGTTGTCGAGGAATCTCTCAGGCTTGAACAGCTCCGGTTCTTCATACAAGTCCTTGCGTCGATGGAGATCGTATATGTGAACCGCAACTTCAGACCCCTTTCTGATTGGAAGGTCTCCTGTATAAATAATACACTAAGATTACGTGTCTGCGGCGATGATAGCTCAGTGGTAGCGTGTACGGACGCCGCGTCAAAGGAGGTGAGTTCGAATCCACCTACAATGAGTTTAAGCTTTCGGTGACGCAAGACATCGTGACGCAACCACAGCATAATGGTAGGTGTTTTTCTAATGCCCCTCCTGGCTAGCTTCCGCCCTCAAGTTGAAAATCTGCCGCCAAATACATGTAGATGTGTTCCGGTAGTTGCGTTTAAAAACCAGTCCCTAAACTGGGTTTAGCGTGTCCACCATCTTGAGCCACATCGTCACTTAACATCAGGTAAGATTGTAGCCATAACGCTAATCTTTAACTTTTAAAAATTATAATCAAAGTAGCGCCCTAATACTTCGGAAAATCTATGTTACCGAATTAACAAGGAACCCTCATGTTTTCAATGTAAACTTGAAACGTTTATTGAGACTTGTAAATAAACAACATCTTAATGCCCGAATAATTTCCGCTAAAGCAAAAACAAATGAAATTTGCATTTCAGGGCAAAGTAATTTATCAAACAGACTCAAGCGATGGCGCAAACTGCCTTAAAAGATACGCCTCAAAAGAAAAACACCATAACCCCGCCATAGCATTTATCAATTTGTATTTTGACATTAAATTTCCATCGTTCTTTTCCTCGTAGATCCTAAAGTTACTTTACATAGCGGGGGGATAATTGATGAGTGCAATTTTCCCAAGATGAAAATGCATGTATTTAAGAGCACTTTAGCTTTGATAATCACAGTTATAAAATGGTATATATACCGGCACTTTAAAGTGATAATATATCTACAATTTATATATGATCACTACAATAAACATGTACTAAATTTACAAAATAAATATACATATCTTAGGGTCTATTTGTTACCATAAATCCAACGTAACTTAACCCAGCACCCCGGTACTAGCGACCACCTCACCGACGCATCATGCACTTCGGGGGCTTAATTTTAAAGCTAAGGATTTTATAATGGACACAATCATTTTTATAGTCCATTAACTTTTACCCGCGGCTTTGCTCACGTTAATATCGATTTTGTCAAACAATTCTGACTCAGGTATCAGCTATTTTAAATAAATTATAGCAAACGAGACCGGTGTGAGAACATTTGTGCTCTTAGCTATTTATACGCGGGCCGCTTACTATTTTAGCGAACACAGCTTACACATAAAAGATAGATATATGCTCTCGCGAGGTTTTTTGTAGGACTATTTAAGATAAAAATGTCCATTATAAATTACATATGTCTAACTCTAACGGTTTTTGCAACCCACGTCAAAGTAACTCGCAGATGGCAGAATTTTTTCCTACTTACTTGATATTTATCGTTATATTTTAGAAAGTTCACAAACAAATTCATTAAATTACAACCTATATGTTATTCTGATGGATAAACTATATTACTGTAAAGTTTCATAAAAATCCATTCAGTAGTTTTTGCGTGAAAGAATAACAAACATCCATACATGTATACTTACTTTATCCATACATACAAACTTTTGCATTTATAATATCAGTGAGGATTCAATTAATTTCAAAGGTAAACATGTTAAAGTGTGAAACATTAATTTTAAAATGCGTTTATATATATTTTTTTTATATAGTTAAGGTTTAGCGTTATGGCCATAATCTCACCTGATCTTAAGTAATGATACGGTCCAAGTTGGTAGACACGCTAAACCTGTGGAGGAACTGGCTCTCAAATGCAGCTGCCGGAACACACCGATTGGTATTCAGCGGCAGGTTTTCAACTTGAAAGGTTGTTAGCCAGGCGGGCATTAGAAAAAGCCCTACCACCATGCTACGGTTTCCTCACGATGTTTTCCTTCACCGAAAGCTCAAGCTCATTGTAGGTGGTTGGATTCGAACTCACGTCCCTTGACGCGAAGTCGTACACGCTACCACTGAGCTAAAAGCGTAGGTTACCTAACATGAAATCTTCCGTGATCTGTCTGGCGATGAACGGCACGCTCGGGTATAGCCTCAGGGTTTCCTTTATGACAGATTCCAAGTACTTCATCTCAGCAAAGTCTGCCGTTGATGGTACACGATCTGATGTGCCGAATATCTGCTTTAGCTCATCATGGATCTTTTTCTGCGACCAATACATTTTTCTTGTACAACATGATAGCGTATACGGACGTAAGTTAAACAAAAGTAATGATTTCTCATGTTTACGCGAACATTATTCATCGAAATAAAACTAATTTAAACGGATTTTACCGCGGTTATTTACTAATTTTGATCCCGACGTTTCTTAAGCTTTTCGAAAGCTTGAGGTGTGGGTATGTCCAGAAAACTTCATGTTACTGACATGAACATGACATGAACTTTTCTGGACAATCCACACCTCAGTCCGCCCCGTGACCACGAAGGCTGAAAAGCTTTCGAAACGTCGGGATCAAAATTAGTAAATAACCGCGATAAAATCCGTTTAAAACAAAAGTTCCGATCTTTATAATGAAACTGATGTTTCGGTAAAGGGAAACACCGAGATGAAACCAGAGCATGGTGGTAGAGCTTTTACTAATGCCCGCCTGGTTAGCTACCGAGCTCAAGTTGAAAATCTGCCTCCCACTACTTATAAGCGTGTACTTGAAAACCGTTCTTTGCAATAAATTTAGCGTGTACACCATTTTGGACCAAATCGTCACGTTACATCAGTTGTGATTACCTAATTATTATTTACCTAACGAATTTTTTTTTCAGAATATAAAAGTACTTCGTAAAGCTGAATAGTTTTTACCTGTACTTCCTCGTGATCTGCGATAAGCATAAGGGCAAACGTTATCGCCATGGCTGTCGTATCGTGACCCTGTAAGGGATAAATTTTATTATTTATTTACTGGTTAATTTTAAACCACAATTAATGCAGTCAAATATATCGTCATTATATTTATTCATACCAGTAAAATTTACTGAACGTTTTGTCAGTTTTGCATGATACATTCTATTAAATCTTACATCTTATTAAGTATATATTATATAAAAACCGAGATCTGCTAACGTTTTTAAGTTGAAACTAAAATTTTGTAATCATCTATTTGCCTCGCTTCCTATAAGTTATTCGTGAGAAAAGTAGTCTATTTTAGTCGTGAAAGCGTAACGAACAAACAAAGAATCCCATCTTCGCGTTTATATCATTAATATGAGTATAGTATGAATTCTGAAGGGGCTAACCAAAATCTAACCAAGTTCAAGGGCTAACCAAACCAACTTTTCAAAATAACGGTCAATGGGTGATACCGTTCTAACTGTGATATTCAATGTCCTGTATTATTTGTGCTTACAGGTCATTAATTAATAATCAATTAATGAAATATTTATGTTAATTGGATAGTTTTAAACATATGTAATTTTTTTATATAATATAATTTGCCACTTAGAGAAAACCTACAATTTATCACTTAAATTTCAGAACCATGTCATGTCTATTTCTTAAATTCACCTATAAATTGTTTCTTTATGTCGCAATAAATGAGTTAAATTCTTCAGAAATTCGAATGTTTATTATCAAACTAAAAAGATTGACACACTTTTTGTTTAAAGTATTAATACTTAACGTTGAATTCGGGTTCAACAAATTTTCTTTTTAAATTTCAACGAATTTTTGAATTTGAATTTGTGTGAATATATATATAAATAAATAAATAAACTAAAAAAATTGTAATTTTCTCAAGTAACTTCTACCGAATATATTTTATGTCAGTACCGTGGATAAATGAGTCAGTACCGTGGAACGTAAAATTTGGAATTTATTTCTCGTTCTTGATACTTTGAAGTCGTAGTAAAATCCCCTCAAGTATTTTTATTTTTACAGTAAAATAGATGAATAATATTAATAAAAAAATTGATAAGGTTTAACTTCAAAATCTTAAAATTTTTAATCAATAAAATCGCAGAACGGAATTACCCAAATATAAATGCCTGAAATTAGTCGAAGAACTTTAACAATTTAAGACTACGTGTTGTGATTATAAGATTTCGTGAAATCAAAAAGGAAATTAAAGTAACCTCAAACATAAAAGTGTTGACTTCTTCCCTGATGCCCTCTAAGTCTATTTCCCCTTTGCTTTCAGCTTCCAGAAGCAAATCGAGAAAAGCAAGCTTCTTCTTAACACCGATCTCTTGCTCTGCAGAACCTGAATGATCCTCTCTGCTCTGCAACAGCCTTTCTTTCTTTCTTTGCGCGATTATTTTATCAGCAAAGCTATGAACTTTTTTCAGGCAATTTTCAAATTTTCTTCCAACAGGAAACTTTCGAAATATAAATTCGTTGTGCAGCCATACCCTTGTAAGACGGCTTAAAAGAAGACTTCCTATTTCCATGATAGCCGTCTTGTATTCGACTGTGGAACAAGATCTGTCCAAATCCAATTGAGTGCCCATTGCTGTTTCTGCAAGATAAAGTAGTTTTTTTTTTAATGTAATAGGGAGCCAACGAGCAACTTTGTCATCTGATGGTTAGTGATCACCGCCGCCCATGGACTCCCACAACATCAGAGGAATCCTAGGTACGTTACCGGCCTTTACAGGAGGAACTGGCTTTCAAGTGCCACTGCCTGAACAAACCTAATGGTATTTGGCGGCAGATGTTCAGCTTGAGGGTGGTAGCTAGCCAGTCGGGCATTAGGAAAAGCCCTACCACCATACCACCATGGTTTCCTCATGATGTTTTCCTTCACCGAATGCTCAAGCTCATTGTAGCTGGTTGGATTCGTGTAGTGTGTAAGTGTTTAACATGTATTCAGTGTGTCAGTCCTTAAATATACGTCGTACAACAAACACGTATTTCATTTATTATAATAACTCCCGACCTCTCTACATGGCGACCCTGCCAGGGGCCCGGTGTCGGGTGTTCGACGACGCGACGTAAAAATGTGCGGATCAGCAAGTTACCGTGGGACCGAGTCGCCGCCGTGCACTACAAGGCAAGCTTTAGACTGTAAAGGATATAATTTACGACTAGATTTATTTTTTCCTCTTCTCGTTAAAAATGGGAAAAGAGTGCAGTAAGTGCCTTTGTGAGAATAAGGAAACAATAATTACACAGCACGGGGCAGAGAATAATACCGATGGATCTACGCATTTTCAAACCACCAATATATTATTGGGAGTAATGGTCGTAGTCGCAGCATTGGCGGTTCTGTACATCCTATATGCCCAGTACAAGAGATGTCATAGTGACTGGATGCGTGCAGCCATAGGAGACGGTATACAAGCAAACTTCATTAGACGACTGCAAGAACGGATGTCGATCCAGGGACGAGGTCGCCCTACTGGAGAAGATATTGTATCTTGAGAAGCCTTCGTGTGAGTACTTACGACGTGTTATTAGTGTAAAGTGCATACAGTGTGAATGTGGAAAAAAAAAATGCGTGTAATCTAAAACAAATCTTCGAATGGATATCTGCCGCATATATAAACATTTTAGGAACTTTAAGTGATAGAGCAAAAAAAAAATGTATTTTTAGAAATTAGTTGTGATCTATGGAAATACAGTTAAACAAAATATATCAAGAATTAGATAATATCAGGGTAAGTCTTAGAAAATTAGGTCCAGACAGGAGGTTGAAAGAAGTAGGTCAAATTAAAATAAGGAAAGCTAAAGAATTGTATAACTCATATAAAATATATATAAGAGATTTGGATGTAAAATACTTAATTACTGAATATTCAGGGCTATTGATTGACGATTTATGTAAATTAATAGAAGAATCTTATATAAAAATATTAAGTTACAGTGACTCTAAATCATCTGAAAACATGGCTAGTTTCGATTTAAAAACGGCGAGCTCACTTATTCCTATGATGGATGGTAATGAGGAGACTACGGAAAAAATAATACAAGATGGCTTGCGGAATAGGAGACTTGGTACCATAATTGCGGCTCGCGATTACCAGCAGCTGAAGGACGCTATTCGAGCAGCACAAGATGAAGAACCAGCCCAATCAACTCAGCAAGCGGTAATGCATTTAAGAGGTAAGCCCAGGGGCGAAAGAAGATGGCAGAATAATCGCGGCCGAGGGATTTACAGTCAAGGTAATAACAATAATTATTATCATAATACTAATTTCTATCGTGGGCGTGCCAATTCTTCAAATTATAGAGGATGGAGTAACAATTCCTACAATCGAGGACGAGGTAATAATAATCAAAGATTTCAATCACAGACAGGTTACAGACGAGGACGTAGTTTTAGAGGTCAATATCGTCAATTTCGTGGTCGTGACAACAGACAACAAACTGCATATGTTGCTAACCAGCAAGAGAGTACGAGTACGACAGAAAACCGTGAGTTAAATAGTCTAAATACGTTTTTTCGAGCATAAAATACTAACATGCCAGGGGTTAGATTGCATTAAATTAAAAATAGGTAACAAGTCATGTTCATTCTTGATAGATACAGGGGCAACATCATCAGTCGTAGTTAAAAATAAAATCCCACTGTATATTACGTTACAATGTAACGATACAACAATCAAAGGCATAGGTGGTAACATTTATTCCAGTGAATTAGCTGACTTGCAATTACAACTTAGCTCACACACAGAGCCGTATCAAACAACAATGTTTTCATATAGGTTTCATGTTTTAAACAACATGCCGTGTCAGGCCGACGGAATTCTTGGCTTAGATTTTCTTAGAACATATAATGCAAACATAGACTTATCAAATAACGTTTTAACATTACAAAGGAATAACAAAGAGGTTTCAATAATAATGTACCAGAAGAGCGATCACAATAAAGATCTATATTTGCCACGCAGAAGTGAATCAATTCATTTTGTAACAGTTCAATCAGATTCACAAAATGCTTACGTAGTTATACCAGCACAGTTATCAGAAAACTTATTTATGGCAGGAAGTATAGTACAACCGAAAAATGGAAAAATACCTATTAAAATTTTAAATACGTGTGACGAAGATATTAGCTTACCATATTTTAGACCCGAATTAGAAAATTTATCGGACTACATTATTTGTCAATATAGCGCTACAGAAACACATGCAAACCGTGTAAAAAGGCTTTTATCTATCTTGAATTTGAATTATTTACAACCTGACGAACAAAAAACGATTGAACAGATTTGCGCAAAATATGCAGACGTTTTTCATTTAGAAGGTGACAAGCTGAGTACAACTAACATTATGAAACAGTCTATTAACTTAAAGCCAGGTAGTACACCCATTTACACAAAACCATACAGACTACCGCAGTCTACAAAATCAGAAATTGATAAACAAGTAAGGCAGATGTTAAATGATGAAATAATAGAATCAACTAATAGTGAGTAGAATAGTCCCGTTCTATTAGTTCCAAAGAAGTCTGAAAATAATAATAAAAAGTGGAGGTTAGTTGTTGATTATCGAAAAATAAATGAAACAATACAAGATGATAAATTCCCACTGCCAAACATTACAGAGATATTAGATTCCCTTTCCGGTTGTGTTTATTTTAGTCATTTAGATTTATCTCAAAGTTATTATCAAGTAGACCTTGAATCACATAGCCGAAACGTAACAGCCTTCACTACTAGCACAGGTCAGTATCAGATGAGACGGTTACCAATGGGGTTAAAAATTAGCCCAGGTGCTTTCTCTCGTGTTATGTCAATTGCAATGTCAGGACTAAATTTTGAGAAATGCATTACGTATATGGATGATTTAATTATAATAGGTAGAAAATTAGAAATACATAATCAAAATTTAATGAAAGTACTCGAGAGATTGAGAAAAGTCAATTTAAAAATAAATCCAAAGAAATGTAATTTTTGCAAGAAACAATTATTATATCTAGGTCATATTGTAACTGCAAAAGGTGTTTTGCCAGATCCTGAAAAGGTAAAGGCCATTCAAAATTATACAACACCACAGAATTCAGACGATGTACGACGATTTATTGCTATGTGCGTTCTTACCGTAAATTCATTCCACAATTTGCAGACATTACAATTCCATTGAACAAACTTTGTAGAAAAAACATAAAATTTGATTGGACAGAAAACTGTAAAACTTCTTTTGAAATTTTAAAACAAGCGCTTACATTTCCTCCTATCTTACAATACCCAGATTTTTCAACAGAGAATGAATTCATACTTCAGACAGATGCGTCGGGCATATCAGTAGGTTCAGTTTTATGTAATAAAGATTTAAAACCAATCGCGTATGCGAGTAGACCGTTGAATAAGGCAGAATTGAATTACCCAACAATCCAAAAAGAACTATTATCGGTAGTATGGAGCGTAAAGTACTTTAGGCCATATTTATTTGGTAGAAAATTCACAATCATGACAGATCACAAGCCATTAATATACTTATTTAGTATAAAAGACCCCTCAAGCAGATTATTGAAATTCAGGTTACAGTTAGAAGAATATGACTATAAAATCATTTATATAAAAGGAAAAGATAACGTAATAGCAGACGCACTAAGTAGAATAACATTAACTTCAAATGATTTAAAAAATCTTAGTGAAACTATACTTGTAACAACCAGAGCACAGAGTAAAAAATTAAATGAGGAACGGAGGTCATTGGATTTTTCTAGTAAACCCACAGATTTGAGGCCTGATCAACCAAAAATCGTGGAGATAATAAAGAAACCAGTTGACGCAGTAGAAATGAAGTGTATAGAAGGTAAAGAATTAGATAAACTTAGAGAAAAAAATTTAATAAGTAAAGAAGAAAAGTGTTTAGCTTATATAGAAAATCAATTAATTATTTACATTAACCTTAATTTTATGTCACAATTCACGCGAGACGTATTTGTGAATATTTTAAGTGAGTTTTGTAAGAAAATAAATGTAAAAGAAGTTTGTATTATTAAAGAAAGAAGTAACGAGGAATTTATAAAAGAATTATGCGAAGAAATAGATAGTAGGAAAGAGTGGTCCGGACCACCACCACGTCGTATTCATATATTAAGGAATGTAAGGAGAATCTCCGATAAAGATGAGATGACAGTCATATTAAATGATTATCATTTATTGCCTTCGAGTGGACATGCCGGCGTCCGACGAATGGTGAACAACATTAAGAGTAAGTACTACTGGCCAAAACTCGAGAGCGACGTCAGAAATTATGTGAGTAAGTGTACTAAATGTCAGCTGATGAAGCACTCACCTAGCTACAAGGAGCCTATAGTTATAACAACCACAGCGAGCGCAGCGTTTGAAAAGATCTTTCTAGATCTTGTTGGACCCCTAGACAAGGATGATGAAGGTAATCAATATATATTGACTCTCCAGTGCGAACTTACAAAATACGTTGAAGCTTACCCAATAACAACAAAGGAAACAGCTGTCGTAGCAAAGTCTTTAGTAAGTAATTTTATTTTAAGGTATGGCGTACCGAAAGTAATCGCAACGGATCGCGGTACTGAGTTTTTATGTCTTCAACGATGGCGGAAATATGTAAGTTATTAGAAATAGAAAAAATATACTCCACTGCTTACCACCATCAGAGTATAGGAGCATTAGAAAACACACATAAAAACTTACGTAACTTCTTGCGTATCCAGTGTGAGGAAAATTCTTACACTTGGAGTCATTGGCTTCCTTTTTGGTGTTTTTCTTTTAACACCACAATACACATATCAACTGGCTATACGCCCTACGAGCTTGTATTTGGTAAGCCGTGTAATATTCCGAGTAGATTAAAAAATGAATTAGAGCCATTGTATAATACGGATAATTATGCTTTAGAATTAAAATATAGACTTCAGTTAGCACATAGGGATGCAAGGAAAAGGTTAATAGATAGTAAGTTAGAAAGAAAGAACATCTATGATAAAAACAAAAATTGTATTAGTTATAAGACGGGTGATTTAATTTTAATAAGGAATGAAAGTACTAAAAAAATGGACAGATTGTATAATAGACCGTATGTTGTCATTGAAGAAGATGGACCTAATATTAAATTTTTTAAAAATAGTAATGTAGAAATGGTTCATAAAAACCGTACTAAACCTTATATATGTTAAGAAAAAAAAAATGTATCAGAATAATTATTTTTTTTTTGCTTATGAAGGGTGATGTAGTGTGTAAGTGTTTAACATGTATTCAGTGTGTCAGTCCTTAAATATACGTCGTACAACAAACACGTATTTCATTTATTATAATAACTCCCGACCTCTCTACATTCGAACTCACGTCTCATGACGCGGCGTTCCTACACGCTACCACTGAGCTATCATCGCTTTCGCAGTTCAAAGTAATGTCGGAGAGAGAAGTAATGGATATAAATGTTAAAGGATGACAAGGAAGAGGAAAGCCACAGAAAGATGGAAGAGTGTGTGAGAAATGAGATGAAACAAAAGGGAGTGCATGAAGAGATGACGGCTGATACAGATTTGTGGAAGAATAAAACGTACTGCGTCGACTCCAAATAACTTGGGAACAGGGCAAAAAGATGATTATGAAAGTAATTCAATAATAGTCCTATTTATATGGAAGTGTAAGTGTTAGATTCTTTGTTTTGAGAATCTCTTAGCTTTCTTGCAGGACAATTGGCTTTTACATCGATTTATAGTAATAAAACTCAATAATATTTTTTTTATACAGTCAATGTTTAGCGTAGTGGCCATAATCTCACCTGAGTTTAAGTAACGATACAGTCCAAGTTGGTAGACACGCTAAATCTGTGAAGGAACTGGCTCTCAAGTGCAACTGCCGGAACACACCTATTGGTATCTGGCGGCAGGTTTTCAACTTGAGGGTGGTAGCTAGCCAGATGGGCATCAGAAAAAGCCCTACCACCATGCTATGGTTTCTTTATGATGTTTTCCTACCCCGAAAGCTCATGCTCATTGTGGGTGGTTTGATTTGAACCAACGTCCCTTGACGCAAAGTCGTACCCACTACCACTGAGCTAACCTCGCTTCGAAATTAATTTTATTAATCTATAAATAACCAAGGTATTGTCTAACATATCTTGAAATATAACTCTATAGTTGTGAAATT
This sequence comes from Actias luna, assembly GCA_039707435.1. Classification (NCBI taxonomy): domain Eukaryota; kingdom Metazoa; phylum Arthropoda; class Insecta; order Lepidoptera; family Saturniidae; genus Actias; species Actias luna. The sequence continues at coordinate 1,960,078 of JAZHAC010000019.1, read as the reverse complement.
ACAGAAGGGCCTATTGAAATGTTTTTCTAACTTAGATACATAAAAATGTCTATGTACATGCTAGAAAGTCTATATGAGAAAAATATTCAATCTCGCCCTATCTATATTAATACAAGAAAGCGGAATAGTTTGTATGAATGCGCTAAGGAACTACCAGCCAGATATCAAAAATGTTTGGAAAATCGAAAAGTGCAATTGTCATACTGTTAATTTAATATTAGAAAAAAGGGTTACCGTTGTCTTACATTATTAATTATTTGTTATTTTATTTATTAATTTTATTTTTTTAAACAAATAGTTTTTATCTAAAGCGTTAACCTCTTAATATGAAATAGCGTTTGACTTGGAACTACACAGCCTGTATGGTTTCGGTATCTGTGTGTGTATCGGTAGAAATAAATTACAATACAAAATTTTATTAAATGTAGTACACATTCAAGAATGAGGCGTGCAAAAAAACCATTTTATTATGAAACTATCGGTATTAGACTATTGATATAAAATAAATAACTGATTGATGTTATTCCACAGATAATAAACGATACCTGCTGGTGTCAATTTTTTTGGAAATTATCGTGACCGCTTCGTAGAAAACATCCACGTTAATTTTTTTTAAACAGTTTGTTTGGAGGTCGCAGAAACCAAATTTATTATTTACAAATTACGAGACAAAATATCTGAAATGTTTTTTTGAAATACGTCTACTCATATTATCGTATAAATGCCAATTGGTTATGCTGGAAGCAGTTTAAGAGCAAAAAATTATTTGATCTTGACGTGTCGAGCCTAGAACATAATCTCATCAGCTTCGCAGTGTGAGGCGTGCGAATAACTTTTGTATTTTATAGAACATTTATTTAGGAAAGCTCTAGGCTATTTAACATCACGCTGCGAAAAGCGATGATAGCTCAGTGGTAGTGTGTACGACTTTGCGTCAAGGGACGTGAGTTCGAACGCAACCGCCTACAATGAGCTTGAGCTTTCGGTGAAGGAAAACATCGTGAGGAAACCATAGGATAGTGGTAGGGCTTTTTTTGATGCTCGACTGGTTACCCACCAACCTCAAGTTGAAAATCTGCCGCCAAATACCAATAGATGTGTTTCGGCAGTTGCGCTTGAGAGCCAGTTCCTTCACAGGTTTAGCGTGTCTACCATCTTGGGCCGTATCGCCACTCAAGATCAGGTGAGATTATGGCCATAACACTAAACATTAACTAAAAAAAAAAAAAAAACGCTACCACTATTAGGGGCCAAGCTGTATTGACATACAAAACCGGACAAAAATGATAAAAAATGTTTAGTCCCACACGAACGAAGTCGCGGTCATAGCTCTAGCATTTAATAATCAATTTTAAAGACAGTTTATAGAATACTCTCACCACAAATAGTGACCAGTGTAAAATCACTGACGACCGACATCAAGTTCACTTCGACTTCTGCGTTCTCTTTCAATCTGTTCACCAAGTCACGACTCTTCTCTTCTATCACCTCGGAGAAACTCTTTAATATGTTAAAGTGGAACGCCGGAGTTAAGATCTTACGTCGCTTGTGCCATTTCGCTCCTGGTTCAGAGAAGATCTATGTATTTATTGTATCTAGTGATCCAGACCGTCTGGATAGTACTCGTGACGAATAGTCATTTATGTAAAGATAGACATCATAGTGACATGTGAAAATAAAGTTAATTAGTAACTGAAGTATCTTATTTATTTTACCTATTGACCTATAATAATTCCAAGCAATTTTAAATAACCAATCTCTTAATTTTAAGAGTGTCACATTTCTATAGCAGTGTAGTAAGTAAATCGTTCACACTTTACATCATGATAAGTACAGTACAATGGAAAAACAGCGTCTATTTAGCTTTTAACTTTTTTTATATACTTAAGGTTACACTAAACTCAGGTTGAGGTGTGGCCATAATCTCACCTGATCTTAAGTGACGATACGGCTCAAGTTGGTAGACACGCTATACCTGGAGGAACTGGTTCTTAAGCGCAACTGCCGGAACACACCTGTTGGTATTTGGCGGCAGATTTTCAACTTGAAGGTGGTAGCTAGCCAGGCGGGCATTAGAAAAAGTCCTACCATTATGCTATGGTTTCCTCACGATGGTTTTCTTCATCGAAAGCTCGAGCTCATTGTAGGCGGATTCGAATTCACGTCCCTTGACGCGAAGTCGTACACACTACCACTGAGCTATCATCGTTTCAAATTAAAATAAAAACTTTATTCAATTTAGGCCCTGGGAAGGCGCTTAGGAACGACACATCTACTACCGGTTCGGAAAGTAACCCAGTCATTGAGAAGAACCGACAAGAAGTTCGATCTTGTTAATTTTTTTTAGGTAGGTACATACTTAGAAAATGTAAAAATTGAAATACATCGAAATAAAACTAATTTAAACGGATTTTATCGCGGATATTTATTAATTTTAAATTATTAAACTGCAGGTAAACACACTGTAACATGAACTTTTCTAGACAACCTACACCTCAGACCACCTCAGACCACGCAGGGCTGAAAAGCTTTCGGAACGTAGGGATCAAAATTAATAAATAACCGCGATCAAATCCGTTTAAATTAGTTTTTTTCGATAAGTAATTTTGATTAATGAATTTAAATACATGCACAATAGCTTTTAGCGGATGCACAGAGAGGGGTGTCAATTCAATACACCACTATCGTTCACATATTGACCCACTCAGTAACAGTCTTTTGACACCAAAACCCGCTTGAGATTGCGCTTAAGCTTACTAACCGGCAAATCAGTAGTGTGCGTTGGGACTTTGTTATAAAATCTACCCCTACTACCCAAAAACCTTTCACTGTTCCTACTATGGGTTGACCAATTTGTCACGATTTCTAGCATTTAAATCATGCGGGTATTTTACACAGTCCAACTTATTCAAGTTTTTGCGGAGTTCTTTTTGCCGATTTCAATATATATTGATGGTATAGATTATACTAATATTATATAGAGGAAAGATTTATATTTTTGTTTGTAACGAACAAACTCAAAAAATGGCGGACCGATTTCAAAAATTTATTCACCACTAGCTGACCCAACAGATATTGTCCTGTCCTAACTATGAATATTGAATTCTAATTGGTATTGGTAATTATTTTGGTAATTTGTATTGGTAATTAATTAAAAAAAATATATTACAGTGTTTATTATCGTAATGGTCAATGGCAACTGACAGTTACGTAAAATTAATACTGTCATTATGTTGTTTTAATTTTCTAATTTTCCGCTCAACTTCCTTAATATTTACTTACATAAGAACCTTCCCGTGACAATAATGAACACAAAAAAAAAGCGAAATTGTTCCATCCGTTCACGCGTGATGCGACGACCGAGGGAAATAGAGATTCATTTTTATATGTATTAATATATATATTTTTTATTATTATATACACAATCTGCAGACTCTGGTTCCGCACCTTGTTTTAGGTAGGCGTGATTTAGTAGGCGTTAAAAATAGCTTTACAATAGTTTCTAGGCATTATACTAAAAACTGAGTTTTTTGTGATATGTATAGATTAGTCCTAATTAGCTGCATTAGCCCTAAGTAACATAAGCTATGTAACTTTTTTTCATGAAAATTATCAAATACAATTCTCTTTCCAAGCGAACGAAGTCACAGACTTGTTTGTATGTGTATTGTTTCTAAATTAGTATTAAATACTCCTTTGGACTGCACACGCACACTTAAGCGTGTCCTATACATTTCTGAAGTGAAAACTTGTATGGCGCGGGTTGGATAGCAAGTAAATTCGTGTTAGTCGTCATCGACATGGTCACGTGACGTGTTCACGTACACTCTATATCTGTTCCTATTGGTGTAACTTATTGCGCTGTAAGTAGTTTTGATTTACAAGTTTAATTCAAAGATTAATTTGGATATCCAAATATAACAACTGTTTGTTAACAATTTTAAGTTTTCAATTCTATCATTTCAGTCCTCATGACTGCTTTGAAGTGTTTTGCTTTTCCTTTACGTAAGTAATTGTTGAATGACAATTTGGTTAAGAGTATTGGTGTCTAGAAGTCACGTTTAGTTTGGAAACTAAGTGTCTCGTTACATCATAGGCGGTGTACAATGAACTTAATGAATCAAAGTTGATTGTTTTGCAGTTAAATTTGCGTTTGACATATTATTATTGTTGACAAATGCGAATTTAGCAAATTTTGAACCGAGGTCTGTTAGTAATATGTAATGACATCGCGTCAAGGGACTTGACTTCGAAGCCACCTGCAATCAGCTTGAGTTTTTGGTGAAAGAAAACATCGTGAGGAAACTATCGCATGTAGGTAGGGCTTTTTCTATTGCCCGTCTGGCTAGCTACTACCCTCAAGTTAAAAATTGGCTTCCAAATACCTATACGTGTATTCCGCTCGTTTTAGCACAGATTTAGCGTGTCCACCATCTTGGACCACATCGTCACTCAATATCAGGTGAGATTGTGGCTATGCCACTAAATCTTAAATATAAAAAAAAATAACCTCACCTGTACTAAGCAGTAAGCCAGTCCCGAGCCATGCTTCAAGAAATGTGTACGGCTTACTTTTTTTGATGTTCCTGGAGTGAGATAAAATGACCTGTCGAAGAAAAAGTATTACTTTATTCTTGTCTATCACTGACTCTGTAATACCCTCCACCCTAAGCAGCCTAAACGAAAATTTATGGAAAGATGTTTGACGTTAAATGTCAAACTCATTTTGGCATGTATCATCTTATATTTTTGTATTTTGTATTTTCCCTATACGTTAGTTGGGGTATATTTGTAACCTAAAAATAGATTTTATATGTATTGTTTGTATATTGTTTCTCGTTTTGTTGATAGCCTGGTTTGGATACAGTTTATAGGGCTAAATTAATGTTTAATACAATCTCCATATTTTATGGTTCGGTTCTACCTTTGTGACATTGGCAAAGTTTTGTGCGCACACATGTGGCCATTTTAAAAAAAGATAAAGAAGAATTCTTGTGAGATAATTCAGAGCGAGGGCACAGCTGTCTACAACAACATAAAATGATACATAAATTGCGTAGTTTTGAAGCCGATTGATTGAAAAATAGAAGTAATAGGGTTCGCAGAGTAACAAAACTCACTGACTTTATTCAAGATCTTGTAAACTCTGCAATTATAAAACCATATTTCTGTAGAATGGATGTGTGATGGTGCTAAAGGATGTAGTGTAGTATGGCATATTAAAGCTGTTCTTCGTCCCTAGCAAGTTAGTCATTAAAAAAGTGTCGTCATAGAACTTGTGTCGAGTCTCGCAGTCTGCGCAGAACACTTTAGGAGGCAGGCCCCTAGATGAATTTAACCCGCGCTGAACAAAACCTGTTGAAACCAAAGTTGAAAATCTTCCGCCAAATACCAATAGGTATGTTCCGGCAGTTGCACTTACGAGCCAGTCCCTCCACAGGTTTAGCGTGTACACCAACTTGGGCCGTATCGTCATTTAAGATGAGGTGAGATTATGGTCATAACGCTTAACCTTAATTATAAAACAAAAAAAAACATGCGTGCGTACAAAGTACACATGTCAGAAGTGAAACTTCTTTGGCGAACTAATTTATAAATCTTGTTTATATTTATACAAATCTAAAACTTTAAATTAACTTTAAATTAATAATTTAATTTTTAACTTTAATATAAATTTCCCTGTCTTACTCTCTCTCAATCGGTCTCGATCACTCTCTCTCTCTTTTCCGACACTTCCGTTGCATACCGGCGTGACGTTTCATCTGTAAAAATTTTACCCTCATGCGCCTAAAGAAGTTTCACTTCAAAAACTGTTTCTGAGGGATTTAATTATAAGGGTTTAAGTGTTGCCGAGTTTTTTTTTTTTTGTGGGTATTTTTATACAATTATCTTCTACGCTAATTTATTATTATTTTATGCATTACATAAAGTGGAATTAACAATGACTAACCTCAACATCGCTGGCACTGTGGACATGAAGTATACGTCGACTGAACACTTTGACGACATATCTGTCGCCATATTTTCTGATCATTTCGCGTGCCTTCAAGAATATACCACCTGTGTAAATAGTAATAAAGTAGGTATTAAATGTTATCTTCACAACAATATGATCTGATAAAAGGTTCATTACAGTACTCTGACCAAGTATAGGCTACTGAAGTATTATCATTTTTAGTACAATTACTGAATATGACTTTGCTAGAAGAGGCTTAGAAAATGACCCCCACTATTTATTTTCATAAAAACTTTTTTTTATATAGTTAAGGTTTACGTTATGGCCATAATCTCACCTGATCTTAAGTGATAATACGGCCCAAGTTGGTAGACACGCTAAACCTGTGGAGGAACTGGTTGTCAAGTGCAGCTGCCGGAACACACCTATTGGTATTTCGCGGCAGGTTTTGCATCTTGAGGGCGGTTGCTAGCCAGGCGGGCATTAGAAAAAGCCCTACCACCATGCTATGGTTTCCGTCACCGAAAGCTCAAGCTCATTGTAGGCGGTTGGATTCGAACTCACGTCCCTTGACGCGAAGTCGTACACACTACCACTGAGCTATCATCGCTTCAAATCGCTTCAACTATCGTTTACTAAATTAATGTTAGACTTTTATAAAGGCCTGAGGATATTTCGGAGCTGATTGTAAGTTAATAAGTAAGGTTGTAAAACAAAAACTTACGCGAATCTAGATTTATGAATTCAAAAGTGCTTCCCACTATAGGTTTCCTTGGTGGCCCTGGGAGCCGGTCCAGTGGATTCTCTTCATCTGCTATCCAAAACTTCCATAGAATATAAACCAAAGTCGCAGCCAAGAGGATTGTCCACATCATTGTTGGTAAGAGTGGCCCTAATAACACAAGCTATATTATGTTTTTTCAATCGATGAACAAAATAACATCTGATATTACTGTTTGCGGAGTAAATTGAGAATACATTGACGTCATCGTCAAAACAAATCCACTTTTATTCACTTTAGAGCTGGGGAAGGCGCTAACAAGGTCAAAACTACCATCTGTTCTTAAACTAACCTACAAAAAACTCGTTCTGGTTAATAAATATTTTTAAGTACGTATTTACCACAAGAAATTGAAGTAGATATATTTACAATAGTTTTAGCGGATACACAGAGAGATTGAATTGTTAGTTCCAGATTCATCGTTCACATATTGATCCACGTGCCTTTTGTCATGGTGCTTGAACATACTGTGCGGTAAATCGGTAATGCGCTTGGGGATTTTGTAATTTTTGTAATAAAATTGTTACTGGACTTACTGAGTCTAATATAGGGGATGACCAGTTTATCACAATTTCTAGTATTTATTATTTGGCAAGTTTACAAGTTGAGGGTGGTAGCTACCCAGGCGGGCATTAGAAAAAGCCCTACCGCCATGCTATGGTTTCCCCACGATATTTTCCTTCACCGAAAGCTCAAGCTCATTGTAGGTGCTTGGATTCGAACTCACGTCAATTGACGCGTAGTCGTACACACTACCACTGAGCTATCATCTTGTGATATCGAACGTCGGTTGAAAGCTGATTTCTACATGGTAGTCACTATTTTTCGGATTGCACTGTGCTCACCATAAGCCACAACATCAACGCTTCCCCTTGCTACGGTAAAAAATACTTTAAATGGTATTTTAATGACTTATAAGTTTAGCATTTGGTCACGATTTTGAAGCGATGATAGCTCAGTGGTAGTGTGCACGACTTCGCGTCAAGGGACGTGAGTTCGAATCCAAGCACCTATAATGAGCTTCAGCTTTCGGTGAAGGAAAACATCGTGAGGAAACCATAGCATGGCGGTAGGGCTTTTTCTAATGCCCGCCTGGGTAGCTACCACCCTCAACTTGTAAACTTGCCGCCAAATACCACTAGATGTGTCCCGGCAGCTGCACTAGAGAGCCAGTTCCTCCACAGGTTTAGTGTGTCTACCAACTTGGGCCATATCGTCACTTAAGATCAGGCGAGATTATGGCCAAAAAAAAAAGGAAACAATCGCAGCTGACGTTAAGTGATGACGTAACCAAAGATGGCGAACACTACTACGAACTAGTATTTAGACCAGTAGTCGCTAGTCTACGACTGGTTCTCGAGTCTAACTGTCTTAACGCACCTAAATATATTTGGCAACAGATTTTCTATTTGTACTTTGCTAGGATGGCTTTAGAAATTGCCCTACTACCCTGCTATGGTTTCATCACGATGTTTTCCGTTAACGAACGCGTATTACGGGGATTCGAACTCCGAATATACGTGACTGTTCTTTGGATATAGATGACATAGGCGCCCACTTAAATTACGTCCTAGGGAACAACAGTTGCGCCGAAATATCGCTCAGAGTGTCAACAGCGCCTTTGACGTTACGTTGAACGAAATTAATAGCATTACTAACATTTTTATTATTCAAGAAGGAACAAACTGTGATAACACATCTGTATAATGTTTGCCTTTGTTTTAAAAGTTTGTTGTTATGAATATTCATGTATTTAGTAACTCAAGGTCCAAGAACACTTAACTGTAAAGTATAAAAACTTATCAAGATGTTCAATTTAGTTATATTAGAGCAATCGAGAGTGAGCGTAGTTGATGTGATCGTGGTTAATGTAATGTCCTTAAATGATGTGAACTGGTCCATATAGACTCCTGGGTCTTAGTTAAAAGTTATAATTTATGTCCCCGGGGTTCCGTTTCGACTTCGACTTCACAGCAGCGAATACAAATCAGGCGTTCCATAAACTGTAGATGAGGCTCGATAATAGTGGATTCCGTGTAAGCAAGTTGTGGCGAATTTTAACTTACCATGAATAGAATAATAACCTATAGAGAAAAGTACCACGGGGCCAACCATGGCCCAGTCTTGGTAAACGCCTGGAATGCTAACGTTGGGCCTGGCTCGGTTGCCAGGCTTGGCCCAGTCTCGGTAGAAGTCTGGAATGATAACGATGGGCCAGGCTCGGTTGCCAGGACTGGGAAATGCTCAATTGCCAAAACTGGGCCATGCTGGATTGTCAGTCAAAATTAGACCTTGCTTAATTGCTGTTACTGGTCCAAAATTAAAGTCGAGTATTTTTCATTAATTAAAAATGGGATTAATAGTTGTATACACATATATTATTACGCGTATATAATTATGCACTAGTTAAATCACGTAAAGTTTATATATTACTAGATATTATATATATTCTTGTATTAGAGATCGTTTTCCTTTTTAATTATATTGATTTCTTATTTTATATAAAATTACTTTCACTTCTATAATTAGAAAAACAAGCAATAAGGCTTTAATGGCCGCGCAACATCTCATCGTGGCTATGATTGATTCACTTAGTGTGAGAATCTCGGGAAGGGCTTTCTACAATAATGGTCCCATAAGTCACGTTTTATTAATATAATATTTTGCTGAGGTGGTCTATTTTCCGCGGTAATCTTGACAGTGCGATTAAAAACGGAGCTAATTTTGTACAGCGACATTTATCGGCAGCAAATTTAGGCTTGGGTGATCATTGGCATGACCAAGGCTCGGTCAGCCAGTTTTGGCCTAAGCTTGGGTCTCCAATCAATGGCCAAGGCTAGATTATCCTGCCTTGGCTCAAGCTTGGGCTATCATTGACATGGCTGAGGTTGGATTAAGCATCCTGGCCCACCATGGGACGAGATAGGTACGCCGAAGCTAGGTTTCCCAGTACTGGCCTAAGCTTGGCCTCTATGTTAACTTTAGGGGTTTCCTGCATGGGAAAGAAAGTAAATGTTTTTTTTTAATTCAAAACTGTGTAATAATAACCTTCATACTCACTATAAACCATTTCCAATAACAATTTCCAGCATAAACACCAAAAAATTTGGAAAAATGTTGAACATAGAAAAATATAAATCTTACAGCCTCTTAGTAATGTTTAAGCTTCGATAAACGTCCGATGACCAACACCTCGAGTTTCTTGCTCGAATGGATGCAATATAGAGTGCACTATCCTCCTTTAGTACAGATTCCGTATAATACCAAGTTAGTATGAATAAGTCGACTGTCAACTGTCATTACCTTCTTCGAATAAAACATTTTTGTTAGTGTTGTGGCGGCACACAGGTAGATAGATGTGCACACACTAATGCAAGCAACCCCTGAAGTTGAGCTTAGTTGTGCGGTTCGTTTAATCTGACCGCTCGGGGATGCACTCACCCCGTATAATATTACGTCGTATCACTATAAGTATTTAATTGGCATTGTAACAGTATATATTTCGTAATTATAAAGTATCTATAACACAACTGATTTCTATTTAACTCGTGACATCCCCAAGTAATAAGGCAAACGCTAAGTGTCATGTGGCTCATGGTGGAATTCCTTATAACATGACGTATCGAACTCAATTTGAGTGTTGCTAACACAAAAAAAAAAAAGTGTACTTAGTTAAAAGTTATAACCGTATACGAATTTGTTATTAAAAAAAAACAAGCATCTATTAAAACAAAGTTCAAAACTTCTGGTTTTAATAGACAATCCAGTAAGCTGGCAACATCGGCTTCGTATTAAAATCATATGCTTATAATATGAATCTCGCAAGTATAGGCAACATTACTTCGTACCGAGTGTACTGAGCAGTGAAGTGATTACTATCTAAGAGCTCGTTTCCAAACAAATTACAAGATCATCTCGCTCACCGGGACGGCAATATGATATGCATCTCCTTATCCTGTTACCGAATTATTTTGAGTGGGCGCAATACATTTTCTTCTTCCATAAATCTCTATCAACCGACATCTCTTAATTCCCTCACTTCTGTTCCTCATTCCTCACACACTATCCATATTTTCTTTGGCCTTCTCTTAATTTCCCTCCTTTAACATCCATTTCCATGATTTTTCTCACAACATGCGTTTCCCCTCTTTTCACTACATGTCCAAACTAAGACAAACGATTCCCTTTCAGATTATCTACCACTGACGCCACTTTCAAACTCCCACATACTGATTCCTGACCTTGTCGATTCTTGTAACATCATACATACATTTCAAGAGTCACATTCCTGCTGCATCGCACTCCATCGACAGAGATCCATATTCATATTAGCCCAGCACTTCCATCAATGCAATATGTCTTATATTCTGGTCTTCAATTTATTGCAGTATACAGTTCAATCTCATTATCATTGCACAGTTGGCCTAGAGGTTAAAGTTATCGTCTCGCTGCAACCACTGTTCCTAAATACTGTGGATTCGGGTTCCGCGCAGGAAAATTATTTGTAGATTACACAAATAATTGTTCTGAGTTTTGGTGTTTACTTGTGTCCGTTGATTGCATTTATAACATATTTATGTATATAACATATAGAAACTTTATAAGCGTGTATAAGATATGTACATGAGTATATTATTTAGTTTATTTCTGTTATTTACATTTTATTAATTAGTTATAATATCTCTGTACCCATATCTATATTAATATTATAAAGTGGAAAAGTTTGTTTGAAGGCGCCAAATTCTATTCAATGCGTAAATCAAAAATGCAATGAATTAGTTTGTTTAACATTGCGCTATCAGTAATAAGCGCAAAGCTTTATTGAAAAAAAAGTTGTAAAAACGGGCAAAAATGATGAAATAATTGTTGTTTATTTTTATTACTTAATTATTTTATAATGCACTACTAGGTACTATTGTAACCTTTTTTTTTAGTACAATATCGCAGGTTAGCGGTAAGAATTTACATTATGTAATTAATATAGTCAAAAAATATATGATATTGCTGTCCCCGCCCCTGCCAGCTTCAGTAGTACGCCTACGTACTATAAACAATTTACAAAACTACTCATACTATTATCCCATTATACATTGACAACTTAACACTGAAATGTATAAACACAATACGACTAAATACAGTAATGTATATTTATTGTAGTTTAAAATATCAAAGTTTAATCATCTGAAGGTCACGAAGATAAATATCAGACACAATGCTGCAGTGATGTTATGTTTCCTAAACAATTTGAACAATAATAACTAAATTGTATACTCTACCCTTTGGGAATACTGTGTCTGTTACTTGATTGATTTATTGTGTAAGAAAATGGACGGTATACTCGCATTTATATTTGATACAAGCATCGTAAATACAAAATATAACAAATTAACACATTGAAAATGGAAAGGCGCTTACCGGGTCTTTGTTGTCTTCAATGTTATTTATGCAGGAAACTAGTGCCAAAAAATTATATTAAATTTACTTTAATAATAAATTATATCAATTGTATTTGTTTAGTTCCATGTTATCATTTCTCACTTTGGTATCAATAACAACAAACGATACGTTATAACGTGTTCGCAGTGGCGATTAATGAGCAGACTGTTGAGCTAGGGTGGAACAATGTTTATCGATGGACGAAATATCGATACCGAACTTGAAAATATCGATACATCGAGTTTATAAACTAGTTCGTCTAACTTTAACGCCTTCGTATATGTTTATTGTAAATATATAAAGAGTCGTGGCTTTTTTTTTTGAATTGACATACGCTGTTAGCCCTAAGGGTTTTGACAGCTTCACCGAACTTTTTGGGGCGAGTGCTCAGGGCACTCAGCTCCGAGGCAGCGAACTCAAGGGTGCCAGAATGGCGGAACCTCGGCTTGGGCTGCTGGCGGGTCTGAGCTATCATCGTTTAATGTGTTCCGGTAGTTGCACTTCAGAGCCAGTCCCTTCACTAGGTTTTGCGTGTCCACCATCTCGGGCCACATCGTCAATTAACATCAGATAAGATTTTAGCCAAAACTCCAAATCCTGGAAAGTATAAAAAAAATCGTATGACGTATCATATAAAAAAGGTCGCCCGCTTGTGTTGTTAAAATATCTATGCTTTTATTCCGATATTCATCGACTTAGATATCGATAAAAACATCGATATTCGTCTACCTCATGCCTATATTTAGAACAAGTTCTGTCCATGAATTCGTTTGCGAGGACTTGGATTATGCGACTTACAACTCAAGCGCCTGTTTATCAACTTTATCGATATAGTATTTATTTACCTTTGTATATTTAACTAGCTGGAACCGCGACATTGTTTATGTGAATGTTGGAATAAAAGTAGGTTAAGGTTGTGTCAAGTGACAATTTCTTTCATCGCGCTGTGCACTTTATTTTTTGGTATTGAAAATGATTAAGCTGAAACGTTACATGAGTGAGCATTTCACATCGGTCGCATTCAGTATCGACATATGCACGATTTGTAGCGTGCTAATATGTTTCCTTTAATACCCTATAGTTATTGTTACCCTATAGTAATTGTCGAGAGGAAACCATAGCATAGTGGTAGGGCTTTTTCTAATGCCCGCCTGGCTAGTTACCACCCTCAAGTTGAAAATCTACCGCCAAATACGAATAGGTGTGTTCCAGCAGTTGCACTTGAGAGCCAGTTCCTACACAGGTTTAGCGTATCACCTATCATTGGACACATCGTCACCTAACGTCGAATAACGTTGTAGCCGTAACACTAAAATCTATAAAGTCTAAAAAAAGCCTTACCTAAAATATAAAATATATATCTAGAACTGAACTTTTCTGGACAACCTACACCTCAGTCCGCCCCGTGACCACGAAGGCTGAAAAGCTTTCGAAACGTCGGGATTAAAATCAATAAATAACCACGATAAAATCTGTTTAAATTAGTTTTATTTCAATGAATAATATTCGCGTAAACATAAGAAATCGATATAAAACAATATAAAACGATATCAATAAACAAATATTGTATTAACACACCTGTCGCGCGGCTTCTCATGTATATTGTGGGGTTTCCTCTGAACGTTTACAACAAGCTGAAACCACATATGTGTGCGTTGCGGACGGCGCTGGGTTAAATTTTATCGGCCCTCCTGCATCATTTGGGACCTCGGACCACCACCATATTAGTGAGACTTTCCTTTTCCCCGGTATTGGTGAGAGGGGATCCTGGGATGTAAGTCCAGCCCTACCGGCTTTTTGTTGCCCATCCCCCGCGCCATAGTTCAGCATAGGGGTGGGATATTATTATTTTTATTATTCCACGGTCGCTGTAGTTACTATGTATCTACATAGTGAGGATTTTCAACATACATACAAACATTTTACATTAAAATGTTCAAAGTTATCCCGCTTGTATTGTATAATTATGGAATGGTTTCCATGTTTCTAGAAAGTACGATATTGTTTGTACAGTGTTGTTTCCTTTGGGGTTCATTGTTACAAATGTATTGCATCTTATTTAGATCACTCGGCTCGAATATCTTTGAGGCGATGATAGCTCAGTGGTAGTGTGTACGACATTGCGTCAAGGGACGTGAGTTCGAATTCAACCACCTACAACGAGCTTGAGCTGTCGGTGACGGAAAACATCGTGAGGAAACCATGATGCCCGCCTGGCTAGCTACCACCCTCAAGTTGAAAATCTATACCCAAATACTTATAGGTGTGTTCCAGCAGTTGCACTTGAAAGCCAGTCCCTCCACAGGTCTAGCGTGTCTACCAACTTGGTCCGTATCGTCATTTAAGATCAGGTGATATTATTTCCATAATGGTAACCTCAAGAATTAAATAAAAGAAAATACCAATAGGTGTGTTCCGTCAGTTACACTTGAGAGCCAGTCCCTCCACTAGGCTTAGCGTGTTCACCATCTATGACTAATACGTCACTTAACACCCTTTAAGATAGTGACCATAACACTTAATGTATAGATTATAAAAAATACCAATCAGATGACGCCAGAGAACCTTCACGAGTGGATGAAGTTTTAGTGAGGATTACCCGGTTTTCAGTCACAAGGAAGTTATGTACCGCACCACAAATAGAAAATAAAACAAAGTTTATCAACAAGCGTTATATCGATTCACTATATTTAAATTGCATATGATTAATAGACATTTAATTCATTGGATTTGTAGACAAGTTTCATTCCGCAGCCAAAAGAGAAACGAAATACGGAAACGGTATGAGATACATTTGGTTCGATTGGTCTTAACGAATTACAAAGAAAAATAAAAAATAAACTCACACACACACACAAATTTGTCAAAGCGTTTTTGAGTTTTAGCGACAACAGTGAACATCGATTATAGGTGATACAAAGTTCACGGGGTCGGCTAGTATGTAATAAAAAGTAAACGAGTTCTCGCCACATTCGACTTTGTAACGTAACATTTGTTCGAATAATTTCCAACGTGCTTACTAAACTGGTTTTCTCAAATGTGAGTCCAAAGTACAGGTGACGAAATTTTCGGTGAAGAGAACGTAATAATAAATAAACTGTCATGATGAATCACCGGTCGTAATAAAGTGGAGTCATCTACAATATCACGATGATTAAACGTTTATTTCTTTGTTTACCTTTATACCTACCTTTCGATCTTTGGCCATTTTGAGAAAGACGTTTTCTCTAATTCATAGGTTTAGCGTTATGGCCACAGCTCTACCTGATGTTGAGTGACGATGTGGCCCACGATGGTGGACATGCTAAGCCTGGCGGAGGTACTGGGTTTCAAGGGCAACTGCTGGAACACACCTATAGGTATTGGGCGTTAGATTTTCACCCTGAGGGTGGTAGCTAGTCAGACAGGCACTGGAAAAGCATAATCAATAACTCGTTTCCACACATATCGATACTCCGAGGTACGATTATTGTTTACATATTTATTTTTTATTTATTCAGTACTAAATAATAAATAATGAATATTATGTATTCATCAAAAGACAGGATGGGTACGCAACCCGGTACGGAATATAAATAATATAATAACTATTATACTAAACGTTTTGCTATGACATGAACATCGATGAACTATATTTTCAATTATTTTTTTACTGGAACTCATCAATGCCGCCGTAACTCTTTGCAGTGGTAGCAAATATCGTCATAAACAAGTTGACAACTAAAGAAGAATAAGAAGACATACTTTTGACTTTTAAAAACAATATTCAACAAGCTTGTGCTAGAAATTCCGAAAATAATATAAATGTATTGTCATCATAGACCTTGACATGTGTGCCAATTTTATAAATCTAGTAGAAAGTTAGTGAAAATTTCGACCAATGATTCTATTATATAGATAGACAAATAGATCCTCTTAAACGTAACCTTTGGACAGCAAATCTTGTTTGTCATTGTATTTATCATCCAATAAACCGGTAATATGTTTACCAAATCTATCATAGAACCGCAAACTATTTATTATATTCTAAATTGTGTGAATTTCAGCTTATAATCCTTTATTATGGTGGTCAATTCAAAACTCTTCAACGAGTCAGCTTACGGTGAAGGCAAATTATCGGTATGTAACGCATAGCATAGTGATAGGGCTTTTTCTATTGCCTATCTGGCTAACTACGATTTTCAGGTTGAAAATCTGCTCCCAAATACTTATAGGTGTGTTCCGGCAGTTGCACTGGTGAGCTGGTGGACCAAGCCAGGCGTGTCCACCATCTGTGCCTACATCATCAATTAAAATCAGATGGCATTGTAGTTATAGCGTCAAAGTTTTTCATAAATTTTTTCATTTGGTTTCGACATTTTCCATTCCAGACCTATTTTGATTTACCTTTTGAAAGACAACGCGGCTAGGAACCTAGTCTGTGCTCTTCCGCCATCTTAAGTCAAACTGAGAGGGGCGTGTCGGGGGACCCGCCTCCCATGGTACCAGTCCAGCCGTCTGAGAAGGCAGCTTCTCAGGTTGTCAGGACAGGGCCCGGCTTACCATCATGCCCAGCCAGACGACAGATGGACAAGAGGGTTCCAATGGGTATTTCCGTCGACCTATCGCAGGGCGAATCCCACATAACTCCCTCAGTCGCCCAAGAGTGGGAGGGTATGCATTTTAAACGCATTACCCCACAATAAAAAAGGGAGTCATTCGACAAATATACAGTTTCTTTTTTTTTATATTTAAGGTTTAGCGATATGGCCATAATCTCACCTGATCTTAAGTGTCGATACAGCCCAAGTTGGTAGAGACGTTAAACCTGTGGAAGAACTGGCTCTCAAGTACAGCTGCCGGAACACACCTATTGGTATTTGGCGGCAGGTTTACAACTTGAGGGTGGTAGCTACCCAGACGGGCATTAGAAAAAGCCCTACCACCATGCTATGGTTTCCTCACGATGTTTTCCTTCACCGAAAGCTCAAGCTCATTGTAGGTGCTTGGATTCGAACTCACGTCCCTTGACGCGAAGTTGTACACACTACCACTGAGCTATCATCGCTTCACATAGTTCACATAGCTTTCGAGTCCTTCTTAGCTAACCTACGTTCTACCTCTGTTACATACTCGCTGTGCCTGCGACTTTGTTAGCGCGGATCTAAAAATGATTTTATAATTTTAGCCCGTTTTTGTAACTTTTTCAATACTGCTTTGCTCCTACCGGTGGTAGCGTGATGTTAAATAGTCTAAAACCTTCCTCAATTATTGCTCTATCGAAAACAAAAAATGAGTACTGAATTTTTAAAATTCTTTAGATTGGCGCCTTTAACAAACAAATCTTTCCGCTTACATAATGAATATGTATTTATATGCCCAGTGTATCGTCTCTTCGTTAAGTCACTTCGCTCGTGGGCGCATCTAAATAGTTCCCAAAACATAATTAAAACCTGTTTACGATGAGTAAGTGGCGGTCTTGTCTATTTAGTAATTCCCATATAATTCATCAAATGTATGTAGCATGTACTCGCAAGTTTAATTGTATTTACACCATTTGTTTTTATGGTGACGCCTTCAGCGAGCGGTCGACCTGTCATGTTGTGAATTTTATTTATAAACTTCCGTTATGTGATTCTAAATTTTTGATAAGAGCGTTTTAAAACATGGCGTCTCGGCTGTGTAATAAATATTGTACGTATATGTTGGATTTCAAATGTGAATTTTAACCTTCTTGGACCCTCTGATGACGGCGCTTAGTTTTGAGATATATCATCGCTTTCCTAAACAAGAATGTCAACCCCAATATTTTGCAAACGACGATAAACTCGGTTAGGGTCTATTGTAAGGCTTTCTCTATAGCCTTATATATCGATTCACAATGAAATGCCTATTTTTTTAGGTATACGTTAACAACTTCAAGAATTTACTTGTAATTCCTAGAATAACTTATAATCTATTGGCAAAAAACCGAGGGAAAGAACTATCCACACCCTACTTGACTTTTCATGAGCCTTTGACACTATTCATATAGGTATACTGTTAAGTGAATTACGTCATTTTGGGATTGAATATAACACAGATGGATTCGAAGTTTTTGATCCAGCATTCGTAATATTTTAATTACAGAAAGAAGATGGATGTTTCGAGGTCTTTTAGAAGCGATGATAACTCAGTGGTAGTGTGCACGAGTTTGCGTCAAGGGACGTGAGTTCGAATCCAACCACCTACAATGAGCTTGAGCTTTCGGTGAAGGAAAACATCGTGAGGAAACCATAGCATAGTGGTAGGGCTTTTTCTGATGCCCGCCTGGCTAGCTACCACCCTCAAGTTGTAAACCTGCCGCCAAATACCAATAGGTGTGTTCCGGCAGCAGCACTTGAGAGCCAGTTCCTCCACAGGGTTAGCGTGTCTACCAACTTGGGCCGTATCGTCACTTAAGATCAGGTGAGATTATGGCCATAATGCTAAACCTTAAGTATAAAAAAACTGCCTGACTCTCAAGTGCCAGTGCTGGAACACACCTATTGGTATTTGGCGGAAGATTTTCAACTTGAGGGTGGTAGCTATGGCAATAGAAAAAGCCCTACCACCATGCTTTGATTACATATATCGTATGGTTTTAGGCATTACTTCAGCATTATTTTACAGAAGAGACTCGCTGAGCTTTTGTTGCCTTGAAGACTTTATTTTCATGTTAATGGACAGCAAACACGCAGACGTTTCATCTGATGGTAAATGGTTACCTTGGTATATGGATAGTCGGGACACCAGGGCCATTACAGCCAAGTAGCTAGCCATGTCCGGCTGGTTCTCGTTCACTGTTATGGACACTTGGACAATTGTCACACACGTACTGTGGACCTTTGTTTGCGACAGCCTAATCGAAGAATGGTCGATAACCAGTCGGGCAATAACCTTGTCACCAAGCTGTGATGGATTAAGAGGTAAATGGTATACCGTTATTACCAAACCAAATGTCGGACTAACGATCATCAGCTTCTTAGTTAATCATCAGGGTCCGCCGCGTACAGGTGAGGTTGGCTAACTCAGGTGGTATTTGATACCTCTTACATCCCAAAGAAAAGAAAAGACTGCACTGCTGTGACATGGTATATGGATCATCGTGCTTTTCTTTATAGGTTTAGCGTTATTCCACTGCATTGCACTGATTCAGCCGTCTAGAGGACAGTTAGGGTGTACCAAGCTATCCCTCCATAGCGCCGGAGACCAGTCGGGCCAGCCGCTAAGGTGATTCGGTGATTGTCACCTCGACCCTGGATCGCCCCACTTTATGTGGCAGAGGTAGACCATGAAGTTTTAGTCGGTATTCCCGGTTTGCGCCGAGCGAGTCCCACAAAAGGTAGCCAGTTTCTTTAAGATAATTTATCTTTTATTTTTTAAGGTAATTATCTTTTTTTAATTATCGTTTTATGCAGGCATTATTCATATGAGCTTCTGTATAAAAAAATCATACAACATTTTGTTTTTTATTATTGTTTTATTTAATTCAAACATAAATTGTCTCATACCGATTGTTTTTTTCAATTTTTACTTTTCAATATATAAGTATGAGTTTTTAAAACTACTTTATATATTTTTACTTTTCCAACAGATAACGTTAGTAATACAATAAAATTTTAATTAATTAAACTTAGTATTATCTTCTATTTTTCCAAACAAACATTTTCACAAATTAGAAATATTTCTCAAAAGGTAAATGCTTTTCTTCATGCCCTTTAGCGTCTGAAGAACTTCCTTCCTTATAAAACCAAGGCAAACTTTAATGTTCCCTTAGATTGATAATAGTGATGTGTTACTGCGACCTGAATGCAGATTTTAATAAATTATACCGAATTCTTAATAACTGTTTTAGATTTATCTTTAATCTTCGTAAGTTTGATCATGTATCATTATATCGTTCGAAATTGAAGTGGTTGCCCACACGGCAACTCCAGGAACTAAGCGCACTCACTACTCTCTTTTCTATCCTTGCATCTACCACTCCACCGTTCCACTTAACTTCTCACTTCCAGTATCTATACTCCCAACACGACAAGAACCTTCGCTTTTCAAACAGCTAACTTCTTCTATTTCCTTCTCATACCTCCTTTGGCTCTGTTCATGACTCTTTTCCTGTCTGATCCGAACTTCTCAGGTATGCGCTACCTCTCAATATTAGAATGTCGACCAATCGGTTACGTTCAAGTTAAAACTTCTAGAATTATTTATAAATAAAATAACTGTTTCAGAACAATAGTATATTAGTACGTTTTTTATAGATATGTATATATATATATGTGTATGTGTAGGTATATATATGTATACCTATGTGTATGTATGCATTCAAAGATCATAAAAATGAATCTCTATTTCCAGTGGTCATCGCATCACGCGTGAACGGATGGAGCAATTTTGCTAATTATTTTTTGTTGTGTTAATTATTGTCAGGAGAAGGTTCTTATGGAAGGAAAAATTTAGGAAATTGAGTGGAGAATTAGAAAATCTGAATATATAAAAAAAGAATAACCGAAATGTATGTACGTGCATAACCTAAACAATATTAACAACAAAAACAAAAACAAAAAATTATCAAATATTTGATAATTGCCTCTTTGTACATTTTTCAAAATGGTGTTACATCTCGCAATTGTCATGAAGTTGTATATCAGTTTTACTTTCATTCTAAACGAAGATCTGAATTTCAGGGGGAATCAAATTACTTTTATTATTTTAAATGTGCGTGTATTGCGTTCGAAAGCGTGACAATACCTTGAGTTCGGATTGTGTTGTGCAGCTGGAAAAAGGAAAATTATCACAATTGGTCCCACTACCAGATCTATTACACTTATTTGTTTGTGAGATGAGTATTAGCGAGAATAATGAACATCAATTATAAGTGATACGAATACGTTGTAAAATATATATGTGTTTGTAATAATATATGTATATATATATATATATTAAAGAATGTCACAGGCATTAAGTCCGCCTTGTTTATGAATTGTATATAAAAGTTTTTTTTTTTAATGGGGAAATATATTAACGCAGTTCAATCATCTTTCATACTTTGAAATGATTTAAAATTAGTTTAATGAACTAAAAATATAATGCTTTCCAATATAAACTTATCTCTAAGTTCTCTCTCTAAGTCTCTTAGCTCTAAAATCAACCTATCGGTGGAGTGAAGTTTTCCAAAATTGTATGATATGTCGGTGAGGTGGTCACAAGTAGTTTGTCCCACCTCCCATGCCCCCTGCCTCTGGTAGGGCCGGGACGGAGTTGGCCGCCGTTCCTCCCCTCATCTCTTCCGCAACAGGCGGAAAGCCCCCGGCCCCGATGGGATCCCGGGGAAGGTGTTGGCCCTCTCGTTGGGCCACATGGGTGGACAGCTTCGGGAACTGTTCGACCGGTGCATCCGAGTCGGACGGTTCCCGAAGCCTTGGAAGGAAGGGCGGCTCTGCCTTCTTGCAAAGGAGGGCCGCCCTACGGACTGCCCGTCCGCATATCGGCGGCTGGTGTTGCTGGATGACACGGGCAAGCTACTAGAGAGGATAGTGGCTTCTCGCGTCATCCGGCACATCGACCAAGTTGGGCCGAACTTCTCGGACGGGCAATTCGGGTTTCGGGCTGGGCGCTCGACCATCGGTGCCCTGATGACCCTAAAAGGGTGGTCTGCGGAGGCAATCTCCCGAGGGGATAGACTGTTGGCGGTGTCCTTGGACATCACCAACGCCTTCAACAGCCTGCCGCATGAAGTCATACGGGAGACACTCCGATATTACGGGGTGGCCCTGTACCTGCGGCGGCTGTTGGAGGACTATCTCCACAACCGGGAGATCGTCTATGCAGACAGGCGGGGCTCCGTGGTCTGGCGTCCGACTGAGTGTGGCGTTCCACAGGGGTTGGTCTTAGGGCCGCTCCTGTGGAACGTGGGCTACGACTGGGTGCTCCGCGACTCTGCAGGTGTGCTCTCCGGTGGAGTACGCCTGTTTTGTTACGCGGACGACACCCTCGTCGTAGTCCATGGCCGGGTATGGGGGGAGGTGGCACGCCTGGCCACAGAAGGTACAGCCCTTGTGGTCAGGCGTATAGAGATGCTCGGTCTGAGGGTTGCGGCCGAGAAGACCAGGACCATGATGTTCCATGGCCCTCGTCGTGGCCCGCCCCCTGGGGCGAGCATCTATGTGGGAGGGCATACCGTCCGGGTGAGGGTCCAGATGAAATATCTGGGCCTCACCCTAGACGGACGATGGCGGTTCGAGCCCCATTTTAAGGGGCTCGGACCGCGCATTGTTGGGGCGGCGGCGGCACTCGGCCGACTCCTCCCGAATTCGGGAGGACCCGGTTCGAAGTGCCGCCAGCTCTACGCGGGAGTCGTGCGGAGCATGGCTGCCTACGGGGCACCGGTGTGGGTGGACGCCCTCAGCGACACCAACAAACGTGCGCTGCGTGCAGCGCAGCGTACGGTGGCGCTGCGGGTGATCCGCGGATACCGCACGGTATCCTCGGGGGTGGCCTGTGTGTTCACCGGCTCCCCGCCGTGGGAGTATGGCTACACGACGGCGAGTAGGAGGGAAGGTGGTGGGCGCCCATCTCCTGCAGCAGTGCAGGAGATGAGGCTGGTGGCCCGCGACGCGATTATGCGTCGCTAGGCGGAGGACCTGGCGAATGCGCGTTATGGTACGTACACCATAAACGCCATTCGCCAGGTCCTCAAAGAATGGTGCGACAGGAGGTTTGGCTCCCTGTCTTTTCGGCTTGTGCAGGTGCTGTCCAGGCACGGTTGCTTCGGATGGTACCTGCACAAGATCGCTCGAAGGGAGCCAACAGCCGCTTGCCACGAGTGTGGTGCGGCGAAGGACACTGCGCAGCACACTCTTTCCGAGTGTGCTGCGTGGTCTGAGCCGCGCCGCACTCTGGAGGCGGCGGTTGGGGCAGACCTCTCGCTGTCAGGTGTGGTGAGAGCCATGCTCGGCAGCGAGAGTGTTTGGAATGAGGTGGCCTCCTTATGTGAACAGGTTATGTCGTAGAAGGAGGCCGCGGAGTGGGTCCGTGAGGGGGATGCCCAAGCGGACCCTCTCTGTCGCAGAAGAAGGGGTGGCAAGAGGGGCCGGTTCGTCCGAGCTCTTCCGCCGCCCTGATGCCGGATTGGGGGGTGGGTCGGGGGACCCACTTCCCATTGCACCAGTCCGGCAGAAGGATAGGGCAGCTTGCCAGGCTGCCCGGATGGGGCCCGGCTTAAGATCAGGCCGCGCTGGTCGCTGGGGTGACGCAGTGATTGCCAAGTATGGACCCGTGTCACCCCAGAAAGACGACAGATGGCCGTGGGGTTATAGTGGGTATTCCCGGCGACTAGCGCCGGGTGAGTCCCACATACCCCTCCTGGTCCCCCCGGACTGGGAGGGGATGCATAAACGCATTTCCCCACGTTAAAAAAAAAAGAAAAAAAAATTGGATGCGTGATAAGAACCAGCCCCTAATTATGTATATTTATTTTGTAAATTTGGTTCATGTTTATTACAGTGATAATATTAAATTATACATGTATAATAATTTCAAGTATTGATATACAATTTTATAGCTATTTTCATCAAATTTAATATTCTATTAATGCAAATTGTGAAATAAAATAAAAAATATAGTGTTTGAGTATTTTATATGTATTATTAGTTGTAAACGTAAAAAGGAACCTAATTTACGTGTTTTTAAAACAATAAATTAATACAAACAAAAAATAATAAAAAAAAGAAAAGAAAAATAATAAAAATATGTCAACCGATAAAAAAATATTTAATCATTATATATTACAAAAGGCAACGTCCCCATGTCTGTTTGTTTGTTACTGTGCTTATTATAGTTTAAGAACCACAGAATCGACTGATGATTCTTATTTAAATTACATTATATATTTTGTTATAATCTGTGGTAAAATAAACTATGGCGGTAATAATAAATTAAGATAAGAAAAAATAAACCGATATTACTTTGCTTTTTACTTTAAGTAGACGAATCGAAGTGTTGTGGGCTGTAGGTTCGAGGCCACGTAACACAATTATTACTGTTATTTACAATTAATCGTTTTGAATTCGTTTGTTACTTTTCGCTTATTAGTTCTGTCGATAAAAACCTACGCACTAGATATTGACTAAATTGCCTATATCGGCAGATGCCTTACTATAACAAAAAAGTTTACAAAATCTAAAACTGCACGCCTCATTCCACTCATTTAATAAAAAAAAAAACCAGTCCAAAAATGACGCGTGAAAAAAACCAGTTCATTATTAAATTGCGGGTAAATACTCGGGTAAATTTACCACGGGCTAAATAGGTAACTGGTTCATGTAATTAGAAAAATAATAAACGACCCCCGATCGCGATACGCCATCTTTTGTCGGGAGTTATCGTGACCACCTCGTATAAAAAATTCCGGACGTTCAAAACCATTGAAAACAGTTTTTTTTTCGGTAGGAAAACAAAATTATTATTTTTACAAAATATAAGATAAATTATTTGGAGATTTTTCTTGAAATACATCTGCTCACATTATCGTATAAATGTAGATTTGGTTATGGTAGTTTAAAAGTAATAAATTGCTTGATCTTGACGTATCGAGAGCAGAGCACTACCTCACCCGCTTCGCGGTATGAGGCGTGCAATATGTATTCAAACGCATGGGGCATGGATAGTTTTATTATAACCCTTATATCCTTAAAAATACTGTGTTTGAGTAGTGAAGCACTTGAGTATTTGACTACTTCAGTAGTTAAGAAGTAAAATGCAACAACCAGACAAACAAGGGCAACAATAATATTAACAATACAATTTATTTCTATACTTTTATTATATCGGATGAACTCTTCAGGTACGTGGTACAAATTTAACATAAACAGATTCTATGGGTCTCAGGACCATGGCCGAGGTAACTGTCGGTCTCCACGCTTTTATCTTCGGTACCAATTTAAAGTTTATGAAGATCTCGTACAGAACGGATTTCATTTCCAACATCGCGAACCGTTGACCTGAAAGTTACAGTACAATTACTTTTTCTCATATTAGTACGATAAAGTGATAATAGTGAGATTGAATACAGTGCAATTCAAAAACAACGATGATCACTTTAGGATGCGTACAACCTATTGGAAGTCGCCGGTTATAAATTGGAAGTTTTCGGTTATAAATTGGAAGTTGCCGGTTATAAATTGGAAGTCGCCAGTTATAAATTGGAAGTCGCCGGTTTAAAACAGACTGACCCTAAATCGTAACACACTAAAAGTACCTCTTCGTAGCCTGTTTATATATTAAAAGGATTATTTGATCTATGTTTTAAAGCATTTATTGATAGAGTTGCTAGGGAGAGTCACCTGATCTTAAGTGACGATACGGCCCAAGTTGGTAGACACGCTAAACCTGTGGAGGAACTGGCTCTCAAATGCAACTGCCGAAACACACGTATTGGTATTTGGCGGCAGATTTTCAACTTGAGGTTGGTAGCTAGCCAGACGGGCTTTAGAAAAAACCCTACCACCATGCTATGGTTTCCTCGCGATGTTTTCCTTCACCGAAAGCTCAAGCTCGTTGTAGGTGGTTGGATTCGAACTCACGTCTCCTGGCGTGAAGTCGTACACACTACCACTGAGCTATCATCGCTTCAACGAGATAGCGTTGATCGACCCTGCCGGCTAACGTCCCGCTGGAAACTCTTTTATTGAATTCATCATCGAATCTGAAAACGAGAACCCCTTACCCATCCGTAACGCAATCTCACAAAGTCCAACATTACTCCACAGATAGCTTATCTATATCTTATACTTTAATTTTTTAATACTAAAAACCCATGAGGATCCTACCAATAAAATTTAAAATCCTTAGTGTTAAAAAACTTTCTAGTTGAATCAACCATAGAAGATAAACAGCGAGACACTGACGTACTAAGCTAGGCGAAATCCTGAGACGTAACTTAGCATTGTTACTAATTTTCGCCTAACTGTTTTCCAAACTTAATTTACTTATAATGATACCATTTTATAAGTACGTTATGCGAGATACTCCCAGATGCAGGACCTTCTGATGCAACTGTTAGATTACCAAGTAAACGACCTTTTTCTTTAGGAAAATTTGTGTACATATTTCATCTCAAACACCACATTCCGTGAGAATATTAAGATCCTGAAGGCTACCACGTTCGGAAGAGACTGCTAGTGATTTTCAGTATCGATTCGAGTTTTTTTTTTTTTTTTCGATTTGAATTTTAAATACTTTTACAAAAACAAGGTGACCTAAAATCGTGGTTTTTTTTAAATATTTGGAAAAATATATATATCTAGCTTATCGAGAATAAAATAACAATTTTTTTTTTTCTAAACTTAAAATATTTTATTTTTGGTTGGGTAAAACAAAAGTTTGATAAATAATGCAAAATGTTTTTGATATGCTACAAAGAAAATTAAAAAGTTTCAGCCATACTGAAAGTGGTTGGACTGAATAATAGGTAATATTGCGTGCAATGCCCTGTATATTTAACTACTAACTGATCTGGCAGACCTTGTTGTGACAACGTGACACGAAATTTGTATATATAACGATAAGTATAAACACTTACAGTAGATAATTTAAAACTCACCAATACAATTCCTAGGCCCGGCACTAAACGGTACGTAAGCGTACGGATTCTTCAGCTCGTTATTCAAGAACCTTTCCGGTTTGAACTTATCAGGCTCAGGGTAAATGTCCGAACGGCGATGGAGGCTATATATGTGCATCGTTACTTCCGTCCCTTTCTTAACGAGTAAATCACCTGGATTAAGATAGAAATGTTTTTCAATACCATGTTGTGGTGAACGTTATTCAGCACCTCCGCTGACCTTTCGGGCTTTACGAGAATTCTGCTGAAGCAAACCTGAATATCGGTCTGAATACCCGCAACGTTGCAGCAGTCAATCAATCATAGGCAAAGGTGCGAAATAAAGAGTGTCCAGTGGCAGATTTCAATGTTTGGAAAATTGTAAAAAAAAAAACTACAGCTCTAATACAAAGTAGGTTTATTTTAATTTAATAACAATTAACGCGGATTTCATTTTTTAAAAACCACGTTCTCCAAATGGCGGCCCTCAAGTCTGACACACTCTTCGAGTCTAGCACGCATGTTTTCGAAAACGCGTTTACAGAGCGACTGGGGAATTCTGTAGCTCCCACTCCATAATTTAATAATTTATTTACCTAATCATATATTTCCCATACCAAGTAAAGTGTATAAGTGTATTGAAATAAAACTTATTTAAACGGATTTTATCACGCTACGTAGAACACTATCAATAATAAAAATTAAATTGAAGGTAGACACAGTAACGTGAACAATTCTGGACAACCTACACCTCAATCCGCCCCGTGACGGGAAGGTTGAAAAGCTTTCGAAACGTCGTGATCAAAATCAATAAATCACCGCGATAAAATCCGTTTAAATTAGTTTTATTTCGATGAATAATATTCGCGTAAACATAAGAAATCATTATGTATAAGTATAATTTGAAGCGATGATAGCTCAGCGGTAGTGTGTACAACTCCGCGTCAACGGACGTAAGTTCGAAGCCAACATCGTATACCAACTAGGGCTTTATAGCCTTATAACGCTAAACCTTAACTATATAATAATAAAAATCACAACTATACTTACGCATCATGAAATCCTCATCGACCTCCCTTCCAATGATTGGCACACTGGGATACAATCTTAGGGTCTCTTTGATGACCGCTTCTAAATACTTCATGTCGGAGAAATCTGCCATACTAGGTTTACCTTCACAGTTTCTAAACATCATTTCACATTCTTTGTAAACTTTTTCCTGAAATAAATTCCCATTCGTGTAGAATATTAACTTATTGTTTTAAAAAAATACGAGATGTTAGCAAAATTACCTGAACATCCTCATGATCTGCCAAGAGCATAAGGCAAAATGTTAACGCCATAGCTGTCGTATCATGGCCTTCGAACATGAACGTATTAACTTCCTCCCTTATCCCCTCGAAATCGATTTCTCCTTTCTTCTCCGCTTCAAACAGTAAATCCAACATGGCCAACCGTTTCTTGGTTCCAACTTCCGTAACTGATCTTGTATCCTCATTCTGCATATTATGTTGTATCCTGCGTTCCTTGATAACTTTCGCAGCGAACGTGTCGACAATTTTTAAACTTTGATCAAAACGCCTTCCGAGCGTAGTGTTTTTAAAAATAACATCATAATGCAACCAAAACTTGGCGATACGGCTTAGCAAGAGATGGCCTATGTTCATGATAGATTTTTTATATTCGACAGCTGCAGCGGATTGGTCCTTATCCAGTTGTGTCCCCATGGCAGTTTCTGTATTAAATAAACGAAGAGTTCAAATTTAACCAAAGCCTACATTGACGAGTTTGTATTATTTTTTTATAGTTAAAGTTTAGCGTTATGGCCATAATATGACCTGGTCATAAGCTACGATACGGCCCAAGTTGGTAGACACGCTAAACCTGTGGAGGAAATGGCTCTCAAGTGCAACTGCCGGAACACACCTATTGGTATATGGCGGCAGATTTTCAACTTGAGAGTGGTTGCTAGCCAGGCGGGCATTAGAAAAAGCCCTACCATCTTGCTATGGTCTCCCCTCGATCTTTCTCTTCACCTAAAGCTCAAGCTCGTTATAGGTGGATTCAAACTCACGTCCCTTGACACAAAGTCGTACACACTACCACTGAGATATCATCGCTTCAAAACTATTACTATTAGAGGCTATTAACAAATATTGAGTTCAGCATTTACTGGTAATTAATTATAAGTCAACTGTGCAGCAATGATGGCTCAGCTGGAACTGCATACAGAACCCTCGTCAATAGACGTTAGTTGAAATCTCTGTAATGAGCCCGAGGTTTCGGTGAAAGAAAACATCTTTTCCAATACCCGGCTGGCTAGCTATCACTCTCAAGTTGAAAATCTGTCGCCAAATACCTTTAAGTGTTTTGGCAGTTGCACTTGAGAGCCAGCCTCTCCACTTAACATGTCTACCATCTTGCCTCACGTTGCCTTTAAGCATCTTATGAGGTAATGCTGCAAAGATAAACCTTATAATGTATAAAATAACATATAAAGAACTTACCACAAATCGCATAAAGTGTGAAATCGCTTATTACTGGCAACACGTCCACACCCTGGCCTCCTGTTTCTTTTAATGTCGTAATCAGATTTCTGCTCTTCTCTTCCATTACAATGAAGAAACTCTTCAGTATATTGAAGTGGAACGCGGGTGTTAAAGTCTTGCGACGTTTGTGCCATTTGCTCCCTGCATACAAAAGTTCAGGCATTGTTTATCAGAATGCTATTTGAGTAAATCGATCAGAAGTAGAGCACACTAATGCGTTATGACATCAGAACCCTAAGCCAAATTGTCTTTTTTTAATCTTCTCTTGCCCTTATTATTGCATAGAATTATTACTAGGCTAGGGGATCAGATATCTGACTAGAAGACTAGATGAAGTGTGAAAGCTTCTCTGATCTCTGGCAACACGGGAGTTTGCGGTGTCACCGTGGTGCATGCCAGTGGGTAGTGTCTGATGCTTATCACCCAAGGATTTTACCAAAGGCCCCTTCTGCCTTTGGCTTAAGGCGGGGTAATGCGTTTGCGCTTTACGATGAGGAAGTCCGTAACGATAGGACTTTAAAATTAAAAAATAAAGGAGCTCACATATTTAATTCATTAACTACCAATTATCTCTTTGTCTACATTAATTACCTTCTAAATAATAATAAAATCTAAAAATAATATCTATCATAGTTTTAATATTGTTAGTATCTCGGTGACCGAGCTTACGTCAAAAAATATATGTAAATACGAATCGCCTATATTTTACATTATTTGATTATTTCAATAATAATAAAAAAAACACGAATATAATCACAATTATAATTTTGAAGCGATGATAGCTCAGTGGTAGTGTGCACGACTTCGCGTCAAGGGACGTGGGTTCGAACCCAAGCACCTACAATGAGCTTGAGCTTTCGGTGAAGGAAAACATCGTGAGGAAACCATAGCATGATGGTAGGGCTTTTTCTAATGCCCGCCTGGCTAGCTACCACCCTCTAGTTGTGAACCTGCCGCCAAATACCAATAGGTGTGTTCCGGCAGCAGCACTTGAGAGCCAGTTCCTCCACAGGTTTAGCGTGTCTACCAACTTGGGTCGTATCGTCACTTAAGATCAGGTGAGATTACGGCCATAACGGTAAACCTTAAATATAAATAAAAAAAAATATATCATATAAGTGACCGATAATAATACAATAATTTGATGACTTATCTCTAATACTCTTTTTATCGTGGAGAAATCCATTAATGGATATACTCTCGTCCCGGGGGGGATGAACGGGTTATTTGGGACTTACCCGGTGCGAACGGGGAATACCCGCTTAAACTCCCCGGTGTACCACTGCCGCATATATCCGGCCGACCCGGGGTCGAGATGACAATCACCATGTTGCCCAGGATTGCCTATTATTATTATTATATTAGGATGGCCTAATTTGGCTCCGGCGTTTTAATACCCTGATTGGAATTATGAGTATAAAAAAACCGGTTAAGAAAAAATACGAGGAATGTGACACCTATTTCTTTATTTACATATTTCGTGTAAATGGATTGAATAAAATAGTAATTGAATTGGATAATAGTATATTGGATTAATAATACTTATGCTGTAATATAATATATATGTTTATAGGCTGTTAAATATTATGAAATTTTAATAGAAACCTGTGCTCAACAGGAGACCAGTTCCTAACCACGGCCTCAGGAATCTGTACGGAAGGCTCTTCGTTATGTTTTTTGAATGGGAAAGTGTTGCCTGTGAAATAAAGAAAAGCTTTCTGAAGCGATGATAGCTCAGTCGGTAGTGTGTACGGATGCTGCGTCAAGGGACGTGGGTTCGAATCCACCTACAATGAGCATGAGCTTTCGGTAAAGGAATACATCGTGATGAAACCATAGCATGGTGGTGGAAACTCTAATGTCTGCCTGGCTAGTTACCACCCTCAAGTGGAAAATTTGCCGCCTATAGGTATGTTCCGGCAATTACACTTAACTTAACTTAAGATTAATTTATCTACCACCACGGGCTACATCTTCAATTAACAACACTTGTCATTGTGGCCATAACGATAAATATACGAACAATATAAGAAAAAACATATCTGATAACACATTATCTAAATCAGTATCTATTATATAATCTACTTAAAATTGTAGCTATATCACACCTGTTTTGATATTGTATTCTAGATAAATCCTATTATTGCGATTTATACACACAATAGTTTAATGAACGTGATATCTATATAAATATTATACGGCGAAAAAATCTCTTTGTCTGTATGTTTGTAGGCGCTCGCCTTAGGAATAACCAGTCGGTTCAAATTTAGTTAAAAAGAAAAACATTTTAGGATCCGGTAACGCTATTGTGAACGTCAAAAGTAGCTGAACTTTGTTTGAATGCACTTAATCTCAGGCACTATCATCAGTCGGAGTTGAAAAAAAGTTTGGAAAATCCTAAAGTGCACGCCTCATAATCTCATTTTTTCTTTGTTTATTTTATAACAATTAAGATATCGAATCAGACCGTGAAAAGTAATAGGGCTCTGTTGACTCGATTAGTAAAGTATTTCGGTCGTAATCGTGATAACATACATGAACCGCACATACAGACACGCGGACGCCGAAGCCAGAACTATTAAACAGTTTTTTAACTAGTTTAAATAACAAAAATGGCATCAAAAATATCATAAGTGTTATAAATTGGGTTTTTCCTGATATGTATGTGTATATATTATTTCACAAGTGCAAATTATGATGAATAGAGACATTTTAAGTTTGAAAAATCAGCTGTTTTGCGTGAAGTGACAGTAGTACCCACCTCAATTTCACGGACTTATTACCGTATTCATAGATAACATCACGCTACGATCATTAGGGGTCCAGCAAAAAGATAAAGAACGGGTAATGGTTAACATACTCAACCGTTATTAGAAAATTATGCATAGCCATTGTCAAGGTTGCAGTAATGGATATAGGATTCTTTACACGTAAAACAAAGATGGCCGTCGCTTGACATCAAGCATGACAGTGATTGACAGTGTTCAAATGATAAACTTGCAAAGAGAGGGCAATATGTAACAAATTCGTGTTACTTACCTCAATATCTGCTGGATGAGATATATGTAATACCCAATAGTTTAACACTCTGAAAATATAACGGTCTCCAAACTCCTCGGTGAATTTTAATAATGTATGGAATAAATCATCTGAAATAAGAAAAAACATTTTCAAATTTCTCCGGTGTCCGACGAGGGTTACACTTTTTTTCTTAACCTGATGAAAATACGTTTACGTACTTTGAGGCTACGTCAAAGGTATGTGAGACTCAGCGGGTATAAAATACCAACGACACCCTCTAAAACGATACGATATATATTTGATATGATCACCAATAAACCTTACAGAATCATGCGTTCGCGTAGAACTATTCAAGTGAAAACATCTATAGGCGCGTTGAACACTTTTTGGGTGAACAAAAATTATGGAACTCATAATTATACTGAGCTATATTTATACTGTATATATATGTACATGGATATACCTCCGTGTGTTATTAGTATACATTATATATGTATATACATATTTTACTAAATAGATTGGCGATACAATTCACATGTTACTTAGTTTTCACTTCTATCGGCAGTCCCCAAAGACTGCCCCGTATGTTTTTTTTTCGCGGAAACCAATTTTTTTCTAAATTAAGAGTAGCCTAAGTTCTCCTTATAACATAAACTATCTATTAGAGACCGTCGCGTCAAAATCGGTCCAGCCGTTACACAGATTAGCTGCAACAAACGCACAGACAAAAAGAGAGACAGAAAAAATGATTACAAATATTTATTTTATTAAACAAATGCCGTATATAAAGTATAAGCGTTTAGTAAAAACCCTTTTTTTTCGATATTACAAACAGACGCTTCAATTTTGTATAGATATATAAGATTACGACATTTCTAGACCAGAAGATTTTTAAGAACGTTACATACCCGGTTTTATCTTGACGAGCTGCAAAGAGTTTCCGATGAGAGGTCTCCTCGGAGGCCCTGGTAGCTTATTCAGCGGATTCTCCTCAGATCTGGTGTATCTCCACCAGATTACCCCGAATAACATCACAAACACGACTGCGAACAGCATTTTCTCTTATAAACATGTCCCACACAGGTTTACCTGTATTGCAAATAAAAAAAAATGAATTTACTTGTATGGTTATTTATTATATAGTCCATAGTTCATATTACATTACACAGTTCTATTTAGCGTTCACAACGATCACAACCGCGGTATTTCCGTTCCACTTGCTTGCGAGCGTTACAACCCTAAACTCAAGTGATGGAGTGTGATGAGTTTTGAGATTGGATTACGTGTTTACGTATTTACGTGGAGTACGTACGAGATTGGATTTGTGATAAGACAGTGTAAACTTTATTCAACGTCATTCGATTTTTATTTATTTATTTACTAAGGCATACGTAACAGATTAAAAAATTTAACAGAATCTACAGTGGCGGATGTACATCTATGCCGCTGGTACGTTATTAAAAATTTTCCATGCCTACCTACTTCTATAATTACATTCCACATAGGACTACGTAAATTGCAGAAGAAAACATCGATATAAGACTTATTATTTTTGCAACATTTAGGTTAATGTATAAGTAAGAATCATTACAGTTTCTAAAAGCAAAATAAAAATACCACAAATCTCCTGCCATAGCATCCAGCCCACTCTGCCCAATGGTAAATCCACCGTTGACTCAATTCGAAATGACGAGTAGTGCAATGTTTCTTAGCTGCTTTATCATCCAATTTCACTATGATGCACAATAAGTTAAGTTGATTGTGGTATTTTACATTTTTAATAATTAAATAACAGTTTTTGAATAAATAGTGAATTGTAATATATAAATAAAATACTGTATTTTGCACGCCTCATAAACGAAGCGTTGAGGTTCACTGTCACTTCACGCAAAACAACTGATTTTTCAGACGTAAAATGTCTCTATTTATCATATATTGCACTTTTAATATAATATATACACACACATATCAAGAAAAAATACTATTTTCAACACTACATATTTTTGATGCCATTTTTGTTATTTAAACTAGTTAAAAAACTGTTGAAAAAAGTTCCGTCTCGGACGTCCGCGTGTCTGTATGTGCGGATCCTGTATTTTATCACGATAACGACCGAAATACTTTACTAATCGAGTGTTTTTTTATTCTTACGCTTCAATATAATTAGGAATAGAACCCTATTACTTTTCACGGTCTGATTCGGTATAGCTTAATTGTTATAAAATAAACAAAAAAAAAAAGATTATGAGATGTGCACTTATGGATTTTTCCAATTTTTTTTACATTACATATCGAAATTGATTTAAATTGAAATGAATCATGTCTATACACTCAGTGTTGAAATAATCAGTATTGTGTAAAGTGTTACAATTCTTGGATGGTTATATTTTACAGCAGAGCTTCCGGTTACTACAATGTATATTTCGACATGTCGCGTTACTTCGGAAATAACACTTAATCAAATAACCAACTTCTTTCACAGTCATTACACTAACTGTAAGACCAATACAACAGCTTTTATAATTACAAAGTATAGTTTTTGTTCATAGTTGAATCACTCTATTAATTAAAAGTATTTAGTACTATTGTTTCTAGTAACATTATGTCACCAAATCATTAAGTAGTAGACGTGGTATTTAACAAGAGTTAGAAGCGATGATAGCTCAGTGGTAGCGTGTAGGAACGCCGCCTCATGGAAAGTGAGTTTGAATCCAACCACCTATAATTAGCTTGCGCTTTCGGTGGAGGAAAACATCGTGAGGAAACCATAGCATGATGGTAGGGATTTTTCTAGTGCCGGCCTGACTAGCTACCACCCTCAAGTTGAAAATCTGCCACCAATACCTACAGGTGTGTTCCGGCATTTGCACTTGAGATCCAGTCCCGTCTACCAACATGGGCCGTATCGTCACTTAAGGTCAGGTGAGATTATGGCAATAACACTATACCTTAACTATAAAAAAATATGTTTTTTTTTAAATGTATACTCTTAAAATCTATATGTTTAGTGTTATGTCCATAATCTAAAGATGGTAAACACGCTAAGCATAGTGACGAACTGGCTTTCAAGTGCAACTGCCGGAACACATCTATGTATAGGTATTTGGCGGCAGATTTTCAACTTGAAGTTGTTAAAAGCACCATGCTATGGTTTCATCACAATGTTATCCTTTACCGAAAGCTGAAACTCATCGCAGATGGATTCGAACTCACGTCCATTAAAGCTACGTCCGTACAGACTACCGACCGAGCTATTATCGGTTCAATTTTTTAATTAAAACAATTCTAAACTATATCTTTGAACCGACTAGTGAAATTAAAACAAAATAAATACCTAACTCTACCGAAAACTATCTCTTAATTACCACCACTTAAGATCAAATAAAATTCATACAGAAACGATATTTTATTTAAAAGACATAGTATTAAAAAATGTTAATCAGTTTATTTTAATTCAAGGTCAGGCGTTGTTTATAATATGAATATATATTTGAAATGTTCACTTACAATAACAGGTTGACGTCCGACCGGTGCAAAGTGTAAACAAATGTATGAAGATTGAATCGATCTTATCTAAATTATATACCGAACTCGAGTACGTGGCTTTGTAGGTTTGATTTAGTAAAAACTCGATGCGCTGTGCGATACGGCAATACTGTTAATTATTCCTTGTTTTCGTTTATATAGTCATTATCTTGTTTTATCGCCGTTATAGGTCGAAAATTACCGGTTTATAATATAACATATCATTAGATAAACCTCATCACGTCGAGACACAAGACGCGTGTGAACAATGCACATATTTATTAATCAGAGTTGACTGTGACTTCCTTCACGTGGAACTAAAGAAATATTTAAAAAAGTGATGATAGCTCAGTGGTAGCGTGTGTTACTTCGCGTCAAGGGACGTGAGTTCGAATGCGCCTACAATGAGCTCGAGTTTTCGGTGAAGGAAAACATCGTGAGGAAACCGTAGCATGGTGGTAGGGCTTTTCTAATGCCCGCCTGGCTAGCTACCAACCGCAAGTTGAAAATCTGCCGCCAAATTCCAATAGGTGTGTTCCGGTAGTTGCACTTGGGAGCCAGTCCATAGGTTTAGCGTGTCTACCAACCTGGGCCGTATAGTCACTTAAGAGCAGGTGAGGTTACGGCCATAACACTAAATCTTCAACTATAAAAATATATTAAATGTACATTTCAATGTTTGGATTGCTTGTTCTGTTTGAATGCCAAAGTGAGTTTACATCCTATGTCAAGAACGTTATGTGGGTAAATAATTAAACGGAATATACTCGAAGATATCATAAGTAAAAGATATCATAAGTAAAGACCAATAATAATAGTGTATTAAAAACGTTTCTTTTGGTAAAGAATAATGTTACGGATGTATATAGTTTATTTGATTAAACTATGAAATTATCAATGACAATAGGAATTAAATGGGATCCGATAACATTTAGAAGTTTTTTTTTTTTTTTTACATTTTTGCTGTTTTAGGGCACATAAACACACGAAGAACTATGTAATAATTAATGTACGTCTATGTAACTTTTTTCAATACAGCTTTGCTACTATTGGTGTTAGCATTTTTTTTATAATTGAGGTTTAACGTAATGACTACAATCTCACCTAATCTTAAATGAAGATACGACCAAAGTTGGTAGACACGCTAAACCTGTGGAGGAACTGGCTCTCAAGTGCGACGGCCGGAACACACCTATTGGTCGGTGGTGGTGGTAGCGTGAAGTTAAATAAATAGCCTACAGCTTCCTTCAATCATTGTTCTATGAAATACAATTTATTTTAATTCGTCTGATCGTTTCTAAGATTAGCGTGTTCAAAGAAACAAACAAACTTTTACGGTGCTCAACATTGACATAGGTTATTCTTTACTATATTTTTAACCCCAAATTCGAATCATCCCTGAATCATCAACCTAATAAGTCCGATAAAAATAAAACTAAAAATTTTAAGGAATTAAAAATAAAAGAAATAACTGTATCAATAATGTTATTTTACTGTCATTTTTTCTTATAACTACATATTGAATAATAATTATTGTTCTAAAAGTAATAACTTTACGTAAGCCTTAAATACTAGGTTTAAATTAAAATCTAGTGATGGAAAAATAATAAAATATTATTTTAAAAACACTAGGTATAACTAAGTAGGTTAAAACTTAAAAAAAAAACATTAGAAATCTAATTAAAACGATTTTTGTCTGATTAGAAAAAAAAACAGTCTATGGCGTATTGTATTAGTCGTTCTGACGCGAAAGAGATAACTCTATGAAAGCGCCAAGAGTATGATTAAAAGAAATAACAAAAGAAAATTTGTAGACTCACCTGATGTTAAGTGACGATGTACCCCGATATGGTGAACACACTACACGCCTAGTGGAGGAACTGGCTCTCAAGTGCAGCTGCCGGAACACACTATTGGTACTTAGCGGCAGACTTTCAACTTGAGGGTGGTAGCTAGCCAGATGTGCATTAGAAAAAGATTTACTACCACGCTATGGTGTCATCACGGTGTCTTCCTTCACCGAAACCTCGAGCTCTTTGCAGAGATTTGAATTCACGTCCACTAATGCGGAGTCCGTACACGCGACCACTGAGCTAACATTACATTTTTTAACGTACGGCGGGAAAAGAAACCGTAAACAGATAATTAAATACGTACATCATCACTTAATCTGTATTTATGAACGTACTATTAGTTCTAATAGATACTGTTAAATATAATTCGTGGGATTGTTAGCAGGCATAGCCCAAGTTGAGGTTCGGCTACTTGGGCTCTCGTGAGTCAGTCGCCTGTTCGGTCGACTGCAGTCTAATTCCTCCTCTGATAAACGTTAAGGACATAATTTTCATGGTAATAGATATTTTTTATTCACGCGGTATAAACTTAACGTAAATAGGTTCCAATGACTTCATAACTATTGCCGCCATGAGACTCGGTCTCCAGCCTCTGACTTTTGGCTCCAGTCTGTAGTTACGCATGATCTCATACAGGAAGCACTTCATCTCCGCCATCGCATACCTCTGACCTATTGAATGTGAGAATATCAAATAAGTACTTATTAAATAACTTAATTAATATGGTTAAACATACAATTACAGATAACTAGATTCTATGGATAAATGTAAAATGTAGAGACACGTTAAATTTACATTCTCACACGGTAGATTTTTACTAGTTTTACTAAGGTAATCGCCATCTTGTCAAATGTCAATGGATCGAGGAAATTCACACGATACTATAAAAAAAGGGGGAGATTTCCGATTCAATAGTATATAATTTAAAAGTCGTATATTTATACATTTAGAAACATAATGCAGAGTAATTTTACAACAAGATATGCCGATCATTTAGAAAGGTAATCGGATAAATCTACTGTCAGAATGATATACGAACAAACTAGCAAACCATAGATCCACCGTAAGGATGCGGGGTACATAGTGAAACCTAATCATTATGGCAGAGAGAGGATAACAAGAGAGTGTCTGAGACTTGTGACTCAGATGTAGTTTTATGGAGCCCCTTTGTCGAAGATCGTCAACACTCACCCTCACCGCTCGTGCCACTCTCCACCCAGCATAAACCAATCCCGATAATGATTTACAACATAAATACCGATAGAGAAATATTTAAATCTTACGTCCCTTCGGTAATGTTCCAGCTACGTACTGTTAGGCGACAGACGGCGATTGTCTTTTAAAAAAAAACACCAAACTATTTTACACTATATATTCTCACATATATTGTTACAAAACTACACTTTTCGGATGCCTCAATTATCCTTATAGATAGATGTTACCGGTACTGAGTCTAATCAGGGACTGAGTTGTCACCACGTGGGACACCCTATATATTATATAAATAATTGTTTACTCATAAATTACATGGTAATACTGAATATAACAGTACGATGAACACGGCTCAAGCGCCCCTCTCAGACTGAACACAAAGCCGCGCTCGCATCCCGCTTTATACTATCGGCGTTATAAACTACCCTCCTATAATTATATTCTGCCATCAAACACAAGGCTATCGCTCTATATAGAGTTTTGATGGTGGGGAGTCGACAAAACTTAACTATACACGTTAAATATTAAATTAAATATAGTATCCAGGTCAATTACTCACCAATACAATTTCTAGGTCCAGCGCTGAACGGCAAAAAGGCGTACGGATGTCTGATCTCGCCGTTGAGGAATCTCTCCGGTTTAAATTCATCAGGTTCAGGATACAGATCAGGTCGCCGATGAAGACTGTATAGATTTATTGATATCTCTGTTCCCTTCTTCACTAATAAATCACCTGAATACAAATAATGATAGTGAACTGAACTGAAGCGATGATAGCTCAGTGGTAGCGTGTACGACTTTGCGTCAAGGGATGTGGGTTCGAATCAACCTACAATGAGCTTGAGCTTTCGGTGAAAGAGAACATCGTGAGGAAAGCATAGCTGCGTGGTAGGGCTTTTTCTAATGCCCGCCTGGCTAACAATCACCCTCAATTGAAAATATACCGCTAAATATCTTTTTTTTTATAAAGGTTTAGCGTTAGGGCCATAATCTCACCTGATCTTAAGTGATGATACGGCCCAAGTTGGTAGACACGCTAAACCTGTGGAGGAACTGGCTCTCAAGTGCTGCTGCCGGAACACACCTGTTGGTATTTGGCGGCAGTTTTTCAACCTGAGGCTGGTAGCTACGGCGGCGGGCATTTGAAAAAGCCCTACCACCATGCTATGGTTTCCTCACGATGTTTCCTTCACCGAAAGCTCAAGCTCATTGTAGGTGCTTGGATTCGAACTCACGTCCCTTGACGCGAAGTCGTACACACTACCACTGAGCTATGTAAAGCGTGTTCCGGCAGTTGCATTTGAGAGCCAGTTCTTTCAAAGGATTAGCGTGTCTACCAACATGGGCCGTATCATCAGTTAAGATCAGATGAGATTATGGCTATAACGCTAAGCCTTGACTGTATAAAAAAAAAACTTACGCATCATAAAATCTTCATCGACCTCCCTGCCGATAAGCGGTGCGCTAGGGTACAGCCTCAAGGATTCCTTTATCACCGCTTCCAAGTACTTCATGTCGGAGAAATCTGACATAGTCGGTTTGCCTTCACACCTCTCGTACAGACTTTTGCACTCTTCGTAAACTTGCTCCTGTGAATTGATCATTTTGAAGTGACAACTTGTGTAGCGCGGTTCGGATAGAGAGTAAATCCACGTTAGTCGTCATCGACATGGTCACGTGACGTGTCAACGTGCACACTACATCTGCTCCTATACGTGTAACTCATTGAACTGGTCAAACAATTTATTTGGATATCCTAAACGAAGAGCCGTTTGTTTATAGTGTTAAGTTTTCACTTGTGTCGGTAGTCCTCATGACTGCTCTCATTTCAATTTAATCTCTCGTTTAATATTGTACCGACTTTATAATAGATCATTGTAGTTCATGATATATACAATATTAAATATGTTTTGTATCCTTATTAGAGTGATTCATTTCCGCCAAAAAATTTCTTTTGTCGGTGCTCAAGAAACATGTTATAGAAAAAAAAATTGTCACCAAGTTTGAGCTCTTAATATCGATGTTAACTACTTGTATTTAAATATGAAGTTTTCGCCATATAAATTGCATATAATTATTTTTTTCCAAATTACTAATGCTTAGCCACATTTTTCAATATTATGAATCGGGTTGATGGACCTTATGGGGAATTTCACGGTCTTCGAAATTGCTCTAGTGTTTTTTGTATACAAAAAAATTAAAATATATTTGTTTCTAAAATAAAAGGAGCTTAAACTACTTTTTCTAGCATCAGCTATCTGCTAGTCAAAGCCCCGTCAAAATCAGTCCAGCCGTTTCAGAGATTCGCCGAAACAAAAGACAGAAAAACATTTTTTTTTTTTTTTGTATATATATATATAAGTACTGTATTTACTTTTAAGTAAAAAGCTGTTATTTTGACATTACAGACATTTACTTTTACTCACTCGCATAGATAATATATTTCTCTGGCAGTATCTGCTTTTACAATTATGGAAATTCATAGCTACAGATTAGATTTAGTAATTTTAAATCTATCTTACCTGAACATCTTCATGGTCTGCCAAAAGCATGAGGCTGAATGTCAAAGCTAGCGCTGTCGTATCGTGGCCTCCAAACATAAAGGTGTTAACTTCTTCCCTTATCCCTTCTACATCTATTTCTCCCTTCCTTTCAGCTTCTAATAAAAAGTCCAGTAAAGCCAATCTGACCTTACCGCCATTTTCTGCATATTCATTCGTTTCATTTGTTTTTATAGCATGATTTAAACGGCGTTCCATAATAACCTTGTCAGCGAACGCATCCGCTGTGTTTAGACTTTTGTAGAACTTCTTTCCGCCTGTAGTTCTCCTGAAAATGCTATCGCAGTGGAGCCACACTCTGGTCATCCGTTGTAGCATGTGATATCCTATGTCTGAAATCGCATTTTTGTAATCGACTGCTGCAGAAGACTGATCTGACTCCAACTTTGTTCCCATAGCTGTTTCTGTTATCAATAAATATATTAATAAGTACCTATCAACAGAAGTTTTGATTTCGGTCAGATTCAATCGAAAATCCACCAAAACTTATGACCAATTCCGTCGGAACTAGCGTACACGTGGAGTTTCTGTAGTTTAATGCTCGGAACGAAGTCAATAACTTTGCTAATTTGCAAGACATCTCTCAAACCGTTGTGAATATCAACCACGTTGTAGATTATGTAGGGATTGATATTGTGAACTACAGGTAAAGTTGGTTAGTTGGTAGAATAATTTGAACACCATGATAAATTATCGTTCTTTGAGTCCTAAGAGTATACGCGTTCGCTAGTGGTAAGCATCAGAACATTATGGGATGGTGGTAGGCTTTATTTTATACCTAGCACCTGTAGGTGTTTTGGCAGCACTTTGGAATTGCCCCGTGATCATTTTGGGTGGCAACATTACTAGACAAACATCAGGTTGGATTGCGGCTAAACACTGAACATGTAATGAGGGTCATTTAAAATTGACATTAGTTTTTTAGGCACCATTACCTATTACGGCGAATTTATCATCATCTGTGTGGTTGTCGTGATCCAGTGGAGCGCTGATCCTTATCTACGCACTTCGATAGGGAATATAACTGTATACCAGCTGATGTTGGATGCCGAAGTGTGGCATTATATCATACATTTTTTATGACATCCAGAGTGACTGAATTGCTGTATTTTTTTCTAACTAACATACGCTGTTAGCGTTAAGGGCTTTGAAAGCTTCACCGAATTTTTTGGGGCGAGTGCTGTGAGCACTTAGCTCCGAGGCAGCGGGCGCAAGAGTGCCAGAATGGCCGAACCTCAGCTTGGGCTGCTGCCGACATTTGCTATATTCTACCAGCTGATAATATTGAACTATAAAAATTAAAAATCTATTGCCAAATACCTGTAGGTGTATTCTGGTAGTTGCACTTGAGAGCCAGCCCCATCACTAGCGTTTCCAGTTTCTTGGGCTACATACTCACTTAATATCTGGTGATATTGCGGCAAGCCATGATAGCTCAATGGTAGCGTGTACGACTTCGCGTCAAGGGACGTGAGTTCGAATCCAACCACCCACAATGAGCTTGAGCTTTCGGTGAAGGAAAACATCGTGAGAAAACCATAGCATGGTGGTAGAACTTTCCCTAATGCGCCTGGCTAGCTACCACCCTCAAGTTGAAAATCTGCCGCCAAATATCAATGGGTGTGTTCCGGCAGTTGCACTTGAGAGCCAGTTTCACCACAGGTTTAGCATGCCTACCAACTTGGGCCGTATCATCACTTAAGATCAGGTGAGATTATGGCCATAACGCTAAACCTTAACTATATAAAAAAAAGTCTATACCTAAAAACTATTAAAATTGCATTGTAAAAGTTACTTACCACAAATAGTATAAAGAGTATAATCGCTCAGCAACGGAAATAAATCGACTTCTTTTCCTTGTGATTGTTTTACCGTGGACACCAAATTCTTGCTTTGTTCCTCCATGACCATGAAGAAACTCTTCAGTATGTTGAAGTGAAACGACGGAGTCAGAATCTTGCGCCGTCTGTGCCATTTATTACCTGGATATTTATTTGCGCACGTTACAGGTACGGTAACCAGAACAAATCTGTGATCATGTATAGAATACATTTTTGCTAATAATGGCTCAATGGCATATTTAAGGACACCCTATCAATATCAGTTAGGACCCTGTAATGAGCCCGAGCTTCCGGTGAAGGGAAATATCGTGATGAAGCCATAGCATGATAGCAACAATCCATAACCAAATATGTGCCTATAGTTGTGGTCCTTTATTTGCGCTGAAAAAGCAGTTTCACTAGTAGGTTTAGCGTGCCGAATAACTTGGCCACGTTATCACTTAAAATCAGCTGAGATATTGGCCAATCGCTGAGCTTATAAAGCAGAGATGGCGAACCAATGGCACGCGTGCCATTGATGCCACGCGGCATAATATTTTCGGCACGCCGTAGATCATAGAGTACATCGTGAACTGAAAAAGGAAATGCTCTGTCAAGAAAATTTTCTTAAAACAAGGAAATGTACTAATGAAAAAATAGTTAATAATAATATTTATTGCCAGTAACAAAAATTTTAGAAATACATGTATTTAAGCTTAGTACGTGAAAAAGAGACA
Organism: Actias luna; assembly: GCA_039707435.1. NCBI lineage: Eukaryota > Metazoa > Arthropoda > Insecta > Lepidoptera > Saturniidae > Actias > Actias luna. The sequence goes on along the minus strand of JAZHAC010000019.1, from coordinate 1,916,025 downwards.
TATTCAGCAGATGCTGTGTGACACAGCCGCACCATACAGCACTGGTTTTCAGTCTTATTTTAGATTACCAAGCTACGTAAATATAAAACGCCAATAACTAAATTTTAGAAACATGTATTTCGATTCCCAGACACACTTAACTGTTTGAAGGTGCTGGCGTATGTTAATCTAATTTAAATTACACGTATGACATTGTAAATTTCACGAAATAGAAATTATTTGATAGCAAGTCTATGGCCTGATTAAAATTTCTTGATAAAGCAGAAAAATAACCTATTCTATAGTAATGGTTGTTCATTTAATTGGCCTGTAATTTAATACTTGACTATTGTAAAGTTAACAACAAAGCCCGCGAGGTCAACTAGTTATATTGTGCGTTTCAAACCTGCACTTAGAAGCAATCCAGATCTCAACCAAGGCTGTAGGAATGTATAAGGCAGGCTCTTCCTAATATTCTTCGTGTTGGAAAGTACAACCTGTGAATAATACACTTTATATTAGTAAATAATAACTTGTTAGACAGTAATCCGATTATTGGAAGGAAGTATTAGTTACTGTGAAAATCTGCGACTAAATACATGTAGGTGGATTCCGGTATTTACACTTGAGAGCCAATGTTTCCACTAGGCTTAGCGTGACCACCATATTGGGCCACGTCGTCACTTAATATCAGATGAGATTGTGGATATAACGCTAAAACTTTCAAAGTAGAGGACATAAAAAAAACGCGCCCCTCTTGTTATAACCTTCCATGGAGGTTTTGAGACAACTAACAAATAAAGCTTCCATTCATTATTACCAGCAAGATTACATAAGATTAATAACGTAATAAAAGTTTAAGTCAATATACGTGACCATGAAACGAATTGTATTCTTTTATCTTATAGATAAGGTTTTGCCTGTGGAGGAACTGCTTTTCAAATACAATTGCCGGAAGACACCTATAGGTATTTGGCGGCAGATTTTCAACTTGAGAGTGGTAGCTAGCCAGGCGGGCAGTAGAAAAAGCCCTACCACCATGTCGAAATAATAACACGCGGCACGATTTGTTAGTATCTAAATAAACTTCCTAGTAACCTCCGGAACATTCAGATACAGATTATGATCCGAAGAAAGTTCAAGGACTGTTAGAAATCTGTTAGAGATTAATATACTAGATCAGAGCGTCTTCCTTAAAATCTTGCTTGCGTCTGCAAGCGAAGAAGCCAAGATTGTACGGAGTTTTGTTATTAATGCTAAGGAAATTTAAATAATACATGCTTAGGTCAGTGTGCAATGAGCCTTATTGTGGAGGTAAGTTCTTAAATGAAATGAAAAACGGTGTGTATAAGAGGAATAAGATGTCTGAGATGATATTCAATGTGATATATTTAGATAAACGTGACCTATACGTCTGAAGGAAGTCTCTTGTTAGTTTTTTAACGGGTAATGAAATCACCTCCCCACCTCACTCTCCTCACCTCTATATCAGCTGGATTATTAATGTGTAACACCCACAAATTGACTAACTTGAAAACGTAACGCTCCCCATACAGTTCCGCGTACTTTATAAACTTTTCGAATAAATTATCTGAAATAGAAAATTCTTATTTTGATTTCATTTTTACACAATGACAAGAAACGTTTTTTCTCAAATACCTGAAACGCCATAAATCTATATCAATGTTATAAAGTGGTAAAGTTTTTTTTTTTTTTGTTTAAAAGTGGTAATTTTAGGAACTTCTAGTTGGGTTCTTTTTATAGTTAAAGTTTAGTGACGATACGGCCCAAGTTGGTAGACGCGCTAAACCTGTAGAGGAACTGGCTCTCGAGTGCAACTGCCGGAACACACCTATTGGTATTTGGCGGCAGATTTTCAACTTGAGGGTGGTTGCTAGCCAGGCGAGCATTAGAAAAAGCTCTACCACCATGCTATTGTTTCCTCACGATGTTTTCCTTCACCGGGCGCTCAAGCTCATTGTGGGTGGGTTGTATTCGAACTCATGTCCTATGACGCGGCGATCCTACACGCTAACACTGAGCTATTATCGCTTCATGACATTAAAAAATACATACATCCCTAAATTTTCACCTTCCTACCTTCATCCTCTAATTTTTAATACAACCAAAGTATTCTCTAGAAGTAATTTATAAGACAGAACAACGTTTGTCGGGTCGGCTACTATAGATATATATTGTTTATTATGTTCAAGCTAATCATTTTTATTTTTTCCATTTACGGTACGAAACAAAATTGCAGTCAATAATGAGTAGTTTCCTCTGACGTTCGCGGTCGGTTGAAGTAACAAAACCAGCAATCATGATTGCCACAAGTAGAAATTATATGAACCGAATGTTATTTGTTTTTCATGACGTTTTTTGCTAACTATGTTTTCGTGATCCTAAATTAATATTATAAACGTGAATTTTGAACTAATTATAGCTCAGTGGTAGCGTGTACGGACGCCGCGTCGATCGACGCGAGTTCGAATCCCTGCCATGAGCTTGAGTTTTCGGTGAAGGAAAATATCGTGGTGTAACACATGTAGCATAGAGGTGGGGTTTTTGCTGATGCCCGCCTGGCTAGCTACGACCTTCATGTTGAAAATCTGTTAACAAAAACCTATAGGTGTGTTCCGACAGTTGCACTCGAGGGCCGGGTCCTCCAGTAAGCTTAGCGAGTCCACGATCTTAAGACACATCGTCACTTAACACCAGGTAAGATTATGGCCATAACGTTAAACCTATAATACTATAAAAAAGAATGTGAGCTTGTCAGTATATTTGTTGGTACGCTTTCTTTTATACGGGTTTTCAAATGCAAATAATGCACAAAACGAGCCATTCGCCAAATGAAAATGTTCTAGCAGACTGAATAAATTAACATTAATATGAACAAAAGTACTGGTAAATACTGAATTTTATATTAGATTTTTTTAACCATGTCCAGCACACGGTTATAAATTTAAATCAGTTTCCATAACATCACACTTTATATATACCATTAGGTCAAACGCACAGTTTATGGCCGATAGTACCAACCTCTCGGAAAACCGAAAACCTCTAGGTTTCACCGCGTGCGATAATTGGTCAAAACAAATAGCGCAGGCTTCCTCAGCTCCCTGTTACTTCCGTTTACACTTCCGTTCCTTCTCACTAAATCACACCCAAAGATTACAAGAAAGCGAGATAAAACACGTTACACACCATAAAAAGATTCCATACCTGGATCCGTTTTCATTATTTCGTAAGCGTTCCCAATAAGCAGCGTCCTCGGAGGTCCTGGGAGCTTCTCCAACGGGTTCCGGCGATCTCTTATGAAAATCCACCAGAACAGCACGGAAAGCACAAACAATGATGTCGCAAGCAGCATCTTATATCTTCTGTGACAGAGAAAGATGATCTTCTTAGCAAACCGTGTGGGTGCCGGGTCCAACGTGTGGCAGAGAGGACACCCCGGGCAGTTCCCGAGACTTGTGTCACGGATGTAGGTTTAAGGGCTTCCTTTCCGACACGCATCAACACTTACCTTCACTATTTATGTTTCTCACTTTGCCCAGTCAAATTTAGTAGAAATCTACTTGCCCAGTTTTAGAGACACTAGTATAGAACTTACTGCAGTCCTAGACAGGCCAAGATCTTTTAGAAGATTATAGAGAGATTTAGCTGGTATACTTCTCGCTCCCACTACGACCGCGTACAAATTAACCACATAGCATTTCCTACTCAGGTCATATTAATCCGCATTATATATACCTTTTTTTATGTAATAACAATTAAATGAACTACGAAATAAGGTGAAGCCTTTCCCAAAATCACGATAATAAATTCTGTAAACAAAATATTTAAGAGTTTTTTGAAGCTATGATAGCTCAGTGGTAGCGTGTGCGACTTTGCGTCAAGGTACGTGAGTTCGAATCCAACCACCTGCCATGAGCTTGAGCTTTCGGTGAAGGAAAACATCGTGAGGAAACCATAGCATGGTGGTAGGGCTTTTTCTGAGGCCCGACTGGATAGCTACCACCCTCAAGTTGAAAATCTGCCGCCAAATATCAATAGGTGTGTTCCGGCAGTTGCACTTGAGAGCCAGTTCCTACACAGGTTTAGCGTATCTACCACTCATCATCTACATCTTGGGCCGTGTCGTCACTTAAGATCAAGTGAGTTTATGGCTATAACGCTAAACCTTACCTATATAAAAAAAAGAGTATGATGCAATGATTGCTCTGTTAACAATTTATAGAGCAATTTTAAATTGTCATTTGTTCCTGTAATCTAATATGATCTATATCAGATTGCGTCAGTGATAATATGTACGGATATAGAGTAGATGAACGTGAGTTCGAAACCCTACAATGTCTTACTCAGCCTTATCTTGTGGTGAAGGGAAACATCGTGATAACAGCATAGCAGTTCGAACGTTCAAGCTGAAAATCTCTCGTCAAATACCTATAGGTTTATTTCGGCAGTCATATTTGAGAGTCAGTTCCTTAACTAGGTTTAGCATGTCCACGATCTTGGGCAAAATCGTCGATAAATAGAAAAATTATAGGTGATGCATACAAATAATCACAAAAACACAAGTAATGTATCGATCTTAGATTTTAAACGATACAAAAACCGGACTAAAAAAACTATGTAACAATAAAATAAAAGGCATTATGAGTATTAACATCATAACACAAGTGTTAATCTATTTTATATTCCAATAATGCTGTGTTTCACAATGATTGTATAAAATTTAAACCAAGATACTAGTCGAAACTAATGTCGAAATTAATATATATATATAAACCACAAAACACAAATGAGTCATTGATGCCCATTTCTGATTTTGTAATATTAGGCACACATAGTGATAACGGACTACAATAAAAATATATAACGAAAATACTATATACAAGTAAAAATCTAAACAAACAAAAAAAATGTATGCATCAATCAACAAATTGATATTACTATCGCTATTACATTTCAAATAAGAATAACAGAACAAATTAATTACAAAATCATGCAAATATAAAAAAAGAAATTATTAAATAAAAACACAAAACCTACCAATAATTTTTACCGATGTTTATAAGAAAAAAGAAACGAAATTATTAAAAAAACACACATAACCAAACAATGTTTTTACCGATGTTTATTCGAAATAAAAACAACGAAATTATATTTAAAAAAAAAAACATAACATACCAATAATTTTACCGATATTTATTCGAAATAAAAAAGAAAAGAAATGTTTAAGAAAAATCACATAACCAACTAATCATTTTTAACGATGTTTATTCGAAATAAAAACAACGAAACTATATTTAAAAAAAAACACATAACATACCAATAGTTTTTACAGATATTAATTCGAAATAAAAAAAAGAAATGATTAAGTAAAATCACATAACCAACTAATATTTTTTACCGATGTTATAATTTCAACAAAATGCTAATTAACATTATGTGTGAAATGTAGCGGATCATTAAATTGAAACTCACAGTAAATAAAAGTCCAGAAGTCTAACGCGGTCGAAACGCAATATCGCACTAACATGAATCATTATCCGGCAAGTTATATATATACATTCAACAGCACACAAGGGCACAGCTTTATTATCCTGTATTGCGATCAAAACAGGAAAATTAGTTTACCACCGTCATCAGGCAGATTTAAAAATGTACAGACAGGTAACGAAAATAAATAAAAAAAAGGTTTTCGAGTGCAGACGATCTTTTTTTTGCACCAGTAGTGGCTGCTATTTCGTTCGCATGGACGTGAATTGTATTTTATATAATTTTAAAACGTATTTTTAAACTTACCAAAAATATTATATTTTACGTAAATACTATTACTGACTTTTTATCATAATACTATCTTTGCCTGTGACTTCGTTCGCGTGGAACTAAATATTTTTTAATATTTAATGTACGTTTTTGTATTTTTTTTCAATACAGCTTTTCTTATGAAATAGGTGACAAACGAGTAAGCGTTTCACCTGATGGTAACTGATCACCGCCAGCCATGGACACCCATAACATCAGAGGAATCACAGGTGCATTGCCGACCTTTATAGGAGGGACAGGCTTTCAAGTGCTACACACCGAATGGTAGTTGGCAGCAGATTTTCAACTCGAGAGTGGTAGCTAGCCAGTCGGGCATTAGTATTTTTTTTACCAACATTCTACGGTTTCCTCACGATGTTTTTCTTCCCCAAAATCTCAGACTCATTCTAATTGGTTGCATTCAAACTCATGTCCCATGAAGCGGCGTTCGTTGTTTAATTATTATATTCTGATTTTAAGGTTTACGTTAATGAAATTTTGATATATTTAATTCGAATGTCAGTTAGATTTGATCTATTTTCAAGGATATAACTGATCGAGAGATTTAATTTTTTTTTTTTTTTTTTTGCGTTACCATCCTCTTCTCAGCTATGGTCCACATATTTAGTACCTAGCTGATCGGTAAGTTACATTCAATAATTAAAATCAAAATCAATTAAAATCAATTACAACATTCGACACGAGCAAGTATACAAAAACGTAATTAATAAAACATAGGTAAAAAACAATAATAATTACGGCTGCCCTCGAAATAGTTGTTTTCGAACGATTCAGACGAGATGAAAATATGCCAGTCACGATGACGACTCCGTTCATAAACGATCTGATGCAATATACAAAGCTAGGTCGTTGACACTATATTGCTGTTGCACGCTGTATGGCCCGTTTTTTTTTTTTCACTTCATCAATCTTCGCTTGATGTTATATTTTGGTTTACCACTACTTTATGTTTGTTATAAACTACAGTTGGAATATATCGTCTGGGTTAAAATACCATGGATAAAAATGCGGTGGTAACAATAAATTGTACGTTAGCTGATAAAAAACAAAAAGCAAAGTTCTTCTTATTTTTTGTTCCTGGCAACTCAGTCCTGTTTAGAGACTATTACTGCCATTTTCAAATGATAAGATCTGGGCATTTTGCGCTAATGATACTATCTTAAACAAGATGGTGACGCTCTTGTTGAAGATCTCTTGGAAGTGTTTGTACCAACTAATATATCATGTTCCGAATAATTATACATAATTCACTTCACTTATGCTCTCCAGCTACACTGTAACACGTAATATGTCACCTATATTACACAATACAGAGCGAAATAACTAAGTATATGAATTAAATAAAAAATCACAATATTGACAAATCAAGTTCCCGCCAAAAACTCAAAAAGCAAAAAGCAAAGTTTTTGACCGGTGCTTGATCTGTAGTGTTGTGATTTTTATATTTATTCACGTACTGAGTTATCAAGCCGTATGTTGTATAATTATGATGAAATTTTCGTGATGTAGTTTCGCTAGTGTGTTATGATGCGGAACTTAATAAATTAGTTGCCACAAAAACTCACTGGATAGTTCCAACAAACATTATGAGGTAGAAAAGTTTGTTTGTATGTTTGAACAAGCAAATTTTGAGGAACCGCAGCGAACCTCATCTAATGTTAAGTGACGATGTGGCTCAAGATGGTGGCCACGCTAAGCCTAGTGAAGGGACTGGCTCTCGAGTGCGACTACCGCAACACACCTATACCTATTTGGAGGTATATTCTCAACTTGAGGGTGGTAGCTAGCCAGGCGGGTATTAGAAAAAGCCCTACCACCATACTATGGTTTCATTGCAAGCATTCGAACTCACGTCCATTACGTGGTGACCGTACACTCTACCAACTGACCCACCATCGTTTCAAATGTATGAGTTTTATATACGATATTTTATACTGTGTCCTCGATTAAACATATTATTATTCAGCTACTTTAATATCCCACAGCGTCTAAAACCTGTTCTCTTCAAGCAGACTCGGTTTGGTGTCCAATTACGACATCACCATTCCACTCACCTGTCCCGGTTTATGTCAGTTCTCTTAATATATCGGAATCACATTGAAGTATACTTAAAGGTTTCTTTGAGCGGCATCAGGAGTTCTTCCGGAGGTATATTCTTAGGATCTAACGTTAGGGTTTTTTTTTTTACTGTAAAATATTCGTCAGTTATTTTATTTTATAATAACTGTTTCGTGATAAATTTAACGTAACGGGAATATTGTGTGTTACAAACTTTTTTATACACTTAAGTTTTAGCGTTATAGCCATAATCTCATCTGATCTTAAGTGACGATCTTAAATTTGTGGAGAAACTGGCTCTCAAGTGCAGTTGCCGGAACACACCTAATGATATTTGGCGGCAGATTTTCAACTCGAGGATGGTAGCTAGCCAGGCAGGCGTTAGAAAAATCCCTACCACCAAACTATTGTTTCCTCACGATGTTTTCCTTCACCGAAAGCTCAAACTCATTGTTGGTGGTCGAATTCGAACTCACGTCCCTTGACGCGAAATCGTACACACTACCACTGAGCTATCATCGTTTAACTTAACGTACTAGTCTACATAACCAATTTGTTTTTAAAGAAATTTTGAAATCAAGTCACTTCTTTCCGCAAAGAGCAAACGCTCTACCCGGGCTCAAGACAATGTAAAAGGGCTCTGCGGAGGCTCATCGAGTGACAAGCGCCATCAAATATCCATTAAAAAAGACACCGCAGTGATAATAGTTCAATGGTACACGTACGACTTTGCATCAAGGGACATGAGTTCGAATCCAATCACCTACAATGAGCTTGAGCTTTCGGTGAAGGAAAACATCGTGAGGAAACTATAGCATAATGGTAGGGCTTTTTCTAATGCCCGCCTAGCTAGCAACCACCCTCAAGTTAAAAATCTGCCGTCTTACCAATAGTTTGTGTTCCGGCAGTTGCACGCCACCATAACCCTACCTCGCGGCCGGCTGAACGCGGCATGCGCTAGATCTACAAAAAAAAAAATTGGGGAGATGTCAAAAAAAGTTTCACTTTCTAAAAGATCTGGCCAATTATTCGTATATTACAAGTAAAATGAAATAAAGGTTATTTGTAAATAAACTTGGTAAACAAGTTCCATGAAAACATCGTGTAATATTGAGTACGACTGTCACTGTTATTAATAATTATGACTGTGCATTTTAATCTCTTACGGCTTAGTTTCACTTAGCGTTCACAACGCTTAAACATGTCTTCGGCCGTTCCACATGATGCCCAAGGTCGTTGTAATTGCGTTGTATCCATTCGAATTGATAATTGTAACGCTCGCAAGCAAGTAGAACGGGAAAAACCGCGGTCGTATGAGATCGGACGCTTCATACTCCGAATAGCGCTCAGCTATAATTGAACCTTATCAGTGTTACTGTTTGTCGACAATATTCTTCTATTATTTACGTGAAAACATCTTTAGCATCATTGCGAATTGAAACTCGATGAAACAAAAAAGCGACAGTAGAAAGAGACAACCACATAGATAACGTGCGAGAGAACAAGACAGCAGTAATTATATACTATAGTTTCTCAAAGTAGACGGTAGCACCCATCAGAGAGCTCTAAAGCTATTTCAGGGGGTTATTGAAGCTTACAAAAATAGGTGGGCTGTGGAAAGTATTGCGGAATAAATAGCAACCCCACGCAACTAGAATGCCACTGCGCTAGCTCCTCTCGACAGACCGCAGACGTTTACTGACACGAGACGAAGCGCACGTCGCACGTTCCCATACCCGCCGATATAATTCGCTAAATCTCTAGTTTAATTAACAATATTGCGCCTTCCTTTTACCGTCTTTATATTTCTCCTTCTATGTGTGTAGTAGTACTTCTGAATATACCCTTTTCTGTACTTCAAGACTATCATTTGTGTGCTTCTTCGGTTGCACCACTCATTACAATCCCTTTATTAAGTGTAGCGTTTATTATATAGCTTCTGATCTACACGTCTCAATATTTGAATTCAGTAGGTATATTTTTAATAAATCAATATATTTTCGGCTCCAAATTCAGTAAACGTTGAGAATCATTCGCGGTAACACAGTGCAAACATTTCAGTCTTTATAAGTTGTTAGCAATGAACGAAAATAATAGTATTTTAAGCACTGTTTTACTGAGAAGAACGTTTGTATTGCATTACTGATAATTATGAAACGTAATATAAGGTGTGTTATCTACTGTAATACTCACATACCCACCGATACCCGTATAATGCGGACACAGGATTGCAGTGACAATTAACACGCGAGTCTATGAAAAAGGCTGACCACGTTTATTACATAACGTTGGACAATAAAGCAATGACAAACCAACAATCTCGGTCGATCGCCCGAGCTTGAAGATACATATCTTAATTTTGAGTATTTATATTGTAATTAATTATATTATAAGTTCTTCAAAGGACAAACAACCTCCTTTCCTTTTTAAAAACCTTCTACTGACGGTCGACTACGTAATTCTTATTTTCAAAGAGGTCGATCTCGGTTAATTTAGCTCCCGCACACTCGCCGCGACCTCCGTCTGTAAGCAACTCTGCTCTCGCGATACAGTGACACTCTACATCACTGAGAGTACATCATCACACCGCATACCACCCTGCATACCCACACGTTAAGTACACGGTTCTGTAAGAGACTACCCCAACAACCCTTGCGCGATATCATTGTTAGGACCACTAAACTTACTAAGTAAGGAACTTTTTTTTATAGTTAAGGCTTAACGTAATGACCGTAATCTCACCTGATCTTAAGTGACGATACGGCCCACGTTTGTAGACACGCTAAACCTGTGGAGGAACTGGCTCTCAAGTGCAACCCCCGAAACCCATCTATTGGTATTTGGCGGCAGATTTTCAACTTGAGTGTAGTAGCTAGCAAGGCGGGCATCAGAAAAAGCCCTACCACCATGCTATGGTTTCCTCACGAAGTTTTCCATCACCGAAAGCTCAAGCTCATTGTAGGTGGCTGGATTCGAACTCACGTCCCTTGACGCGAAGTCGTACACACTACCACTGCGTTATCATCGCTTCAAAAACTGTTGGATAGTAGACTCGCGAATCATTGTTCGTTTCCGACAGCAGCCCAAGCCAAGGTTCCGCCACTCTAGCACTCTTACGCCCGCTGCCTCGAGTCTGATAGCCTTCAGCATTCGAACCAAACAGTTCACCGGCTAACAGCGTGTGTCTGGTCGATAAAAAACTTATAGATAATAATATTGGGACTGATAAGTGCAAAATCAATAGAGATTGCGGCACAATCGTGAACAATTACTTCCACGTTGTCAACGACCTTCTTGTGATATAGCCGGAACGATCATAAAAAACACTAGCGAACCACCCCCGGCTTTGCATGCGCATAAAAGCTCTTGGTTCGATGAATATTGCATGAAAATGTCATCACAGTCGGTCTTACCATTTCCAATCCCATATTTAAACGGTTTGCGAGCACATAAAAATAGCAATTTTCGCTCCAGTAATGTCCTTACGAGTTGCTTTTTTTATTTTTCAGTGCCTCCTCTGTAATAATTAAGTTATAAAAGGCAAACGAAATTGCAGATACATCTTGTATAAGTATACAAATATATAAGAGTTTATATATAAAACTAAATAAAGTGATGATAGCTCAGTAAGTGTGTACGGACTCCGCGTCAAGAGACGCGAGTCGAAATCCACCTACAATGGACTTGAGCTGTCGGTGAAGGAAACCATCGTGATGAAACCATAGCATGGTGGTAGAGATTTCTCTAATGCCTGCCTGGCTAGCTACCGCCCTCAAGTTGAACATCTGCCGTCAAATACCAATAGGTGTGTTCCAGCAGTTGCACTTGAGAGCCAGTACCTCCACAGGTTTAGCGTGTTTACCAACTTGGGTCGTACCATCACTTAAAATTAGGTGAGATTATGGCCATAATGCTAAATTTTAACTATAAAAGGGAAAAAAAATAGATATACCACTTTCAAAAATATTTAATCAATACAAAACATCAAGGATCCGGCGGAGCATAGCTGAGACCAATATTTCTTAGCTCGCAGTCCTCCTGCATGAAATCTTTCATCAGTAGCTTCTTCAAGGCAGCTCGACGAACCTATTTTTAGATAAAACTATAAAAAATACTCTATATGTCAAAGTAAAAGTATGGTGAAAATGTCAAGCGAACTAATTTTTTTTTTTCATAATCAGATTACAAGCAATTTTGCCAATGTCAAACTTTGACAACCGTACAATCACCTAACGAATACAAAGTAGGGTTTTTTTTTTACCAATAACCGCTTGGGTAACTACCACCATTTTGTTTTTGTTTTTTTATGTTCAAGGATTATTCCTCTGGCAGTGGTCAGAGACTTTGTGTATGTCAGTTTTTATGGTACCGATTTTTTTGTTTTGTTTATGTTTCTTGAAAGGAAGCGGTTAATCATTTTACTATACTTTAATGTATAGTTGTATATATAAACATTACACTGATCATACTTTCTAATCGTTATACTCATTTGTAGGAACAATGCTAATACTAAAGCACATTAAAAACAACATATGGCGTATTCATAACACAAAATATACAACGCTTAAATAATATATTGTCTTATTCATATAACATAAATCATAGTTATTTAAAAATTTTGACGTTATGTCACACACAAAAAATATACAAAATGACGTTTATATCCAAAATATCCACAGATAAATAATAAATGACTTAAACAACGTTCAAAAGGATACATCTTTTCCTCATAGTTGATATTACCAATATGGCTTTAATATTTTTAAGTTAAGTAGTCACGACTAAAATTTCAATTAATTATTTCCATTGTTTCATCCATATTCACGTTTCTTTCTTATTTATTTTGTATCTTGCATCCTTTTACAATGTAGGAGCAGTGTTTTATGAATTCTTAGTTTATTTTGTTATTTGCTACTATGTTTTTTTTACAGTAATAGTTTAGCGTTAAGGCCATAATCTTACCTGATCTTATACGGTCAAAGCTGGTAGACACGCTAAACCTATGGTGAGACTGGCTCTCAAGTGCAACTGTCGGAACACATCTATTGGTATTTGGCGGCAGATTTTTAACTTGAGGGTGGTAGCTAGCTAGACGGCATTTGAAAAAACCCTACCACCATGCAGTTGTTTCCTCACGATGTTTTCTTCACCGAAAGCTCAAGTTCATTGTAGGCGGATTCGAACTCACGTTGCTTGACACCAAGTCCGTACGCACTACCACTGAGCTATCATGGCTTCACATATATAACCGGATCGAGTTTATTGCCGCTTCTTTTTGATGACTGGCTTATTTTTCGAACCGGTGGTAGTTTTGAAGTTCACAAGCGCCTTCCCAGGGCCTAAATTGGGTAAATCTTTTAAGTAATGAGTTTTAATAAAAAAAATAAGAAAAAACTGTACAGCCAAGGTCTGCCATTTCGCATGGCGCAGCTCTTCTCGAATAAACATCATCTCGGGGCGAAGTGGTCGGTGTGACTGCGGGTCCATGCCGATCTTTAACTTGGGATCGATATTGGCCAGTTGTTGGTCACTGCGACAAATTAAAATTACTTATTAATAAGAACCGATTTTCTTGTTTTGACCTTCTTCTATCCGACTGGCATGAGTTCAGTTTTCCTATTTCACAGCGTAGGGGTTACCAGCAGTGGCGTAAGTATGTCTACCTTCTGAGGAATATGGCATATTCGGTAGGCAGATTCTACTAACATAGAAAAAAAATTAAAATGTACCTATTGATTGTCCGATGTAATGGTTAAAATAAGATTAGGTATTTTATAATACTTAAGTTTTATTTGTACCTGGACTAACAATCATAATCTTGAGGTTTCTCGAAAAACAAAAAAAAACCAACACACCCGAATTAAGTTTTGCATTACCATAACGACTAAACCCACATTACAGCAAAATTACATCAAGATAAATTGGTAACTAATAATAATAAACGATTTTTCGTTTTAAAATTCTATTAATAAATATGATGATTACTAACAACGTGGCCCCTACGTCTGCTTCTAAAACGCCAGCTTCCTCTAACTTCTCAGGCTGAGTCTCTTTTTCCCCCTCAGACATCGTAGTTTCTCATCCAGTTTTATTATTTTTTATCGTATATTTTTTATTGGTACTGATTTACTAGACAATGACAGCATTTATTTTAATTTTTATAAAAATAAAATTATAGCTATAAAAAAGGTTAAAACGACGTAGATACAATAGCATGGAAAAAAGAAACTGCACATAAAAATAATTAATATATTACTTATATTATTTATTATACTTGACGAGATAAAACTTGGAAGAAAAGATAATATCTTTTCAGTGTTAGTAAGTTTTCTTTTTAACACAGCCATCTATTGATTGGTATTAGAACTTTTTAGAACTGAACTCACAATTGTAGTACATAAAGTATTAATCCTATGTCGCTAAATGAGTTGTATATGTTCAGAAATTTATAATTGTAATTTGTTATTATGTATATATATATATATATATTAAGATATATTTGGTTTTTAAATTCAGTTCAAATAATACATAATTCTACAAATAAAAATGATTTAAAAAAATATGTGAATAAATAACTATTAAAGTAATAAAAAACCTGTCGATGACTCATCACATGTTAAGTTTCCGAACGTACTCGCACTAGTAAAAGGGTGAGTGAACCGCCTCATTGTTATTTATTGCATTTGACTCTATTATTACATCAATTAGCCGTTTTACTGGCACAACGGGTGCAATAACATAGGTCGCGCCAGCCATGCCGTTCTGAGTAATAATACGAGAGGTGTGGCACGACTGGGGCGTTGTACTAGTGTTTTGGCGTTGTGTGTAAAAATATTTTGTCCATCCCGCAAGATGACCGAGTATAAATTAGTTGTCGTGGGTGCCGGTGGTGTTGGTAAATCAGCATTGACTATACAGTTGATACAGAACCACTTCGTCGACGAATACGATCCGACGATAGAAGATTCGTACCGTAAACAAGTGGTGATCGACGGTGAAACTTGTTTACTGGATATATTGGACACGGCCGGTCAAGAGGAATACTCGGCGATGAGAGACCAGTACATGCGGACTGGGGAAGGTTTCCTTCTCGTGTTCGCGGTGAACAGTGCTAAAAGTTTCGAGGACATTGGCTCGTATCGGGAGCAGATCAAACGAGTGAAGGACGCCGAGGAGGTACCCATGGTGCTTGTCGGTAACAAATGCGATTTACAAGCGTGGGCGGTCGACATGACACAGGCGAGAGAGGTGAGTTTTGGTTTTTTAATTATTTAGGTTAGTGAAAGGTACTCTAAACATTGTTATATAAACAATAAACATTTACATAAATTACTGTAACTAAACAATGAAGAACACTGAACGATTTTGAGACATTTAGGTATTCTTTTTTCAGTTTGTTTAATCAAGAGACTTGTGATATATAGCACAGATTATAAAAATCAGAAGGAGCCAAACTTCTTGAGTTATTTTTTTTATAATCACCAATAACCTGATAACCAATTGCAGTGGCATTATCACTTTTCAGCCTACGATGGCATGAAACAAAGAATGGCAGATTCCCCAAAAAGCCAAAAAAAGTTATTAAGGCAGCATACAATTTAACATACAATCTAACCCTTGGTTTGCTCTATTCCCTAAACAAAAAAAAATACTTGCAACTTCACAGATCTTTCATATACATCTTAACTATTATTCTTTACTTGTCCATTTAGCAAAACAAAGAATAAGGGACCACTCTATTTGTGAATGTGAATTGGATGAAGGTCAAATAGACCATATTTTCATTAGTTGCCCTCTACCATGCATTTTTTTCTGCATAATTTACACCCCCCCCCCCCCCCCCCTAATCTTGCTCAACCCACTTGCAGAAAACTCTTGTTACCCTACTCTTTTACCCTTTTTTGGTCTTATTGGTACATTCACATCTAAAAACATGTTAGACTATTGAAGTTATGCACTTCTGTTCATAAGATTTTTGTACTTTGTGCCAATTTTTCATTGTCTTATTAGTATCAATTGTTTGTGTAAGTGGTTATTAACTTTTTTATTTGTGTTTGTTTATGTCCATGAGAAAACTCATTAAGGTTTATCATACGCTTTATTGTGACCACAGGAGCCATTTAATAAATAAAAAAAACTTGATTCCAAACTTATGCATATAACTCTTCACACATGATGATAAATTTGTTATTTAATAATTTTCCATATCATTATATAGGTTTTTGTGATATATTTTAGGTTATGTTTCTGAACTTATCACAAACAGATATTGTGACATAGAATTTATATTTATATGCATCCCAAGTCAAAAGTTTAAGACTACGTTAACCAAAGTAGGAAAATGTAATAAAACTTGAAAAAAAAAAAAATTCTACACTGCTGGCTGTTGTGATGTACACTGTTTTAATTTAATTTGTATTTTTATCTTGTAGTCTCAATAAAAAATACACAATATAAATGACTTCTTTGTTAGTGAACCTGTATGTATAATTGTTATTCCTTTTGTTTCTATATATTTTTAGTAGACAAAAGGTCAGCCTTTTTAAAAATAATAAAATAAATAATAATCCTGTGCAATCTAAATAAGTATGTTTGAAATGAAATTGTGGGTATTTCTGATGAATGAACAAAATTATGATCATAAAACTCACTGAACACCATTTCCAATAATGATTTACTGCATGAACACGAAAAAGATTTTCACAGCTAATTTTGTACACTTTTCCAATTTTCAAGACGTCTGTACTCTACAAACACTGAGTTTAGACTAAATACACTTGGGAAGATAAACCCAATAAAATCTGGAGTAATATATTTATTACTTTATACATTTTTTTGATTAAGGACTCTAAAATACTGTTTTTTAAAACAGAACCAATAGCAATGTAATTACATGTCTCTGACTGAAACAAGATTTTCAGCCAAGACCAAAAACAAAGCTTTGACTTTGGTGTCAATTTCGAAACTGATACTTATCTAAAACATAACATATCAAATATAAACATAACAAAACATATCAAAAAACATAACTTGTATAAATGAATAAAAGTAATTGAAGTATATAATAAGAATATATTGGAATGTAGTATAGGGTCAGTGTTTTATAGCAGGATATAGTTATAAGAGGGTAGTTTATAACACATGTGATGTGGGCTCAGTCTAAGTTTGGGCCTTGAGGCATATTCATTGTGCGTGGCTGGAACATTACCAAACGGATGTAAGATTTATATTTCTCTATTATTGACAGTGTTTTGATGTTTATGTTGTAAATCATTATCGGGAATGATTTGTACTAGGCGAAGAGAGGCAGGAGCAGTGAAGGAAAGTGTTGACGCGTGTTCACAAAGATGCCCCTTAAACATTCATCTGAGTTGCAAGTCTCGGACCCTGTCTCGCGTTATCCTCTCTCTGCCACAATGATTAGGTTTCACAATGTACCTGGCACCCTTACAGAGAATCTGTGGTTTGCTAAGAAGTTTGTATTGTTTGTCATTCAGACAGTAAATTTATCCAATTAACCTTTTAAACTACTCATCTATCTATTATTATCATCTCTTTAACAACTGCCTAGGCTTTTTGTTTCTAAAAATATTTATTTATATTACATTTTCAATGTAACATGAACAAAAATTTTGCTTAAATATATTCATAACCTGTCTTGCTCGTCTTGCTTAAAAAATGTTGACACTTAGTACTTAAGGACTTACTTTGAATATTATTTGTATAATGTTTACAATATTCTTAAGGCTAACATATTATACAGTTAGGTCTTGTGTTTAGATCTAGTACATAAAATAGTAAGTCACTTAATTATCAATATTAACAAAATTCACAATAATATACACCACAGCCAAATTGTTAATTTTACAAGGAAATATTTTTAATGGTTAATGTAGTATCTTAGGGATAAAAACAAAATTGAATATTTACCAAATGATAAAAAAATTAAAAAAAAAACAATGAGAGTTATGTGAACTAATCTGCAACTGAAGAATTATCTGGTTTTTCTGAAGCCGAAAATGTTGCCGAAATACCAAAAGGTGTGTTCCGGCAGTTTCACTAGTCCTCTCTAAGGCTAGTCCCTCCAAAAAAGGGTTGCAATTCCTCTGTTGTTGTGTGCATGGGTGATCGTGATCATTTACCATCAGATAACTCACTTTCTCGTTTGCCCCCTACAAAAAAAATCTTACAAGAGATCTACCAGCTGATCCTTGCAGGGCACTAGTGTAGATGTATATAAACAATACACGTTTATAATAGAATAAGCGAAATAATTATTTAGAATTATATGCAATGGAAAATGCTGCTGAGCAGATTTATCCTTTACCATAAGTTCTTTTAAATATTTTGTCATTGAATTAGTTTTTTACAAGTGGTCTCAAACTTATGGCTGCCAGTGTGTATATACCACCTGTTAACATAACTTTATAGCCTCCAACTAAAACTTAAATGACTAACAAATTAAAAGTAATAAATTTTACCTGCTTTAGAAACATTTTTCAATACAGCTTTGCTTCTATTGTTGGTTGGATGACGTTAACTAGCCTAAAGCCTTCCTCAATTATTGAACTCACCAATACAATTTTTTTTTTTTAATACGACTGGCAGTCCCTAAGATTTTCGCGTTCAAACAAATTTTCCACATTATAATATTACTAGCTCTGCCTGCAACTTCATTCACTTGGAACTAAAGATTATTTAACCTGAATGGGGAGGGGTGGGAGCGAGGAATCTGCCCACTGTCATGTTTTTAGGACACTATTTTCAAAATTTGTTTTTACGTATTAGGACTTTTTATTTTTATTATTTGAACCTTTTTATACAGAGAAAAAAAAAATATTAGAAAATTAGTGTAAAAATATGAATTTCGTCAGTAAGAATATAAGTCTTAATACGTAAAAAGAAAATTTGAAAATAGTGTCCTAAAAATATAACAGTGGGGAGGAAGGGGATAATAATGATTGCCTGCTTTTGTAACATTTTTCAATACAGCTTTGCTACTATTGCTGGTAGCGTGATGTTAATTAAACTAAAGACTTCCTTAATTATTGCTTTATCATATACAAAAAGAATTTAAAGAAATCGACAGGTAGTTTCCAACATTTTTTATTACTTATTCAGTTTATGAATAGCATAAAAATCAAATGTATCATCTATACTAATATTATAAAGAGGAAAGGTTTGTATTTTTGTTTGTAACGAATAAACTCAAGAACTACTGGACTAATTTAAAAAATTATTGCATCATTAGAATGCTACATTAGTCCTGAGTAACATAGGCTATGTAACGTTTTTTTTTTTTTAATGAATATGATTAGATAAAATTTTAGTCCCATATTATATTTTTAATTATCTTGTCAGCTTCAAGATCGAGCGAAAAGTTTTTATGTAATAAAAAGTATGCAATATGTTGATCCATAATATAGGTAATCACCCTGTAAAAATCTATGCAGTAGTTTCAGAGTGATGTCGATGCATGGGGACAGACATACATATATATGTATGTGTATATATATATATATATATATATAAAGCCAATTGCACTTGAGAGCCAATCCCTCCATAGGCTTAGCGTGTTCACCATCGTCACTTAACATCAATGTATATAAATAAAACTGTAACAGAGCTAAATATATATACTCTAAGGCCACGCTTTGCTCTGCGTTCCCAACGCTCACGACCGCGGTATTTCTCGTTCCACTTGCTTGCGAGCGTTACAATCATTAGCCCAAATGGAATGGAGTATGGGACCACTCGCCCAGGTGGGACGCTGTGAGAACGACGTGAGTGAAAATACTGACGTCATTAGTGACGTTCTCACTGAGACAACAACATCCGTAGTCGTCATGTGGAACAGATGAAGGTGTGGTCTGTGTGTTGTGAATGCTTAGTGGAACGTGTCTCTAGTAGATTACCGTGCGCATCGCGAACTGCGAGGTAAAATTGTGATTCTGACAATATGTTAAGTTCTGTGATGATAATAATTATACTTTTTTATGAGAGGAAATGGTTTTACGTATACTCTCCCAGTCTGGTAAGACTTTAGAAAACTATGTGGGACTCACCCTGCGGTAGCTGGAGGAAATACCCACTTATACCCCACGGCCATCTGTCATTTTGCTTGGGTGTCGCGAACTCTTTTCTAAGTTAAGTGACGATGTGATCCAAGACGGTGGACACGCGAAGCCTGTGGAGGGACTGACTCTCGAGTGCAGCTGCCGGAACACACCTATACCTATTTGATGGCACATTTTCAATTTCAGGGTGGTAGCTAGCCATGCGGGCATTAGAAAAAGCCCTACCACCATACTATGGTTTCATCACGATGTTTTCCTTCACCGAAAGCTTAAGCTCATTATAGGTGGACTCGAACTACCAGCTGAACTATCGTCGCTTCAAGTTCGAACTTGTAATTACCCCGTCGACCCGACGACTGGTCCGGCCTGGTGGTAAATCGGGCCTTCCTCTGGGCTGCCTGACGAGGTGCTTTCTAAGACGGACGTACTGCTGCAATGGAATGCACGGCCCGTCTTAGTTAGATTGTATCTCGCAAGCGAGTGGAACCTTAGCCTAAGAGTGTCCCGCTAAAAACTTAACATGCAAAAGTTGAGGACAAAAGTTGATTATGTTAATACTAGTTTTACCCGCGGCTTCGCTCGCGTTAATATTGATTTTGTCAAACACATAGAATGACGCTGTAAAAAGTTTCATACAAGACTTATGACTTGCGGCACTTCCAATAAGTTTTTTCACGAGAAAAGGTAGTCTATCACCGTCTCCAGGTTCTGATCTATCTCTATGTCAAAATTCATCATAATCTATTGAGCGGTTTAGGCGTGAAAACGTGACAAACTAACTCACTTTCGCATTTAAAATATATTAGTGAGGATTATAAGGCAGACAAGTTTCTTTAAACGCAGTACTCATAGAAACAGTTAGTCGGGTCTCAAAAATTGTTTCTGCATTTCAAAGAGCAATCATCGAGGAAGACTTTAGGCTATTTAATATCACGCTACCGCCTATAGGAGCTAGGATGTATTGAAAAAAAAAAGGATATTTTTTTATTACTACGCGAACGAAATCGGTGAAACAACTAGTAAATATACAAACATAGCGATAAGGTGTAAAAAAAAAGTAAAACTCCATAGAGAATCGTGTTTTCTATAAATATAAATTACGCAACGACAAACCAGTAAATGCAGGATTAGTCACCGTGCGAGAAATTAATTAATTCGGACTGATGAAGTCTGAACGCCATCCAGCCGTCATTCGGCTCTGTGCGACAGATAACTTGCGAGTTACTCACACGTTTTGTATTTTAATAGAACTCGACTCACGTATTTAATCACACCGTGTATCCGTTTTGATTATTTTGCTCTTTGCCACACAGTTAACGGTCAAATTTCAAGGTGTGCGACATAGCTGTAGAGCCCTTGGGGTTGCGGCTGTGCTTAGGCGAAGGTAGCCATTTACCATCAGCCTGACTGCTGCTGTCCGTTTACATAAAAAAATAATAATAATAACTGCTTAATTAAAAAACCGCGTATGGCTCTTACTCTGTTTATTGAAGACTACGTAAAATAGATAGACACATAATATATATATATGTATAGGCGTCGGCCATCAGGAACAGGAAGAAAAAAAAGGACGCTTTGTCTGGGTTGCCACACAATAAAATATTTTATTGGGCTGAAATTCTACATAATGGACGTCAGTTGGAATTCCTGCATTGTGCCTAATATTTCGGTGAAGGAAACATCGTTATGAGATCGTAGCATTTTGGTTCGGCTTTTTATAATGCCCATATGGCTAGCTGCCACCCTCAAGTTAATTATTTACCGCCGAACACCTATTGATGTTTTCCAGCCTTCCAGTAGTTGCATTTGAGAACCATCCCTCCACTATTCTTAGCATGCCCACCATTTTGGGCTGCATCGCTATAATCTATCTTATAAATGCGAAAGTGGTTTGTTTGTTACGCTTTCACGCCTAAACCGCTGAATCGATTATTATGAATTTTGGTATAGAGATAAATGGAAACCTGGAGACAGTGATAAACACTTTTTCTCGTTAATAACCTTATTGGAAGTGGGATAAAAAGAGGGTTAAACTTTGAAACTTTTTATTGCGTCATCTGATTTGCTTGACAAAATCTATATTAATGTAGTAAATTTTATAAAAATAATATAATCCCAAAATTGTTTCGCTCGTCGATTACAAAGCGGCAGAAATACGTCATGTCAGTCGTGCTTCGTATATAGGACTAAATCAATACTTTTGCATTTCTAGGTAGCGAGAAGTTACGGGGTCCCCTTCGTAGAGACATCAGCTAAGACCAGGATGGGAGTCGATGACGCCTTCTACACTCTAGTCCGAGAAATAAGAAAGGACAAAGAAAGCCGCGGGAAAAAGTATAGGAGGGGGAACAAACTGGGCTCCGGACGCAAGATCAAATGCACGTTATTCTAAAACGACACAATATTAATAAATAAGCTTATCCATAGTACAAGGTTACGATTTTTCTAACTGAAGAAAATGTTGTCACCACAGCTTGTATAAGTCGAGGGAAATGCCTTTTATTGTCAAGCGTTCTGTCAGTGTGTACCGGCAGCTAAAGAGCCACGCAGGCTGACCGTGTGATATTTGAGGGCGCCGCCATTTTGGTATGCTGTCAAAAAATTAAAAAACCTCTAAGCCATTTACACAGATTCAAAATAATTTCTTAGTTCTTTTTTTTTAATAATTGTTGCTCAAAATTGATGGTAACGTCAAAAATAAAGTTAATTGGCTATTCTATATGTACTAATCTTGAATACCCATGATAATAGTTTATGAAATGCCACTTTTTTGTTTTATATGACTGTATGTTTTTGACATTTAGGAAGTTCAATAACCTTCCTGTAGGTTAAAATTAATATTTATGTCATAAATTAATTTGGTATTTGTTGGAAAATAAATATAAAACGTTAATACAGTGTAGAGAAATAAAAATGCATTACAAATTTTTTACATGCTTGCTATTACTGATTTACTTTGTAATATTTGAAAGAGTTTCTTGATTGTGAAGTATAACTGTACAAATTCGATTATAGGTGGTACAAGAGCTGTATGCATTGTTTGATGTTGCCAATTATCAAAAAAAAACGTCCAAATGCGAGGAGTTTTATAAAATCCATGGGCAAATTATTATTATGATTACAAGTTTACAAATATAAATGGGATGATATATTTATTACATGCAACAACCTGATATATCTACCAGTTTTGCAAATTTATTGCTTCATATTTTTTATTCATAAATTTATTAAATGATAAGTCAAGTACTTACAAGTAAATATCAGTTATATGATTTACATTGCATGTATCAAACTATGTATATTTCAAAAGGAGGTTTTTATTGGTTCAAATCAAATCAAAAATCTGTATTCAATTTAGGCTCTAAGAAGGCTCTTATGGAACGTCAAAACTACTACCGGTTCAGAAAGTAATGCAGTCACCGAGAAGAACCTTATTATTCTTAATCTCTGGTCTTATTCTTATCCTTATATACAATAATTTAATGTGTTACAATAGTATTAGCGGATGTATAGAGAGGGGTGTCAATTCTAGACATCATGATCGCTCACATATCGATCCACCCTATAATAGCCTTTTGACATCAAAACTCGTTTGACATGGTTCTTGAACCTAATGTCTGGCATTTCAGTAATGTGCTTTGGGACTTTATTATAAAACTTGACACTGTTACTTGTTGTTACTCAGTCTAAAATACAGAGTGACCTGATTCTATGAATTTAGATACATTTTCACTAATAACACAAAATATTGCCACAATATGAAATGCCATATTTCGTACATCCTATTCGAAAACTATACAGATAATAAGAATTACATTCTAAAACCATAGTCTGTGTTTAAAACGTTCAGTTTAAAAAATAATCAGTCGCAC
Source organism: Actias luna (assembly GCA_039707435.1). Lineage (NCBI taxonomy): Eukaryota > Metazoa > Arthropoda > Insecta > Lepidoptera > Saturniidae > Actias > Actias luna. The sequence continues at coordinate 1,892,201 of JAZHAC010000019.1, read as the reverse complement.
TTGTCAATCAGTATTGACAGTTAGCCGAGCTGAGTATTAATTTTCAAAAGCATAAGATTTTACTATAATAAAATTAATAAATTTTAATTTTAATTTAATTTTGAGACAATTATGATACTTTTACCCTACTTATAACTTGACTTATTTTGTATTTTATATAAGTTTTTTTGTGTATATTAATAGTATTCCGTACCTACAGGTTTTGTAAAATCAAATAACATTAAATACTGTAAATATTAAACATAGACAATACTGATAACTTACTTAATATTTCAACGATTTTTACGAATTTAACTATGTTTCAGTTCTGACTTGTTTACTAGTGACGGGAAATGTTCAAAAGGTATCAATGCAAAAGGTAGTCACCATAAATTTTAAACATAATTCATATAATTTGTTTATAATTTAAAATAATTTGTGCCTACCAGTGCTTAAAGGAGACTTCTAAATAGTTCCAGTACAGTTTATATAAAAAAAAATTAAAACATTATTAAGACATGAAACTCTTTTAGGTTATATATCATTGTTAATTAATTAAAAAAAACATCATATAAGTATTACATTGCACTTATCTATAGCAGTAATACTAAATTGTTTACGTACCAGTATTGAAATCAGGATGTAGTGGTCGGTAGTGATATTTGTTCAAAAAGGGTTCAAAGAAGTTTCACCCCACAAAAATCGACAGACCGATTACTAAAATTTTTATTTGATAACCTTACACCACGAACGATAATTAAGACTTTAGACACTTTGGAAATAATGTTTTATTACGAATATCATTTGTACTGAAACTAACTTTAAATATCAAGTTATACTGTATATTTAAAATTATTTTATTCTGGCTTAAAGACATTTCAATTGGAAGGTTAAGTTTAGGATAAATATTTACAATTGCCTTTTATATAAATATTTGATTTCGATATTATAACCACGACTTTTTTTAAATAGAGAAGTAGATTTTTCGATTGAAGTGCTATTTGTAGACCATATATGTACAAAATAATGATTAATTTTGCTAAAATGTCAATTGCTCGAATCCTACTATGTAACTTTTGCAGAGCAAACTTATATATTTAATGTTTCGATAGTAATATTTATTAAATCTAAGCTAGCAACATTCGATTTTATGATATATTTATAGGTAACAGTTTAAATATACTAATTCTTCCAATAATAATTAAACATTTTTACAAATATCAATGTAAGCGATCAGTTGATTATCTTTATATTATAGAAAAAATTAAAAAAATTAACACCTAAAAATAATGTGTCATAAAATAACAAAGGCGAAGGTCATAAAAATATTAATAACAATTATATATATTATGTATAAAAACTGCTTCAAATTAACATTACAAAAATATAGAATAAATAAATAACTTGTTATCGTAAGATTTAAGATCCGTTGTTGAACGTTTTTACTATAGCTAATGTAAATTTAGCTTTAAAGTTTTTCTATTTCTATTAATAGGGTTGTCGTAACTGGGCTCAGTTTTTCAGATTTTTTTAAAGCTTTTTATACTGGCGTAATTTCTAACAATAATGCTTATTATTAATAATAGATTTGATGCAGCTTAGATAGAACATTTGATATCACAGTACAATTTTCACTATGGAGTGTAGATGTAAGAACTCTCTCCATGTAATACATGTAACTCAACTTGTCCATATAATAGATTATATTAAGATGGCGTTACTATAACATAAATTCTACGTTTCAAAGAAAGTGATAAAACCTCTTAGAATAACTTTAATTCGTGCAATAATTGAAAATGTTTATTTTAACGACATAACTCATATTCTGCTAATTACTTTGGGTATACTTAAAATTTTATATTCTTCTATTATTTTAAACTAATTGTGCATTAGCGCCATTCTGGGCCTTCGCCAATACCTTATTTGCTAAAATTTCAATTGTAATTAAAAACAAATATGGCATATTTCTTGTTTCTACACTCCATAATTTAACTCGAGTGTCGCCACAATAAATTAAAAACGTTTCAGCAGTTTTAATATCTGCTTAAATGAAGATTGAGTAAATTTTTAACTACTCATATATATACGTACAATGGATTAAGTAAACGAATTTTCAATTTTATCTAAACGTGGATAATAAATGTTTTGACAGTTCTTTAGTGTTTAAGTTAACTTTTGTTGTGTAAGTTTTAGATTATACGGTCCTTACTAAATGTGCATAGTAAAGTATGCATGTAGGAACAGCTCAAGTCAGAAAGGGTTAAGCTGGACAACACTAGGAGCACCTAATGCGTTTTTAGTGTCATTCTGGCCTTAAAACACAGTACGATTTGATACGACCCAAAACGTGTCGCGTTACGTTATGTGTAGGCGTTTTATGACGTCATAATCACTGACAAACAAAATATTTACGGCGGCATACAAAAATCAAACTTATTATTAAACATAATGTTGCCTTGTTACGTAGCCATATTTTTTATGTATTTCGGTTTGACAGTGTTTGCCATGTAAAAAAACTTTGTTTTATAATTTTTTTTCTGTAATTCTTATTGAGTTACGGTGCAATCAAATCTAATGCACAATTTTGTCGGAAAAAGTATTTTATAAATACCTAATTGTACTTGGCACAAGAATTTGTGCTGATAAAATAAATAAATAAAGTAACTCTGTATTTTTATTTCCAAATCCTATATTGTTTCATACATTTAAGGCATAAATATTATGCCTTTAGCAGTGGCGCAGCGAGGAAGGGGAAAGCGGTGCAGCGCACTGGGGCCCTGAAGCTGAGGGATTCATGGAACACTAACGCTTCATCATAGGTTCATACGCATAGCGTTATGGCAATCTCACCTGATGTTAAATAACGATGTAGTCGAAAATGGCAAACACGCTAAGCATAGCGGATGTACAGACTCTCAAGTGCATTTGCCGAAAAAACCTATAGGTATTTGTTAGCATATTTTGAATTTGAGGGTGGTAGCTAGCCAGGCAAGCATTAGGAAAAAGCCATACTATCATGCTACGATTTCATGACGATGTTTTCCTTCACCGAATACTCTAGCTCATTGTAGATGGATTCGAACTCACGTCCCTTGACGCGACATTCGTACACACTATTCGTACCAACTGAGCTATCATCACTTCAAATACGCAATGATACCACTGTCTCACTGTTAAATATAATTTAAAATAAGCTTGCCATATATAATAGTTATTTATCAATGTTTTCTTAGTAAACGTGAAATTCCATCAGTAATTAATGAATGCAGGTTAAATGCAAACATTGTTATAGAAGTATACGATTAGGTATTTACATAAAATAGGTTTTGATATAAACAGGCATTATGGCATATTTGATATTAGTACAATGAAACCAAATTTCATTTATATTATTATATTATATTATATGATTATTTCTTTTATAATCAGTATCTTGTTTTTAATAAAAAAATATTTTAAAACTAGTTATTCTCTTATAGACATAAAGAAACTTTTAACTTTGTATTGATTTTATTATTTTTTTTTTTTTTTGTGCGGCAATACAGTTGTACGTGTCATCTAATTTTTGTAAACAACCAAAAACTTGGAGGTAATATTAAAATTAACTAGTTTTTCAAAAATAATGGATGCAAAAGATGTGTGCGTCGAAATTGAAAACGATGAGTTCTATAGCAAATTTTTGGACGACTCCGTAAAACCTGTAATAAGTGAAAACTTATCGGTTTCCGATCAGGTCAACAAACTCGTCCAAGGAATCGAAAAACTTAGTAAGAGCTTAGAAAAGCAAGTGCTGGCGAAACACAATGACCTTCTGACACAGGCGAGTCACATTTCTGAGTTAGAAGCCACTCTGGAGTTAGTACATTCACAGGTACAAAGTTTGGTAAGGGGTGCCGAAAAACTTAAAGAAAGGGTACACACTCCATACTACGCTTTGGAAAACCACACGCAAATGTTAGAAAGAGTGCAAATCACCTGCAACTTACTCCGACATTCATCCAAAATATTAGCTTTGTGGTCAAAACTAAATAGTATAAAAGATAACCCATCCAAAGAAGCGATATTGTTATTCGAAATAAACGAATTGATAAGTGATTATGATTTCGATGGAATCTTGATACTTGAAGATGTGTTAAAGGCTGTAGAACAGAGGAGAAAAGAATTATTGAATGAGTCAACGGCAACACTGCAGTCTAGCTTACTGAATGGAGAGAAGCAAAAGCTTCTACAATGTTTTAAAGTTTTTCAAAACTTGCAGTGTACTGAGGAACAAATAAAAAACACTGTTAACACCATCCTTAGTAATTTAAGAAAAGAAATAACAAATGCCTTAAATGTGCAAATGGTATCAATCGAAGTTAAAAAATCAAGCTCAGGGCGGGTTGCACCTGGCAAAGCCAATATCATGAATGCTCATGATTTTAAAATAAAACTTTGGGATAATATCGAAAATGTTTTCCAAAATGACATTTACGACAGTTGCATGAAAATAATTTTATTGCAGAATGCAATAAACGAGCTACATGGTATTGGAAATTTCAGGAACATAGCTAATAACTTTTGGTCTGACATGACGGCCACTTTCAGTCAAGAACTTGAGAAAAGTTCCTTAACTGTCAATCAGTCAATAGAGATAGATTACCCAAGATTACTGAAATGTTTCAATGACCTCCTCTCACGGTTGAAATGTAAAGATTTGGAACTCAACAGGTCATATTTGACAAAATGGGAGAATTCATTCCTCTCAAAATCTTTAGGGAAATTGCTGGAACCTGTTAGAAGCATGTGGCATTTAAGCCAAGTACCGAGCATGGACCAGATAGATAATGCAGTGAGAGTTATTGCTGAAGCCTTGAGCATATCTCTTGGTGACAAACAATTGAGCATTAGCTTGGCAAACAGTGTGGCTAAGTCTATCAAACAGATGAATGTGGAAGCAGAGCAGAGACTGTCTTTAGACAGTGATGTCTCTCAAATTATTGAACCTCCCACAAGTTCACAGCAAAAAAATGCAGACTTATGCAATGCCCTGTACTACTTCTCATCGCAAATAAAAAGGGTCCTTATTAACATGAACTCACTATTACCTCATGAAAGCATACAAATCGTCCAGAATAGTCTAAAAGATATGTCGAGTTTACCGATATTACAATTATTTTCAGAGTCCATTAAGAACTCCTTGTACATTATTCTAATGACATTGCATGATGAACCAGACTTGATCAGAGCAGATGACCCTGCTGGAAAAACTTTGTCCTGTTCACCGTACATGAAAGAGTTACAACAATTTATATCACGGTGTAAAGACATTTATTTATCAATGTTCAGTGATAAGTCGGCTCTAAATGAGTGCTGTTTGAATGTAGCTAAAGCCTGCATTGACCGTTTCTTACATCACGTCTGCAATGTCAGGCCTCTCACTAAATTTGGACGGGTGAAGCTTCAAATGGACTGCAAGCATATTGAAATTGCTGTAGCACCTTTGGTCAGTGAAATGGCTGATCTTGGTGACGTTAATAGACAACTGAAAGCGTTATATCTGCTTTTAGAGAAAACGCCACAAGAGATTGCCAAAAGTCAAGCCGAGGGTGGATGTTTATCTTACTCTTTGGTCATGATGTTTTTGTTCTCTCACGCTGGGCATCAGTTGCTGGCTCCGCACACCTGTGCTGGCTGGAATATACAGAGGTTGATGCAATGGTTGGACACTCATAGGCATGAAAAAGATAGATTAGAGTTTGTCGCCGGAGCCTTGCAGAGATACCAGAATCACGTGAGACAGAACCAAATTGCGAGTTATGATGAAGTTTATCCAATTTTACTACAGTTACTTGAAGATGGTAGAAAGAATTTGAAACAATAATCTTTTAAGTTGTAGTAGTAGTAGTTGAATACAAAAACAATGAACGTCGAAGAATCCGCATTCCATTATGCTTGGTGAATAGATAAGCCAATATAAAATCACTTTGACGTGTTTAGGCGAGTCAAGTCTATCAAATTCTATAACAAGTTTATCTATTATATAAAAGTCCCAAATATTTGTATTATATTATTTTTCAATTACAGGCTCACCCATAAATTACGTTAGCAAAATTCTCTCATTTTCCAACTATGAGTATATTCGTGCAAGTACCGCTTCACGACTTCTATATTGATATGAATAAATAGTTATTGAAATATAAGCTATTGAACATATTTGGTTTAAACAAAAGTCAAGTATTATATAATTCATATTTTAAAATTGTTAATAAAACTACATATAAGGTAATACTTATTTATTAAAAAAATAAAACTTAAGGTTCAATTTTATTGTTTTTAAAGTCTTCCAAGAATCTTCTAGAGGAACACAGTACTCGGTACTTCGTCGATGTCGATCAGATGTAGGAGGATCATTATTTTGGCATATCCATCGTGACGTGAGCCTATAAATAACAATGATCTTATAAACAATACGTTTGGTTTCATATAACTCCATTAATCGATTCGATTATCGATTTAATGGCAACTTTTTTAAAATATTGTATAGGTTTAGCGTAATGACCACAATCCCACCTGATGTTAAGTGACGATGTAGCCCAAGACAGAGAACACGGTAAGCCTAGTACATAGACTGACTCTAAAGTGCAACTGTTTGAACATACCTATAGGTATTTAGCGGTAGAATTTTGAGTGTGGTAGTTAGTTAGGTGGGTATTGACAAAGCCTTCATTGAGATGGATTTGCATGGTGGTAGGACTTTTTCTAACGCCCGCCTGGCTAGATACCACCCTCAAGTTGAAAACCTGCCGCCAAATACCAATAGGTGTGTTTCGGCAGTCGCACTTGAGGGCCAGTTTCTCCACAAGTTTAGCGTGACTACCAACTTGAGCCGTATCGTCACTTAAGATCAGGTGAGATTATGGCCATAACGCTAAACCTTAATTACATAAAAAAACAATAGTATAAACGGACGGTATAAACTGCGATTGAGTTATGAATATAATCCGATCGATTCCAGAATATGATACGCATAAGAATACTATACCTTTTTTGATGTACGGTAATTAGCAATTACATCTGTCAACTTCGCAAATTGGCAATTTGTCAAGAATGAATGACCATACAAGCAACGAATACGAAGTATAAGTAATGATTTCTTATGCTTACGCGAATATTATTCATCGAAATAAAACTAATTTAAACAGATTTTATCGCGCTTATTTATTAATTTTGATCCCGACTGAACTCTTCTGGACAACCTACACCTCAGTCCGTCCCGTGATCACGCAGGGCTGAAAAGCTTTCGAAACGTCGGGATCAAAATCAATAAATAACCGCAATAAAATCCGTTTAAATTAGTTTTATTTCGATGTACAAACTATAAGCCAGATTAGTAACAATCATTTGTGGATCACACTAAAAATATCCGCGCGGGATTCGAACCCATTCAAAATCGATAGACCCAACCGTGATGTTAAATCACTTAGTGTTTTGTATTAACTAATTTGGTACAAATATTTAATACTAGCTAATTGAGATTGACGACTGAGCAGTGCGAATACTACAGTTTTAAAGCAGTGAACTACTTGAAGACAGACTTTCAATAACTTCGCAAATTTTCTACCATGTTCTTAAACTACTCAATTATAAACTAATAAACATAGTAAAAGGGACTAAAAAAAAAAAGAAACAAATGGTATACAGACTATTTATTCACCAACCAACCATTCATTCAACAAATGCTCGTGTTACAACAAGAAAAAAATGTATTTTAAATTCATTATATTTCATTTATGATATTCCATCAATACAGTAATATCATTTTTCCAGTACAACAAAACAGTATTACAGATAGTGATACAAAATATAACATATATACAATCAACAACCATTAATACTACATATACTGAAATACTCTTATGTCTAACTTATTTATGTATTACTATTTCATGCATAAAATATTACAACAAATTCGCAAAGTCGCTTAAAATAAATCAGGGATCCTAATAACATCCGCCGCCTCAACTCGTAGTATTTGTTCAATAATTTGACATACGACTGTCACGAGTTTAATAATGTGTCACGTAATTTACGGTCGACCCCTAACTGTAGTCATAATATATTTTAATGTTATATTTCGTGAGATATGTCGCGAGATACCGACGATAGTGAACTTTTTTTTTAAATAACTACAAATTGCGATAGCTGAGGTAACATACCATGAAGTTATTTACGTGTTTTATTTATTTTTATTGGCGCGTTATTTGATAAAAAAAAAAATTATAATTAAGCTTTAGCGTTATGGCCATAATCTCACCTGATCTTAAGTGACGATACGGCCTAAGTTGGTAGACACGCTAAGCCTGTCGAGGGACTGGCTCTCAAGTGGAGCTGCCGGAACAAACCAGTTGGTATTTGGCGGCAGGTTTTCAACTTGAGTGTGGTAGCTAGCCAGGAGGGCATTTAAAAAGCCCTACCACCATGCTATGGTTCCCTCACGATGTTTTCCTTCACCGAAAGCTCAAGCACATTGTAGGTGCTTGGATTCGAACTCACGTCCCTTGACGCGAAGTCGTACACACTACCACTGAGCTATCATCGCTTTAATAGTCAATTTCTTAATTTCTAATCATTGTAAATCTTCTGTTCACGCTGTAATCTTTTTATAATTCGTATGTGATGTACATTTGTTACATGCGTGATTATTGATAGCATTTAAATATATTTTTCGACAATTCTGACATTTTGAAACGGTTTAAGAACATATCTTATAACATGTAAAGTTAGACATTATCCCACTGGCAGTGAACACATATTATGATATAATTTCAACGCTTTCTGAATAGAAGTGTTTGGAATAAAATACATAGAAATATATAATTTTGTTTTATAAGATCATAATTTTATATTTATATATATAGATAGCTACCAGTGAACCGGTGGATTATTTATAACATTTGATATCAGAGTTTCGGAACACATAGAGAACAATCAACTATTCACTTTTATTTATATAGATAATAATAAATAAACGTAAGGGCATACGGTAGAATAACACAATATTGTGTTGTGAAACTAAAGGAATGTAGGCATTTTTGGGTTCCGTATTATTCAATGTTGTCAGAGGAATTTATATAAAAATCAAGTCCCACAAATGTATGTAATAAAAAAAATGTAGGGCTGATAATTAATTATGCTACTAACACATTACACATACAATCTTTATAGGCAATTAATATATTTTTCGAATGGTTTAGCGTTATGACCATAATCTCAGCTGATCTTAAGTGACGATACGTCCCAAGTTGGTAGACACGCTAAACCTGTCGAGGGACTGGCTCTTAAGCGCAAAAGCCGGAACACACCTATTGGTATTTGGTGCTAAATTCTCAACTTGAGATTGGTAGCTATGGCGGCGGGCATCAGAAAACGCCCTACCACCATGCTATGGTTTCCTCACGATGTTTTCCTTCACCGAAAGCTCAAGGTCATTGCTGGTGGTTGGATTCGTACTCACGTCCCACGACGCGGCGATCCGTTCCTACACACTACCACTGAGCTATCATCGCTTCATGATACATTGAAACTAGATAAAAGTATTAAAAAAAAATTGAAATAAACAAATAAAAATTTCTGGTATAAATAATATCTAAATAAAAATTAATAAATAAATAAGCAGAGGCATTAAAAATTCAGTACATTTTCATCTCTGTCATTCAGCCAATTGATTTCGTTCAGAAACCGGACGCGCTCTAGGGTCACCACAAAACATAATTTTTTTTTCTTCTTCTGTTATATAAAAAAATCCTCAAATACTCTATAATAATTATGGTTAATTGAATAATGTTTCTGGTAACAGATTAGACAAATCCAGCTATGAAATATTGTCTTAAAATTAAGAAAAAAAAATTGTCATCAAGAATCTATTAGTGTCCATTGAAGAAACTTGCACAGATTTGTTAACCCTGTCATTTTTACTACGTGTCTGGTGGTCGCGACCTCATAAAACACAAGAGTCATTCAAGCATATATGGGGCCATTCGAGTATTGCGTAACGAAATTTGAGGGAGGGAGGGGGGAGGGTCTAGTAAATCGTTACGATGCGTTACAAGGGGGAGGGAGGGGGGGTAGAAGGTTCGTACGACGCGTTATGTAACAGTGTTTTTTTTTATATTTAAATAAAAACTAGGCAACTAGAATATTTCAAATTCGTAACTCTTTTCGTTGATGTTTTAAGGTGTTGTAAGGTAATTTTTTTTTTCTCTACTTAAGGTTTAGCCTTTTGGGCATAATCTCACCTGATCTTAAGTGACGATACGGCCCTAGTTGGTAGACACGCTAAACCTGTTTAGCGTTTATTAGTAAAAAAGGTAAAACATACTTGTGACTGGTAGGTAAACATTCTTAATCGAGTGTTAGGTAACGTTTGAGGGGCGGGGAGAGGGGAGGGTAGAGGTGGTGTAGAGAAAAGTGTTACGGTGCGTTACACGGGGGGAGGGAGGGTAAGAAATCTTCAAAAATCGCGTTACGTAACATTCGAACGGCCCCTGGCTATACCGAAATCAATGTTCGCTTACCGCCATTTGAAACGTCGTAAATCCATTTACAAATATCGATTATTCACTATAGAACTTCACCCTTTAAACACAAAAAACTGTCGAACTTAACTAACTACTGCATAAGTTTAATATTAAACCTGGTCTTGGTCGAAAGCGACTTTGAAGACGTCGATGTATTCGTTAACGAAGTGTATGTCGATGTTGTCCTTTATGAAGGAGGGTAGATCGTCAAAGTCGCGCCGATTCTCTTCGGGGAGGATCACACATTTCACGCCGACGCGCTTTGCCTGTAGGCAGAATAAATAAATAAATCTAAAGTTATGTGGAATTAATACCCGTCCCTGTGCATTCGCTAGTAACTAATGTAATAACAACGAGCGTATTGGTCAAGAACTGACTCGAGACATTGCTTTTATATGCTTTCCGAGACAATATATTTATATACTTGTCTAGACAGTGCATTTATATGCTTTTTGATACTGTATATATATGCATGTCGATACAATATATTTATATACTTGTCTAGACAGTGCATTTATATGCTTGTTGAGACTGTATATATATGCATGTCGATACAATATATTTATATACTTGTCTAGACAGTGCATTTATATGCTTGTTCAGACTGTATATATATGCATGTCGAGACAATATATTTATATACTTGTGTGGACAGTGCATTTATATGCTTGTCGAGACAATATATTTATATACTTGTCTGGACAGTGCATTTATATGCTTGTCGAAAGAGTGCATTCATATGCTTGTCGAGACAGTGTATTTATATGCATGTCGAAATAATGTGTTTATGTGCAAGTTTAGACAGTGTATTTGTATGCTTGTCGTGTTAGTGCATTGACAATATGTATATTTATACAAGTCTTAGTTCCAGATCTGACACATTTCAGCTTATTGTTATCGCAATTGTTTCCACAGTACAATGCAAATCAATTCATATTTTTTTGTTACACTTTTTACACTTTGCAGAGTATGTGTAAAGGCGTGTAATTATACGGACGATGGTGGACACGTTAAAGCTACTGGAAGCACTGTCATCCGAGTGCAACTGCCGGAACACACATATAGGTATTTCGCGATAGATCCCCAACTTGAGTGTGGTATCTAGCCAGTCAGCCATTAGAGAACCCCCTACCATCACGCTATCTTTTTTTTTATAATATACACAATTTACGGACGCCGGGTACGCACCTTTGTTTAGGTAAGTGATTTGGTTGACTACAACAAAAATTAAGATTATTTTTTGTGTGTTTTTAATAATGTTGTTGCATATATTGAAGTATTACACTGGCTTATTTACACGTTACTTATTTCTATGATCGCCTCGTGGTCTGGCTTTTGGGCAAATTGTAGCTTGTGGTCATCCTGAGGTCGCAGTCCTCAGTGCCCTCCGCCGGTGGTGACCTTGGAAGGTTTTTTTTTTTTTTACACTTAAGGTTTAGCTTTATGGCCATAATCTCACCTGATCTTAAGTGACGATACGGCCCAAGTTGGTAGACACGCTAAACCTGTGGAGGAACTGGCTCTCAAGTGCTGCTGCCGGAACACACCTATTGGTATTTGGCGGCAGTTTCACAACTAGAGGGTGGTAGCTATGGCGGCGGGCATCAGAAAAAGCCCTACCACCATGCTATGGTTTCCTCACGATGTTTTCCTTCACCGTGCGCTCAAGCTCATTGTAGGTGCTCGGGTTCGAACTCACGTCCCATGACGCGGCGATCCGTTCCTACACACTACCACTGAGCTATCATCGCTTCATGATACATTGAAACTAGATAAAAGTATTAAAAAAAATTTGAAATAAACAAATAGAATTTTCTGGTATAAATCGTATCTAAATAAAAATCAATAAATAAATAAGCAGAGGCGTTAAAAATTCAGTACATTTTCATCTCTGTCATTCTGCCAATTGATTTCGTTCAGAAACCGGACGAGCTCTAGGGTCACCACAAAACATATATTTTTTTTTTTTTATGTTCTATAAAAAATCCTTAAAAACTCTATAATAATTATAATTAAATGAATAATATACTCACGGCGATGATCTTCTCCTTGATGCCGCCGACGGGCAGCACGCGGCCCGTCAGCGAGATCTCGCCGGTCATGGCGAGGTCGGCGCGGGCGGAGCGCCCCAGCGCCAGCGACACCAGCGCCGTGGCGACGGTGCAGCCAGCCGAAGGGCCGTCCTTGGGCGTGGCGCCCTCAGGCACGTGCAGGTGCAGGTGGCTGGCACCGGTACATACGTACATTAGGGTTGGCGCAAAAAAACCCAATTTTTTTTTCAGTCTCGAGTGAAAAAATTTTGGTTTTTCATGTTTTTTAAGAGCCCTCTCAAAAGAACAACTAAAAAAAAAAAATTTTAAGAGGTCGCTCCAAATTTTTTTATGGTAAAATTGTATACACCAAAAAACAATAAGTTTCTGAAAGTTTCAGTTCAAAATTTAAGTTTTGGAAGGTCGCTCAAAATTTTTTTTTAATTATTTGTTCATTACTTTAGATTTTCTCGAGCGACCTTTTAATATTTAAATTTAAATTCCATAAAAATTTTTTCTTTTATTTATTTCAACAATAGATAAAAATTAAAAAAAAATATCTATAATTTGACAATTTTTGAAATAAAAAAAATTTGGCGCGACCTCTTAAATTTTTTTTTTAGTTGTTCTTTGGAGAGGGCTCTTAAAACATCAAAAAATAACATTTTTTCACTCGAGACTGATAAAAAAAAAATAGTCGGTATATTTGCGCCACCCTAACATACATACATACATACATACTTAGGGGACACTCGATAATTACGTAACGGTATCGAAGTAGGGGTGGGGGGAGGGAAGAGACAGGGGGCAAACTGGAGAAAACGTAACAGTTTTTCTATATTGAAAAAAAACTAGTTTAAGCGGATTTTATCGCGATTATTTATTAAATTCTGATCCCGACGTTTCGAAAGCTTTTCAGCCTTCGCGGTCACGGCGCGGACTGAGGTGTAGGTTGTCCAGAAGAGTTTATGTTACTGTGTCTGCCTTCAATTTAATTTTAATTATTGATAGTTTTCTTATATTTTTAAGTTTTCTATAATTAGGGGCCATTGATTAATTACGTAACGGTATTAATGGGGGGGGGGGTTTAAGGAAACATCTACGTGGTCTTGCGTAGGGGGTAAACAGAAGGAAGTGTAAGTAACACTTTTTTTATAGTTAGGGACCATTCATTAATTACGTAACGACTACTTACACATTTTTTTGTTATAGTCAGGGATGGCCCCTATTTTCCACGTAACGGTAGTGGGGGGGAGGGAGCAGGGGACAAACTGACTACTTACACTGTTTTTTATAGTTAGGTATGGTCCCTATTAATTACGTAACGGCATTGAGGGGGCGTTAGAAAAATCTTCAGATGTCCTTGTGTTGCGGGGCCACGGGTTAAGGGTTGAGGGGGAGGGGGTGGGGAAGGGTGAAATTCATTCTGACGTAGTATTTCGTGAACCAATATTCAATATTAAAAATCTAATTTTTTTTGGACTTCAAATAGTTTTCTTAATTTTAATTGCTTATTGACAATATTTTTTTTTATTGTTCTCCATATTTAGTGCTCTAGAAAAAAATATACTAAATATTTGTGTATTACCGTATTTTAATTAATTAAAAAATTAATAATCATTTCCTTTTCTAACATAACAATTTATCATTTACAAGATCAAGATAGAATATTACATAAGAAGAGGGTAGGGGGATCGAAAGTGACTAAAATTACCCTTACGTAATTGCCCTTTAAAGGTTTAGCGTTATGGTCATAACCTCACCTGATCTTAAGTGAGATACGACCTACGTTGGTAGGCACGCTAAACCTGTGGAGGAACTGGCTCTCAAGTGCAGCTGCCGGTACACACCTATTGGTATTTGGCGGCAAATTTACAACTTGAAGGTGGTAGCTAGCCAAGTGGGTATTAGAAAAAGCACTACCACGATGCTATGGTTTCCTCATGGTGTTTTCCTTCACCGAAAGCTCAAACTCCTTGTAGGTGGTTGGATTCGAACTGACGTCCCTTAACGCAAAGTCGTACACACTATCACTGAGCTATCATCGCTTAACATGTCCATAAAAGATACAGGGGCATGGAAATAGTAAAAAAGATCAAACCGATATCACAAAAAATATATACCATCCTTGCTAATATTAAAAAAAGTCAAAGTGAGTTTGTTTGTTTCTTTGTTTGTTACGCTTTCAAGCCTAAACTGCTGACTCGATTATGATGAATTTTGGTATAGAGATAGATGGATCCTTTGAGACGGTGATAGGCTATTTTTTGCTTCTGGAAACCTTTTTGGGACTGAGTTACCACAATACCACTGAGCTATCATCGCTTCAAAACTGTATGAAAGAAACTTTTTATTGCGTTATCTGATTCGTTTGACAAAATCAATAATAACGTTATCGAAGCCACATGTAAAATCTAGTAATAGTATAAAGTTTGTTTGTTTGAACGCGTAAATCTCAGAAACTATGGGGCGGATTTAAAAAAAAAAAATATGTATTTCATAGAGTAACCATAGAGAAAGGCTTTAGGCTATTTAACATCACGCTACGACCGATAGGAGCGAGGCTGTACTGATTAAATTTCAAACCGGGAATAAATATGATATAATTCATAGATAGACGCAAAGTTCTACTTGAAGAAGAAGCTATTTGAATGTGTATTTTATAGGTTTAGCGTTATGGCGACAATCTCACCTGATATTAAGTGACAATGTGGCCCAAAGTGGTGGGCACGAGCCGAGGATAAGGGACTGGTTCTCGAGTGGCTGATTTTCAAAAGCCATCCAATCATGTCTTCCATTAAATTAAATTAAATTAAAATCGATGGTTTGAAGCGATGATAGCTCAGTGGTAGTGTGTACGGACTGCGCGTCAAGAGACGTGAGTTCGAATCGACCTACAATGAGTTTGAGTTTCTAGTGAAGGAAAACATAGTGAGGAAACCATAGCATGGTGGAAGCCTGGATAGCTACCACCCTCGAGTTGAAAATTTGCTGCCCAATACCCGTGGGTGTGATCCGGCAGTTGCACTCGAGAGCCAGTCCCTCCATCTTGGGCCGTATGGTCACTTAATATCAGGTGAGATTGTGGCCATAACGCTAAAACTATGAAAAAAAGTCTTCACCGTGCACTGACCTGGTATTTAAAAACGTATTGTCCGGGTAATAGGTGTGCATGAAATTCCTGGCAACGGTCAGAGCGATCCGGACGGACTCCTTCATGACATCACCGAGGTGTCCGGTCAGTTCCAGGGATCCCATCGGGGACTTCTCCCCCTGCTGAGTGGTCCGGAGTGCTGTCTCTATGAACAATGTGCTGCCACCTGGAAACATAAATGTTATTTAATCATTTTTATTTAAAAAAAAAAAATTACATATATCCTATGTCACTCAGGGATAATGGTGAAAGAATTTATTAAAATCGGTCCAGTAGTTTTTTAGTTTATTTATTACAAATAAAAATACAAATCTTTTCTCTTTATAAAATTAGTATAGAAAAATATTTAAATATTTATTTAATATATAATATTAGCTTGAGTTATTAGCATAGTGAGGAAACCTTAGCACGGTGAAAGCCTGAATAGCTACCACCCTCGAGTTGAGAATTAGCTGCCAAATACATGTAGGTGTGTCTCGAGAGTTGCACTTTAGAGCCATTACCTCCATCTTGGGCACATCGTCACTTAACATCAAGTGAGATTACAGCCATAAAGCTGAATCTTAACTATAGATAAATCTGTCACAACGTTGAAAGTCTATCGGCAAGCACATGTAGGTGTGTCTTGGGAGTTGCACTCTGGAGCCAGTACCTCCATCTTGGGCACATCGTCACTTAACATCAAGTGAGATTACAGCCTTAACGCTGAATCTTAACTATAGATAAATCTGTCACAACGTTGAAAGTCTATCGGCAAGCACATGTAGGTGTGTCTCGAGAGTTGCACTTTGGAGCCAGTACCTCCATCTTGGGCACATCGTCACTTAACATCAAGTGAGATTACAGCCATAAAGCTGAATCTTAACTATAGATGAATCTATCACAACGTTGAAAATCTATCGGCAAGCACATGTAGGTGTGTCTCGGGAGTAGCACTTTGGAGCCAGTACCTCCATCTTGGGCACATCGTCACTTAACATCAAGTGAGATTACAGCCATAACGCTGAATCTTAACTATAGATAAATCTAGCATAATGTTGAAAGTCTATCGGCAAGCACATGTAGGTGTGTCTCGAGAGTTGCACTCTGGAGCCAGTACCTCCATCTTGGGCACATCGTCACTTAACATCAAGCGAGATTACAGCCATAAAGCTGAATCTTAACTATAGATAAATCTGTCACAACGTTGAAAGTCTATCGGCAAGCACATGTAAGTGTGTCTCGGGAGTTGATCTTGAGAGCCAGATCTTCCACCACGTTTTCTACCACCCTGGAAAATGGTATTTATGAGGAGGCGTCGAACCCATGGCGGTCCAGGCGAGCCCCATGATGACCCCGGGCGGGGTGAGCGCGTACATGCGGTCGTGCTTGAAGGTCGGCTTCCCCACCAGCTCGGCCAGGTTCTTCTCCGTCACCGACATATTATCCGCCTCCTTCTTCACTATCTTGTACGCGACTTTGCGCGCTATCTGGAATTCACCGGTGGAATTTAATCACAACATCAGTTACCAACGCCCACGACCGCTATTTTTACCGTTCCACTTGCATGCAAAATGCTCACGATATATTTAAGTTTTTTTTTTTTTCTTAAGTTATTAATGAAATCATAAACAACGATGCGACAAAAAAAAATTTTTTTTTTTATAGTTAAGGTTTAGCGTTATGGCCACAATCCCACCTGATGTTAAGTGACGACACGCTAAGCCTAGTCGAGAGACTGGCTCTCAAGTGCAACCGCCAGAACACATCTATAGGTATTTGCCGATAGATTCTCAACTTGAGGGTACTATTAGAAAGCCCTACGGTTTCAACACTATGTTTTCCTTCACCGGACACTCAAGCTCATTGCAGGCGGATTCGAACTCACGTCCCTCGACTATATCATCGTTAAATGAATCGAAGCGATGATAGCTCAGTGGTAGTGTGCACGACTTCGCGTCAAGGGACGTGGGTTCGAACCCAAGCACCTACAATGAGCTTGAGCGCCCGGTGAAGGAAAACATCGTGAGGAAACCATAGCATGGGGTGGTAGGGCTTTTACTAATGCCCGCCGCCATAGCTACCACCCTCAAGTTGTAAACCTGCCGCCAAATACCAATAGGTGTGTTCCGGCAGCAGCACTTGAGAGCCAGTTCCTCCACAGGTTTAGCGTGTCTACCAACTTGGGCCGTATCGTCACTTAAGATCAGGTGAGATTATGGCCATAACGCTAAACCTTAAGTATAAAAAAAAAAAAAAAGGGGCTGTATACCTTCTCGATGTGCTTCTGAAGGTTCCTGACGCCGCTCTCCCGGCAGTAGGCCTTGATGAGGGCGTGCAGAGACTCAGGAGTCAGCTCCAGCTGGTCTTCGCCGAGGCCACAGTTCCTCCTGGCCGCCGGCACCAGATACTGCTGGGCTATCGCCAGCTTCTCCTCAGCCACGTAACCTTCACAATACAACACCTTATAAGCCTTCACCATCTATACACTGAAGCGATGATAGCTCAGTGGTAGTGTGCACGGCTTCACGTCAAGGGACGTGGGTTCGAGTCCAATCACCTACAATGAGCTTGAGCTTTCTAATAGGTAGGGCTTTTTCTAATGCCAGCCGCCATAGCTACCACCCTCAAGCTAAATATTTATAGGTGTGTTCCGGCAGCTGCACTTGAGAGCCAGTTCCTGCACAGGTTTAGCGTGTCCACCGACTTGGGCCGTATCGTCACTTAACACCAGGTGAGATTACAGCCGTAACGCTAAGACTCAACAAGAAAATAATACAAACCTAGGTAATAAAAAATGATTTAACCCATTTTTTATTATCGGTAACCTTGAAACGGATGTCATGATCAGGAACATTAGTTTTACACATTGATTAGCCAAAGAGACACTTAGAGATTAAAGTAGGTAGAAACGTATAGAAAAAAAGTAACAAAGAGAGTGAAGGTAGTCAACAAAATGCAGAAAGAATCACAGGATCGGAAAAGGTATTCAAAAAAACCCTGTAAACGTCATCAAGTGAGATGAGGTATTAAAAAAGAAGGTCAGGAATCAGGATCGGTCAGGATCAGAGAAGGTAATTAAGTTGTTGACCGTCAGTAGGTGGTTTTTAAAAAGGATTTTTTTTATTATTTATATATTTATATATATATATTTATATATTTATTATATAACTAATATTACAATATATTACTTAAACCTAAGGTGTTAGATCTACTAGCACAGGTTTTAGCCAACGATAAATTATTACAGGTTTATTATATTATATTACAGGTTAACGTTTGGTAATGATTCACGTGGGGACCTGTACTGTACTGTACTGTACTGTAAGATACTCAATCTTGTGTCGCTTATGTATTAGGTACTATGTATAGTAGGTAACAAGGTAGTCAACAAAATGCAGAAAGAGTCACAGGATCAGTGAAGGTATTCAACAAAATGCAAAAAGAGTCAGCGAGTGAGAAAGGGAATTCAAAAAAATATGCAAAATGAATGACAAGATGAGCTAAGGTAGTCAAGAAAGTGCAAAAAGTAGTCAAAAAAATGGTAAAAAGAGTCACCGAATGAAAAAAGATAATCAAAGAATGCCACAAAGAATCATCGAATGACAAATGATAGTCAAAACATAGGTGATAGAGTGGTCAAGATGTAAATCGAATACTAACTCACCGGACATGTCGATAAGCTCCATCCTGTCCCTCAGCGGCTCCGGGATGTGTTCCACCACGTTCGCTGTGCAGATGAACAGCACCTTGGACAGGTCCACCGGCACGTCCAGGTAGTGGTCGAGGAAGTTCGCGTTCTGCTCAGGGTCGAGGAGCTCCAGGAGAGCTGATGAGGGGTCACCGTGTACTCCTCTGAACAATTAAAAAAAAAAATTGTTAAATTTATAAACATTTAGCTCTGTATTATATAAAAATATTGTTGGATTTTTACGTGATTAAATTAATACAAACTTATCTGGCTGAGAGAGAGAGAGAGAGAGAATGTATGCTCGCACCTCTCTCTCTTGCCCCTAAAATAATATACGAATCGTAACTGTCTCTCTTTCTATTTTCACTAAATTATATCTCCCTCTAAACTTCCGTTCGCCTAGCCCGATCACATTTTTCGTAACGCATTCACCAGCTTACTCCCTAATTCAAGCGTGCGAAAATTAGTTTTACTTCAAAAACATTATTCAAGACCCTACACATTTCAGTGAGTAGTGACATGGTCATTGGCCATACTTATTAAAATACCAATGGGCTCTGTTTTTCAATAGTGTAAACACAACTGAGACAAAACTACGGGAGGACGCTGGCAACACAGTTCCAGTAATTATTAAATAATTTTTACTTTCACTCGGACAAAGTCGCGGGCGTAGATATATCTGTAGTATAGACTCTATACATATATATATATATATATATATATAATAAATTTGTAGAAAATTCGTTTTCGTACATCGGAAATATTAAAAAAAATTAACTCAGGGTGTTAAAGGATTATCAGCAGAAACCAATTCCAGCATTTTTGGATTTTTTTCACATACAATGTACGAAACCCATGTAGATAACCTTTATACGAATAAATTGTACGCAACTTGACGTATTACTTAAGTTTTTGTTTCATCGAAATCGGTTCACTCTATCATAAGATCACAGATAATAAAGTGTTTTCACGCACGCAATCCAGTTACTTGCAACGCCAAGATAGAACTAATATTGACAGTTAAATTCCATAGTCGATATTGAAGCGATGATAGCTCAGTGGTAGTGTGGACGACTTCGCGTCAAGGGACGTGGGTTCGAATCCACCTACAACGAACCTGTGTTTTCGGTGAAGGAGAACATGGTGAGGAAACCATAGCATGGTGGTAGGGCATTTTCTAATGCCGGCCGCCATAGCTACCACCCTGAAATTGAAAATCTGCCGCCAAATACCAATACGTGTGTTCGGGCAGTTGCACTTGAGGGTCAGTCCCTCCACAGGTTTACCCGTATCGTCACTTAAGATCAGGTGAGATTACAGTCATAAGTTCATTCCGAACACACGAACGCAATTTTTTTTTTTTTTTTTTTTTTTTTCGATAAAGACTAGTGACGTACTTGCCGATCTTGTCTACCTCGTCGATGAGGACCAGCGGGTTCTCGGTGCTGGTCTTCTTGAGGCACTGCACCAGCTTGCCCGGCATCGCGCCCACGTACGTGCGCCGGTGCCCCTTGATCTCGGCCACGTCCGTCATGCCGCCCACGCTGAACCTGAAGTACTGCCGGTTCAGTGCCCGGGCTATAGACCTGGCTGATAACAAAATGTTCCAATTAAAAAAAAAAAATATATAACCAAAGTATCAAACGCAAAAAAAGTGCGTGCAGTTCACACGCGATAGAAAAAGAAATCTTCGAAATATTATTAAAATAATTATGGAAAATAACTACATTTTACTTTATCCCTTTTTCATCCCATTTTCGATAAGGTTTTCGCGAGAAGGAGTAGCCTATCACCGTCTCCAGGGTCCACAATCTATCTCTATACCAAAATGCATCATAATCGATACAGCAGTTTAGGCGTGAAATCGAAATAAACAAACTCATTTTCGCACTTATAATATTACACACACACACACGCACACACACAAACACGCACGCACTTGTACAACGCTGACTAGAAGAAATACTGTACAATGCCTTCTATATCATTCTCTTGCATGATAAATCTTATAGATGTCTCTTTCACTGTCCCTTTTTCGTTTCATCGAATTTCAATTCGCAGCGATGTTAAATAAAAATCACTTAAAAAAAAAACTTCAGCTATAAAGTTACAACAAAAAATAAACAATAATAAAATACGTAGGGTGCCATATAAAATAAAATAAAAAACTAAAAATATTTTAATACACTTAACTGTTGTCTATTATAAAAATTAGGCTTCAAAAATATATAATTGTAAGAAAAAAAAAGTACTTTAAAATTATTTGAGTATAAAAAATAAATAACTATACAAAAAATATTTAAATAATTACTTGCATATAAATAACAAGTAACTAAAAGCACCCCACAAATTAAAAAAAAAAAAAAAAAACGTTTTAAATATAAATACTTGTCAACTATAAAACATATTTCATTACAAAACTTCCCCTTAAAAAAGTATCTGAAGAAATGTATAACATAAAAGAAAAATATCTTCAAAAATTGGTTAAATAGAGATCTTCAAGGCGTGGATGGAATATGGCACAGCCGATACCAACCTATACTGGTCTTCCCGACTCCAGGCGGTCCATGGAAGCAGAGGATCTTCCCCTGGGTGCTGCCCTTCAGCTGGGACACCGCGATGAACTCCAGTATGCGCTTCTTTATATCCTCCATGCCGTAGTGGTCCTCGTCGAGGATCACCTGAGCGTCTTCCAGCTTCAGATTCTCCTCTGACGTCACGCCCCACGGCAGTGACGTCAGCCAGTCCAAGTAGCACCGCGTCACACTACAGATAGCAAACTCTATATTAACACAGTAGAACCTCGTTAAGTCGAAACTCGTTAAGTCGAACCTCGATAAGTCGAAACCTCCATAACTCGAAAAAATGTTTCATTCCCTTCCCTTCAAACACTAAAACTTCCGTTCTCAAGTCGGAAACTCTATAACTCGATTTTTTTCGCGTCTCCATTGATGTTCGACTTATAGAGGTTCATCAGTAATAGCTTATACCCGTTTTATACATTCAAGTTTCATACAAAGTTTATCCCTTTTGAAGCGATGATAGCTCAGTGGTAGTGTGCACGACTTCGCGTCAAGGGACGTGGGTTCGAAGCCAAGCACCTACAATGAGCTTGAGCTTTCGGTGAAGGAAAACATCGTGAGGAAACCATAGCATGGTGGTAGGGCTTTTTCTAATGCTTGCCTGGCTAGCTACCACCCTCTAGTTGTGAACCTGCCGCCAAATACCAATAGGTGTGTTCCGGCAGCAGCACTTGAGAGCCAGTTCCTCCACAGGTTTAGCGTGTCTACCAACTTGGGCCGTATCGTCACTTAAGATCAGGTGAGATTACGGCCATAACGGTAAACCTTAAGTATAAAAAAAAAAAAACCCCTCCCTGTACCCCATTTACAGTAAGTTTTATTGCGGAAGAAGGTAAATTAGCACTGTATCTACTATCTAATTATATTACCTTGTTCTGCCTTTTTGAGTAGTCAATCACATCGACTATGGCGTCATCTATCGCGTTATGATCACTTATCTAGATAAAAGTAGGTATCCTATCTCTCATATTGAATCAAACAGCACACAGTGTGTTAGATATGATTAAAATTTTTATATACAAAGACTAGCTGTTACCGGCGGCTTCGTTCGCGTTGATATTGATTTTGTTAAAAAAAAACGGATGACGCAATAAAAAGTTTCATACAGAGTTTATCCCTCCCTTTACCCCAATTCCGATAAGTTTTTTTTTTTGCGGAAAAAAGTAGCCTATCACAGTCTCCATGGCTAAAATTCATCATAATCGATTCAGCGGTTTAGGCGTGAAAGCTTAACAAAACAAACAAATTCCCTCTCGCATTTATAATATTAATAAGGATTACAATGTGGAAAAGTTTGTTTGTTTAGGTAGTGATTTATATATATGTAAACATATTTGTTATTTTTGGTCAGTGAAGTATAAGTTTTTTTTTATAAATTTATTTCAATCATTTCTCAACTTAATACCCCATTTAGAACTAATATTTTATTTGCATTATTAATTTAGTGTTATGGCTATAATATCACCGGATGTTAAGTGACGATATGGCCCAAGATGGTGGACATGTTAAGCCTAGTGAAGGGACTGGCTCTCAACTGCAACTGCCGGAACACACCTATTGGCATTTGACTACAGATTTTCAACTTGAGGGTGGTAGCTATGGCGGCGGGCATCAGAAAAAGCCACACTACATTGCTATGGTTTCCATAACCGGAAGCTCAAGCTCATTGCAGGTGGTTGGATTCGAACCCACGACCCTTGACGCGAAGTCGTACACACTACCACTGAGCTATCGTACTCACTTGAACTCGGAGCTGTGGCTTTCGAGGAAGTTGAGCTTGTTCAGCTCCTCATCGATAACGGTCTGGATCGCTTGAGGGACTTGTTTATCAGCCAACCGTTCCTTGAACTTGTCACCGATGGCATCCTTATCGTCTTTCTCCAAGCCCAGCTCTTTCTTGATAACCTGAAGTTGAAAATTCATGAAAACAAAATTAAATTGATGTACTAATGGATTCAACATAACAAATAATATTTACATTATAATATACACAGTTTTATAACGTAAAATGAATTCATAACAAAAAAAAATCTTAGTAATATTATTAACAATTTTTTCCTATACACATAGGCAGTCTATGCCGCTGCAACATATTAACTTCTATACCTTTTAACTAAGTACTATTCATTTTTTTAATTAAATTACATTGAATTAGACGGTAATTTTCAATAGGCTATTATTACTCAGAATTATACTGAAGTGAATTAAAAGAAAATGGACTCAAAAAGTGAAGATTATTGGGCGTTATCGTGACCACATACAGACAACCCGACGTCCACCGAAATATTTTTTCAAAACTGTTTTTTTTATACTAACTAGACAAAATAATTGTGTTTTTCAATGTATTTACTGTAATAAAAAGCGTTCTTGTTGATATTTGTCAACTGATTTAAGACTTAAAGTGCAAAAAAAGATCGAATAAAAAGAAATAATTGCTTGACCTTAGTGTGAGAGTAAAGCACTACTCAAACGCTTCGCATTATGAGTAGTGCAATAAAGTACATTACAGTCAAGAACGTAACATGATTTGTCAAATTAACATGATCTATATTAGTTTAAAACTGTATCGCAGATGCCAACGCTTTCAGTTTTTATATCCCTATGTTTATATGTGTGTGCAGATGTATGGATATGTATGATTGTGTGTGAGTATGTATAAATGTGTGTATATGAGTGTATGTAAATATGAAGAACTCATTAATGGATATGTATGTTTGTGTGTGAGTATGTATAAATGTGTGTATGTAAATATGAAGAACTCATTATTATAAAACTGACAAAACCAAATTCTATATTATACACTAGATTATTGTTTCCCAGACTATTTCGTGTAACGCCCACTTTAGGAAAAATTTAATGCGCAGGAAATAATTCATTTAAATTTTGTCGGGAAATCTACAGCAGACCGTCTTTTTATCCTCCTACAATATCACTTGAAGTTTCAGTGACCCCCTCAGATAATCTCAGTGCCCTATAGGGGGGGGGGGGGTTCTACCTACTTTGCGAACCTGTGCAATAGACTATAATGCTTGTCTTTTGATGATCTTTTTTTTATAGTTAAGGTTTAGCGTTATGACCATAATTTCACCTGATCTTAAGTGACGATACGGCCCAAGTCGGTAGACACGCTAAACCTGTGGAAGAACTGGCTCTCAAGTGCAGCTGCCGGAACTCACCTATTGGTATTTGGCGGCAGGTTTACAACTTGAGGGTGGTAGCTATGGCGGCGAGCATAAGAAAAAGCCCTACCACCGTGCTATGGTTTCCTCACGATGTTTTCCTTCATCGAAAGCTCAAGCTCATTGTAGGTGCTTGGATTCGAACCCACGTCCCTTGACGCGAAGTCGTGCACACTACCACTGAGCTATCATCGCTTCAAAACTTACTTCTAAACTTACTCAAATGAATCCTCCACTTGGCTGAGTGTGTCATGGCCACATCATCACTTAACATCAGAAGAGACAATCGCTATAACGCTAAACATATTAAAAAAAAAATGTACATAAATTACCTTGAGCTGTTCGTGAAGAATATATTTCCTGTGCTGCTGTTTCACTTTCTCCTCCACTTCCTTGCCAATCTTCTGCTGCAGCTTCGATAGCTCGTACTCTTTCTTCAGTAACGAAAGAGACATCATCAGCCTTTTCGGTATCTGTAACACATAACACAAATAATATATGGGTGACTCCGTTCTAACTGTGATTTATTCAATGTCCTGTTTTGTTTGTTCTCGCAGGTCGTTAATTAATAATCAATTAATGAAACTTCTGTGTTAATAGGATAATTATAAAGATATTTCAATAACTTTGGATGACTCTCTTTGCACCGTCAGGTTGAAAATTTGCCGTCAAATACCAATAGGTGTGTACCGACTTTTGCGCTTTAGTACTTGGCCGTATCTTGGGCCATATCGTCATTTAATATCAGGTGAGATTATCGCCATAACGCTCCTTAAACCTCGACTTAAAAAAATATATTATAAGTTAAATTAAAATAATGAATTGTCAGTACCGTGTCATGTCCATTAATAGAATTTACCTACAAAATGTTAATTTTTTTTGTCGCAATAAATTATTTAAACTAACCACCTGATAAATTTTAATGTTTATGATCAAGCTGAGAAAAATTGTCACACTTTTTGTTTAATGTATCAAGTTAACATTGAATTCCGGCTTATTTTATGTCAGTAACGTGGAACGTACAATTCGGAATTTATGTATCGTGCTTGACGCTTTGAAGTTGTAGTGAAATCCTCTCAGATCTTTATTTTTACAGTAAAATATATAAATAACATGCACAACGAAATTTAAAAAGTTTAAATTAAAAATCTTAAATATTTTAATTAAAAAAAAAAAAATACAGTTAGAACGGAATCAGCACCCAAATAACCTTATTTTTTGTACCAGACCCCGAGAAACCGCTGGCTCAGCCTAGTAACCTAACATTTGAATAATACAAAAGAATGTAAACTTTATATAAATAAAAGTTCGGTGAAGCTGTCAAAGCCCCTGGGGCTAACAGCGTATGTCAGTTCGAAAAAAAAAAAAAAAAAAAAAAAAAAAAAAAAAATTATATAAATACATAAGCAACCCCCACCACCAATCAAATATTAAAAAAAAATTAGTTACATCCATCTCCTCGAGAATGGCCTGCAGTTCCGTAGGCTCTGCACCAGTGAGCGCCGCTCCCAGATCACTTAGGTACACTGGATTGTCCACGACGCGTTGACCTTGCGCCAGCATATGATGCAAGGATTCCCTAAACATTCAACAACATTCAATTCTACCACCGTCACGCTAGACGACTTCTGTGGTAGACAGAGAAGTGGAGAACTATTCACAACCATTGAAGACCACGATAAAAAGCTTACAGTGAAAATAAAAAAATAGATTCTCAGTCATCAATTGCTAGAACCAGCTATTTTTGGCATATTTTTGGCAGGACTTTAACAGGATACTGTAGGTGAATGTTAAGAGAAGATTCAGATACTGAACAGCCAAATAAAGTATTTCACAAATTAAACGGAGTAATTTGTAAAGGGGGGTTTAAATTAATTGCATTGTAAACTGTGTTTATCGCAACATGACTCAACGGGGGCATTTAAAAGTCGAAAGGACCATACTTTATTCTCAATATAGTTATAATATGCGCATTCCTTTAAGAGTACATATGCACTAGAATATATTGAACAGAATGGAAACTAAAATGACTGGTTGGAAGCTAGCACAAGCCTGGAATCCGATTATATATATAATTAAATCGGAACCCAAAAGATCAATTGCCAGACCTCGAGACACTGTGAGCTCTTTCTGCGTAGATCGGAACACAAACAAAATTAAAAATTAAACTGAAAGTAGAAACTGTAACATTAACTTTTCTGGACAACCTACACCTCAGGCTACCCTATGATCACTAAGACTGAAAAGCTTTCGGAACATCGTGAACAAAATAACTAACTAACTGTGATAAAATCCGTTTAAATTAGTTTTATTTCGATGAGTAATATTCGCGTAAACATAAGAAATCATAATTATATACAGTTCTAATAATGGCACTTAACATCAGGCACTAAACTGGTCAGGCGCTAAATCTGTTAAAAAAATTCCATACACTCACCTATACAAGGGGTTTAAATTAATTATGTCGCGTATAGTTTTAATGACTTCCTGGGTGAGCGCCTTTACTTCCTCGGTCTGTTGGAACTTCTCGTGCATCATGTTCTCGACTTTCACCATCAGCACCTGATCGGTGGGGGGTTTCTTCGGTTCCTGCGACTCCTTGGGCTCCTCGGTGTCGGAGCGCTGTTTCCTCGTGTTCCTGTACTTCCTGCGACGTCGCTCCGCATCTGACTCTTCGCGGGTGACGTCAAGTTCCACGTTAAACAGTGGGAATTTCAACTTCATTTCTGAAATGGTCCCCGTAGTCATTTCAGAAATGAAGTTGGTTCTATTGAACGAATCAAATCGCCTTTTGGAAGTACGATCAAAGTTTATTAGGAACAAATAAAGTTTGATACAATAGTTTTTCGTATATCCTAAGAGAGGACTCTTGAGAACTGTTACCCTAAGATAGCTAAAGTTCCAGCAGTGTTGCCAACTAAAATGTCCCAGAAGCTTTATGCTCAATCAATTTTTAAGAAGGCACTTATGAAAGTCATAGCTTACAATTCGTTTTGACAAACAATTGTCAACATCAGCAAAATTGACAAGACTTCATTAAGTTTATTATTTTATTATATATATATATATATATATATACTTAATTATAAGTATGTAATGCATACTTAAAATACAGTAATTTATGCATACAGTAATGCATAAAGAGATGTCTAGTTGTACAAGTGAGATTGTGGCCTTAACAATAAACCTATAAAAAAACTTGATCTGACAACAGACCTTTACACACAATATGGTCTTTGGAGCCTATTGACCTGGTAAATTGATAACGTATTCAGGAACCTTATTCTACAACCTAACACTATCTTTATAATCTTAAAACTATAACTATTCATTTATAAAGATATCCTACCTTTTTTGACAACAAACATTTAATTGTCAAGTATACATATAAATATATGGAGAAATCATAAATATGTATTATTCTCAACTAAGTAATAAGTGTTACCCTGATGGACATCTACGGTTTTATTAGACTTTTGAGGTGAGCACATGAGGCACTCAGCCAGAAAGGCAACCATCGTAATGGTGCCCAAGTGACTTAACCACAACTTGGGCTGTCACACCATGTAACTATCACAATCTAACATTACTATTTCAGATAACTATATATATTAAATAATTTGTGTGTTTAGTGATCTGTCAGGCTACCTAAATTAAAGTATTTGTTACTTCGTATGGATATCTGAAAGCGATGATAGCTGAGTGGTAGTGTGTATGGATGCGAGTTTGAATCCACCTACAATGAGCTTGAACTTTCTGTGAAGGAAACCATAGCATGGTGGTAGTGCTTTTCTGAAACATGTCTGGCTAGCAACCACCTTCAAGTTAAAAATCTACCACCAAATACCAATAGGTTTGTTCTGGCAATTGCACTCGAGAGCCAGTCCCTCTACAGGTTTAGTAGGTATAACAACTTAGGTCATATCATCACTTAAGATCAGTTGAGATTATGGCTAGAATGCTAAACTTTAACTGTAAAAAAAAAGTTTGCACTACTCATTGGCATAGGTTTTGAATTTATTTATGTTATAACGGTTATTGGAACACGTAATACTGATAACAGTCTTTTAAAGGTTAAATAATGATAAGAATTTTTTACAGCTCTTTATCTAATACATTACTCATAAAATTAGATATGTCACAAGATAGATAGTTACAGAAAGAGTATTTTGAAGGATCTAGATTTATTTTTAAGTAGAGCTACAATTGTATTCAATATATTTTGTATTGATTTTATGTCATAGCTATTATATTTTATATTATATATTTTTTTATATGTTTATTTAGTAACCCAATTGTAACCGTTACTATGATTGTTTCGGTTCTATTTTAAATTTTAGGTGGTATTGTGAGTCAGCTTTGAATCTGGGTTATTTTGGCTTCTCATTGTCAACTTATATGCTGTATTTCACAATTTTGACTGGTGTTATTATATAATGTTGGCAGCATTGTGGGAAGTTTCAACATAGGCAAACAACAAAAATAATTGGGGTTAATTAAGCTCAAGACTACAAGACAACATGAAACTACTTTAATAAAGTACTTTAGTAAACATTATGTAACATTGGTAAAGCACACACCTGATTTCTCCTTTTACGGAGCTGACTTTCTTTATATTTTGTGTACTGTTATCTTTACCTAAGACACATAAAAATTGCTTACAAAACCTTTCAGAAGCCGTCTTTCATACTTTAATAAATAGCTATAATGCATAATAACTAATGAAAGAACAGCTTATAAACGTTTTATAGTAATAAATATATCTGTATACTCTTATGCATCATGAGAAACACTTCTAAATAAAAATATTTGAAACTTAGGATTCATCTTAATATGTAAGAAATTCTCAAATAAATAGAAATCAATAAAAAAAGCACATGTAAGCAATGTATTTGATATTGGGCAGATTGGGCTGCTGGACAATTTTTTTTTTTACTATTTTGGCAACCCTCTTTCGAATTCCGCCTCCTTGGGCCAACGAACTAGCTTTTGCAACATTCTGTTGTTGTAAATGCTAAACTCTCGCCTACACAGATCTACAGCTTTATATAATTTATAATTTCTAGCATTGGCTCATAATATATTTATTATATTTCGTTTTTTTTTTTTTTAATTAATATTAAATGGCTATTATGTACTTTGCACATTATAGCCCCATCATAACATAACCCAAGTAGATATATACATAGAAAAACATTACCAACCACTAGCAGCCTCAGTAGAGCTTCTTACTCTGAAGTAAGTGATAAAATCAATGAAAAATAAAACTTACCAGCTGGACCGGTTTCAATTTCATCCTCAATAAACTGTCCAGTTATCTTTATTCTACGGTGTGCCATCACCACCAAACGTAACTTGAAATCCATATCCTGCATCTCGTGTATTTGAGCAAAAACACCCACATCATGTAAGTCTTCAAGGTTTGACACAACATCTGACTTCTCATCCTCTTTTTTCCGCAAGAATATGCCCACATAAGGCTGATTTAGTTTAACTTTTCTTCTAATAAGGTCTATTAATGTTGGGTTTGATATCTGAAAGTAAAGTCTTAATAAAGATAAGACATAAAAGGAATACCTTTAATGATTGAATGGATACTTGAAATAACAAAAGGTATCTTCAGATACAGAAGATTAAATTTCAATTTCATACACACTTCATTCCATGTGAAATGATAATTTAATTTTTTAATATTTTTTACTTTTTAAAGCTTTAAATATCCTCTTTAAAATGAATCAAGATTGATTTATGTAATAATAATACTTTTTTGGATATTAAAAAAATTAATTTAGCCGATCCATTATTTTTTAAAAGATCTTAACTTTTGACTCCATATAATGGAGTCAATTTGACATGAAACAGACTCCAAGTAATAACTTTAGCTTTAGTTTTACAAGCTTATTTTGGAAACTATTATTGTATAATATATTGTTTGCCCTTTTTACCTTTGTCCCTACCACAGCCTATTTACAATTAAATTGCTAACTTAAGGAAAAACAAAATAGTATGGAATGTAAAATGAATACATATATTTTTAACACATCATTAGATATCATTCTTGCAAAACCAGTAACACAATATTACACTGAATACTTGGTGATTAAGTTTTAAAGGGTTATTTGTCCCACTTGATATTAGTATTGCCTACACAGGCAAATGATATAATATATAACAAAAAACAATAAGGACTAAGAAGGTAGACAGAACAAAGTATAACTGACAAAGTATACTTTTTAAACTAATACCAAAATGTATTAAAGTTTTGCATGTATGTAACTGCTGCCGCTGAAACCATTTTACCTACAAAAATGTAAATGATCAACGATTAAAGCCCTGCTCTAGCTTATTTTAAAACCATCATACACATGGATAAGTAAAACAATTATCACAGATTATTGTAGAAAATTATAACATCTATAAAAATAATATTAACCTCGGTAAGGTCTCGCTTTAGCTTTATTAGAACATGTTCTGGGAGGAATTACTAACCAATATTAAAGTATAAATGTAATAAAGTTACACTTACCTCAATCAACTTAATAAATCTTGGAAAGACTGGGTTCCTATTAATAGCTATCACAGGTACTTGTGGCCAGACTTCTGGTACAGCTACCGTCGCCGGTAACTGGCTGCTGAAGATTGGAGTTTCATCTTTTATTTCAGGTTCTTCCTCAGGAGGATCATTCTTGTTATTGGCGGAGAAAAACCTTATTGGCCCACCGTTGTTTAATGAGAATGTGTAGTTTTCGCTGTAGCTGCATATTCGAGAATTTCTGAAGCTGTTTAAACTGGTAGATAACTTTTGTACCGGTTTGTGTGATGCAATTTTTGTTGCATTGTGTAAAAAGCGATTCGTATTGAATTTAGTATTTAATATAGATTTCCGTAACACAATACTTGCTGTGTGCATTTTATTTTGTTACGTGTTTAGTTTCGGTGAAATTATAATGTTCTGTTTCATTTAGAAAATATTAAAACTAAGGTTATAACAAGTTCCAGATTCTTCAATTGACAATGACAACTTTGACATTGTCAATAAGGCATAGACTATAATCGTTTTTACGTAACATGGAACAAAACCTCTTTTTTTTTAAGTTCATACGTTATTGTTATTATTTCGTGAGTATATTAGCTTGTAATAATTTTAGTATACTTATTATCTCTATTAGATTAACTTATCAGTAAGTTATTATTACATTTTAGAATTAACAGTTATTATTTTTCGTTTTCTATAGCAATAGGGGACTTTTCAACTCTCTTTTAGTGTTAAGCTTAGGGGCTTGACAACTATATCGAACTTGCTTGGCAAATGAATAAAGCACTTAGCAGAAAAGATGCCTAAAGGGAAAAAGCTTAAAGTGCACTGTTAGCAACGTACAACTGCCGCGTACCTAAACCCTATGCATTGTAACTGTACATATAGTGGCGAATTTCCCAGTGACCTAATAGCTCAGAACAGACTGACCTAACATTAGGCAAGACCGATCGCGTCAACACTTACCTTCACTAGTCGTGTTTCTCTCCCTGCCCAGACAAATTTGGTGGGCATTAGCTTTAAAAGCACGTTCCAGTATAGACCTTAATGCAGTCTGATAAAGGGCATCATTTTTTTGAACATTATAGAGAGATTTTGCTGGTATACCACCCGCTCCCACTTCGACATTAACAACATAGCCATTAACAAGAGCATGCCATATAAGAATATCAACATAATAACACGGCATGTGCTATTATATGTAGAATTACATTACAATATATAGATATAAACTCTACCATATTAATTTCATTTTAATTTAGAACAAAATGATGGAAGCCATAAACTAGTTCAAGTTAGGGCTGCCAACGATTTTTGCAAATATAATGTATATTTGTAAAGGTAGAAAATAATACATTGTATTGAAGTAGGTCGTAAAAATAACAGTCAACAAATGCTACATATGACATTCAGATTTTTTAAGTTCAATTTTTTATATACACCTTGGATGCTTTTGGGGCAAAAGCACCGAACTCGCGTGACCTTGAGGCTTAGATACAAATATACAGATGTATATATGTCTGTGAATATACGCTTAGCTAAGAATTTTTCTCTAGTGAAGTGTTGAACTACGACTGACAGTTTTGTTATGATATCCCAAGCATTAACTATAGAAGTAGCACTCGTCATAGTCAAATATTTAGCTGATTAACCTTCTTATTTTGGCATAGTTAAGTCTAGTAATCAAACGGGGCTGTAAGGATTTGAATCTGGCGACCACAGCTATTATTTTTACACAGCGATGATCCTGTAAGAGTGATTTCTGTCTTATCATATTAAGCTATCGCTAGGCTTATTATGTCCACCATTTTGGGCTATTCTGGTAACTCATCCTGGTCTCTGGCAACACGGGAGTTTGCAGACACTGTCCGTTTTGATGACTGGTGACTTGCCACATGCCCCTCTTTTGCTTTTGGCATGGACACTCTGCGTTTACCCTGCGATGAGGAAGTCCGTTAAGAAAAGGATTTAAGGAAACCACGTTAATAAAAAAAAGGTGAAATTCTGGTCATAACCTATAAAGTTTAAAATTGATTGTTTACATAAAGAATAAACTATGTATTAACGTAGAACTATTATGAAGAATGACTGACAACCCTAGTTCAAACGTGCAAAGGCAGAAGTTACGTAAAGTTCTACAGCGATGTGCGGCGCGGCCCGGGGGGATTAATGTCGGAAAAGGGTAGCTGTATACTAGTGATGTTACGGAGTTTCGACTCCGATTCCAAAAGGTTGGAATTTCCCATTGTTTTTACATCTCCGACTTCAGCTTCGGTACTTGTTAAACGGAGGCTATAACGGAGATCGGAACGCAATAATTAACTACAGCTAGAAATAGAACATACATAATTTAACTTGTACCAAATTTCGTAGCTTGTTACGATTTTTGAAATCGTTTTTTTTTTTTTTTTTTCGGACTTACATTATGACCATAATCTCACCTGATTTTAATGACGATACGGCCAGAGTTAGTAGACACGTTAAACCTATGGAGGAACTCGCTCTCAACTGCAACTGTCGGAACCCACCTATTGGTATTTGGCGGCAGGTTTTAGGGGTGGTAGCTAGCCAGGCGGGCATTAGAAAAAGCCTTACCACTAAGCTATGGTTTCCTCACGATGTTTTCCTTCATCGAAAGCTCAAGCTCCTTTGACGCGGAGTCCGTACACACTACTATTGGGCTAACATCGCTTCAAAATGGTAATATTATCATATAATATAGAATTTATTTATTTAACACATCTCTCTTATTCTCTACCTCCGTTAACATCCGACTCCGATTTCGATTCCGATAAAGTAAATTGTAATCCTCGGGGTCCGATTTCAGTTCCGGTATACCCGCTTCTGTAACATCCCTACTGTATACACATTTATATTAATCTGGAGTTCTGTTTGTGTATGTATAATTTATATATTTTCCTAACACGAAACCTGCATCATCACCTCTATTATGAAGCGCACTGATTATGAATATGATATTAATTATTAAAATAAAACACTTTCACTTGGTTTCTGTGACGGCGGCGTGCAGTTTGGATCTTGTTGTTTTTTTTTTTTTTTTTTATAGGTAAGATTTAGCGTTATGGCCATAATCTCACCTGTTCTTAAGTGACGATACGGCCCAAGATGGTAAACACGCTAAACCTGTGTAGGAGCTGGCTCTCAAGTGCAACTGCCGGAACATACCTATTGGTATTTGGCGGCAGATTTTCAACTAGAGGGTGGTAGCTAGCCAGTCGGGCATCAGAAAAAGCCCTACCACCATGCTATGGTTTCCTCACGATGTTTTCCTTCACCGAAAACTCAAGCTCATTGTAGGTGCTTGGATTCGAACTCACGTCCCTTGATGCAAAGTCGTACACACTACCACTGAGCTATCATCGCTTCAAACGTTATCTTGCAGAACTTACTTTTCATGTTGCAGCTCAGCATCCAGATGTTCCTCGTGACAGTTTCTTTGTGCCCTTTGAAACAAAGATTTACCCACGGTAGCTAACTGTTTTGGATGGTGGTGAGATTCACCGGTCAGGTATTTATCTGTATGGGTCATTTTTCTATACACAGTATGGCCTGAAGATTGATCAGGATTACGGATAACTAAAACATGTAAGAAATTAATAAATAACCGCGGTAAAATCCGTTTAATTTCGATGAGTAAATTCGCGTAAACATAAGAAATCATTATGACATTAATTATTTTTTGTTTGTCTGTTTGCTTGCCAGGATTGACTGGAATGGATTTTTTTTCACGGAAATTACTGTGTAAACTCTATATAACAACACTTAAGCGCATTTTGTGGTGTTATTCAAAGTTTTTAAACTTACATTTATTTTTGTCTAGCGTCTATCCGTACCAAACGATAAGACATTTTTGATCCAAAAACTACGTTTGTTACTTGTACGGACGTCAACAGTTATTATTACTGGTATTCATTAGCTCATTACAGCTCAATAGTAGCGTGTAAGAACGCCGCGTCATGGGACGTGAGTTCGTATCCGACCATCTACAATGAGCTTGAGTTTTCGGTGGATGAAAACATGTAGAGTAAACTATAGCATGTTGGTAGGGCTTTTTCTAATGCCCGTAAGCTAGCTACCTCCCTCAAGTTGTAAATCTGCCGCCAAATACCAATACGTGTGTTCCGGCAGTGGCACTTGAGACCCAGTCCCTCCTATTAAGGCCAGTAATACATTTGCGATTTCTCTGGTGTTGTGGGTGTCCATGGGCGGTGATGATCACTTTCTACAGGTGACACGCTTGTTCATTTGCCCCCTATACTATAAATAAAAATCATTTTGTCTCCTTTTCGCTATCACCTTTCCAGTTATTCTTATTCCCATAAATATTATACGATTTTAATGTGTTGCTCCCTCTAAATAAATAAAAAAATATATAAATTCTATTTACAATTCCTGAGCTTCTAACTTCCAATATATAGGTATCAAAATTTTTTTTAACATCATAAATTACGTGTACAAATAAAATTGGGAAAAGAAAATTATTTATACGTAATAAATATGCACGGAGCCGCGGGTACTGCTATGTCTATATACAATATTCTTGATCTGACTATAGGCACCTACATAGTATACGTAAATAACAGGAGGCATTCAAATATTAAGTTAGATATTAAATTAAGTCGAATCCCATGTCAGAGGCCCGTTTTAACGACTGGTGAAGTACTTTTCTTTTGTCTAACTTGGCAGTTTATATATGTATTTTTATAGTTACATTCAATATTGCCATTACCAAGGCCAGTAAGTGTGCCGCCATAATCTTCACAAACCAGGAGTTTGCCTGGTGAACCGTAGAGAGCGAAGAAGGACGTCATACCTATCTATTACGACCATTTAGCTTAGGGCGTCGCGAGGAAATAGTAAGAGAGTATGTACGCTGAGAACTGAAAAAGGTAGGGAACCCCTTTCATAAACATAACAATCGAAGAAATTCTCTTTAAAAAATCACGAGGACTGAACCTTGGGACTAAAAAGGAATATAACCTAGGTAAAAATACAAGAGATGGAAGCCCTTCGGTTTCTATGTCGGTCTATGCTCTTGATGACGGGTTTTAGAGTCCAGTAAATTCCCAATTTTATATCTAAGTCCTGGAATGGCTTATTCATAATTACAATCAGCACCGACTTTGGCCTTCAATCGAGGTAGTGCGATATAGTCTCTAAGCGCCCTTTGATTGATACTTTATGTAATCTGTATTCTGTTCATATTCACTCATAATAAAAGTTCCTAACTGTGTAAGTTGTGCACTAATGTAATAGGGTATGGGATTTAAAATGATATCTAGAATTAAGTTGCTTTTGTATTTAATCTCATATCTGTATCAGTGCCTTGTAAAATAAAATTAAATACTTTTAAACAGAAAATTTCAATTTATGTAACATTAATTAAATTGTTAATTTAAAAAAAAGGAACGAAAATTTATTATCTCGTCTCGGAAGCAACGAGATATATTATATTAAAATGTCTAGTAATTATGAACAGATGTGGTAATTTCGTCGTCTTTACAATATATCAACCTCTCGTATATATACTAAGATCCCGGCTTCCATTAAATGTATTCACGAAAGTGCCCTTGCTCCAAAACGGGGGATACTGCGTCTAACCTTCTTCCATAGAGTTAGGTAATGAATAGACATGACAATTACTATGTTAACGATATTGATGTTAAAATTTTTTCCACGTTTTTTTTATTTCTAGTTCACAGTGAATGAAAGTGATCAATCATGTTCGGGTCTGTGACGCACTGAATCGTGTATACTCGCCTCCAGTCGCCATCGGTCGCGTCTTTATATATTCACTTCTGTCGGTAATCCTATACTTTACATGCTTTGTTTTTTTATCTCTAAATAATTGGTTTTCATCCTTTTTTATATTTAAGGTTTTTAGCTTTATAGCCCTAATCTCACCTGATCTTAAATGAAGATACGGCTCAAGTTGGTAGACACGCTAAACCTGTGGAGGAATTGTCTCTCAAGTGTAGCTGCCGGAATACATCTATTGGTGTTTGGCAGCAGGTATTCAACTTGAGAGTGGTTGCTAGCCAGATGGGCGTTAGAAAAAGCCTTACCACCATGCTAATGTCTTCCTTCACCGAAAGCTCAAGCTCATTGTAGGTGTTTGGATTTGAACTTACGTCCCTTGACGCGAAGTCGTACACACTACCACTGAGATATCATCTTTTAAAGAAATAAAGCGGCCGATATAGAAATTTTATGAACAGTGAAGTTAATACAAGCTTTAAATCAAAAGCATTACGTTTTTCGGCATAAAGTGCCTTTCATTTTGACAATTGTTATGTTTCGATAACCTAAGGAGTACTTATATTACTTAACGTGTAAGCTCCAGTCGTACGCCGAATCTGACACACATAAACTTCTTATGGGAGGCCATCGATATTCTGATTTACAACCTGTTTGTGTGACACTCGTACGTGTAAAGTCGATTTGAGGCGACTAAAGTACTAACAGAGATATATATTTTGTCGTGTCATCCAAGCGTACACCTTGTTTTAACATACCTTGCTAATACATAATTACCTTGTTTTAATATTTTAAAACGTTCCAGTGCGTCGTGTGCAATTTTAATCTAACAGATTTTTTGAAGAACTATAATTGTACCAGATTTTATTATTATTAAATGCATAACCCAACTCCTGTTTATTTATTGAGTTGAAAGTTCTATGTATTATTAAGTCTATACTTGGACCCGCGCAAAATTATATATACGTCATCAAATGCACGCATGCGCGCATTAGTCGATACAGCTACAGGTGCCGAGCCCGGCAGTCTAATCCCAGACCTCAAGACAAAAGCACCATGGGTTCAATCATTAACCACTAAATGTCCAAGGTGTAATTAAATTATGACTGACTAACAAATACAAATGTTAAATGTAGCATATATAACGCCTGATCGAAAATTAATAGCAATTCACAATTTCCTCATTTATATATACGGCAGGCGCTACGTTTAAGCACGCGTAAAAATATATTAATATTAATTTAGAGATTTACTAACATATTTAATATTTCTTGTTTCTGTGCTGTTGTTGAAAATACAGTTGCCTGTTTGTCTATTGATTAATATATTAATTTGTTAGTTGAAAATGTTGTTTACGTCGTTGTTAATCGAGTATCGTGAGAAATAAACTGGAATTATTAAGCCTTAAGTGAAAGGTAAGGTTTTTATCTTTGTATGTATAAAAAAACAATATGTTTGTTAATAAAATAAAGATAATTCTTTATTGTAATAATACTATTTGTAAGTACCTATAAGATACTGCACGCATATATTTAAAGTGAATCTTAAATAAACACTATTATAAAACTTAAGTTTAATAATATTTAAAAGGTAACATAAAAACACAGTGTCAAGTCGATTTAAGCAACAGGATTTAACTTGGTTTGGTAATTTAATTTGCTCATATCATCACTTAACCGATTTAAAAAATCACCATTATAATACTACATTAGCCCTGAATAATATAGGCTATATAACATTTTTGCTTTAATGACAATAATTAAATAAAATTTTAATTACACGCGAACGGAGTCGTGGACTTAGCTAGTAAACTATATAAAAAACCAGACGATGTATTTTACAATAAAATATATAAGGGTCGCAACCACCATACACATGGTGATAAAACGGTCATAGTGACTTTGTTCAGTTTGATGTGTTTCGTGATTTGGTAAGACAGTGGCCACCAATGACGGACAATTCCCTTCGATGATCTTCAATATTTTTGGACTGTTTCAACCAGTAAGTTTATATTATAGTATAATATTATAAATGCGAAAGTGAATTTGTTTGTTTGCTTGTTACGCTGTCAGGCCTTAACTGCTTAACCGATTATGATAAATTTTGACATATATATAGATAGGAAACTGGAGAAAGTGATGGCCTACTTTTGCTCCCGAAAAAAATATTAGAAGGGTAGTAAGGATAGGGATAAACTTTGTATGAAACTTTGTATTGTGTCATCCGATTTGTTTGACAAAATCAATGTTAATGCGAGCGAAGCCGCACGTAAAACCTAGTGAAAGTATAAAAGTTAAAGTTACTAAACTAATTCAGGATCTAGAAACGATGCTGAGCCCGAAGATCCAGCGGTCGGTGCGAGTGAACGATGGACAACTTATCGCCCTGTCAGAGAGGGCACAATATGACCATTCTCAGGTAAGTGCATACATATTTCGTAAAGTAGCTGATATCTTAGTTTTATTTTTCCGCCTGACTGTTAACCTTTTGCCTGAGCACCTTCTACAGTGACATTCAAATTAATCCGTAATACTTTATTCAGTTTAAGCCCTGAGAATGCGCCAATGAATATTTCTAACTCAGTCATCGAGAAGAACCAGCAAGAAACTCGATCTGTTTATAGGTATCATTTTAGATTTATATTTAAAAAATCGGAGTTTACAAGGTAAAACTCATGCTATTAATTAAGTCGGTTAAAATGTGACCTGTGTTACCCAGACTATAAGAACGAATCGATTGACAAATAATTGATCCAAATCGAATTCAGAATAGCTCAGGCACTACAGAGGAATGTCATATATAAATACAGATATACAGAGACTGCTAAAATCATCACCCTTCCCGTTGGCTTCGGTAAATTAAAAATAATAAAGCGATGATAGCTCAGTTGGCAGTGTGTACGGACGCCGCGTCATGGGTGTGAGTTCGAATCCACCGACAATGAGCGAGAAACGAGGGCTTTTGCTAATGCTCGCCTGGCTAGCTACCACACTTTAGTTGAATATCTTCCGCCAAATATCAACAGCTGTGTTCCAGCAGTTGTACATGAGAGCCGGCCCCTGCACTAGGCTTGACGTGTCTACGATCTAGGGCCTCATCGTCACTTCACATCAGGCGAGGTTGTGGTCAAAACGCTAAAACCTGAAAAAGCAAAGAGAAATATTAGCGGATGCACCGAGAGGATATCAATTCCTGACGTTATCGTTCACATATTTATTCTTTGGCAGATCGGTAACGCGCTTTGGGACTTCGTTCTAAAACCAGAGCTTTCAGGGTGATTTTCAAATGTTTCTCCCATATGCCCGCCTACAATTATCACAATATCACCAGTAACCAGTCGAATTAACTATGCATGTATACTTGCCTTTTGACATGGTACTTGATCTTTGGCAGATCGGTAACGCGCTTTGGGACGTCGTTCTAAAACCAGAGCTTTCAGGGTGATTTTCAAATGTTTCCCCATATGCCCGTCTACAGTTATCACAATATCACCAGTAACGAGTCGAATTAACTATGCATGTATACTGTCGATTGTGTGCTTACTCAC
This sequence comes from Actias luna, assembly GCA_039707435.1. Taxonomy (NCBI): domain Eukaryota; kingdom Metazoa; phylum Arthropoda; class Insecta; order Lepidoptera; family Saturniidae; genus Actias; species Actias luna. The sequence goes on along the minus strand of JAZHAC010000019.1, from coordinate 1,851,188 downwards.
AGATATTATTGGTTTAAAACAGTGTAGTTTTGTCCCTAATGGAACTTTTCTGTATCGACAAAGGTCAAGAAATCGTAAACCCTTTTATACTTCTCATCGCATACTTAAGTTACACTAAAAAATCCTATTAAAAGTTCTGTGTATTTGATAAGAATACTTGCTTAAATTAAGTGAGTCCTTTTGTCATGATAGCTCAGTAGTAGTGTGTACGAACGCCGCGTCCAGGAACGTGAGTGTGAATCCATCCACTTACAATGTCGATGAGCTTTCGGTGAAGGAAAACATCGCGAGGAAACCTAAGCGTGGTGATACGGCTTTTCTAATGCTCACTTGGCTAGCTACCACCCTCAAGTTGGTAATCTGCCGCCAAATACCAATAGGTGTGTCGGCAGTTGCATTTTAGAGCAAGTCCCTCCAATAGGCTTAGCTTGTCAACCAACGTGGACTATAGATGAGATAATGGCTATAATGCGAAAAAAAGGATTTTACAAACAGAAGCAGAGATTTGGTAAAGTTTACCTGCCACGTGAATGTTAAAGATATAAATCTGGGAGTTGATTTCAGTGTCTGTTCCAGGCCGGATACTTACACAAACGGAGTTCTGACAACACCAAATGGCAATTGCGGTGGTTCATATTATATCAGGTGAGTTTTTGATTAACGAAGTTGGGATGTTACGGAGCTCGGACTTCGATTCCGGAAGGTCGGAATTTCCGATTGATTTCACACCCTGGACTCCGACTTTGGCATCGGTATATTTGAATAGGAGGTTATAACGGAAATAGCAACAGAGCAAGTAACTGCGGCTAGAATAAGTACGTACAGTACAGAATAAGTACGTAAGTTTTATAGAATATACCAGGTTTCGTTGCTTGTTACAATTCCTAGTATCAAATAATATTTTTCAACAGATAATATATATAATTTATTTATTTAACACATCTGTCTTCTTCTCCTCCGTAGTCTACTTCCGTTTTATCCTTTCACTTCCGTATGGTGTTATTAGCGACGATAGCTTAGTGACTGTTGCTGCGACTTTGCGTCAAGAGACGTGAGTTCGAATCCAAACACCTACAATGAACTTGAGCTTTCGGTGAAAGAAAACATCGTAAGGAAACCATAGCATGGTGGTAGGGCTTTTTCTGAGGCCCGCCTGGATAGTTACCACCCTCGAGTTGAAAATCTGCCGCCAAATACCAATAGATGTGTTCCTAGGTGTGTTACTTGGGCCGTATCGTCACTTAAGATCAGGTGAGATTATGGCCATAACGCTGCCTTAACTATATAAAAAAATTAGAATAAATTCTTTTTTTTGTTGTTATTTAGGCTTATTTAGTACTTTTGTTGGTTATAAAAAAAGTCTATTTACTTTATGTTTATAAGAAAGAATGTTGTGATCATATTCATGAAAGTTATAGTTGTAAATGAAGACTAAATGTTTTAGATTATAAATGAATAATATTCTGTTTTATTATTTGTAGAATTTGCTATTTTATTACGAATCGGAGAACAACACGAGACCGACTGGAGTCCTGCTGCTCGAGGGTTCCTACTGCGAGAGGTTGAGTAAAGCTCCGATGGAACGTAATGCTTCGGTATAAACTTTTTTATTCTTAACGTCACAGGACACACGTCCTTTAAGCCTAACTTCTTATATAATCTTCAAATAGCTCTAGTAAGATCGCGTTTCCTCTGTTAAAGCTATAACGGGCGTTTTTGTGGCCACTTAACGTTCTCGTTTGTAATGTACTTATTTTTTAACTAATTTTACTTGTATGTAACAATCATGCCATTTATGTATACAAATTTCATAACGTAGTATGTTATTATTATTGATTAACGTATTATGTTACTGTTCGCACTGGTTCGGGTTTTGAATTTCTTACTAATAAAGTGCCGCGAATATTGTGGGAGCTAATGAAACAAAATGGCGATTTATGCACAACGGTACCGGATGGGCTGATGGAAAGAAAGGACTCACCTGAATGCCGATTTCGATAGCTTAGGAGGCGTCCTCTTCTCTGTCTTTCGGCTGGAGCACACACCATACACTTATAGCACACGTGTATACTTGTAATAATGTTCACTGGTTAATCACTTAATCTGCAAATATGATGCGCCCTAATCACGATTGATCACCTGTCGCTCGTATTCAAAACGCAACTGATTTTCTTTTAATTAGGTGAGAGGGGAGGAAATAAATGAGGGACGGGGGTGAACTGGGGTCACTGGTTAACAAATATTTGAATTACTAGCGTCTGAGAGCTCTAAATGAATAGCAGACATAAATAATGAATTGAACGAGTGGTAGGATATTACGTAATTATTATATATTTTTTTCTAGTCGTGAAAATAAACATTTTAGTGTACATCATTCAATTCATATAATGCATTATAATAGATATAATCTGCTACGAAATAGCTAACGCGTTTGACGTGTACAAACTATATCTCCGTAGCATTTGAATATTTACTGCTTATATTATACCAAAAAGCGCGCACAGCCAATAGCGTACGCGCTATGGATAACCATGTACAGTATAAAAATATAATACAATATAGCTCAGACTAACGCAGGGGTTCCCAAAGTGTGCGCCGTAAAGAGTGCAGAAAGGCGCCGCGAAGCGATTCCATTTACCACTCTCCGTAACCACAACTTAAGGCACAAAATAAACTATTCGATTTATATACTTACTCACGTGCCCAGAAACTGTTAGTTTTATGTGCACTCGTAATGTGCATGTTTTAAATTTTGTGCTTATCTATATAACTAGCATCCTTGTACCTATCTATTTCAACTAGTTAGATAGGTTGGAACGCCGCGACGCAACAGTAATAATGTCGCGTACTGATAAAGATTGGGAACCTCTGGACCAAAAAAAGGTTGTGACGGAATTTTAATATATTTCAATTTGTCTAGTCTGCATCCGTACCATGCGGCAAGGAATTTCTTTCCAATAACTTACTTAATGGATTTCTCCTGAGTATTGATATATCAACGTGACAAATCAATATCACGCTTAAATTCTTTATGCCATTATTGTCAACGTAAGATGGTTAAAATCCGTTTACCAGAATAGTGAAAGCAATTTTAACATGTAATTATTTTCCATCAGTTCTGCTTCATAATATCGTATAGGCGAGAGAGTCAAAGACAGTACGAACTGCGAGCTGCTTCGGAAGTCGACTGCGTACATTGGGTCGACGCCATACGCGAAGCGAGGTATGTAAACCATGTGAATTTATTGAAATAAAACTAATTTAAACGGATTTTATCGCGGTTATTTATTGATTTTGATCCCGACGTTTCGAAAGCTTTTCAGCCTTCGTGGTCACGGGGCGGACTGAGGTGTAGGTTGTCTAGAAAAGTTTATGTTACTGTGTCTACCTTCAATCAATAAATAACCGCGATAAAATCCGTTTAAATTAGTTTTATTTCAATGAATAATATTCGCGTAAACCTAAGAAATCACCATGTGAATTTATTGAGAATTATCGCTATAAGCTTTAAGGTATTAGTGCAGAAGAAAATAAGCTTGGAAATCCAAAAATGCATGCCTCTTAATTATTATTTTTTTATCACAAATAAACCACATTGTATCAGACCGTGAAAAGTAATAGGGTTCTATTGTTAATTATACTGAAATGTAGAAAAAAATAACTCGATTAGTAAAGTATTTAGGTCGTTATCGTGATAACATACAGGATCCGCACATACAGACACACGGACGTCCAAGGCAGAACTTTTTAAACAGTTTTTAAACTAGTTTAAATAACAAAAATAGCATGAAAAATATCATGATTGTTAAAGATAGTGTTTTTTCTTGATATGTGTGTATATATTATTTTATAAGTGCAATATATGATAAATAGAGACCTTTTAAATTTGAAAAATTAGTTGGTTTGCGTGAAGTGACAGTAGTACCCACCTCAACGCTTCGCTTATGAAGCGTGCAAAACGATTGATACGTAAACTTTAGTAAATTGGTGAAACTATTAAGTTGATATAGAAATAATAAATAATAAAAATTATAAATTGTGGCGTTGAACGCGTGTGATCGCTGCCTAGGAAGTTAAACTTGAAAAACAAAAACACCAATAAATTCGATTACAGTGTATTAAGTAATTATGGTGAACACGTGTAATCGAAACCTATACAGTTTTAATTAACTTACTTAATATACAAAAACAAATCAAATATTAACAACAAAAAAAAAACAAATTGTGTGTGTACTTATGTACACGGGTTAGAAGTTATACTTCTTTGACGTAACAAGATAAAAATCTTTTCAAAAAAAAAATATTTCGCCTTATTCTACGTTTGTAGAAAAAACGACACTAACAATAGAAAAAAGGTATTTAATACATTAAAAGTTTTATACTATTTAAATCACTTATAATAATTACTAAAAGTGATTTGTGATAACAATTATTATCACTTATAATCACAGTAAATTATTATAATATTATCTTATAATATTATTTGACAAAATATATATTTATATATATTTGTATATATTTTATTCGGACTGATACAAAAAAAGTGTGGTCGGTTCAGAAACACTAGAATAAATAAATATCGTGAATACAGTTGACAGTTCTAACACAAACATACGTAGATGTCTAAAATGGTGACTATAGCTAACTTCAGGGTGTCGGTTTTTCATACCAGTGTGCGCGCGCATCGTAAAAATTTACTCTCATCGTTTTTCCCTAACGCGTCAAAAGAAGTACAACTTCAAAAACGGTGTGATCTTAAGACCACTCGACAGGAGTGTAACATCACTATATGTTCCCTTCCTTAGTCGCCTCGAGCCGACTTTACACGAAATAGCGTCACACAGTAAGGTTGCGAATGAGAATTTCAAAGCCCTCTCATTAGAAGATTCACTTCAAAAGTACTAATATAAATAAATGTGCAGTGAACAGTTACGTAAAACCCATGTCAAACTGCAGGTTTAGATGTGTACATGACATTGCAACAGGGTCGGTCTTACTAATATTGGAATGAGAAATGTAGGATGCGTGTCAGTACATATTTCGACCAGGTAACATTTAGTCTTCACGACAAACTGACTCTTGAATCGCGCGTTTATCGCAAGATACAACGTGCATTTTAATATTGACTTAATGTCAGTTAAACAGTTATGGAATAAATTCTATTCGAATGTCGATAGTTTTTGCAATGACGTGTTAGTAAAAAGGTATTTATAACATACACATACACATTTTGCAACGATGATAGCTCAGTTGGTAAAGTGTACGGACGTAATGGGTATGAGTTCAAATCCCCGTAATGAGCTCGAGCTGTTGATGGAGGAAATTTTTTATAAAGACACTCTCCGACCCTTCACCAACTCAAGGTAATAAAATACTTGTTCAAGATCACAGCTTGATGCTGTAAACTGGGATACGATTTATCAGGCACTTTCAATGGTAGGTATTATTAGGCTATATTTCAATAAGGTATTTTTATATATTCTTTATAGGTTATAGCGTTATGACTACAATTTCACCGGATGTTAAAACAGGAAACATAAGAAGTGTTATTATAATCAAAGAACAAGATGTAATAATAAGCAAACAACTACTTGTTTATTTATTCATTTGCACCTCGTTCCACGCATCTCACACGCATATTTCAAGTTTACCCGCGAGTTTTTTTAATAAAATACTTTTGCTGCCGATATGTCTAGAAATTTATTGCTAAGGCAGGGATTTTTAAAGGAAAACTTACTTTCGGATTTGGTAACCCTACGTGTGACACGCTTTCGTGTATCTCCATCTTCCTGCCTTTGGTCTGCAGGATCACCACCGATTCAATGGTCAATCTCTGAGACTCATGAATGATGAGCTCTTCCCTGCCGCATGACCGTTGCTGGTCAAGGCTTTTTCTCCTCCCGAGTATGGACTTAGAAGAGTGTTTTGTGGAGATGTGCGGTGATTCGTGGGTACGAAAAGACCTCGACAGTCATGGACCGCACTTTCCGCTGTGATGCATATATACCGTCGTAGACTTCAACCGATGCATAAGCCTCATCTTCTATGACTGCACAACATGCAGATTGAGGGTTGTTCGTTGCTCATAGGGCCATTCTTTTTTTAATTATCTTGTTAGGCATATACAATACCTATATACAGTAATAAAAAAATAAAAAAACTTTTTTTTTTCATATTTTTTTAACATTGTCTACACACCAGAGATTCTTGAATGTCGACTTGGCTTGGGTTATATAAAAAGAAAAAAAACATTAGGAGGTATCTGTCTTGGGATACAATTTTCATGACAAGTAACTTCGAAGAAAATTTTGATGTCGAATATTATGTTATATGTGATCTCTTTGAGGGTGAAATGGGGGATGCGTATGGTTGCCACGGCAACGGGGTCGAGGTCGCCCCGATGTATGGTAGCGCACGCTTATTTAAGGTCATATTGCGTTTTTATTGGCAATGTTTGTGTATACCTAACTCGCTGTGCCCGCGACTTTGTTCGGGTGGCAGTAAAGGTTATTCTACTATCCATCAGGAAAGTGCAAAAATTGATATTATCGCAAGGACAATTAAATTAAATTTGGATTAAAAGTATTGTAGAAGGTGCTCAAATTAAAATAATATGAATAAATTAGATATTATCGAAGGTTTATGTACCAAAAATTAATATAAAAGCTATGGCGTATATAAACCTGGTATTTTAGTCTAAGTAACGTAGGTAGGTAAGGTCCTCTCTGGCTAGGCGCTCGTCTGGTATCCGGTAGTATCCAGAGGAGCCTTCGTGTAATTAGTTCCCACTTATAAGATATCATATCAGTATGGTTTCAGACTGACGTTTTCTTTTTACGTCCTCTGTCTCCGAACCCTTCCTTTTGATTCACCAACGCCAATTGATATTTAAGTTGTAAACCTGCCGCCAAATACCAATAGGTGTGTTCCGGCAGCTGCACTTGAGAGCCAGTTCCTCCACAGGTTTAGCGCGTCTACCAACTTGGGCCGTATCGGCACTTAAGATCAGGTGAGATTATGGCCATAACGCTAAACCTTAATTATAAAAAAAAAACACTAAAGTTTCATCATGACGTTTTCCTTCAATGAAAATCAGGTTCCAAATAAAACCGATCGACGAGCTGTTCGTTCAGGCTGCCAAACAAATTTTTTTATTGCCCCAGTTTCAACAAGCTGCTTCTTCAGAAAGAGGAGTTGGAGCAAAAGCAGCTCCATCTGCTGCAGGTGGTGGAGAGTGAGCGGACGTCACGGTGGCAGTACGCGCAGCAATGCGACGAACTCTCCAATGAGGTCAAGAAACTACGGACTGAGGTGATGCCGTGTATACAGAACACGTTTATAGTAATCTCCCATCCAACTAGATACCATAGATCCTTGGCTTATCCGCAAGAGACTAGCAGAATTGCGCAAGCTGTTCCTGGCCTCTGGTACCACGCGAGTTTGTAGTGTCATCGTAGTGCGTGGTAGTGGGTGGTGTTGGGTGTCTAGCACCCTATTATCCACCACATGCGACTCACGCTTTTGATCTGAGCCCCGGGTAATACGTTTGCGCGTTGCCACGAGGAAGTCCGTACAAATTTGAATCGTTTTGAACCGATGATAGCTCAGTGGTAGTGTGTACGACTTCGCGTCAAGGGACGTGAGCTCGAATCCAAGCACCTACAATGAGCTTGAGCTTCCGGTGAAGGAAAACATCGTGAGGAAACCATAGCATGGTGGTAGGGCTTTTTCTAATGCCCGCCTGGCTAGCTACCACCCTCAAGTTGTAAACCTGCCGCCAAATACCAATAGGTGTGTTCCGGCAGCTGCACTTGAGAGCCAGTTCCTCCACAGGTTTAACGTGTCTACCAACTTGGAACGTATCATCACTTAAGATCAGGTGAGATTATGGCCATAACGCTAAAACCTTAAGTATGAAAAAAAAACAGTTTATTTACAATTTTGTTATTTGCAAAAATTTCCAATTCATGCTCATAGAATTATTTTCCGGAATTATTTTACTTCATAGGTATTTAGCTTTTGATCTCCATCTCATCTAAAGTCAAGGGACGATGAGGCCCAAAACTGTGGACAGGCACATAATAGTGGCAGGTCTACCATTTCTACTATCTACCATTCATTCATCACAATGTTAAGTGTAAAAAAAAAAATGTGATTTTAAACACGACGTTAATGAAAAACAATGTCCTAGGTTTATAGCATTGGGCCCACGTTTGCGTCACAGTTGTATCGCGGTCTGCAATCAAGTGGAATTAATGTGACATCTGTCCCTGAGCTCTGGCAATCAGGGGATTTAGGTGTCATCGTGTTGTCTGAAATTAACGTCTCTCTCTGTGCATGTGCTAAACACTATTGTAAATAGGCAAACTACAAAAATGTACCCAAAAATGATATACACGCATATTCTTTCTGGTTCTTCTTGATGACTGGTTTATTTTCGAACCGGTAATAGTTCAAACGTTCATAAGCGCCTTCTCAGGGCCTAAGGTGAATCAAGTTTTTCTAGTTTGATTTGAATGAGTTTCCGAACGCCCCTCTCGCGGTAGCCTTACCACGGGTCGTTCAAGTATTATGTAACACAATTTTTCAAGATTTCTGAGTCTCCCTCCCTCCCACGTAACGCGCCGTAACATTTCTCTATACCCCCCCCCCCTCACCCGGATCAACGTTACGTAACACTCAAGCGAGCCCTTTTACATTAACGTCACAATTATGTTGTACCTTGTTTAGTAATAAACCCTTAACACAAATAACTTATTTATCTTAACCTCTAGAAATACGATTAAGAATAGTCGAGAGATTCTCCGTAAAACAGAGCCATGCGAATTTGAGAAATATGAATGGGCTAGTTCTGTTTTTTTTTACCTCTAACTTTGCTCGAGTTTACTTTTCAACTAAAAAGCGTACGAAATACCGCTCTCATAACCAAGGCAACCACAAAAGCTAGTCGCTGGCACAGGTAGCTATGAATATATATTTTTTGTTTCATACATTTTATTATAGCGAACATTAAAATTTCCATATATAATACTAGCTGACCCGTTGAACTTTGTATCACCTATACTCTGTAATGCTAGATGGCATTACAGTAGCTGTAGATTTTAAGATTTTCTGACAAACAATTTTTTTATCTCTCGTATAAAAGTATCCTATGTTACTACTTATACCTCCAAGAATATGTGTACAAAGTTTCATGACGATCGGTTAGGTAGTTTTCGCGTGAAAACGCAACGAACAAACTTACATTCACAGTTTTAATTTTAGTATGGTTGTTACGTTTAACGCAGTTGTGCTCGTATAAGAAAGAACACGAACCATCCACAAGAGCGGCGTCTACATCCAGCTCGTCGCCAAGTCACTCCCCCGAAATCGATCCAGCCGAGTTACGAAAGATCAAGAAGGTTCAGGTATGGATTTATTTCATTTCAAGCCCCCAGTTGTTTATACAAACAACTTTAGTATAAGATTATACAGGGTTATTGGTAATGCGACGTATTCCCGTTTGTTAGTTATGTATTTAAAACAATCTGCAAGGCAATTTTCATTACATTTTTTTTTCTGTTTTTAAGGCATTGTAGTGGAAAGCGATTTAAAAAAATCGTTTGGATAATCCAAAAGTGCACGCTTCATAATCTCACTGTTTTGTATATTTAATAACAATTAAACCATATCAAATCAGACCGTGAAAAGTAAAAGGTTTCTATTGCTAATTATAATGAAAAGTATGAAAAAAGACTCGATTAGTAAAGTATTTCGGTCGTTATCGTGATAACATACAGGATCCGCACATACAGACACGCAGACGTCCAAGACAGAACTTTTGAATGGTTTTTTAACTAGTTTAAATAACAAAAATGGCATGAAAAATATCATGAGTGTTAAAGATAGTGTTTTTTTTTATGTGTGTGTATATATTATTTAACAAGTGCAATATATGATAAATAGGGACATTATAAGTTTGAAAAAATCGATTGTTTTGCGTGAAGTGACAGTAATACACAGCCCAACGCTGCGCTTATGAGCCGTGAAATTTGGTCCGATAATTGTTGTTTTAATATTGATAACCAGTGTTTATTAATCTAAAAAAATGAGATTTATATTGATACTTTTTTAAATAAATTTTTGATGTTGCATTTTGACTTATTTTGAAAAAGATAAAAATAAACATGGTAACTGAAAAATGGTTCACATTTGCAAATGGGGTTAAAATTAACGTAAACAGTCACCCCTATCACCACCTAACGGGAGTACGTCGAATGACAAATAATCCCTACTAATATTATAAATGTGAACGTAAGTTTGTTTGTTACGCTTTCACTCGAAAACTACTTAACCGATCATCATGAAACTTTGTACAGATATTCTTGGAGGTATAAGTAGTAACATAGGATACTCTTTATACGAAAGATATAAAATTGTTTGTCAATAAATCTCAAAATCAACCTACTGTAACGCCATCTAGCATTCCAGAGTATAGGTGATACGAAGTTCCCCGGGTCAGGTAGTCATGTATAATTTAAAAAGAAAATCCATTCGGATATACAAGATAAGTCTGTTTTTCATTCTCCTTTTCCTTTTGTATCAGAAGTTAAAAAAGTACAAGCTCTAGACTTCGAAGCTATTGTTTTATAGATATAATGTTTACTAGGTTTCATAAGTCAACAGTTAGTATTATGTAGGAACGCCGCGTCATGGGACGTGAGTTCGAATCCATCCACCAACAATGAGCTTGAGCGCCCGGTGAAGGAAAACATCGTGCGGAAATCATAGCATGGTGGTAGGGCTTTTGCTGATACTCAGAGTACTTAGTGATAGGTGTGTTCCGGCAGTTGCACTTGAGAGCCAGTCCCTCCTATAAAGGCGGACAACGCACCTGCGATTCCCCTGGTTTTGTGGGTGTCCATGGGCGGCGGTGATCACTTACCATCAGGTGACACGCTCCTCTGCACGCTATTACATAAAAAAGACAACAGTTTAGCTTTCGTATTATAACGAGTGTTCTAAAGATCTCTTTTTTTCTCTTCTGTACCACGAAGGTCTCTTCTTCTTCCTTCTTCTTTTCATAACAGAATAACAGGTGCTGGACTTGGGAACCATAGTTTTCTAGTAATTATATTTCAACGCAGAGTTTCTTCCGAGGCTGGTTATGCAGACGTCGCTGGAAGCAGATCGTGGATCAGTACATCAAGAGTCCTCATGCTGAAAGCATGAGGAAGAGAAACAGGTAGGAATTAGCATAGAGCATATGTCTTTTGATTTCACTCTAACCCTTCTTAGTACAACAGCCAGAGAATATTATTTTATAGTTAAGGGTAAGCGTTATGGCTATAATCTCACCTGATCTTAAGTGATGATACGGCCCAAGTTGGTAGACCCGCTAAACCTGTGGAGGAACTGGCTCTCAAGTGCAACTTCCGGAACACACCTATTGGTATTTGGCGGCAGATTTTCAACAAAACAAGCCCTACCACCATGCTACGGATTCCTTACGATGTTTTCCTTCACCGAAAGCTCAAGTTCATTGTTGGTGGAGTGGATTCGAACTCGCGTCCCTTGACGTGAAGTTGTACACACTACCACTGAGCTATCATCGCTTCAATCATATCATGTGGGTTTTATTGCTATGCGGTGAAATAACTCCTGATTATGCTGACAGCTGAGTAGGCACCTGTCTTTCTAACCATTATTTTTTGTGAATAGTTTTTATAAAATTTTGTTTATCCTTACTGTAATATTATAAATGCGAAGATGAGTTTGTTTGTTTGTTACCCTTTCACATCTAAACCGCTGATTAGATTATAATGGATTCTGATATAACGATATCTGGAGACGGCGATAGGCTATTTTTCTCGCGAAAACCTTATCGAAAGTGGGGTAAAGAGAGGAATAAACTTTGTATCAGGCTTTTTATTACGTCATCTGATACGTTTGACAAAATCGATATGAAAGCGAACGAAGCCGCGGGTAAAAGCTAGTCTAATATAATACATAGGAAACTTCATTTGAGTTTTCTTAATATCCTCGAAATTACCACACACAAACACACACGCACACACACACACACACACACATACACACACACACATACACACACACACACACACGCGCGCGCGCGCGCGCACACACTGACACAACTTACGGTCTCACGACTAGACGCCCTCCAAGAGCCAGTCCCTCTATAGGGCGTAGCGTATCTTAGACTCCGTCGTCATTTAACATCAGATGAGATTGTAGCCATAACGCTAAATTTAAAAATAATAAAAAAAAAACATATCATCGATTTCACAGTCTCGTCTTCAAAATGGTCGAGGCTGAAGAGGAGTACTTGGAACAATTAGAAATAATGGTAAGTCGAAATCATTTAAAAAAATTATTAGTTTTGTTTATTTAAATCAATCATTATACAAATGAGCACTAAATACAAACTATAAGTACTCCGTAGAAACAGTTTTTTTTTTTTTTATTTATAACTAGGAAGCGTTTGACCACAATCTCACCTGATGGTAAGTGACGATGTGGTCTATGAACGCGCTTACTCAGCAAGTACCTGTTCACTCTCTGTTTGAAGACTCCCAGATTGTACGATATAGGAAAGACAGACGCCGGTAGTGGATTCCACTCCCTAACAGTACGTATTATAAAAGAAGCTGCAGAACGCTTCGTGCGGATCGGGGGAATGTAAACTATATACGGGTGAAAACCCTCGCTTCGTCTGGTCGTCCTCAGATAGAATGGAGTTGGTGGAATCAAATCGAGCAGTTCCTGAGTACACTCTCCAAAGTGTATTCTGTAAAACAATGAGAGGCAAGCCACCTTACGGCGATGATCAAGAGACTAATTAGGAATGTACTTTGCTATTGGTATAAAGTATATAAATAATTAGTTTTAAATACCTATCACCCCGTTTGTACGTGTGCATCACTTTTGAAACTATGGAAGAGGTGATTATTAAATTTGTCAGCGACGTTAACAAATATTCATCAATTGACGTATGGTAAAATATTTATTCTATAATATAAAAAAGTTTCTCCAAGGTGAATGATGATAACATTAAAGAATTTGTAAAATGGATTTTAATGCATTTTTTTTCGCCTTGCGTTAAGAGATAATTTATCTTGTATTTTTGCGTATACTTTAATTCCCTGTGAAAACAGAATGCTAAGAAATAAATATCTGAATAAAAGCGGTGTGTCCACACAACATAAATGAAAATTTTAATTAAAGTGCAGTCAATAATATGAAGTACCACGGTAAAGTAATAAATAAAACGTATACGTCAATATTGAATACGCTTGATGCATCATACTCTCCCCTGTAAGTAGGGTTATCAGATCAGAAAATAAATTTTCTTGGAAAAATCCCTGCCTGGAAATCCTATCTAAATCATATAAAAATATAAAAATCTCCTATCATTCTGGCAGCAAAAGTATCTTATTTAAAAAATTGCGGGTAAAATTAAATATGCGTGTGAGATGCGTGGTACGAAGTTCAGATGAATTATTATTAAATAACCAATTAGTTGATTGCTAATTATTAGATTATATTCTTTAATTATAATTTTATTTCTTATGTTTTCTCTTTTTTTAATACCTGACAATTTTCATTGATCCCTGTTTTCCTGATAGACAGGGAAATTCCTGAAATCTGGGAACCCGACATGTAACGTTCATCGAGCGAATATAGCAGTGACGCGTTGACTATATCTATCTCGCTCTCTCTCTTAGTCAACTCGAGTCGATTTTACCCGAACGAACGTTACATAGCTAAACGTGATGGGTCAGTCTCATTCAATACCAATAAATAAGGTGATCAGAGCGTCTAAAGAAGTTTTCACATCAGAAAATAAAAATGTTGAGCGGTGTTACAGTAACAATGATTCTTCCTAACCCATCGCAGTAACGGTAGCTGGTTTGTTTTTATTTGTTATTGCCTCCTGTTCTGTAAAAAAAAAAAAAAAAAGAATAACCTCGCGAGCACAGTTATATAATGAAGGGACAGGTCCGTACGAGTAAAAATACCTTGTACTATAATAATCACTACACTCTTTATTCGATTGCTTATTCCACCGCGTCTCAAGATCGACTGACTTATTTCACCGCGGAGTCAACCGCGTTACATTTAGCGATTGACTTACTTATATTATTTACATTAATTAAAAATTAATAAAGCTTTACACAAACTACTAAAAATACATCTTAATAAATTTAGTTAATTCATAGAGTATTAATTAATAGTAATTATTAACCATTTCATAAATCAACCCTACTTCCGGTTTCCACTTTCCGGTCACAATCAATTCCACTACAATCCATATAACAACAAATAAATGTATATAAATAACGAATACTCTAATGAACCTAACAATAATAAAACTGTCTTTCTAAAGGTGACATGTTTTCTTCGCCCGTTCAAAATGGCTGCGAGTTCGAAGAAGCCACCGTGCACCCACGAGGACGTCAACTCCATATTCTTGAACAGCGAGACCGTGCTGTTCCTCCACCAGATATTCTTCAAAGGTCTGACATCCAGAATGGAATCGTGGCCCACTCTTGTTTTAGGTAAGTCTCTTTTTCGGGTTACATCTTTCGTTGTAACTAACGGGCTACTTTTCAGTATTTCGCATGGGTCAGAACGCGAAGCGTTTGACGTTTTGCATTTTTCTCAACATTCCGAAGTCGAGCTGTTTTCAAGACTTCAGTGATCATTATTTGAAATCCTGTATGTTTTTATTGCAACGCAAATGTTTCATTACCCAGTGAAATACTCTCACTATCACGATAGGCGATTATTAAATTAATTTATTTCATTTTATACTAAAAAAAAAAACGTAGTGGCAAAAATTTTCCGTGCTCGTCTGGATGTCTCTGTGTATGGATGTGTAACGGTTAAGCCCAAAAAATCTAGGTTGCATTGGGACCATTTCTCTTTTAATAGCTCTAGAATGACGTCGGATCACTTCCTGTTTAATGTGAATGCTTTAATCTAGGTATGTCAATCAAATATAATTACGTTATGAGGCGTTCACTTTTGGATTTTCCAAACTATTTTGATTTTAATGCGAATAATGCGATGATAGCTCAGTGGTAGTGTGTACGACTTTACGTCAAGGGACGCAAGTTCGGATCCGACCACCTACAATAAGCTTGAGCTTTCGGTGAAGGAAAACATCGTGAGGAGACCATAGCATGGTGGTGGGGCTTTTTCTAATGTCCGCCGCCATAGCAACCACCTTCAAGTTGAAAACTTGTCGCCAAATACTAATGGGTGTGTTCCGGCAGTTGCACTTGAGAGCCAGTCCTTCCACAGGTTTAGCGTGTCTACCAACTTGGGCCATATCGTCGCTTAAGATCAAGTGAGATTATGGCCATAACGCTAAACCTTAAATATAAAAATGGTATTTCTTGGCAATAAAATTGATCTGTATGCCATCACGTCAAACGGCATGACGCCCCGTTATACCGTTTCTTAACTCGATTGCTTGCGCTCGCTGATATACAATACGCCAGATAGAGAGAAGCATTTAAGTTTGGTTACTTTTCAGTATGACTTCCTCATTATATCAGAAAGAGACGAACTTTTTACTATAGATGGGTCCATAGTGTGGCGAAAGGGAAATTCAGGGTAGTTTTTTTATAGTTAAGGTTTAGCGTTATGGCCATAATATCCCCTCATCTTAAGTGACGATACGGCCCGAGTTCGTAGATACGATAAACCTGTGCAGAAACTGATCCCAAGTGCAACTGCTGGAACACACCTATTGGTGTTTGGCGGCAGGTTTACAACTTGAGGGTGGTTGCTAGCCAGGCGAGCATTAGAAAAAGCTCTACCACCACGCTATGGCTTCCTCACGATGTTTTCCTTCACCAAAAGCTCAAGCTCATTGCAGGTAGATTTGAACTCACGCCCCTTGACGCGCAGTCCGTACACACTACCACTGGGCTATCATCGCCCTCAGTTTCTAGCGTATATTAAGTATATGCTTATTTGACTAATTATTTTATTACTACTAACTCTACTCCTGTATTCTGCTGGTCAGCCAGAAGAAAATGCCTTAAGGTATTAAACTCTCCAATCTACATATTTAAAGTGCAGTAAAGTATTCTTACATTCGTTCGAAGATACAGTATAAATATTGAAATCAGTTTTCCATATAGGTGACCTGTTTGACATGCTCCTGCCGATGCTGACGATATACCAGGAGTACGTGCGCAACCACCACTACTCGCTCCAGGTCCTAACCGAATGTAAGCAGAGCCAGCAGTTCGTCCAACTCCTGGCCCGGTTGGAAAGCAAGTCGGCTTGCCAGGGACGGTCACTGGAAACGTTCCTCACCTATCCGATGCATCAGGTAAATATTTTAATGACAATGTTGGCTCTGTGCTAGTGTGTGCGACTTCGCGTCAAGGGACGCGAGTTAAATCCTTGCTATGATCTCGAGCTTTCGTGGTAGAAAAATATTGTGATGAATGAATGGTATGGATGGATGGAATGGATGGAATGGATGGAATGAATGGAATGGATGGAATGAATCGAATTGATGGAATGGATGGAATGGTTGGAATGAATGGAATGGATGGTAGAAATGGTAGACCTGCCACTATTATGTGCCTGTCCACAGTTTTGGGCCTCATCGTCCATTGACTTTAGATGAGATGGAGATAAAAGCTAATACCTATAAAGTAAAATAATTCTGGAAAACTAACTCTATGAGCATGAATTGGAAATCTTTGCAAATAACAAAATTGTAAATAAACTGTTTTCTTTTCATACTTAAGGTTTTAGTGTTATGGCCAATATCTCACCTAATCTTATATGACGATACGGCCTAAGTTGGTAGGCACGCTAAACCTGTGGAGAAACTGGCTCTCAAGTGCAGCTGCCGAAACACACCTATTGGTATTTGGCGGCAGGTTCACAACTAGAGGGTGGTAGCTACCCAGGCGGGCATTAGAAAAAGCCCTACCACCATGCTATGGTTTCCTCATGATGTTTTCCTTCACCGAAAGCTCAAGCTCATTTTAGGTGCTTGGATTCGTACTCACGTCCCTTGACGCGAAGCCGTACACACTACCACTGAGCTATCATCGCCTTATAATGTATTGTAATGTAATGTATGTAAAATAAATAATAGGCCTTTCAAAAAAGTGTTTATGCAATTCTTTGGCTTCTTTCAACCACAAAATGCTGTAAAACATTTGGCCTAAAGATATCGTTTACCAATACTGTAAATTAATTATTAATAATACCTTAGCATGGTTTTAAGGCATTTTCTAAAAACTCGACTGGCTAACTACCACCCTCAAATTGAAGATCTACTGCCAAATACTTGTAGGTGTGTTCCGGCAGTTCCATCTGAGTGCGAATTCCTGCACTATGCTTAGAATTTCCACCATCTTAGGACGCATTATTAAAAAACAAAAGGCTTCGGTAATGATCGCAACATTTGCCTGATAACAAAATCTATGTATATAAAAATGCATCTAATGCCCACCTGGTTAGCTACCACCCTCAAGTTCACAATCTCTTGCCAAACACGTATAGGTAGGTTCCGGCAGTTACACCTGTGAACTAGTCTCTCCCATTATGCTTGGCTTGTCCACCATTTTGACCCACATCGTTATTTAATATTAGATGAGACTGTACCTCTGTACTGTCATAACCCTACGACTAAAAATAAAAATAAAAACAGTGATCATAACACAGATTTAATGTAACTTTAAATTGATTTCTCTAGATACCACGTTATATTATAACCCTGCATGAATTATTGGCTCACACGCCGCACGACCACGTTGAAAGACGGAGTCTCCAGCATGCACGCGCTCAGCTCGAAGAGCTCTCACGGCAGATGCACGACGAGGTACACCTTATCTCATTTATCAAAACATTTATATACTACGTTTATGTGGAAATACGAAATTATTCAATAATTTGCCCGATTTTATAACTTTCTTCAAGGCAGCTTTGCCTTTGTCAGTGGTAGCGTGAAGTTAGATAGCTTAAAGTCTTCCATAGCTATTGCTGTGTCAAATACAAACAGAATAAAATACAAAATAGATAAATAAAAGGAAATTACATTCAGAAGTCATTTCACTATGTTTTATCTATCTATATATAAAAATGAGTCTCTATTTTCCATGGTCATCGCATCACGCGTGAACAGATGGAACAAATATCGCAAATTCTTTTTCTCTTATGTTAATCATTGTCAGGAGAAAATTCTTATGAAAGAAAAAATTAAGGAAGTTGAGCGGAAAGTTAGAAAATTTGAGAAAACCTAGCGACCAGAATAATTTTACATAACTGTCACTAGAATGTGCCAACAATATTCATAGTTAAGACGTGACAACGTCTATCGGGTCAGCTGGTTTGTTCATGAAAATGAAAAATTAATTGCCAGTGTTTACCCTTTAAATGGAAAATTCCAGTCATTATTTAAGAGGAACAGATTGATATAAGAGTATGGATGTATGCCTAAAAATGTTCCCAGGTAAGCGAAACAGAAAACCTGAGGAAGAACCTTGCCGTGGAACGCATGATCATCGAGGGTTGTGACATTTTGCTTGATGTCAACCAAGTTTTCATACGTCAGGGTAAGTGAAACGTCATAAAGATAACGCTTATTAAGAATAAAAGTTTATTTTAAATTTTCTCTTGAAGTTCTCTTGTTTTACCCATCCTCGTTTTAACCACATTTATATGCAGTTCAAATTTTAAGGGCAGCATAAAAGTTAAATTGTATAATCGTTTAGAAAGTTGTTTGCCAAAAACTTATATTTGTGGCTACCAATCCTTACTAATATTATAAAAGTGAATGTAAGTTTGTTTGTTACGCTTTCACGCGAAAACTACTTAACTGATCATCATGACACTTTGTACACATATTCTTGAAGGTATTAGAAGTAACATAGGATACTTTTTATTGAAAAACAAAAGATAAAAAAAAATACTTGTCTGATACTTATTTTCAATGCTTCAATGCGTGCGAAGCCGCGGGTAAAAGCTAGTGATATTATAAGTAAAAGTGTGTGTTGTGAAAGTGGGACGTTGAGTATGTCAGTTAGTACAGTCAAACTTCAGTATCGCGCCGGCGTTCAAGGACGCATATCGTGTACCGATTCATACACCAAATACCTTAAAATAACAGAAAAAGGGTATCTATCGTGTGTAATACGATATTGTACAAAAAAATATTTGTAAAAGTCATGGAATCACATTTAAATCGTAATTATTATTATTTTCATTGATAATTTGGTGAAATTTTCCTTTACAAGACGATACGTTTATACTTTAAACGACACATAGCAATGTATATATGACTCTTTTTCGCACCCGGCGTATAGAACATACTGTCCTACTTTCTCATTCATTATATTATTACTATGTACCGAATAGTGTGGCACTTATTTTGGTTAAATATTATGAACGTAACGTATCTGTATCTATATAATATCATTGATGACAACTAAAACTCCTCAAGTCCTATTAGTTGAATATTGAAATTTACAAAGCCGAAAATTTTATTTATTCATATTTGTACGCCAGGAACCTTATCCCAGGTGGTTGGGAAGGGTCGCCGAGCTGGACTTCAATCTAGACAGGCGTTCCTGTTCAGCAACCACCTTCTGCTGACCACCAGAGCTGCGGGGGGCAGACTCCATCTCCCACCGGCGGGACGGCTGCCGTTGCACGATGCTCTGCTGGTTGAGGATCCTTCTAATCGTGACGACGATGGTAATATCATGAACAGGATGTCATTAACCGTAGCAAATTTAAGAGACGTTAATTCTGTATGGGGTGTCGAATACCATTTGAGTTAACCGAGCCAATCTCACTTGCACGCGATGCAACCAGTCGAGTAACCGACTAGGTCTGATGATTGTTGGTCTCACATCTGGTTTTGATCATGACGCTTAACCATGTAATCAATGACATATCACAGCGTGGTGGTAGAGTTCTTGCCCGACTAGTTAGTGACCACACGCGGGTTTAGATTGCCGCACAATAAAGGTTCGGTGTGAGCCTTCGTGTCCAGGCATAATGTGCGACGGTAACCACTTACTATCAGACGGGCTGTATTCCCTATTACTGCCCATTAACATAAACAAACCAATGCTACTTACATAATATTTTGGTATACTTTATAGGTATATCGTTATGGTCAAGATCTTATCTGATGTTAAATGACGGTGCGGTCCTAAACGGTGGGCATGTTAATGAAAGACACTGGCTCTCAAATGCAACTGCCGAATCATGCTGGATGCTATGTTTTAGCGCGATGTTTTCCTTCACCGAAAGCTCGGCAATGATGCAGGAATTTGAACTCATCTACATTAACGTGGCATCCGTACACACTACCAACTGAGCTATCATCACTTCTCGTTGATCGTTTTCTTAGCTATGTATCTTTTTATGTCTCAAGGAACGAAATACGGATAGACTCTCTTGTGGTACTCTCAAACTCGTTCCTTTATTGAATCTATGTAATCTTAAAAAGTATTGAATAATTCTTATATAGGTGGATCTATATGTTTACAAAGAGAATTATTGTAGAAAAACGAAAACTTAACTTGATGATAAATTATTACTATGTAATTAATTATTTTTAGATACGACATCAGTGTGTTCCTCACCAGGAGGTGACGTTTATCAGGGGAAAGATTTCAAGATATTAGTCGAGGTGAAAGAGGAACAGATCTGCGCACATTTGGGTGAGAAATATAAGGCGATATTGGTAAAAATGTGTATTCTAAAGACTATATGACAGAAGTGTAATATCACTATATCTCGCTCGATCTCTTATTCGCCTCGAGCCGACATAATCCAAACGATGATCACACAAACATTCTAAAGCTCTCCCATAAGAAGTTTCACTTCGAAAACATCTATAGTTAATTTTTATACAAGAAATTTGCCATATAAATTTGAAAGAGTTCTACAGCATTCAATTCTAAATTATTGTTATGTAATATCATCACATTATTATCAACAAGCGAAGTACTTCCCTTGTCAACTCTTTTCAACACAGTGAGAACATTAGAGAAGACGATTAGAACAAAGAGAGAATTATATTGTGCCCCTTTGACGGTGTTGGTTGTAAAGAGTAATTTCTAATTTCTCATCTCTTAACTTTGATTAAGTTGTAGAAAAAAATACTTATTAATATATATACTTCGGAGTTTCGTGAGGATTTATTGTCCTCTTTAGCAGTTATTGAGGTATCGTTGATATATTCTGTAGGTGGTGGTCTGCTTAAGAATATAATAAACAAATCAGTTTTGCTGCATCTTATGATTTCAAGATTTAATATCGACTAGGTAAATGGAACTAGTAATGTAATTAAAATAACTATAAAAGTTAATTCAGGTAACGTTAAACTTATCACACATAGCCTGACACAAATTAATAATAACGTAGTTTGTGTCTGTCTTTCAATTCAAAAACTGTTGTAATGACGCTACTCTAATAACACGGTTGTTTGTATAATTTTGAATACTGGGCGAATTATAATTAGGAAAACCAAAAAATAGGCCATTTTCAATCTAAATAAGATCCGGAATCATAATAAATAAAGTAGCAGTTAGCAGCTATTTCTTTGCTTGACGTCAGCAAGATATCTTCTATATACTGCTTCTCGCAATATGCCGATTGGACCATGAATCACCATACTATGTAATCCGCCAAAATTGCCCACTAAAACATCTCCAAGTCGATCACATGTTCTCTTTATACACGCTTAATATTAGCTTCACCTGTATGTATGTATGTATGTATGTAACCGACCCCTTTTTCCAAGTAAAAGACATCAACGAGAACTAATGAGGTTTTTACACGCTTTATATTAGCTTCAGTTCCGGTAACTAAAAAATAAAAAATAAATAATAGTTTAAAAAACTAGAACACACGCTTTATATAGAAAACTAAACTAAAAAACAGAAAATAAATTTTAATAAATATTAATTAAGAATAATGTTTTTTTTTTTTAATAAATATAAGTTATCAATAGTTTGAATAAGAAAAAAAATGTTTTGTTGTAAAAAAAGCGTGGGGTGCATGGTGTCAATAGTTATGAATATTTAATTGACAGACACGAGAAGGATTATCATTTCGATAATATCTTGAAAAGCGCCCCCGCTTTTTTTAGAATAAAACATTTTTTTTCATATTCAATCTATTAATAACTTATATATATTAAAAAAAAATTACATTATTCTTAATTAATATTTATTAAAATTTATTTTCTGTTTTTTAGTTTAGTTTTCTATATAAAGCGGGTGTTCTAGTTTTTTAAACTATTATTAATTTTTTTATTTTTTTTACTACCAGAGACTAGAGAACTGATTTAGTAGCAGTTAGCAATGTGTGTATATAGTGGCTGCAACAGTAGAAGAGAAAGCGGCGTGGACCAGCGAGTTAGCTCAGTGCATGGAGAGCGCAGCCCTTACTGCCCTACTCCGAGCTTGCGGTTCCTGCGGTGGAGCGTCTGCCAGCCTCCCTGCGTGTCGCTCTGACAGAGCACTCTTCACCGACGACGTGGACATCCGGTTCAGTCGCACGCTGAACTCGTGCAAAGTGCCTCAAATCCGCTCCGCGACTCCTCAGCGGTTGTTGCAGCGGCTTACCGGTTAGCGTTACAATCCTAAGTTGTTTTATATAATTTTTATAGGCAATTTCGTCAAAAGTAACCATGAAAGCTACTATTTAGGAAAACTCAATAATTTTTTTGTAGTTAAGGTTTTAACGTTATGTCCATAATCTCACCTGATCTTAAGTGATGATATGCCCCAAGTTGGTAGACACGCTAAGCCTGCGGAGGAACTGGCTCTCAAGTGCAACTACCGGAGCACACATATTGATATTTGGCCGCAGATTTTCAACCTGCGGGTTCGTAGCTAGCCAGGCGGGCATTGGCAAAGCCCTACCACCATGCAACCATAGTAATTTTTGGATCACACAGGCGTGTGTGAGATATTTACTCAAAACACTTCAACGAGGTGACTGCTTTAATTCACAGACTCTGAACTACAGTTGTCAGTGTATCAGTGTTCGATTATTACAGATTTGAGATTCCTGTCTGTGGACTTCCTGAACACTTTCCTGTTGACGTATCGTGTGTTCACTGACGGTGTGACGATTCTCGAGGCTCTGAAGCAGGTATTCTACGAGCAGTCGCAGCAGGAGCTCGAACTGGCCCCGCCACCGGACGCCACGAGGAAAACTAGCGGCGCTAGTTCCGTATCAGGTAAAGAAAACATGTTAGTATGAGTAGAGTTCTAGCTGAAAACGGACGTCGTTCGAAGCTTGAAAGCTTTGAAGAAAACCAAAGTAGCTTTGAAGTTTGAGCTTTCGGTGGAGGAAACCATAACATGGTGGTAGGTATTTTTCTGATGCTAGCCTGGGTAGCTACCACCCACAGGTTGTAAACCTGCCGCCAAATACCAAGTGGTATGTTCTGATAGTTGCACTTGAGAGCCAGACCCTCCACAGGTTTAGCGTGTCTACCATCTTCGGCTGTATCGTGGCTTACGATCAGGTGAGATTATGGTCATTACGCTAAGCCTTAACTATAATATATATAGTGGTGGTAGGGCATTTTCTTCCGTCACCAGGCTAGTTACCATCCTTAAATTAACAATCTGCCGTCAAATACCTATAAGTATGTCCCGGCAGTTGCACTTGAGAACCAATTCCTATGTTCCTAACCACTAAGCTTGTCATGTCCTCCTGCTTAGGCAACATCGATACTTAACATCAAGTGAAAGGGTGGTCATAACGCTAAAAACCTATAAACTAAAAGTAAAAAATAACGTATGCAGTATGCGGCATTTATTTCTAACACCGCATCCTTACAAATATTAACTTTTCTCATCTTTCAGTTCTAACTGTAAATATAATTGTAAAAATAATTTCCTGTATTATATATATTTTAAAAATATTACAGTTTAATAATAATAATAATAATAATAGCTTTTATTTAACGATATATCACACTTTACAGTATAAAATATATTTTTGCTTGTGTGAAATCCGTACGCGAAGACTGCCTCGCTTTCCAGTGTAGGCTGCCCCTAAAGTTTGCAACACTAAGCGGTTATGTACTTAATTTATATAAGTTGTTCCTACTATACTTTTTTTATACTTAAGGTTTAGCGTTATGGCCATAATCTCACCTAATCTTAAGTGACGATACGGCCCAAGTTTGTAGACACGCTAAACCTGTGGAGGAACTGGCTCTCAAGTGCAGCTGCCGGACACACCTGTTGGTATTTGGCGATAGTTTTTCAATTTGTGGTGGTAGCTAGCCAGGCGGGCATTTGAAAAAGCCCTACCATCATGCTATGGTTTCCTCACTATGTTTCACTGAAAGCTCAAGCTTCTTGTAGGTGCTTGGATTCGAACTCACTTCCCTTGATGCGAATACGTTCAAGTACATACATCGCTTTAAATATCGTCCTCTCATATTTGGCACTGTGTCATTTTAGTTTCTTTTGTAATCTCATAGATTCTGGTATTCTTAATCAGGTGACCGGCTCATCTACATTTTAATTAGTAAATGTTAAAGTTTACTTTTAACTCATTATTGGCTTTTACCTGCGTAATTAAGATAAACTACCTACATGGTCTAATATTGCTAGTACAGTGGTCGTATTAACAGCTCAATAATCTTCACTCTCGCTTCCGTTTCCCATTAGGGCCCTTAAACAAATAGTATTTTTCCTTATTTGTTTGCATAAATAGTAATCAAAATATGTACACGATGATATTCTGAACGGTAAATCTTTATCAATGCGTTTTAATGGCGTCTTTAATATCAACTATGAAGTAAACATAAAGTTGTTTTTCAAACGTGCGTGAATATTAAAGTTTAAAGACGCTCAAATCAAGGGATTTAGGTTCGAGATATGTCGTGGATTCATATATTGTCTAGAATGCCATTCCATAAAACTTTTAAATTATTCTTTACGCATGTGAATATAGACAGTTTGACAGACTCCGTGGTGCAGTAATACTGCCCAATTCCACTCTATATAACAGGAATCCTGACAGGAATTGGAAGCGATGGGACAGCGGAACCTGGTCTCTGGAAACTAAAGAGAGAATAGAAGTCATACGGTTAAGCACTAAGTATTTATTACCGGTTCTCGCCAATCGAGTCACATATACTCTTTTCAGAGTCTGTCCTAAGCTTCATTTTGAGAACGATGTATCTGTGTAAAGCCAAAAAAAAAACAAATCAGCCAAATTATGTTGTTTACAATAAAATAAACTTAAGATGCTAAGTATGACATGCGTGCGTGCTTGTGTGTATGTAAATGTATGAGTGAATAACAAAAATGTGTATGAATTATGCGTGTAACTGAATTCATAATTATTGTTCTATATCACAGGATATGGCTCAGAATACAGTGATAGAGATTGGCAGTCGCGATTTTGGAAAGCTTCGAGGAAAAGTAAGAATTCTAACTAATACTATAAATACCTGTATGCGTGTGTTATTTGTAAAAAAATGGGAGATAGGGTATTCCTTTATGTTGCATAGTGACTGTACTACACCTGGTGTTAAGTACAGTACAATCCAGAATAGCGGTGACTGACAATGATCCAAAATCCACAATCAGTCACCGCTGTCATGATGGCCTGCTCAGATACCTTTTCACGCCTCTTTTGAAGGACTCTATGTCATAGGAGGGTGGGAATACGCTGACCGGAAGACGGTTCCACAGCTCCACGGTACGACATAAGTATGAATCAGCAAGCTTTTACTAGATTTTTTATAAAAGCAGTGTTTTTTTTAATACTTAAGGTTTATAGCGTTATGCCCATAATTTTACCTGATCTTAAGTGACGATACGGCCCAAGTTGGTAGACACGCTAAACCTGTGGAGGAACTGGCTCTCAAGTGCAGCTGCCGTAACACACCTATTGGTATTTGGCAGCAGTTTTACAACTTGAGGATGGTAGCTATGGCGGCGGGCATTAGAAAAATCCCTACCACCATGCTATGGTTTCCTCACGATGTTCTCCTTCACCGAAAGCTCAAGCTCATTGTAGGTGCTCGGATCCGAACTCACGTCCCTTGACGCGTAGTCGTACACACTACCACTGAGCTATCATCGCTTCAAAGAGTTCCCGTTTCCAAAAGTGTTCCTGATGGATAAGAGAATAACTTAGATTTTCAGAAAGAGGAAGTACCGAGAAAAGTTAGTAAATAAATCAATGTTTAATGATGATCGTGTGGTATTCCAGGTGAAGAGGATGATAAGCTGTCTCCTTATTTGATGGCTCCGTCTCGACGCACGTCGACCGTCAGCAAGGTAATATACAGCTGTCTCCAATCTATCGTATCCTAACATAATTTCAATGTTCGCTTTATGTACTTCCGATTGACTGTAATTACGTAACGAATTTAATGGATTAAAGAAATTTGCGATTTGGTATTTTACCCGCCAGTTTTGCTATTACCCTCATGTTAAAAGTCTATTTCTATAGGTGTGTGTTCGGTAGTTATACTTCAGATCCATTCCGTTCAATAGGCTTAGAATTAGAAAGAAAGAAAGAAAGAAGGAAGGAAGGAAAGAAATCGTTTAATACTAATAAAAGATATACAAGCATTAAAGGACACTATAAATAAAAACATTAAAAGAAAATAAAAAGAAAAGACAAAACCACACAAATAATAACAGTGTATATCTAATTATTAGCATAGGGTGTCCAGCTCAGCATATGCTATAGTGTCCGAAACACTCAGGGCTGATTTTCAGCTAGAACCCAAATCTTATCACCAATGATCACTTAAAATCACCTGCAGACTCTAGCGAATCTGTATCCGTTAACCTGATCTAACTTTATCCTTACTTCAACACCAAGTGCAATTATCTGTTTTTACAATAGCGTGATGGAAAACAAAATTTGTATGGGAAGACATACTAGATTGGAATGAATTGACGATATATGTCAAAACAAGATTCAGTTATCAGAGCTTATTAAAAACAAGTTTTTGTATAGCTCAGTGGTAGTGTGTATGACTTCACTTCAAGGAACGTGAGTTCGAATCCAATCCACCTATAATGAGCTTGAGCGTTTCGGTGAAGAAAAATATCATGAGGAAACCATAATATGGTGGTTAGGGGTTTTTCTAATGCCCGCCTGGATATCTGCAGCTAAAATCTACCGCCAAATACCAATAGGTGTGTTCCGGCAGTTGCACTTGAGAACCAGTTCCTTCACAAGTTTAGCGTGTCTACCAATTTGTGTCGTATCGTCACTTAAGATCAAGCAAGAGTACGGCCATAAAGCTAAACTACATATATAAAAAAAATGGTGTTGTATATGAATTTAAATATCTTTAAACGTCTTATGATCAGGAGATTTAGGGTCTACCATGCATTTTTTTGTTTTCTCTTAAAGCTAACAATTTTAAAAAAGAATTTGTCTAGCGACACTAATCTTTTATGTGCCGAAAGTCAATCAGATACGAATAATACCTAACAAATTAAAATGGAAACTGTTACGTTTAAATACGGAGATTCACTATTAAGTTCATTGCATTGCACAAACTTTTATGTTGAATGCGAAAACTACACATTTTGATATTACGTGCAAATAATTAAATCTACCCAGCAAATGTCTCTAGATATATATTAATAAAACTAATGATCTTTAAAAATACTATAATTCTTCAAAATTGGTTGAAATAATTTATTGTGGAATGCTTACGTAAGACGGATGAAGACAACAGCCATTTGACTATACCCAAAATTATGGCTACATCGTCGAGTAACGAAACACTGAAAGGTAAAATTAAAATGTATTGCTTCAAATGTATTTAAGCCTGAATAAAGAAATACAATAACTGTGTTAATTTAAGCCCAATCCTAATAGGACCTATCTTTGTTTTCTATTGAAATTCATAAGCTTTTATATGATCCTATAAAAGTCACGTCTCCTATAGTGTTGCCAATGCTCATAAAATGTACCTAACCGTGACAAATGACGAGCTCGGTAATCTTCAGTAATGGCGAAACAATTGCCACTCACAACCATCCATTTACAAGTGTGTACCCATACCCTATTCCACTTGTGTTAATGATTGCAACTCTCGCAAGCAAGTGGAATGGGAAAAACTGTGGTCGTGCGCACGAACGTTGACATTGTTATGTGGAACGTAGGTATAAAGTAATATTGGTGGTATTTTACGTATCATAGATAGTTGAGTTATTTTGCATGAGTGAAGTAATAAATGCATGCATTTTGATATGCCACGCAAGCATTGTTGTTATTTCGAACAGTGTCTGTTGCTTTGTCAGTAAGCCATTAAGTATTTTTCACTTTGATAACATACGTTTTGATGTTAAGTGTAACTGAGTTTTTTACTATAATTAAAAAATGACAACAGCAGACACAATGTTTATGTTTTTAAATTAAGAAAATTTAGTATAAGTAATGCGGGAAGAGAGATATAACTTCCAATTAACTTCATAGTGTGTTACATCGGTGAACCAACTTACCTTTCAAATTAAACGTCACTCTCAGTGATTTCTTGTAATGCACCAAAAGAAGTGTACCATGAAAGGCTAAGGTCACAAAGTGTAAAATCCAACTTTTACAGGTACATCACCTTCGTCTCCCGGAGCACTGAGCTCGGTGACTCTAGTGGGTAGCCCAAAGAAGGCGAGCCCAGAGGACACAAGCAAACCAACTCAGAAATCACCAACAAAGGACAACGATGCCGCAGCAGCTGCGATAATGAAAGACGAGAGTATCGAGATGGTTGATCAAAGCGACGAAGATGTCAAATACAAGGAAGAGGAACCGGAGAAAACTAAACACAAGATTGATGATAAATTCAAACTTTCCCAGCGATTTTCAGAGGTTTGTTTGTTGAAGAGCTTATTTGTGTATCAATTTTAGAACTAGGTAGTTATATCCCCTCAATCCAGTCCTGCCTTTATATTTCAAAACGCTTCTCAGCAGTAATGCACCTGCATTGAATAATTCTTAGTAATCGAATCGCCCACATTTGTCCGGTGCAGATAATATTTTTATTTAGACAAGGAAACTAATATAGATTTTAAGTCATTATGTAGTCCAACGTTGGAGAAACATTAAAATTCTTAAATCGACTTTGAGTTTTTTAAAGACTCCTGGGATCCATCGCAATAACCAGCTTAAAAAACTTTCGGTAACCAAATATATTTTAGGTGACTTCAAAATGCTGTAACACAAAAGAGAGTTTTACTATTAAGGTTTATTACAATGTGTATGGTAATCGTAATACAGTCGAGTATCGATCTCTATCACTCCTTACAATATATATGAGACAACAGAAAATAAAAATTTAATGTCCATTTTGACAGAGACGTAAGCTAAAACACTTTTAATCTAAACTAATATTGTAGATACAAAAGTTACTGTTGGTTTCACGCCCAAACCCTTGAACCAATTGTGATGAATGTTGGTACAGAGAAATTAATAAGTTTAGAGAAATGCACAGGTTTCCTATTGTTTAAAAACAATTAGGGAGGAAGGAAATAGTGAATTAAATTTTTTACAGGAAATTAACCATTTCTCATATTAGCGTACGGAATTTCATATCTATGTATTTGGAAGTAAACAGTGTTCTGAGATGGAGAAAAATCATCCCGCAAGGCGTTTCAATAAATGATACTGCCACTGGCTAGACCACTAGTTGGGTCTATAAATAAACGTATTTGTCGTGGTATATAGCGCGTGCGGACGATGTCGGAGAGCCCTCGTCGGCTTCAGCCATCGGCAGCAAGTGCTGCTTCAGAGGCCCGACGCAGGTCGGAGAGCGGTCGAGATACTGGCACCGCTGTACAAGAAGAACCACGAAGGGCTTCTGATTCCGCTACTCGCATTGCACCTAGAAGGTCTGTCAGGTAAGCACATTTACCTAAAATGCTTTGTATCTGGTAGTAAGCGTCTACGTCCTACGCCTGCGTCATACTCGATTCAAATCCAATTTTATTTTAACTACTAAGCAAAAAGTTTGGCAAGTCCAAAAGTGCACGCCTCATAATCTCAGTTTTTTTTTATTTTGTAATAACAGCAAATTCACATCGAATCAGACCGTGAAAAGTAATAGGGTTATATTCCTAATTATACTGAAGCGTAAGAGTAAAAAAAGACTCGATTAGCAAAGTATTTCGGTCGTTATCGTGATAACATACAGGATCCGCACATACAGATGCACGGACGTCCAAGACAGAACTTTTCTAAACAGTTTTTTAACTAGTTGAAATAAAAATGGCATCATAAATATAATGAGTGTTAAAAATAGTGTTATTCTTGATATGTGTGTGCATATATTATTTCAAATCATCTATTTTGCGTGAAGTGACAGTAGTAACCACCTCAACGCTACGCTTATGAGCCGTGCAAAATTAGAGACATTCAAAAGTTATTAGTTACAGCGTTTGAATGCAATTTTACTTAATTTTAGTGGTGATCTGTTGAAGCAGAGTTCTGGATCTAGCGTCGTTCTGTTGTTACTTAAGGAACAGAGAACATTGCATCAAATTACGACTATAAATTCATTTATAATATTCTCAGCTACGTCCAACTTCGGTTGAAAAGGATAATAATGCACATACACGAAAATTCAAAATACAATATCTTTGTACCCGATATCGATAACACAAAGTATTCGATTATAATTTTTGAAAGATATTTCATGTACAAATTTAACTTAATTATAGTTTTTATTATGCGTTCGTTCTGTGTGATCTGATATATGCTAATGAGAATTAACTTTTTTTTATCATTAGCGAGAGACGATATACCAACGCCTCGATAAATAGTGAACGTCGTCGATACTGGGGCGGTTCGGAACCACGTTCCTCAGTCACTTCACAGGTTTCGCAAGCGGCTCAGGTAAATCATTATAAATAAGTTAACGTAATCAAGTAAAATGGACCCAAAATTGTGGCACAGCGTTGCGTGCCAGCCACTTCATACACCCCTCACGATTACAAGCGGGTTTTGATTATGTTATAAACCTCCTGAATATACTTTAAGCCCTCTAGTATAAGGAAAGACAAATTTAAAAATGATCTATGTAAAAATGAACATGTCATAAAATTGGAGTCAATGATAGGATTAAATTGAAATTCAGACTTACCGCCGTGAGACGAGCCAACCAAAAGCAGGTGTAGTCATCACATCTTTCAGACAATCTCACCGAAGGTAAGCCGAATTTCTTCATTATCCGCCTTCTGAAATTCTCTTCTCCTCATAAAATATCAGAGATATCATAAATCTTCTTCAACTGTGAAGCGCTCGTTCGTGCGTTCTCATTGATTTTTATCTTTATGGCATGCCCTTATCTTTTCTCTACATATCAAATTCTTTGTTTCAAATACATCGACGTTTCTGACAAAGCTTTGCACGGTGTCCTGTCTTTTGAGAGGGTGATCTGTATCAAATCTTGTATTTGTGTCGAAATCATTCGCTTCATATTCTTTTTTGGAAAATTATGTAATAATTGATATTCATTTAACAGCTTTGGAAAAGACCTGTTGTGGTGAGTGTTCGGTGAAGGTAACATTAGATATCTGACCTAGTAGACGACCAGTAGAAGAGTTTTTAAAACTTATATAGCTTTACCTAGAGCATTATACGTTGCCCTTTTTGATAAGAGTTTATGTGTGGTTCCTATTGTTGAAAGAATAGACACGAATACCCAACCACAGGACATCACAGTTAACGATATACACAATCTTTTATCGAGAATTAAGTTATTTTAATCAGCATCAGCACGGACGCCAAGTGTCTCCAACTTAGAACAACCATGTCATTATCATTCATTCATCTTTTAAAACCAAGTAACATCTTACTTTAAATAAGAATTTAAAGCAACAACTGTTGGTACCTGGAACTTTGTTATATAGATTGCTATTACTATGTGATAGCACAATTACGCTATTAAAACGTTAAAAATGATCTACTTTTTTGTTATATTAGTTTTTACTTTGAAAAATGTATTTTCATCGATATCTGATAATCTACTGTTTAATGACATTTAATTAGGTAGTTATTAAAAGTCCTTAGATGACTGTAAACATTTCTAAACATTGGAGAGATTAGTTGAATCAAGAGACACGAATAACAGACTTCGCTGTCAAAAACAAACAAATTCAAACGATTATTATTGCTGTCTATATGAGCTATTAGAATTAGTATTTTAATTTACAGCACGCTGTAGGTAGGTATTTAAATAACATATAAAATGTTGTACACATTTAATTTTGCTAAAACTTATGGTAGAACGATTTATAGGTATGCAATATTTTTTTGGCAATGTGTTTCTTTATAAAATATGATATACCAAGCAAATTAACTAATTTAAACGATTTAAAGCGATTAATTAAATTCTATCTGCATGTTTCATTTATATATAAAATTTTATCATAACAAATAAAATACAAATACGTAATTTTATATCTCCTTTCACTGTCTTGAGTTCGCTTCTCTTCCATCTTTACACTTATTTCCTTGCACGATCTATTTCTAGTGTATCTCTATCTATGTATGTATTTATATTACTTTTACTTGATTGATATACATTTTCCATTACATTGACACACTTCAGACACTTTGTCTTATAAATTATCAATTTTTTTGTTTAATTTCCTATAATATGTAACATGGATGTATAGTGACTATAATTTCTGAAAACAATTTATCATAATAGAGTGACGTTGATCTAGGAGCAGTACATCGACGGCTGCGGTGGCTTTTGCTGTAGCCACTTCAGCATCATCGAATCCTCGATCACCTCCACCGACGTCACCACCACCACCAAGACGAGACTCTGTTATATCTACTGCAGCCACAATGAGAGTCCTTAATGTTTTGAGGTGAGATTATGAATAGGCTTTAAGGTGACGAGTTCAAACTTCGCTTAATCTATATCTCTTAGCATAGTGGTAAAAGGCTTTTTCCAACGCATGTTTAGCTACCACCCTCAAGTTGAAAATCTACCGCCAAATACCAATAGTTGTGTTCCGGCAGTTGCACTTGAGAGCCAGTACCTACACAGGTTTAAATTATTCTCCAACTTAGGGTGTATCTTCTCACACTTACCTATGAGCCTCGGTTTATCCAATACACTTAGTGTGTTGTCTTCTTAGGCTATTGCTTTGATACCACGTGAGATTGTGGGCAAATTTTATACCGATATAAAATTATATACCACTAATTAACCAATGCCATACCAATAATATTCTATTAATACCTTGAAAAGATAAATTAAAAGTCATATCGGTCTTAATTTCTTACGTAGTTATTTTGATTTCATGTACATAATTATACATTTAACCTTGCATCTTCTTTCAGACACTGGATTTCCAAGCATTCGTATGATTTTTGGTCAAACGAACGCCTTCGGGGCTTGACCATGGACTTCCTGAAGGAAATAGAAGGCAGCCCTGGTTTATTGCCGGCCGAACACAAAGCCGCCGCTCAACTGCTCCGTCTCTTAGAAAGGACACCAGATAAAAACGTCGATTTGAAATCCTTATTTATACCACCTCCTGTAAGTCAATAACTTGGTACTAACTTTATCGGTTTCCCTTCGATAACTAACCAATTCGCATATGTTTTCTAGATACCGACTAAAGAGAATATCGAAACACTATCGGCACTTGAGATTGCTGAACAGATGACGTATTTGGATTATCAAATCTTCAGTTCGATCAACAGCGAGTAAGTAATGGATATTTTTAATTACATACAATACATTTTCGAAGATCGAGTACATTTGAGCGAGCAGCAAACTGTGTTTGTCCCTGCACAGAATTGCGTAACCGCATATGATGCTATAGCCAATTCTGATTATCCCCAAAGAAATAAGCAACAAAGTTCTCTTTGAATGTTTCACTGTAGCCAAAATGCGATGACCAACACATGTCAGTACTGACTCCTATCCACCAGTAGTTCAGCTATTCCTAAGCTCTGTTAACGGTAATTCTGCAGCTCTACCGAAATATCTGGGGCGGGTTGCATGAAACCACTAGATTTGATCAGATCAAAATTGGCCTTTGAAATCGGCTCATGTTAAACGGTGCGCGTGTTTAAGGTGAAATAAAAAATATTCGCTGTGCTTGTAATTTCGTTCGCGTGAGACTGAAAATTATTTAACAATATTTGTTCTTTTTCTATATAATAGCGGGTAAACGAGCTAGCTTTTCACCTGATGGTGAGTTATCACCGCCGCCCATGGACACCTATAATACTGGGGTAAATTGCAGGTGCATTGTTGGCCTTTATTGGGGGAAATGGCTCTCAAGTGCAGCTGTAGGAACACACCCATTGCTATTTGGCTGCTTAAGGGTGGTAGCTAGCCAGGCGGGTATTAGGAACATCCCTACCACCATGCTATGGTTTCCTCACGATGTTTTCCTTCACCGAAAGCTCAAGCTCATTGTAGATGCTTGGATTCCAACTCATATCCCTTGATGCGAAGTCGTACACATTACCACTGAGCTATCATCGCTTCATAGGTAGGTGGAAAATCTCAATTCAGTTAATCAGGAGATCTGCTAACGAAATGTTTCCGCTGCGTAGGGAGTTCTTGGGTCAGGCGTGGATGAAAGCCGATAAAGCAGAACGAGCTCCTCACTTATTAATGATGACATCACACTTCAATCACATATCTAATCTGGTGATCTCAGAGATACTGAGAAGGTACACGTTGGCCGGTGAGTTTTTAAATTTCATATTAAATCCATTATGAAATGTTGTAGTGAATTAGTTTGCACGTCCGCTTTGATTTGATTGGTCTTGACGTCGTTGGTCGACGGTTGACCCGACGTTGGTGGATGTTTGGACCGAATGTTGGTTGGGCCACAATCGATTACGCGTGACTCTTCCGATGCGGGATCTCGTACAATCAATTGTGCCACGAACCCACATTTGGTCCAACCATCCAACAACGTCGAGACAACCGTCAGCGCCCTATAAATTGCAAGCAACTGTGCATAGTAATATAGAGTAATATACACTTCAACATTAGATTTAATATTTTGTGTTTCTCTTTGACGAAGAATTTAAACGGAAATACTTGACTTTGCTAACATATAATTACCGGTCATGCTTCATTTGGTTACAATCCTCATTTCCGTGAAGCCCTTTTCGTATAGATTTCTAATATGACATACACCGCAAACACTAAACATAAATATAATATTAGTAAAAATACACATGTGAAGCTTACAAATCTGTACTCTTTTTTTTTGACACTTTTTCTCTTATTAGATACTAGTTGTGATACTAGAACTAATAATTATTTATTAACTTTTGAACCTTTAGAAGCTTTAAAAATCTGCAGCCAAAGACCAATTGGTGTGTTCAGGCAGTTGCACTTGAGAGCCAGTCCCTCAGCAGGTTTAGCGTGTCCACTAACTTGGGCCGTAGCGTCATTTATGATCAGGTGATATTATGACCGTAACGCTAAACTTATAAACTATAAAAAAACGTCATTTTCTCGCGTCTACCCCAGTGTACTATTTTCCATCCGTTTTGAAATTGATAATATATTTCCCTTAGGACGTGTGACGGTCATTGAAAAGTGGGCAGCTGTCGCTGACATAGCCCGTTGCCTCCACAACTTCAACGGCGTGCTACAAGTCTGCGCGGCTCTGTCCAGTAGCGCCGTCTTCCGTTTGAAAAAAACATGGGACAAAGTCTCTAAAACTGTAAGCGTTTATTACCGAATGTATTTCGCATTTGCTTGGTGAAACAGTTTGTCAAAAATCACATCTGATGGTAAGTGATGATTTAGCCCAGGATGGTGGAGACGACATGCTGGACGCGTGAAGGGACTGCCGGAACACATCTATAGGTATTTTAGGGCAGACTTAACTTGAGGGTAGTAGCTAGCCAAGCGGGTGTAAGTAAAAGCCCTACCATCGTGCTATGGTTTCATCACGATGTTTTCCTTCACCGATAGCTCAATCTCATTGCAGGGCTTCGAACTCATGGTCACGCTACCACTGAGCTCCAAATATACAACAATAATTAATGTATTGAAGCGATCAGTGGTAGTGTGTACGACTTCGCGTCAAGGTACGTGAGTTCGAATCCAATCACTTACAATGAGCTTGAGCTTTCGGTGAAGGAAAACATCGTGAGGAAACCATAGCATGGTGGTAGGGCTTTTTCTGATGCCTGTCTGGCTAGCTACTACCCTCGAGTTGAAAATCTGCCACCAAATACCAATAAGTGTGTTCTGGCAGTTGCACTTGAGAGCCAGTTCCTTCACAGATTTAGCGTGTCTACCAACTTGGGCCGTATCGTCACTTAATATCAGGGTAGATTTTGGCCATAACGTTAAGCCTTAGCTATGTATAAAAAAAAAACTATTTTACAATTTGATTTTTAGAGTAAACAGACTATCGAGAGAATGCAGCTTATCATATCCTCCGAATGCCGTTTCAGAAATTTAAGAGATGCACTGCATAGGTGAGTTGGTTTGTCCATACATATAATAAGAATGTAAATTCAACGTGTCTATAGGGACGTAGTTATGGGGTGGGTGTTTTATGGCAGAATATAGTTATAGGAGGTTAGTTTATAACGCCGATTAGTATAAGGCACGATGCGGGCGCGGTCATGAGTTCAGTCTGAGCTTGGCGCTTGAAGCGTATTCATCGTACGTAGCTGGAACATTACCGAAGGGACGTAAGATTTATATTTCTCTATTATTGACACTGTTTTGATGTTTATGGTGTAAATCATTGTCGGGAATAATTTTTACTGGGCGGAGAAAGGCGCGAGCGGTGAAGGTGAGTGTTGACGTGCGACAAGAAAGAGGCCCCTTAAACCTACATCTGGGTCGCAAGTCCCGGACACTGTCTCGTGTTACCCTCTCTCTACCATAAAGATTAGGTTTCACGATGCACCCGGCACCCACACGGTGAATACGTGGTTTACTAAGAAATTCGTAGCTCTTTCTGTCGTTATTACTGACATTCGATTATCTTATAATAACTACTCGTCTATTGATCCAATTATACTTTTAAACTATCTTTTAAACTACTTGCAGTAAGTAGCTCTATTAGTATGTCTTCAACAACTCCAGTACTTCCATAGTTTTACATCAGAAGTGGGATTCCTCTTTCGCCCATCCATATCTTCTTATTTTACATGTCTATATTTTTTAGATTTGTGTGAAAAAGATTATTGCAAGTGACTAAGTATTAGAAATAAAATACATTTAGAAAAGTGTCTGTACGTTTGATTGTACGCATCACTGCTAAAGTACAACGTTTATGATAAAACATCAACAGGGAAATTATAAAGCTTATCCTTGTGTAATATTTAGTCTTTGTTTCATTGAATTCGGTGAACTTTATCAAAAGTTATGATTCGAATGACGGCGGGAGATTAAATAAATTTAGATCCACGCGAACGAATTACACGGTGTATACGGAATAGTGTGGTTGTTTGTTCGAACGCGCTAATCGTATGAACTCACAACCGGATTTCAAAAAAATACCTTTGTATTTGATAGAGCAATTATCGAGGAAGGCTTAACATATTATTAATGTATGTTATAGTGATCAAACTTATTATATGTTTTATGCCAATTAACATGGTATTAGTTAACATATAACTTGTTTTTTTTTTTCTCTACTTTTTTTTAATCTCACCTGATCTTAACTGACGATACGGCCCAAGTTGGTAGAGACGCTAAACCTGTGGAGGAACTGGCTCTCAAGTGCGGCTGACGGAACACACCTATTGATATTTGGCGGTAGGTTTACAGCTTGAGGGTGGTAGCTACCCAGGCGGGCATTAAAAAAAGCCCTACCACCATGCTATGGTTTCCTCACGATGTTTTCTTTCACCGAAAGCTCGAGCTCATTGTAGGTGTATTTATCATCACGCTACCACCATTAGGAGCGAATTAGTATTGGAAAAAGTTACAAAAACGGGGGTATATGTGATAAAATATTTT
Source organism: Actias luna (assembly GCA_039707435.1). Taxonomy (NCBI): domain Eukaryota; kingdom Metazoa; phylum Arthropoda; class Insecta; order Lepidoptera; family Saturniidae; genus Actias; species Actias luna. The sequence goes on along the minus strand of JAZHAC010000019.1, from coordinate 1,813,207 downwards.
TTGTGTTCTACGCGAACGAAGTGATATATTAAAACTGACAGCCTCGTTTTGTTTTGAATATTGCTTCATAAATTTATCTCTCTCTCTCTCTAATATTTTTATTTAGAGGATTATTTATCTCGTAACATAGAGGATTTGAATTGGGTTACGAACGAACATACCTATCTGCCGCCACAACTTCAATATTTTCAGGATCTTACGGATTGTATCTTTATAAAGTTCGTCTAACGCCTCTAAAGAAGAAGAAGATAAACTCTGAAAAAACTTAATAAATTTTCAGGTGCGATCCACCCTGTATCCCGTACCTGGGCATGTACCTGTCCGACTTGTCGTTTATCGAAGAGGGCACCTCGAACTACACGCCGGACGGACTCCTGAACTTCTCGAAAATGAGAATGGTAATTTTTCTTTCCGTAACTTATTGTTTTCCAATTGATATTAATATTACAAAGCGGAAAAGTTTGCTCGTTTGAACGCGCTAACCTTAGGAACTGCCAGGCCGATTTCGAAAGGCATTGTTTTATTTCACAGACCAATCATCGAGGAAGGCTCTAGGCCATTTAACATAATGCTACCACTAATAAGTGTAAAGTTATATCTAAAAAAGTACCAAATCAAAAATGGTTAAATAATATTTTAGTATTACGCGAACGAACTCAAAGACACAGTATCATATAAATCTATATGCATGTATAATTCACTCGACATTCACTTGAATGCATCGACGGCAAGTTAAAAAATAATTTAATGTCTATACCTACTTTCGATACAAAAATTTGTTTAAGAAAATGAACATTTATAACTGTGTTACTAATTGACCCGGTGAATTTCGTATCACCTACAATCATTGTTCTTAAGACTCACCATACCCCAAAACATTGTGAGCCAATTGGTTTTTTTTTTATACTTTTTAACTAGCTGTATTCAATCCTAATCAACCTACAGACTTTAATTCGTTGAGATCAATAAAACTCCTTGTCATTTTTTTTTCTTTTACGTGGGGAAATGTATTTATGCATCCCCTCCCAGCCCGGAGGGACTGAGAGGGGTATGTAGGACTCACCCAGCGCTAAGCGCCGGGAATACCCACGAAAACCCCGCGGTCGTCTGTCGCCTTCCTGGGGCGACGGGGGTCCGTGCATGCAAGCACCGCGTCACCCCAGCGACCAGCCCGGCCTGGTGGTAAGCGGGCCCAAAAATAACTCCTTGTCCGGAGTATAACGAACATAATAAAAAACGAATTATTCAGTTTGGTACAGTCGTTCGAAAGTTATTCGCGTACACACATTTAGACGATTCATTTATATATATTTATAGATACAGATTTTCTAATGTCCCGCTCAACTTTCTGATTTTTTTCTTTCATAAGAACCTTCTCCTGATAATAATTAACTCAACAAAAGAGAATCAGCGAAATTGTACTATCCGTTCACGCGTGATGCGATGCACTGAGGGAAATAAAGATTCATTTTTATATATATAGATTAGACAAATTACATTATATAAATTGGTTTATAATTTTTCAGATAGCGCACGTGATTCGAGAAATAAGGAATTTCCAACAAACGCCGTATAAAATAGAACATATTCCAAAGGTAAACAATAATATAGTATTTTGTGTGAGAATTCTGTACATATGTACAATTTACATAATTCTGTAGGTGCATATATCGAGTGTAACTTTATTTTTGGGATTATGGCCGTTCGAATCTGAAACGTTCGAAGATCATAATTTGAGGCTACTTTCTTTGGATTCCACAGAACGTTTTCTATTTTTATTTATATATATATATTTCCTCCTCATAACAAAAAGACAGTTTTTCTGTATTCATTTGTTTTTTAAATTCCAATACTTATTGCGGCAAATTTAAATTGAAATAATACATATTATACGTAACTTCAATCGCATTAGACGATATGATTACTCCGGTATAAGAACGTATTATGTTGTAGTAAGTACCTAAATGAATTCACTTGTACATATATCTAATTTGATTAATCTGTACGAATAAATAATATTGATGTGTTTGTTTTTAATAACGAAATAACAGTATTATACTAAATGCATATGAAAGTATATATGGCACTTGTATATTCCATAAAACAAACAGTCAATGTTTAAAATGTTTGTCTGTCAGTCTGATCTGTGCATTTGTTCCGGCTAATCTCTGAAACGTCTGCACCGATATTGATGGAATTTTCGCTGGCAGATAACTGATGCTATAAGGAGCAACGTAGACTATTTTTATTTTAGAAAAAAAAAACGGTGAAAAACAATTAATAGAGAAATGAGTAAAGAGATGAGAAAAGAGATAATATAGTAAAGTAGAGAAATAAGTTTTAAAATTTATACGAGACTTTTGTGAATTCGGATTATTCATGCGCACAAAATCGCCAAAGACAATTTTAAAATGAAGGTTTTTAGTTTCCTACAAATTAGGTGGTATTTTCTCTGTGGGCTCTAATTTTAAACCTTTTTATCACCTGGTCTTCAAATAAACTTAGTTTCAATATAACATTTTGATTGATTTCTTTTTTTTTCATATTGCCCTTGTCATATCCAGATAAATCGATATTTATATAATATTTATTTAATTTAACGTTGACACGGTTATTTTCATTTTTAATTCGAGCATATGCATAAAGTACATTTTTCCTTGTATTATATTTTTATGAATAATCGAGATCTTTCGGGAAAACACCGTAAGCGCCAATGTACTTTTTAGAGGAGAGTTTTTTTCAGTCTTAATTAAAAAGTATTTATGATATCTTCACAATTTTTTTTGACATTAACGAATTTGTTTCTGCTAAGATTCGAAATTATCAGGACTGTGTATATGTATGAGTGCGCTGATGCTAAAGTTGTTAAAAAATCATTTGACAGACTTAAAATTCGGATGACAATCAACTTTGTTTATTAATTTTGTTCATAGACAACTACAAATATGCTTATAGTGATATTGTAATTATTTTCTGGTCTTAATTTCTCCACTATACATCTTTTTTGGAAGTGAAAACTTCTACAGGCGTACTGGGCACTTTATTTTGCGGGTATCGAATGAGGCTGACCTGAAACGCTCGGCTATATAACGCTCGATCGGGTAAATTCGACCCGAGTCGGGTAAGGGACCAAGAGAATTATAGTCCACCAGTCACTGCTATACTCGCACAGCGAACGTTGCATGAGCAAGCGTGACGCATCAGTCGCATTCTGTAGCCACGATATGTGCCGTGCAAATATTTTATTTAATACGTTATATGTATTTTGTAATATTAACCTCGACTTCCGCGTCCATTATGTGTGTTCTAATTCCTGGAATAATATTGTGATTTTGGTGAAGGACACAACGTGATGAAATTATAGCATGGTGGTAAGAATTTCTTTAATTCCCGCCTGGTTAGTGGCCATTTTCATGTTGGAAATCTGCCGCGAAATACTTATAGGTGTGTCCTCCAGTTCCTCCACAGGCTTAGCGTGTTCACCATCTTTGCCCATATCAACTCTTAAGCCTAGGTCAGATTGTGACCATAACAGTGGGAAACTAAAGCGATGATAGCGCAGTGGTAGTGTGTACGACTTCGCGTCAAAGACGTGAGTTCAAATCCAACCACCTACAATAAGCTTAAGCTTTCGGTGAAGGAAAACATCGCGAGGAAACCATAGCATGGTGGTAGGACTTTTTCTGATGCCCGCCTGGCTAGCTACCGCTCTCAAGTTGAAAATCTATCGCCAACACCAATCGGTGTGTTTCGGCAGTTGCACTTGAGAGCCAGTTCCTCCACAGGTTTAACGTGTCTACCAACTTGGGCCGTATCGTCACTTTAGATCAGGTGAAATTAATTATAAAAAAAAAAAACTTCTAATTCGTGACAACGATGCACTGGATTCCTCGTGAGACGCCAAATGGATAGTACGATTCTGTGTGCAGGTGTGCGACTTTTTGCTGGATCGCTCGCTGGTGATAGTGGAGGAGCGTCAGTACGCGATGTCGTTTGAACTGGAGCCACGGGTGTCCCGGGGGTCAGGAGCTGGTCTTCCACACGGAACTCCTGCGTCTCCAGCTTCCTAGCGGCGGCGTCGCGCGTCCCTGGCAGCGCTCGCGCCACTCCGGCACGAACGCTAAAGGGGGAGCGCTATTTATGCTCAATACCTTTCTTACCAGACTCGATTGTAACACGATTAAATGGACCGTATATTTTGAAAGTGGTGTGAGTCTATTTTTGAGAAAAAATGAGCTATCACGTGGTTCATGCTTAATTTAATGTAATTTTTTTATATATAACTAGTCCGTGTTTAATTTCTCAAAAAAAAATATCCCATGTTTTGTACAACTTAAAATCGGTCGGTAAATAAAATTGCATTATCAACAAATATAGTAATCTTTACTCGATACAAAAGAAAATGGACTTACACCACTTTCAAAATAAACGGTCCAAATGTTGAAGTGTATTTACGTTTACTTCCGGACGCTGAAGGTTGGTGGATGGTTGGATCAAATATGGGTACGTGGCACAACCAATTACACGCGCTTCTCTTCGCATCCGGGACATTTGATCCAACCATCCACCAACGTCGGGTCAACCGTCAGCGGCCTATCAATTCTAAACGGAAGTGCAAAGTAGTATACACTTCGATATTTAATAATGGATTTTCGCAAAATAATGCCTTTTTCATCAATTATTATACCACCGCAATTTATCAAACGGTACTTGGCTGTACGGTGGCTGGCTGTGTGATCTACTTAAAGCATCAGCCAGAGATGTAAAAGGCCCTATGGTTTGCGTAAATATTTAAACTTGTTTTTTTCCTAAAAAAAAAGTGTATGTGTCGTGGGAAACTCGATTGGAAAGAAATTCCTTACACGTAATATAATATTGATTAACAAATACAAATAAACGAATTATCAGCGTCTGTGAGTAATTAAGTGAAACGCAGAGATAACTTATGAATTGAAGGAATTGTAGGAAATTTCGTATTTAATATTCCTTTTTCTAGTTGTAAAAATAAACATTTTATTGTACACCATTCAATTCATCTAATTGTATTACAATATATATAATACTCTACTAGTCTTGAACCAATAAGCTCGCACCTATGACTCGGCTCAGCCAATAGCGTATGCGCTATGGAGAACAGTCTACACTAAAGGGCAATTTAGAACGCACTAAAGGAAGGATTGTTACGGAAAAATCTTACATTTTGATTTGTCTAGCCGTACAGTGCGATTACCGTACAGTAAGCTTCGTATTTTTACGTATATTCATAGTGCTTTAACGTGAATATAAAATATGTTTGTTTATTTTATTTTTTCAAATATTCTAACCGTTTTTAACAGAGTCAAAAGTCCGAGCGGTAATTTTGAATACTATGGTTAAGACTTGGAATAGATAATACATTTAAATTATAGAAATATATAAATAATAAAAGTAAATTAAAAAATATATAAAAACTGACTAAAAACTTCAATATAAAATAACGCGCAAAAGTGTCTCGCTGCTTACTTCATGGCGTGTGCACAATAGTGCAAATAACATCTGACCAGAGAGTCTTCGGCGTGATCTTGATCTGTCATGTTGTGATACATCACGTACTATGTAGCTGAAGAGTATGTAGTGAAGTGAATTATGAATAATCACTCGGGACATGATATATTAGTTCCCACAAAAACTGCCAAGAGAGTCGCCATCTTGTTGAAGATAGTTTCATCTGCCCAAAATGCACAAATATTATCACTTGCAAATGGCAGTAATAGTCTCTAAAGAGCACTGAGTTGCCAAGAATAAAAAAGAATTTCTGTCCAAACGACATCTAACTTCATAAAATCTGTGAATTCCAATGTTATTTAGATGACTGAAAGAATATTAATTTGATCTTAATTAAACATACAAGGTTTAGTGGAATGTTGTTTGAAGAATGATTAATTGTATTACATTTAAAACAATTAATTCATGATAGATTAACCATATTGTCTTTGAATGCATTGCTTTGATCTTTTATAATGTAAAGCAAGATTAACGTTATAAATGTTAAGTATGAAGATGTTTGGATATAAGACTAAAGGAAGATTAAAAAATATATATGAATAGCTCAATAATAATATATGTATAAATTATATTATACATGAATAATGAGTGAATGAATGAGGTGTGAATGATTTGACAGCTGATCGAAAATATTTGTAGAGGAAGACATGATTTGCTGAATCTACTTACGTAAGATAGGGGATACAAAAAATCTTATTAAGATATTCAATTGCCAAAATTTTGTTTTAAACAAAAACGTCTCAATATATTATGCGTAGGTTAAATTTTGCATTCCACTTTAATACTAATGAACAAAGAACTTCTTAATTGTTAGGTAAAAATGTAAAATTAATTAAATGTGTATTAATTTTAAGAAACAATGCTCATTTTGCGTCTTATTTCCCTTACAATGAGCTTGTTACCTGTGAGTCTTTGATATTTAAATGTATTTCTTCCTACCTCTATTAGTGTGTAGCTTAGTGATAGATAGTGCTAAAATAACCAAAATATATATATTAAAAGCATCAAATAGACGGTTCAATAAATCGGTCTATATACAATAGTAACATATATTTCCATTTCATCATATCTACACTACAATTATATAGAAGTATAAGATCTTAATTACAAAAAACTACATTGTCACCTACTGATTTTATATTGTCATTGCAGACAATTGCTAGAGTGAAATCAAATTTAATCTTATAAATGTTAGTTAATAGAACAATTGTATTTTTCTAGGCCGAAATTATTTGTCAATTACATATATGTACGTATTGTAAACTGTTAAAACATATCACCGAAACATGAAGGATGAAGAACATAATTATTTTATTATTATGGTTAAAATACCCGAGTCAGGAAACGGTACTGAATAATCATGAAAATGTATATAATAAACCATAAACAAACAATGATGATGTAAGTTCAAATAAATTAGAACGAAAATTGCCAACGCAAACAACAGACATCATGTCGAGGCTAAAATAGAAATTGCGAAATAATCTATACTTATATCATATATTTGTACCAAATACTTGAATAGACACTATTTATGACCTTGACATATAGCTACTGACTTAAATTATGCAGCGACATGGCGGCAAAGATATTTTAAACATGGATCTCTGTAAAGCGTTTACAAGTCCAGATATAGCTAAAACTATTCTGTAAAATGGTTGTTACATATATTATTAACAGTTGTTAATGTTATTTCGACTGCTCTATACCTTATCGTATACATTTTCAAATCGTTTTATCTTGCTTGTTAGTTTATATATCGAGTTATGTACTGACGGTTTGGAGTTCTACAAGGGTTTATTCTGGGTACAAGACATATGAAGAAGTCAAGATATATTGTTAATAAATACTCAAGTTACTTACATTCCAGGCTCGTTAATTAAACCTTAGTTAAATTGAACTCTAAACGATGTAATTCTAAATGTTACAACAATTAAATTCGATTATAGTTGACTAAATATATAGTCGTGCGTTAGAGTTATAAAGACTTTTGTAAATAAGTGGCTGTTAATATATTATTATCTTGATGTAAATTTTTGACGTCTATATTGAAGGTACCTTTGTGAACGTTGTTAAGTGATCCCAAGTGAGAATAGATTCGCTCTTAAGTCTTTTCTATGCTCTTTTCTATGTCATTTAATGTTAGTGTTGTTTTGAATTCGGAAACCTTTTACATATGTAATAGATCGTTGACGTGGTTACTATAAGCTTGTGTAAAATCAATCACAAGCGTGTATCTTTACTATGTAGATATATATAAAAAAATGATTGTTAACTTATTTAATGCCTTTACATTATTCTAGTCGTAAGCAACCTATGGCTGTTATTACTAATTAAACAAATAATGCTTGTTTCAAAATATTAATGTTATATTGTATACATATGTAAAAAAACATACAAAAAAAAAAAAAAAATTCGGTGGTAACCCTGTTCAAATTTCATGCACGTTTTTAAAAGTTAACACTTTCGGAAGGCTGTCACTGTAGGTTAAATATACATGTAACATTTATAACACTCTTAGATAACAAACCTTGTGCCCTTATGTAAATTATCATTTATTTTGTATATTTTACAGTATATTGATATCATTAACCCTTAGCGAACGACTGTCACGAACGAAATTCAAATGAAATTCGGTTTTCTAATTAAAAGCCAGTATCTATATAAAAACCCGTTTGTGCGTCAGGAGTGATATTAGCTCCGTTCCACTTAGCGCTCACAACGCTCAAAACAGACCGTCAGTCGTCTTATGATAATGACCACGGTAGTTGCGGTTGCGGCGAAAAACGTCACTAAGCGATATTGTGGTAGGGCTTTTTCTGATGCCCGCCGCTGTGAACCCTCAAGTTGAAAATTTGCCGCAGAATACCAATGGGTGTGTTTCGGCAGTTGCACTTGAGAGCCAGTTCCTCCAAAGGTTTAGCGTGTCTACCAACTTGGGTCGTATCGTCACTTAAGATTATGTCAACACGCTAAGTCTTACCATAAATAAAAAATTTTCACTCACAGTAAGCTCACGTTTACTGGGAAATTTCTGCGACCCTATCAATATTACGTCACAAACGATAGACCCCCCCTAAATGATATATGGCAATGAATATCGCTACACAGTACTTTTAAATATTTATTGCTGGCAATAATAAAACTTTCAATAAATTTATAAATTATTTCTAAATTAATAAGTGTCTGTAAAAAAAAATTGTGTTCACAAAAAAAAAATTATAAGCTGCGATGTCAGGTTTTCTAAAACCCAAGAACCTGACATGTCGCAGTAAGCGACATCTTTTTTTTATGTTTGCTCTGCAAAGTGACTGCTCAGTACCTGATGTTAAGTACAGTACAGACCAAAAAAAACAGCAGCGACCATCGAGAGAATGAGAATCAATCGCCAATCGCTACTGTCACGCCGGTCTGCATCGCCTTCCCCCCAAAAATACGAGGGTTTTTTTGGATTGCCCCTAACGACTCATATGAGCGGGTGGCCCCATTCTCCATTGCACTTGAGTCAACGAACGTAACGATCGCAAGTGGAATAGGAAAACCGCGGTCGCGAGCATACGCATTGTGAGTGCCATGGAACGTAGTCATTATAAGAAATCAAGTACTTCTTAATTGCGTGCGTTACAATGTAGGGCGGTCGGGCAATTATTTCTTGATGCATTCTGAAAAACTCTTCTTGGAGTATTCAGCGAGGATACGTCGTATTTTTTTACAGTATTTTAATTACCTCACTTTTTGTATACGAGAAGTTCTGCAACGGATTTTAAACTAACTTCCCGATGAAGTAGATACTTAAAATTTGAACCGTAGCCCAGAACGGAATGACAATACATGAAAATGTGAAAAAATCATTTATTTGGTTTTTCGATAAAAAAAAATTGATCGATTATTACTAACTTCTCGCTAACTATATATTTAAATATACTTTAAATCTAGGTGACAGATGCACAGAATATATCAATATTTCATTCAAACTATTCTAAAAAAAAAACAGAAAATAATAGTTAAAAAAAAAGATGTGCAATGTTTTTATGACGGAATAAAAAGTATACAATATAAGATTGGAAACAAAAAACATAGGGCACGTGCAATGTATAACTATAAATATGCATCCCATGTTTTTCGTTTGTAATCTTTTATTTTCTACTTTTTTCATACGTTTATTAAAGTTTATTACCGTGATTTCCGGACGAATATTATTTCCTAGAAAGAGACTGGAAATAAAGCTAAATATGTTTAGAATCAGTCGATCTGCGGGACATTATTTTAGAGAAAGGCATTCGTTCGTTACGGGTTAGTACTAATTAAAATATAAACTGAAATAAATGATAGGAAAAAATATGCAATCGATCGTGTACCTGCGGCGCGTAAATTTACATATAATACCAAATAAGATGTTTGCATTCCAATAACGTCACGCCGCGCCGTTTGAAATCAAAACGCTTTTAAAAAATTTAAGCAATGTTTTAAAGTATTACATACATTGGAAATATTAAACCGAAAATTATATGGTTAAATTTACAAGTATATCTTTATTGATTGATTCATATTTGAAAATCTTATGAAATTTAAATAGTAAAGAAGTTTCGATATAAAACATCTCTTATGAATATCGATACAGACGAATAATTAATACGTATTATTGTTAAAATATAATCGATGAGCTATAATCAATCTACCTCTTCTTCGAGATTTAAAAATTATTTATCATACATTTCTAACTGTAGTAATGGGTATAATAAAGCTTAGTTCACATGTTAGGCCAATATAAGATGCACATGAATAAGTTAAGTAGAAATCAGCGGCTGTATAAGCGAAGTGTCACAGTCTAATTTTTCATACCGAATGAATAGCGAGATACAAAGTAGTTTTTTTTTATAGTTAAGGTTTAGCGTTATGACCATAAGCTCACCTGATCTTAAGTGAGGATACGGCTCAAGTTGGTAGACAGATTAACCTGTGGAGGAACTGGCTCTCAAATGCACACTGCCGGAACACACCTATTGGTATTTGGCGGCAAATTTCCAACTTGAGGGTGGTTGCTAGCCAGGCGGGCATTAGAAAAAGCCCTACCACCATGCTAAAGATTTATGTATATATCGAGCTGGGTATAGGTGGGACTCATCAGAATGACCACAAATACTGTCTAGAACAGCCCGTCATTCCTCTTTATTATCAGAATCAGAAGTTAGGTATGCTACCGCATTTCTCCTAGTCCGGATTCTAAATAGGTCTAAAGGCTTGATTCCCTGATGTACCAACTTATTTAGAGGTTATATGGTCTAAAATGTTTTTTCTGGTAAATTAAATTTTTTTAAAGTTTAGTTTCTTAACCTGAATCACAGTGCCTACTAAGAGTATAAATATAGGTTATTGAAGAATTGGATTACATATTTTCGTTGAAAATATCAATATACTAATATCGGTTAATTAGACCTGAAACGTTTTATTTATAAAAATATTTTCTGTTGAAATATCATTTGTGAAGTATTAACGATGACTTTATGACTAAGGCTGTTACTTTTCATATGATATGAAAATAAAATATCATAAATAATATGCATATTAATATTTATTAGTCATATAAATAAATGTATCCAAAACGTTTCAAGATATTTGGCTTTTGAAGTAATAATTTATATTTATAATATTAGTATAGAATCTAGTGTTAAGAAGCAATCCGCCAGTAATTAATATAACTGAACATAATCATCTCAACACATAGCAGGTTTTCATTTATAACATGTGAAATAACAGTGATAAGAAATTTATTTTACTGCTATATAATTGTGTTATATTAACTGTAATTATCGTATCCAATGTCTAATAGTGACAGTTCTATATGGTGGCCAGCACCTTTACTATGGGTCAACAAGTGAACTAAGCTCCAATATCCAAGTGTTGTCTATGTTCCGAACATGTATAATTATTTTTTCGATAATAGAGATACTACCTGTGTAAAATATATAAATAGTTGTGTGTAAATTAATTATATTATATTTCACCGCTATTAACGTATATGTAAATATTTTAATTACACATATCAATACCGTCAATGTGAAATTATAGTTAGGTGTCAATTAATTTTGCATGTACAGTGTCTTAAAAGTAACCCAAATTATAATAAATGTAAAAAAAAACTTTATCTACAAAACCAATGCATACTTATAACAAATGTTTATCCCTATCACTCACAAGTTAAAAGCTATAATTATATCTAACAGAGACATTATTTTGAAACCACATATGCTAAATTTTGTATTGTTTTAAATGTGATAAGTATAAACAGTTGTCTCGTCCTTTTTAAATAATTTCCTCGTTTGATACATGCTTCTTTAAATACTTGTGTAGATGAAAATAACCGCTATGCCAATAGTGATTTCAGCTGTTATGTTATTTTTCATAGTTATCACATAAACTGTTGTTGTTATTTTGTTATTTAGTGATATGTTTATTTGATGATGTGTTAAGACTACAAGTTATAGAAAGAGAAAAGTAATATTTACAACGTGTAGTCACGAGATATATATATATAAAAATTCGGATCATTCGTTATTTTTTATGACATAGGGCTCACTCTTTGACATACGTTAACGGTTGAATAACGCTTATTCGTACGTTGCGATAACACCGGTCGGTTTTTATTGTCATGCTAATTAATATTATAAATGACAATGTGAGTTTGTTTTAACTACGCGATCGATCATCATAGAATTTTGTATACACGTTATCTGAGCTATAGAGAAAAAACATATTATATAACTGTCATAAAAATTAAAAAAATAATAAGTTTGAACCGATGATAGCTCAGTGGTAGTGTGTACGACTTTGCGTCAAGGGACGGGAGTTCGAATCCAACCACCTACATTGAGCTTGAGCTTTCGGTGAAGGGAAACATTGTGAGATAACCATAGCATGGTGGTAGGGCGTCTTCTGATGCCCGCCTGGCTAGCTACCATCCTAAAGTTGTAAACCTGCTGCCAAATACCAATACGTGTGATCCGGCAGTTACATTTGAGAGCCAGTCCCTCCAATAAAGGCCGGCAACGCACTTGCGATTCCCCTAGAGTTGTGCGTGTCCATGGGCGGCGGTGATCACTTAAAATCAGCTGACACGCTTGCTTGATTGCTCTTTAATCTTAAAATAATCTGAAAATTTATTATAATTTTTTTCTTGCGGGGGAAATTGTACTTGTTTTGGTAATAGTTCGTGGACTGAAAAATATTAAGAAACGCTATTATATCTAATATAAATGAGAGTAACCGCATCACAATTTTCTCCGGTCCTTTTAAGAAATATCAAGTCCATTATGTAAAAAGTATTTTTAATACTTATTGAAGTGAAACTTCTGATCGAACAGCTTTGAAATTCTGACCCTTTTTTTATGACGCTCGTTTCAAAGCGACTGAAAGACCGAAAGATTGATATAACGATGTTTCACTGCTGTCATACGACCTTTTAAGCACACACCGTTTTTTTACAGTAAAGATAGTCGAGGTAAACCAATTTCTAAAAATTATTAATTTAATATTCACATTATATGGATGTTAAGTCTATTTTAATTCAAAACGCATTAACTGAAAATAAACCACGAGAGTATATTGATACCATTGTTATTACACCGTTTATATTACGTTATCGTGGTGATAAGAGATATTATAAACATAAAATACACAAACTATGCTTTATATTTGCCCCGCATATCACGTTGACGTTTGCATATACAAGTAATTAAACAAATGAGGTCATTACTGCAAATTAAACGACTAATTTAGGAATATTAAAATAGACTTGATTAAGCGATGATAGCTCAGTGGTAGCGTGTACGGACACCCCGAAAGCCCGACGGAGCTATAATCTATATTAATATAAATTATAGCAAGGTATATTACGGTATATTTTTATAGTAATCGACGAATGACCACAGACGCAGCTATAATGTATGCTTTTATTACGTCACCAAAATATGTCGACAGATATAGCACGATATATTTTGGTATAGTAAGACATATTAACGTATATTTTGATATGTTTCAAGTTCAAAAGGTGTAATTTTTCGTATGTCATTTATTTGCGCTGTGAACATAACTAGTTACAGCCATCGAAATAAAACTAATTTAAACGGATTTTATCGCTGTTATTTATTAATTTTGATCCCGACGTTTCGAAAGCTTTTCAGCCTTCGTGGTCACGGGGCGGACTGAGGTTGTAGGTTGTCCAGAAAAGTTCATGTTACTGTAAAATCCGTTTAAATTAGTTTTATTTCGATGAATAATATTCGCGTAACCATAAGAAATCATTAAATAGTTACATCCATTATACAATATCTAAAATTTCCTTTATTAAGAATGTAGCATAAATACGTGCTCATGTAACGAAGGTCGCAGAGTTAATGGATGCAAAAATATATAATATTACAGCATAGCCAGATCTATGGCAGCTTGCTATACCGTAATATATGGTTTACTATATTCATATATATTATATCTCCGTCTGTTGTGGACTTAACGTGTAAACGCATTACCTAGGAACGTGTTAAGTGTAACGACTTAAACGGGTGTCAAAAAGCACCCACACTACGGCGACATTTCGTTAGCGTAGTAAAGAAAAACAAACAAACTCACATTTGCGTTTATAAAATCACGCAGCGTGTCCAAAATGGTGTATGTTACAATGGTTTTAGTTGAACGAAATAGGGTTTTTATATCAGATTCATAGAAAACATGTATAGGTGGAAGTGATGATAGGTCAGATGTGGAGTAGGGACGCCGTGTCAAGAGTCGTGAATTCGAATCCACCCACAATGCGCTTAAGCTTTTGGTGAATGCAAATATCTTGAGGAAACGATAGTATGGTAGTAGGACTTTTTCTAATCACCGCCTGGCTAGCTACCACCCTCAAGTTCAAATCTACCGTCAAATACCAATAGGTGTATTCCGGCAGGTGCACTTGAAAGCCAGTTCCTCCACAAGTTTATCATGTCTACCAACATGGACCGTACCGTCACTTAAGATCAGGTGAGATTATGGCCATTAACGCAAAATTTATTATAAATAATGATAAGCAATTCTTATTTAACGCGAACCTTGTGAAATAAATGCTCTATCGCTGAAATTAAAACTTGTTTAGACACGATGAACTATTTTGTGGCTATTGAATGCGGCTGAGATGAAACGCCCGGCTAGTGACGCTCTTTCCGGTGAATTTGGCTCGACCTGGATAAGGGAGTCATATAGTATAGGGCTTATTTTCATTGGTCGATAAATTAGTTGTCATACCGAATGTAGGGGAGTCCCCGCATACAGACTACCGACTAATGAAAGTAATATATTTGACAATCGGAGATGCATACTTTTTAAACTTTCGCGTATTGTATGCATTATAATATAGATATTAAATACGGGGTCTAAAACGCGACTTACTTTTTCATTGGAATCCAGTGGTAGGACGACTCAAGCATCAGATGCGGTCGATACATGTATCATCAGATATAGTGACTGTAGTGTGCCGGAACATCATTGGTGATAATCAAATGAGGGTAGTGACTGGAAACTGCCCTCCGTGACCAAGACACCGCAACACTACAGTCCGCTCGTGACCACGGCGTGTGTAACCAGGCGCCGAAACGTCGAGCAATTATTAAATAGTAAGTCGCGTCTTAAACCCGTATTTAATATCTATATTATAATACGGATATTCACCGCACACGGCCTGACATCCAATGGAATTTATCCGTGGATGTGCACGTACTCGGTTTACTCTATTACTCGGGTATAACGTCTACCAGTTCCACTCTTTCAAAATAAATGCGCGGTTAATATCTATCAAACCGCAAGCAGGCCCTATCGACGAATGAAACGCTTATCGCATGCGGTCCCTATGGCATCCGATAACAGAGCTCTCCCGCACCCGGAATGCGGCCTGTAAGGACCAATGAAAATGTGCCCCAAGGTGTCACTGCTTTTCTCGCTCGACGAGCGGTACATGAGAGAGCGTGACGCATCAGTCGCATTCAGTATCGATATAAACACGGTTTGTGCCGTGCCACAATACGTTTTATTTAATACGTTATAGTTGTATTCGTAACTTAACCTCGATTTGATGAAATTGCACTTTTATTATATGGTTTTAATTAAGCACGTATTCTTTGTATTTTAATTATGTTTCCTTACAGACACTTTTTGTCGTATGTAAATTAATTTCTTGTTGTATCTAACAAAATAAAATTGTTATTGTAAAATTTACACGCAGGCGTTTTATTTATTTTTTTCTCTCTCCGTTGGCAAAGTGAATCTGTTGTGCGTCGTTTGATATGGCATTTTTCGAATCCTCTGATAGATCGGCCCATTTTTCTTTGGGTAAAAAGACACTTGCCTAAAAAGCAGACATAACGTAATGAATGCCGTAGGAATCCGCGGATGCAAGCGATGCAGAATCGGTCACTAGAAAAGACAAGCATGTCTAGAATTTGTATCAGGACACTACCGTCTACTTCAGTACTAA
Organism: Actias luna; assembly: GCA_039707435.1. Lineage (NCBI taxonomy): Eukaryota > Metazoa > Arthropoda > Insecta > Lepidoptera > Saturniidae > Actias > Actias luna. Next base: position 1,797,159 of record JAZHAC010000019.1, on the reverse strand, counting down.
AGTAGACCATTAACCGCCCATGACCTTAAACTAATGTACATGTACCATCTCAAACATCATCTTCACTAAACAGCAGACGAGTTTGTCACCGTAACGTTGAACCTATAAATTGAGAAAAACCTAGCATATCAGAAGTCACGAGAAGCACATTCAAATTACCCCTTAGAAGACACTACGATAAACCACGTTTCTCATTACCGGAAACAGGAACTACTTCCGAACAACTTTCAAACGACGCCGCTCACTAAGGCATCGTGGTGAGACCATAGCAAGGTGGTATGGCTTTTTCTAACACCCGCCTGGCTAGCTACCACCCCCAAGTTGAAAATATACCACACACACATATAGGTGTGTTCCGGCATTCAAACTTGAGAGCCAGTTACAACACAAGGCTTAGCGTGGCTCCATCAAAGGCCTCATTGTCACTTACCACCAGTTGAGATTGTATCCATTGCCCTAAACCGATACAGATGAGATCTATTCTAACATTCTTACCTCTGCTTACCTTTTAATCCATAGAAGCATAGAAGCATAGAAAAAATCTCGATTGGTTCCAACGTCTTGAAAAAACTAGATAACACTTCTGGGAGCGATGAACTTTAGAATACATCTCCGAGTTATAACAGAGCTAATTGGCAGTTTTTGTTATCGTTAAGGTTTAGCGTTATGGCCATAATCTCACTTGATCTTAAGTGATGATACGACCCAAGTTGGTAGACACGCTAAACCTGTGGAGGAACTGGCTTTCAAGTGCAGCTGCCGGAACACACCTATTGATATTTGGCGGCAGTTTTTCAACTTGAGGGTGGTTCCTAGCCCGGAGGGCATTAGGAAAAGCCCTACCACTATGCTATGGTTTCCTCACGATGTTTTCCTTCACCGAAAGCTGAAGCTCATTGTAAGTGGTTGGATTCGAACTCACGACCCATGACGCGAAGTCGTACACACTACCACTGAGCTATATTACCTCAGGTTTTAATGATACTAACTTCTAGCTATCCATGGATGCACCGTGAGGGTTCGGGGTCCATCGTGTAGGGGGATGTAAGCTGTTCCTGAGAATTATGACACGGATATGCGTTTGACGAGCTCGTGTTTCTCTCCCTGCCCAGACAAATGGAGTAAGAGTCTGCTAGCGGAGCTTAAGAGGCACGTTCTAGTATAGAAGGAGAAGAAAGCTTAGATTTAATCCAGATGGATTCGAACTCATGTCCATTAAGGTTACGTCTGTACACACTACCAACTGAGTCAAAACCGCGTACACAATTATCGTTCACTACGTGAAGCGTCTGTCTATCTTTAGCCCAATGGTAGTGTGTAGGAAGGCCGCGTCATGGGACGTGAGTTCGAATCCTACCACCTACAATGAGCTTGAGCTTTCGGTGAAAGGAAAACATCGTAAGGAAACCATAGCATAGTGGTAGGGTTTTTTCTGATGCCCGTAGCAATAGCTACCACCGTCAAGTTGAAAATCTGCCGCTAAATACCAATAGGTGTGTTCCGGCAGTTGCACTTGAGAGCTAGTCCCTCTCTTAAGGCCGGGAAAGCACCTGCGATTCCTCTGGTGATGTGGGTGTCCATGGGCGGCGGGGATCACTTACCATCAGGTGACACACTTACTCGTTTGCCCCCTTTACCATAAAACAAATCTAACGTTGTCTATTTCACATCGATTTATATAAAAAACAAGTTCACTATATTAGTGTATATTCAAAATACATGGATGACGTTATCCGGGTACTTTTTCCATTATTATGTTTATTTTAAGATATGTCTTTGGATATGAATCACATTTTCACTAAACACATTTTACGATATTACACAACAAATTAGATACCAAAATAAAAGGGTAATTAATTAAAAAATCTCGAGTATAATTAATCATTTTACTAGAAACATATTTTTTTTTACAAAATCACATGCTTACGAAAATAAACTAAAAACTAAAAAGAGAATTTCATCCAAACCGCTATAGCCTTTTCTATCTATATATATATATATATATATATAGATAAAATAGAAAGATAGATAGATAGAAAAGGCTATAGAGCGGTTTGGATGAAATTCTCTTTTTAGACAGATTATTACACAGGTACAGTTTCCATTCCAGCTTCCGATTTCGCTTCCTCGGACTCTTTGAGTAAAGGCGTTTTCCCGCACAGTCTTACGTCTTCGGTAAACGCAATAACACCGACGAATATCCCTGATATGACCAACCACAAACCGGCCATGTAAAAGGTCAGGTCCCAGGACTGAGTTACATCGTACAGCAAGCCTGGAATAGTTTGACAGTGGAAAATCCAATAGCGCTCGCCTCATAATCACATTTTTCCTTTTGCTTATTTAATAACAATTAAACCACATCGAATCAGACCGTGAAAAGTAACAGGTTTCTATTCCTAATTATACTGAAGCGTAACAAAAAAAAAAGACTCGATTAGTAAAGTATTTCGGTCGTTATCGTGTTAACATACAGGATCCGCACATACAGACACACGGACACGTACAAGACAGAAATTTTGAAGTCTTTTAACTAGTTTAAATAACAAAAATGGCATCAAAAATATCATGAGTGTTAAAAATAGTGTTCTTTCTTGATATGTGTATGTGTATATATTATTTTACAAGTGCAATATATGATAAATAGAGACATTTTAAGTTTGAATATGTAGTTGTAATGCGTGAAGTGACAGTAGTACACAGCTCAACGCTCAACGCAAACATAATATGATGTTACGTACATACGTACGAAGTGATTATTCATATAACCAAACAGAAATGTAATTAAAAATTTTTTAAAGCACAGGTATCTGGTGGTGGATTTTCAACTTGAGAGTGGTAGCTAGCGAGACGGGTATAAGAAAAAGCCGTACTAAGTTTATGGTTCCATAACGATGTTTTCCTTTTTTTTTTATACTTAAGGTTTAGCGTTATGGCCATGATCTCACCTGATCTTAAGTGACGATACGGCCCAAGTTGGTAGACACGCTAAACCTGTGGAGGAACTGGCTCTCAAGTGCTGCTGCCGGAACACACCTATTGGTTTTTATCGGCAGGTTCTCAACTAGAGGGTGGTAGCTATGGCGGCGGGCATTAGAAAAAGCCCTACCACCATGCTATGGTTTCCTCACGATGTTTTCCTTCACCGAAAGCTCAAGCTCATTGTAGGTGCTTGGGTTCGAACCCACGTCCCTTGACGCGAAGTCGTGCGCACTACCACTGAGCTATCATCGCTTCCTTCCTTAAATGCTCAACCTTTACGTCCATTGACGCTTCAAATGTGTAAAAAATAATCAATATTAATCACATACCTCCTATCGGTGGTCCCACCAAATGCCCTATACCCTGGCTCAATAATATCAGTCCGTATGCAATAGTGAAATGGTCAACCGGCATTAATTCCATCAATATCGCCGGAGTATATGAGTAGGAGCTCGCGAAAGATAGGCCAAAGATGGCTGAGACAACCGCCAGTGCCCAGTAGCTGGTAATACAGAGAGGGTAGCACGCAACAGAGAGGCCACAGACGATGAGACACCCTGCGTAGGTTTTGGTCACGTTGATCCATGGCTGGTCACCCGCCCAACCGAGGGCTACCTAAACAAGTCGTTGAAAACTTTTACCAACTATCACAACACACACCGTAGCCATCAGAGCCAAGTTCGATTGTTCGCATAACAGATTGCAAAAATGTATGGCCATCCTATACATAATGATTTCTTAGGATTACGCGAATATTATTCATTGAAATAAAACTAATTTAAACGGATTTTATCGCGGTTATTTATTAAATTTTGATCCCGACGTTTCGAAAGCCTTCGTGGTTACGGGGCGGACTGAAAAGCTTTCGAAACGTCGGGATCAAAATTTAATAAATAACCGCGATAAAATCCGTTTAAATTAGTTTTATTTCAACATCCTATACTTTTTTAAGATAGTAGACCCGCTACGCCTAATGGAGGGACTGGCTCTTAAGAGCAAGTGCCCTTTGTTCTCTATCAATTTGCATGTCTTGCCTCAATTATAATTTTTACTGTTGCACTGACCACTGACAGTTCTAAATATATAAATAAATTGAAACAATCCTATAGCTATTTGGCGGCTGATTTTCAACTTGATGGCTGTAGTGAACCAGGTGGGCATTAGAAAAACCCATCATGCTGTGGTTTTATTACAATCGTTTCCTTCACCAAAAGCTCAGGCTCATTACAAGGATTCGAACCTATGTCCTTTGACTTGGCATTCGTCCACACCACCAACTAAACCATCATCGCTTTTGTCACGATAACGTAGGAAAAGACATCTTGGCTAGAGACTTAGATGTAACAGATGCTGTAATGATACGTTAAGGTGTATCGCATTCCAAGGTCTTAAGTATTTGTATCCGACCAGGTCGCGAACCCCCATACACATGGTTATACAGTTCACAACTGCTTTGTTCTGTCACGTTGCGAGATCAAGCAGAGTACATCTTGTTGCAGGCATAAAAGTAATGGCTCCTGATAGTTCTAATGAATCGAATTCACCATCGTTTTTTGATTCTACTTTACGTACCACGTACCAAGTGACGTCACTTTGTACTGCTTCTATATATCATTCAACTTAAAGTTTCAAGTCAAACAATTCACTTTCTATGCCCATTCCTAGTGTGAACGTGCTGTATATCATGAACAGATCCAAATTATACACTGATACAATCGACGCGTTCATTTTCTGAACCACATCCCTAATATAGGCAAATGAAAACGTCATCGTAATCCAAACAGTTATAACGTAGGCGTATAACCTAGAGTCGCTTTATGTAAGTCGTTTCCTAGTGCGAATATTCCAAGTGTTTATAATAAAAAGACCTAACCGATGTGTTCCGATAGATAAGCCCAATAAAATCGTTACGAACGCAATAAAAAGCAGAGAACTTCGGAATTCAAACTGTTCTGATAGACTTAAGCTTACACTGCTGCTTATTACAGGTGAAAATATACCCTTAAAAGCATCAAAGTAGAAAAAACATGAGTATTATCCATATAGATACTTACAATCCCAATACTGCTGGCAACACCAATAATACTGATCATCGTAGCACCACCCTCGATTTTCATTTCGGTCATGTAAGACTTCAGAAAGAAATAGGGAACGACGAACCAAATGGATAAGATTAAGGAGGATAAATTGAACATCAAAAAGTGGAACTCAGTGAACATTCTAAAGTCGAAGGTAGTCTTCAGCGTTTGCAAGAAGTGACTACACCATTTCTGTAAGAAAAAAAAATATATATTTGAGAATAATAAAATTGCCTAAGGTTTAGCCTTTTATATTATCGACACTTTTGCCAACTTTCTGTATTATTTGATCCGACTTTTGATATTAGGAGACAAACTAAATGAAGACAATAGACGTGTTAAACCTATTGGAAGAATTGACTCTCCAATGTAATCGATAGAACATACCTTTAAGTATTTGGCGACGGATTTTCAATTCGGAGGTGCCAATTAATTAGCCAGGGCATTATAAAATATCCTACCAGTATGCTATAGTTACAGCTATTGCAGGATACAAACTCACGATCATCAAAGCGGTGTCCGTACGGGCCATTATAACAATTATACTAATACAAAGGAACAATAAAATAAAAATATTGGTATGAGTTTGAAATTAAATCCCTGCAGACATTCTAAATATAGACAACTATGCTAATATTTTAAAACATGTACATATAATTATATTTCTTAAATGAAATTCAAAATTAGTTAACATTAATTTAGTGGAATTCTTTAACATAATATCTAAAGATTGAAAGACATAGTTTAATACTAAAATTACTTACCATGCCACCATCAGATTCCGACTCGATGGACCACGTTGAGTTCCTATACATGTCGGGCAAAGACGAAGCTCTAAGTCTGTATCTTGGGATGGTCATCATAGCACCACGGTGCATCATCGTGTTCCTATATAACGGCATATCTCGAAGGTAATGGTGGTCTTTGGAAATTTGCCGGAACCAATTTTGGACAGCTGGTATTACAGCCACCGGTTTGTCTTTAACTTTAGCATCATGATTCGAATTAGGTTTATGGCTAGAATGCTTAGTTTTGTTCTTGTCTTTTTTTAAATCATTATTCCCATCTGCCTGCTTAGCATTTGTTGTCGAATGGTGTTTAGTAATTTTAACCTCAATGTCGACTGGTAGTTGCGCTGGTTCATTAGAATTATTTTTCGGTGGAATTTCTACATTCAAATTTGATTCTGAACGACTTCGAGTTATCAAATCCGGATAGTTTTGTAATATTATATTGTATAGACGCTTGTTCTCCATTAACTTCTCTATAACTTCTGGTGGAACCTGTAAGTAATTTTCTTTAAATTAATAAGGAAAAACGTTTTATGTATTAGTTTTGTATTAACTTAATTCTTCACCTTTTCGTTTTGTTGGACAAAAGTCGGTAAATGGATAGCGGAATGCATTCGCTTATAGGACTGATCAGCATTCATCTGTGTTGTTTCGTCTAATTCTTTAGCTTCAGCTATATTGGATACTAATGTAGCCAATATAAATTCTGGACTCTGACCACTTTTTAATAACGCTTTCAATTCTTCTTCACTAAGGTAAACTGACTCGCCAGCCACAGATCTCGAAGAAACAGAGCCAGCACTCGAAGATTTCCTTGATCTAGCTTTTGATAAACATCTTTGCCTTTTCTGCTTAATTTCCAACCATTCAGGATTCCTCATTAAGGCTCCACAAACACACATATTTAATAAAGTACATGCTAATAACACTATAGTGTTTCTCCAGTCATATTCTCGCAATAAATAATTTGTCAACGGAGAATAGATCAATGTACCGAAACCAATACCACAAGAAGCTAAAGACACTGCTAGATTTCTTCTCTTGTCGAACCAAAACGCAACAGAGACCACAGCAGTAACATACATAATTCCCATTGCTAAACCGCTGATGAAGCCAAACGTTAAAGAAAGCATTGCAATTGAGTTGCTAACAGCTGCTAACAGGAATCCAATTGTTGACAATATTCCAGCTATAATTGTCATAATTCTACATCCATACCGATCTACTAAAGCACTCATAATAGGTCCGGCGAGTAAAGGTGTAGCGATGAAAAGACTCCCGATAATTACGGTTTCCGATTGAGAGGTCTCAAAGTAGCGTGTAAATTCTTCATGAAGTAGACCGAAGGAAAATGCCAAACCATCAGCACAGGCTGATACAAGAAACGCTGAAGCTACCACTACCCAACCCCATCCACCATCAGGAATCGGCGGCAGTTTCAGTTCAACCGATTCCTCGGAGCATATGCTATCATTATCTAGCCCTTCGAATTTCACTCTCTCTATAGGTGACTCTCTTCCATCTTCTTTATAATATTGTACAGCGATTTCATTATTTACTTCGGGACTATTCGAGTTAACCCTGTTTTCGCGTTGAACCGTATTATCAACACCATTCTCTTTTACATTTGAAGAATCTTCATTGTTTTTATCAGGTTCATTTGTCTCGGTCATAATTGTTGTTTTCTTCTTTAAATCATGTATAAGTTAACTGTAATTTTAACCTGAAAACAAGGTGTTGATTTTATTTTTAATTGCTAACGGTATGAAAACATAACAGGTAAGCACATTTTATAACGTCTGTAAGACTTCCAAGTTAAAAATTAGCGGTTTGTCTCGGCAGCTGCATATGGAAACCATGTATACAATTTTGGTATACTCCATCATTTACATCAATTTATGGATAAGCGTAAAAATCTTAAAAGAATGAAAAAGTGAAAGAATTTGAACACTTCATTAAAAAAGGGGCATTTAAGGTTATAGATTTTTCTACTTGAGTGTGGTAAGTAGCCAGGCGGGCGTTAAAAGTCCTGCCACTATGCTATGGTCTCATGACGATGTTTTTCTTCATCGAAAGCTCAAGATCATTGCAGATGGATTTGAAGTCGCGTCCCTTCAACAATCAACAAACAACTTATCGAATGGTACTATTACAATCTCATAAAATATAAAAAAAAAATCAATGAATAAGTTGTAAATCTTGTTTTATTTTGGAACAATAATAATATTTGGGATATGAGCTATCAAATGGAGTTTATTCGGGAAGAATATGTTAATAGTTAATATGTATTTAAATAATTAATTCTATATAATACAATGCAGTGATTGTGAACGAGTAGAGTGAACTATAATAAACAGGGACATAGAATTTGAGTTGTAGCCAAAATCCCGTAAACAATTCTAACACGAAAGCGGCCATCTTGTTAGACAGTTGTATGAAACTTTTATGAAATTATTAAAATATTTTATCCACGTGACATTGATAAAATTGACATGACCATTAAATACATATGGCAAAAGATGTAGATTGCTCAGTCATGAACAAGCAACAGATTCCACATCTAAATTAGATAAATTTAAGTTTTAGACACATTGTTAATAATATTGGGTTTTGTGGGATTCTTAACTTCCACATTTTTAATCGACGAACCCTGATAAGTTTAAAGGTAAATAGTAAAATAATATTTCCCGGTCACTGTCATGTTTATTTTAGATATAGGTAAGTTATATTTGATTATCAATTTGCGTCTCGTATTTCCAAGGAATCATATTATATTTACTTTGCGTAATGATTTCCGTCACGATATGTATTAAAAAAAAAATTGTGTGTTCGTTATACTTATTAATAACTATTTTGTATACTTTATAGATTTAGCGTTTGAATACCTCACATGGTGTTATGTGACGATGTGACCCAAGATGATAGACACGCTAAGCCTAGTGGAGGCGTATTTTCCGGCAGATTTTTAACTTCGTCCCACGTTTGATTTTAATCAGGACGGTTAACTATATAATCCTTGATCACAGCTTGGTGGTAGAGTATTGCCCTACCGGTCAGCGACCACCCTCAAGTTTAAGCTGCCGCAAAATGAAGGTTTACTATGGGACTTTCTGTTCCGGTATAGTGAACGAGAAGCAGTCATTTCCGTCAAGGGCAGGAACAGGGCTGTAACACTCTTGATGTTGCAGCAGTCCACAAACCACGGTAACGATTTACCATCAGATGAGCAGTCTGCCTGTTTCCTGGTTATTATTATAAAAACCTTTCGTCTTAGGTGATAAAAAGTGTTATATGTAACCTACATTAACTAACTGTACTTGGGACTTCGAAAATTATTGAACTAATTTATAGTTTATGTTACTCATATTCTAATAGGGAAGGAATTTTTGAAACCGGTCTAGTAGTATACCAATCTTTCCTCTTCATAATATTGGCGCCGCTACTACTAGAATCCGTTCTCGGTGGGTGTCTTCGTTGTGAAAGTAATATCCATGACGAAATTCAAGCCAATAGGTATTGATGTTTTAGAAATATCGTTACAACTGAAACAGTGAGTGGTAAGTTGTGACTGGTAAGCGGTATATATATACTTATAATACTTATATACGACCTAATAAACAGCGGACAGGCAGACAGAATTTTAACAATATCTATCGATTACAGATAATATATATGTGTTGCCAGACGAGTACATATTAAATGCAGATAAAACCGCGGGACGGCGTTGTTATAATAATAATAAAAACGTTTAAAATAAGTTCCCATTCCATCGCCATTTGACAAGCGATCAATTGAGTATCAGAATCAATTGTTGTTACATCTAAATGCAACGGACTGAATTTTTTGCAATTTTTAGGACGAAGTTCCTTATGGGACGTCGCGGAGGGGTACCGTAGCCGGCAAAAAACGTCCGTAACGTTAGCAGCGTAAGATTTTTATGTATAGTCTATGTATGTTGGCTATACAGTGTCTAATGTATAGTCTACGTGAGTACTGTTATTATTATATATATTTATAAATCAACGCAAACAAAATAAAAATGTAAAGATAATTTTCTAAAGTAGTTTTTTTTTTATCGATAGAAAAATCTTAATATAAAATGTATACCCGAATAGTTATTTTCTTTATACCTCGAATAGAACTTGAAATTAATATTTTTATAAAAAGGAACTTTGTTCCTATCTGGTGTCCCACGACACAAATAGCTTCTTTTTTTTTTTTTGTTAATTAAGCTAACAAAAAATCCACTTCACATGTTATGATATGTACATATATCTCTCTATGATCTATGATATGTATATATATCTATATGTTATATGTATTTTGAAGTTCGATCGTTTTGTCCTAACGTTCAAAGGGAGTCGTTTATTACTAAATGTTAACTTCGAATATTACACAGTTTATTTTTATAGTTAATGTTAGCGTTATGGTCATAATCTCACCATTGTTTTTTTTGTTTATTTAATACTTAAACCACATCGAATCGAAAGTAATAGGGTTCTATTCCTAATTATACTGAAGTGTAAGAAAAAAAAGACTCGATTAGTAAAGTATTTCGGTCGTTATCGTGATAACATACAGGATCCGCACATACAGTCACACGGACGTCCAAGACAGAACTTTTTTAAATACTTTTTTTTAACTAGTTTAAATAACAAAAATGGCATCAAAAATATCAAAAGTGTTAAAATATGTGTTTTTTCTTGATATGTGTATGTTTATAATATTTTAAAAGTGCAATTAGTAGAGTGCTTGGGGAGTTTGACCTCGGACTCCAATTACTGTCAATGTATTAATGTGAGACCTTCTGCATTATGTTTTATACATAAATTACTAAAAAGTTTACCAATTTTTTTTCGTTGCTTTTTTGTTTTTCTTAATTTGACACTAATTTCAAGAAATTGTCAATTTTTCCATATTAAATCAAAATATTTTTATAAAATATTCATAATTTAAGTGAAATACATTTTAGAAAACATCTTTCATAGATACCAGATAGTCAAAAAGTGTGAAATTATGTTTTATCTTCCAATTATTAAGAGTATTTTTAGGAACTTTTTGTTGAAACATACATTTTTCTGTATTGCAGAATTTAAATGAACCATGGAAGATTCAACTCACAATGAAAATGATGATACAATCGTTTGTATTATTTGTGATAAATTGGGTTCTGGTTCAGGCTGTAGCACAGATTTAGGAGATGTAATAAAAATTACCAGAGGAGTCGCAACTTTGAGAGCTGCTTCAAATGAGCGACAAGATGGCTTAATTAGATTTTTAGAATCTCAGTTTGTATATGCTCATGCAATATGCAGACAGAAATATATTAATAAAAAATATATTGAGATTCAAAAAAAGCAGGCAAAAGAAGATTCTGCTCAGTCTCCACCTAAAAAGAAACTGCGAAGTAGTATCTCCATAAATTTCGACTGGGAAAAAAATTGTTTAATTTGCGGTATGGAAGCAAATGAGTCGAAAGAGAAAAAAAAAATAAAAGTCAGCGCCAAAAAATTGCATACGTCAATAGTACGTCTTTCAAGGAAAATTTAATTAGTTTTAGAAAAATGCAAGAATTTACATGGCGCTGCTGAAGTATTTAAAAATATTGATGCAGATCCTGACAGAATTTTTGAAGCTGGCGTTGCATGTATTTTGGAATTATACAGTGCTCCCAAAAAAGTTAAAGATTTGAATATATTGAGGTTTAATTCTTTTCTAAAGGGCACAGCCAAAAAAACGGGTGTTCAATTGGCATCTCTACCACCTACGTCTGATGCAGCGTTTGAACATTTGAAAAGAGTATATTTACAAGTGCAGATATGGTTAGGTAATAATATTTCTGTTGAAAATTGGGGTTGGAGGTACGTTTCTGATAAACTTGAACCAATACTGATGAAACAATCGCCAGCTCCAGATAATTTACTTAAAATGCTATTTTGTAATTGTAAAAAAGGATGTGGTAATGCTTGCGGATGTCGAAAAAGTGGCTTATACTGCACTTCAGCGTGTTCACAGTGCAATGGTGATAGTTGTTTTAATGCATCTCCTGTCTTAAAAATAAGTGAAGTAGAAGAAAGTGACGAAAACGGAATAATTGAAGTTTAATCATTTTTAAGCATGTATGAGAGGCGAACTAAATAAATATTTTTTATAAACTTTTTTTTTTACACTTATTGTTTCATACTATTACTTTTTAATATTATATGATAGAAATGTATTTATAACACGATTTTGACACTACATTACTTAGTTAAGCTCGTAATGTCTTATATTATATGCCTTAATTTATTTATTTTATTATTAAATAAAAAGCAACGATTTTTAATTGGTAAACATTTTAATATACCTTATCAACAATACAATCCAACAGGACTCATAATAATTCGTTAACGGTAATTGGATTCCGAGCTTTTTCAATTCTAGATGCTTAAGGCACTCTACTAAATATATGATAGAGACAGTTTAATTTGAAAAGTCAGTTGTTTTGCGTGAAGTGAGAGTAGACCCGCAGGTAAATGCAATTACATTTTTGAAAATTTAGATTTCTACTTCTTCTTTTTTGTTCTTGGCAACTCATTCCTCTTTAGAAACTATTACCACAATTTTTAAGTGATAAGATTTGGGCATTTCAGTTAGATGAAACTATCTTCAACACAATCGTGACTCTCTTGTTGACGCTCTCTTGGGAGATTTTGTGACAACTAACATATCATGTTCCGAATGATTATTCATAGTCACTTCACTTATGTTCTTTAGCTACACTACATCACGTAATATATAATATATCTTATACAATTCAGGGCTAGATATCTAAGAATCAAAATAAAAATGAAGTTCTCGCCACAGACTCCACATAACGTGTTGTCCTCTACCTGTTAACCGTCCATTAAGGTAAACATCCTTTGTTTTACTAACAGTAAATACAACGGTGCATGTATATACGTCAGTATTCTTTTTTATCCTAGCTCGGCAAAATGACTGTAATTCACCTAATGGTGTGTGGTGTGTAGTGACGTCATGGCCATAATCGCACCTGATCTTAAGTGACGATACGGCCCAAGTTGGTAGACACGCTAAACCTTTGGAGGAACTGGCTCTCAAGTGCAGTTGCCGGAACACACCTGTTGGTATTTGGCGGCAGGTTTTCAACTTGAGGGTGGTAGCTAGTCAGGCGGGCATTAGAAAAAGCCCTATCACCATGTTACAGTACAGACCAATAACAGTAGTGTCTCCCGTAGGGGAAAATGTCCTGCGTCAGTCGCAACTGTCTTGCCGGCCTACTAAATATCTCTTCACGCCTCGTTTAGAAAGAAAAAAAAATCATTTAATGCTAATAAATGACATGGAAACAACAAAAGAGACTATAAATAAAAACAAAAAAAATATACGCAAAAGAAAAGCCCAAATTCCCGTGTTATTTAAATGGGAAATGTATTATGATTTGGGCACAGGTTAATATGAATATTAATGGTATATTCGGAAAATTTAGGGAGCCTTTGAAGAAATATAAAATTGGGATTAACGGTCATCCCAATGTGTATACGCATATTAACATGTGAAGAAATCAGTAATCAGTATAGAATCCATTCAAATAAAACTAATTTAAACGGATTTTATCGCGGTTATTAAACGGCAAGTACCGTGACCACGAAGACTGAAAAGCTTTCGAAACGTCGGGATCAAAATCAATAAATAACCGCGAGAAAATCCGTTTAAATTAGTTTTATTTCAATTAATAATATTCGCGTAATGATAAGAAGTCAGTTATAGAATCGTTAGTACTGTTGTCTCAATATATATTTGCAATCTTTGCATGCATGCATACGCACACATTATACTGTCGAGTATGAAACATTCCACAGCGAATGTAATTATTGAATACTAAAGATGTTAGGAAACTCGATAATATTAATCGAAAATATCTTTATATATACTCAAGTAATTTAAATATTATTTGCATAGTTTTGGCCTCAATCTTAGCTAATGTTAAATGACGATGTGGCCCAGGACTGAATGGCTCTCAAATCTTACTGTCGGAATACACCTAAACGTATTTGTCGGCATATTTTCAACCTTATGGTGGCAGCTAGCCAAAAGAGCATTAGAAAAATACCCTACGAACATACATTTTTTTTTTTTATAATTAAATTTCGTAATGTACTTTGACGCAAAGATCTACACTATATTTATGTTATTGGATTGGCAAAAAGTAACAGTCGAAGGTTTTTTTTTTTAATTCCGGCATTGAAAGTCGAAATATATGTCTGAAATCGATAAAATATCGATATCACGATTTGAAATGTCATATCTGTAACACCCCTACTGCATACCTACATTTCGATTTGCATGTACATTTTTTTTTTATTAATCATACATTGGCATCCACGAACATGCGAGTCTGTATTATTATAAAATCATGACATCACTTTATTGTAACGTTTTTTAAGCCATAGCTTGGCACAGTGACAGAACTATGTCAAACGGTAGCCATTCGCTGTCCGTCAGTCACTATTTTAATGCCGGGCCTGCAAACCTCTCGGTAACTGGATATTAACTGACCGAGCACAAAAGGCGACAGGCCAAAGTCACTGTGCCTGCATTTATGATATGCTGGTCGCAACATAATCCGATAGAAATGCCAACTCTGAATTGATCCCAAAACACGACATCTAGTCTAGACTTTCGTCTAGACAATAGACGCGAGTCTAGCGGATGTATCCGACCAACCGACAGAATGTAATGATCAAATCAAATCAAAATTCTTTATTCAATTTAAGTCCTAAGAAGGCACTTACGAGTGTCAAAACTAACACGGGTTCAGAAAGTGACGCAGTCACCTAGAAGAAGCGATGAGCGCCTTTTTAGGGGCTAAATCGAATAGTTTTTTTTTTTTTTGAGAACAGGCAAGAAACTCGGTCTGCATGTTTATATCTTTTTATAGGTACTTTTTCTGACATAATAGTCAATTGTTTGTATATACCATAGTTATTAGGGGATGTACAAAGACGAGTGTTCATTTCAAATATCACCATCGCTCAGATATTGATCCAATCTATAATAGCCTTTTAACATCAAAACCCGCTTGACATGGTTCTTGGACGGACAGTCTGACAATTCAGTAATGTGCATTAAGACTTTACTGTAAAACCTAACACTGCTACCTAAAAACTGTTACTGGTCTCACTAAGTCTAAAATAAGGGGTAATAATATTTGTCACGGTTTCTAGTACTTAAATCATGCAGGTTTATCATGAAATCTAGCTTTTCAAAGTTTTCACGGACATACATTAAATTATCAAAAACATAATATAATGAATGTTAATTATACAATGTAACTGGTGACGCCTTCTGTGGGTTCTAATCCACAAAGCACAATTATTTGTATTTGTGTGTACCTTATGTCGGTTATTTGTATCACATTCACACTTGACATTGGCGAAATGCCAAAAAGGACGAATTAGAAAAAAAATATTTAAAGGCCCGCGTAATCCTTCGCGAAAACTATAAATAATTGAAAAAGATTTAAAATATTTGCAGCAACTCCTTGTGCCAGTATTTATTTTAAAAAAATCTAATTGAATGTATTAATTGGTAGTAATTTTTATGGGGACAAAAGCATTAGAAAAGATTAATTCTGTTAAGTAAAGATATTTTCTATGCACTCTGTGGTGATTCATCATGGCTACCGCCATTCTCATAAAACAATGTTTGCAGATTAAACAAAAGAGCCAAGGTTGGGTAAAAAATACAATAGCTTTGAGAAAAATAAAAAAACATCGCGAATGAAAACGAAATATAAATGCAATTACACATATGAATGCCGTTTTATGTAAATTTTAATGAAGAGGTTAAGTTTTTTTTAACTTAAGTGTCTGTTTGAATAATAAGCAGCTAAGTTGCTTGCCAAATTGGTTCATCACATTGTCAATAAATTTACTGGACTTCTCTTACTCTAATATAGGTTGCCCTCCAACTCTCACGCTCACGCCTGTGATTTTACTATTCCGCTTGCTTACGAGCGTTACAATAATGAACTCGAGTGAAATAATGTATCAGTCCACCCGCCCACACACAACAGGTTGGTTTGTTCTTGGCGTGGGTGAAAATGATGACGTCATTGGACACATTTTTGCCGCGACCACAACGACCGTGCTCGTCACGTGGACCAGATACAGTAGAACGTCGTTAAATCGAACCTCGATAAGTTGAAAACCGCCAAATCTCGAAAAAATATTTTGTCACCTTCCCTTCAAATACCAAAACCGCCATTACTCGATATCTCAACCCTCTATTAGTCGAAATAATTAGTGAATCTCTCCAAGCCATTTTGGTACATTATTTGCCTCCATAAGTCGAAACATTAAATTTTACTTCTGTACCTCGAACATTGTAATGCTTTATTTTACAACTCGATTATTTGAGATACATTACCTGTTTTTACTTATTATTTATTACCTTCTTACCTTTTTTTACTATTTACCTGATTTCAAAGAATTATTCTATTAAATTATTTTATTATATTTATCATAAGAATAAGAGTAACTATGTCGAAATTCTCTATAAGTCGAAAACTCAACTCGAATTTTTTGGCATTTCCCTTGATGTTCGACTTACAGAGGTTCTAATATATAAGCCTATTTTTAACGCTGTCTACGATACATGACTTAATACTAGGCAGCTTGTATAAACTACTAGCAACATTTTATACAATTTTAGGCCTAAGTTTGAAGCCAATCGGATGACACATTAGAAAGTTTAATACAAAGTGTATGCCTCTCTTTACTCTTCTATTAAGTTTTTAGTGAGGAAAATTAACCTAACACCGGCTCCAGGTTCTGATATATCTCTATACCAAAATTCATCACAATCAACGGTTTACACGTGGAAGCGTAACAAACAAACTAACTTTCGCTTGTATAATATTAGTATGATAGTAAGAATAAGGATAGATATCTGGTGCATTTTCCTAAACGTGATCCTGGCAACACCCCAGAGTATGTTGCATTATGATTACGAATTTATTAAGTGTGATTATGATTAATGATATGCATGTCCCATTAAATATTTTTAATCTGTTTTGTCACACCGGCATACTGAATTGTTGACTAATTATGAGGAAGATGAAACAGGTGTATATAAAAATTAATGTTCGCTTAGTACAGGAAAAATTCGTTCCTTATTATTATGGACTTTTATGGAAATTATTTGTAATAATTAAAACAAGTTAGTTAATAATAGATGATAAATTGACTTTTGTTAAAGTGTTTACAACTATTGTTACATACGACGTTTACTGCTTTTTTATATATAGCAACATAATATAATATTAAATACTCTAAATTTATGAAACATTTTTTTGTTTATTTAATAACAATTAAACCACTTCAAATCAGACCGTGAAAAGTAATAGGGTTCTATTCCTAATTATACTGAAGCGTAACAAAAAAAAAAGACTCGATTAGTAAAGTATTTCAGTCGTTATCGTGTTAACATACAGGATCCGCACAAACAGACACACGGACGTCCGAGACAGAACTTTTTTAAACAGTTTTTAACTAGTTGAAATAAAAATGGGATCATAAATACGATGAGTTTTAAAAATAGTGTTTTCCCTTGATATGTCTGTGTATATTATTTTACAAGTGATTTTGCATATGATAAATAAAGACATTTTACGTCTGAAAAATCAGTTGTTTTTTGACAAGTGCCAGTAGTACCCACCCCAACACTTCGCTTATGAGGCGTAGAAAAAACTCTATAATCAGATAAATAGATGATTATCGAGAAGACAGGGTTATAAATTCAATTGTGCTCTGCAGGATGCTGTGTGAATATAATAATAGTTGATTGTTCCCATGTTAACAATAAGCACTATAATTAGCTCGTTATTAAAACATCACATGATACTATCCTCAAGCGGGAAAAATAAAAAATGTATGAAAAAACAATATAAACTAAGTGATACTTCACCGCCTTGATTACTAATAGAAATTCATACTTACAATACATATATATTGTAGTTATTACACTCGAAATTCTAATACATTAAATTAACTAAGCCCACAAAAATATGAACCGTGCACTTATGAACATCAGTTATATTAATATAAGAATAAACACATTAGTAAACGGTTTTGTTAAACGTTAAATATTTTGTTTGTGTTTATTAATGTTTTAAGGAATTATAAACTCACTTTTTTTGCTTATGATTACGTTTGCGAATAACTTCGCGAACTTGGCTTACTTCGCAAACGACGCCAATCTCATAATCACCTACATACATACACAACACATCACGCAAAAAATCGCTGTGAACTGATTTGAAATTATACTAAACCGAATGAACTGAATCAAACGAATGAACGTTGAACGAATGCGAATATTATGTCAGTGTTGCCGGCAAATATATTAGCAAAATTCTAAAACTTGTCGATTTACGGAATATCTATATCTTTTTAGACATTCTAAACGGGCTTTGTTAAGGTGGTGTTAGTACAAATGATACCATATGCTGTAAAACCGAACGACGCTTGTGTCTGAGATTGAAAGCTCTTAGGACATGGTCTCTCGCAGCAAGCAAATCTCGCCCGTTTTAACCCTGGAAAAACACAAGTTTGTACATTTTTCTCGAAAATACTCACTTACTTGTATCACCTAAGATTTACTTCTTTAAAAATATCGGGTAATGTCGACATATCTAGCGATCCCAATCGGTTCAAGCAGTAATTTGCACCAAGGCTATGGCTTGTGCTGTACAAAGCGCAAGCACCTCATATACTTCTCACTCGTATGAGCTGGTGCCTCTGACCAGTTTCTGACCACCAGCTTGCTGCTTTTGACTCAGTGTCAAGACGGTTACAGGAATTAACATAAGTATCTAAATTAATAAGGAAATATATTAAAAAAATACACAATGTTTTTACAAAGTACTAAAAAGTAGAAAATAAAACATTGGCAATGAAAACCATGGGCATGTGCAATACATAATTACAAACATGCGTCCAATGTTTTACCTTTTCAAACTATAATTTTTTTGTTTTTAGTCCGTTATAAAAAACATAGTACATTAATATAGTTTTTATTTTATATCTTGTCTTATTATTTTATATATATATATAAAATAAAAAATTAAGGAAGTCGAAGGGAACAATACATTTTTTATGAAAATTAAAAAATTACCGACAGTATTAAATTTACGTAACTGACAGTTGTCATATAACATTACAATAATAAAAACAATGTTTTTGAATAATATATTTTTATTATTATTTATACCAATTCGAATTCAATATTGATATTCAGCAAAAGACAACGTTTGTCGGGTCATCTAATTAGAACCTAATAAATAGACATTATTTAAATAAGGAAAATATAGTTCCTTTGATAGTCAACCACGTAAACAATACTGGACATAGCGGTATCCTGTATCATGACCATTCGTTGAGGAAAACTTCGTAGATGTTTCTAGACCAGTGGTCAGACCAGTGCTAGCGAGCATCATGAGGCTTGTTGACGCCTCGACTGCGGCTCTTCCACGAAATATTTCTTATTACCTAACCCTGTAAAAGTCAAGTAAAACTTTAATTTACTTACTTTTCAAGGAAATGCAAGGCCAATGTTCACATCGGTGGAGTATTTTTAGTTAATTTCAAGAATACTTTTTATATTATTTAACGTATTATTTTTTTTAGCTATGATATTAATTTTTATTAAATTTACTGTTAGTTAAACTAAGACTTATTTGACAAAGGCGAGCTCGAAAGTGTACTGTTAATCGTAATTATTTCCATAATAATGTTTTCTACACAGCTTAAGTTTAAAAATACGGCTCTTTGAACTGATTCCAATTGTGTATTGTCTATATTTGACTCTTTTGCATTACAAGGCTGCCGATCACAATTTTAGACCACTTGGTTTTAGGATGTCTTAATTCCTTGTTTGTTTTTTGTTCCTGTAATTTTTGGGTCCAACAACAGCAACACATGCCTATCGCAGCGCACGGCTGACAAATAGTGTATTAAAAAAATATGTTCATTTAAATAGTACAGTCGAAGGCCTTGCATTGAATCCCCGGATGAAGTTATTGACGCGCGAATTAAATTGGCTAATTTGATGAACATAATACAAGGCCTGATATTTCGTACCAGCTGCTACCCGCTGCTTTACTTCCGTTTTAAATCTATAAAATGAGTATTAACTGGGTATCTATATTGTGTAGGGATGTTTTACATGGTGGTAGAGCTTTTTCTAATGCCCAGGTGGCTGGCTACCATCCTCAAGTTGAAAATCTACCGCCATATACCTATAGGTGTGTTCCAGCAGTTACGCTTCAGGGCCAGACCCTTTGTAGGTTTAGCGTGTTTACCATCTTGGGCCACATCATCACTTAACATCTTAACATCAGATAAGACTGTAGCCATAACGCTGAAACCCCAAACACTATATCAAAAAAAAAAATGTATAGTTACCTATTTGTTTAGTGTACCAGCTTGTAATAATAACGTGTCAAAGAGTAATCCGATTTATAGAATGTGTAGGCGCTACAATGAGAGCCATGTTCAACACGACATATTCTTCAATAGTTTAGTAGAATTCAAAAGTTTAATTACATAACTGGTTGATAGTACATCTCCTATTTTTACTAGGGTTTTTGTTTTGTGTACATTTACGTTCAAAATGCTTTAAAATATTATAATTTGTGTAAAAAATATTACAATTTATGTTATCTGTATTCTGTTCATATTCACTCATAATAAAAGTTCCTAACTGTGTAAGTTGTGCACTAATGTAATAGGGTATGGGATTTAAAATGATATCTAGAATTAAGTTGCTTTTGTATTTAATCTCATATCTGTTTCAGAGCCTTGTAAACTAAAATAAAAAAATAAAATAGGTGTATTTCGGCAGTTGCTATAGAAAGCCAGTCCCTCCATTAAACTTAGCACGTCTTGGGCCCCATCGTCACTTACCTTCAGATGAGATTGTGGCTAGTAAATGTTTATGGCTACGTTGCACTCAATTTTCACAACGCTCAAAATATACCTTCAACCGTTCCACATGACGACCACGGTCGTTGCGGTCGCGGCGCATACGTAACTAATCACGTCATAATTTCCACAACTCTCACTCACAACGACCCATATGGGCAGGTGTGTCGATACTTCAGTCCACTTGAGTTAATGATTGTAAAAGTCACACGAAAGTGGAACGGGAAAAAATGCTGTCTAGAGTGGCACTGTTGCCTCTATGTTTTTTTTTTTCTTAATGTTTAGCATTATGGCCATAATCTCACCTGATCTTAAGTGGCGATACGGCCCAAGTTGGTAGACACGCTAAATCTGTGGAGGATCTGGTTCTCAAGTGCAGCTATCGGAACACACCTATTGGTATTTGGCGGCAGATTTTCAACTTGAGGGTGCTAGCTAGCCAGGCGGGCATCAGAAAAAGCCCTACCACCATGCTATGGTTTCCTCACGGTGTTTTCCTTCACCGAAAGCTCAAGCTCATTGTAGGTGCTTGGATTCGAACTCACGTGCCTTGACGCGAAGTTGTACACAGTACCACTGAGTTACCATCGCTTCAAAAATGTGATACTAGAGTAATGGAAGCCGTGACCTCTCAGCAATGGAGACTGGCGAATTTTATTCCACACTAGTTGTGTAGTGACTTCGTTCGCGTGGATTTTTTTTATAGTTAACGTTTACCGTTATGGCGCAAAATCTCACCTGATCTTAAGTGGCGATACGGCCCAAGTTGGTAGACACGCTAAACCTGTGGATGTACTGGCTCTCAAGTGCAACTGCCGGAACACACCTATTGGTATTTGGCGGCAGATTTTCAACTTAATAGTGGTTACTGGTCAGGCGGGCATTAGAGAAAGCCCTACCACTATGCAAAATAATTAATTAAATAATTGCAAAATATTAAGTATATTTATCGGCGCAAATATTATATAAGCAGAAAACACGGTGAAAGTACTTCAACGAATGTTAGTGCATTACGAGTACATCAACGAATTAAAAGTACTTCAACGAATGTTAGTGCATTACGAGTACATCAACGAATTAAAAGTACTTCAACGGATGTTTACGCATTACGTGACGGCAGCGCTCCACTATACCATAAAAAGGCGCTACGTAACGATGGCTAGGATTAGTTCCCAGATCCCGAAGGGTATCAGTTAGTACTTTAGCTTTTTATATTTCTATTAATAGCTAGTTCAGCGTTCGATTTTCTCTTATGCGTTTCGGCAACAGCCCGAGCCGAGGTTCGGTCACTAGTGGACACCCTTGCGCGAGTTGCCCCTCGGGCTCGAACGCCCCCTCAGGCGAACAGTGTAGATCCCATCAAAAAAAAAAAAAAAAGATGGCTACGATATATCGTGAAAGATTCGCGAGCGAGACTGATCATTCGGACGTAATTGTAATTTTGCGAATCAAAACATGAGTCACCGAGATCGCTTATTTTCAGACAGTACTCCCGTTACTCTTACATATTTTAATAATTTTGTAACTTTTCATCAATTCTGTCTACTCCTATTGGTGGTAGCGTGATGTTAAATAGCCTTTCTCAATTGTTGCTCTATCTAATACATTTTTTTTAATCTAACTGGTAACTCCTAAGGTTAGAACGTTCAGAAAAACATACCAACTCTTTCGTTTTATATTGTTAATATAGAAATTATCTTATAGACAGAACAGTTTGAATCCCGGTGCGTGCGTAACAAGGAAATTATGTGTTTAATTAATATAACAAACACTGGGAACTATCAGGAAAAAATCAACAACAAAGCCAGTGTACAAAGTTAACACGGAAATTCCTGCTATGTTACTCATACTGAAACATACAATATCTACAAGCTTTTACCCGCGGCTTCGTTCGCGTTAATACTGTTTTCGTCAAACGGTTTTCTGATTATTATTATGTATATTAATATTATAAAGAGGAATGTTTCATTGAAATAAAACTAATTTAAACGGATTTTATCTCGCGGTTATTTATTGATTTTGATACTGACATGTAACATGAACTTTTCTGGACAACCTACAGCTCAGTCCGCCCCGTGACCACGAAGGCTGAAAAGCTTTCGAAACGTCGCGATCAAAATCAATAAATAACCGCGATAAAATCCGTTTGAATTAGTTTTATTTCAATGAATAATATTCGCGTAAACATGAGAAATGTTTTGTATGTTTGTTTGTAACGAATAAACTCAAGAACTACTGGACCGATTTCAAAGATTCTTTCACAATTAGAATGCTACACTAGCCCTGACTAAGATAGACTGTATAGCATTTTTTATTTATGCAAATTAATAAATAAAATTTTAGTTCCACGCGAAAGGAGTCGCGGGTACGGCTAGTTAGTTATAAAAAGTAAATCGTATGACACGATCAAATATATTATTTAAAGACCTCCCTTCACCCCACCATCAAAGTCACCAGGGTCCTATATATTGCTATACAAAAATACATTAAAATCGATTCAGCTGTTTCGACATGAAAACGTAGCAAACAAACTCAGTTTAGCATTTATAATATTAGTATATATCAGGATAAAGCAGTAAAGATATTTATTTGTAAGTGTGTACTTTTTCCCGCGACGTCGTTCGCGTAGATTTAAATCATATTTCATACAATGTAAGAAAGGGTTTGGCAGCTTACGAATACAGTAGAAAAGTTATTAAGTGAGATACATTTATTTTGAGCTGTTTCTCAAAGTTGTGCACCTCATACCCTGGCAAGGAGGAGTTGTCCGACATCCTGCCTTGCTTCCACCGTTGATCTCGTCATCCTGTCAGAGTGCTGCAGACTGCGAATGGCCATATGAAGCTGAGCTACCATAATAGGTAGTCCCAGCGCGAAATTTCAGTTGTGGCCACATCGATTTCCAAAAAATTATTATGAAACTATATAAAGTTCAGATAAGAATGATATATATATATATATATATATATATATATATATATAAACCTATAAAAATATACTTAAATATGTACCGTAAGTGTCATACTAATATTATAAATGTGAATGTAAGTTTGTTTGTTACGCTTTCACGCGAAAACTGCTTAACCAATCATCATAAAACTATGTACACATATTCTTAGGGGTATTAGAAGTAACATAGTATAGCTTTTATTGAAAATTACGAAAGATAGAAATAAAAATTGTTTGTCTAAAAATGAAAACAACTAGAGCTACTTTAATGCCATCTAGCATGCCAGAGTATAGGTGATACGAAGTTCATCGGGTCAGATAGTTGTTAAAAAATCCTGAGTGTCGTGAAACTCAGTAGTTTAAAAAGTACGTACGTTACGTTCGCGCGATACAGTGACACTCTACATCACTGAAAGTGCATCATCACACCGCATACCATCCATGCACACCCACACGTTAAGTACACGGTTCTGTAAGGGACTACGCCCGCGTCACGTCAAGTCGAAAAAAAAAAGTACGATACGTAGTTATTGATAAACGTATTATAATATTATTCATAAATACAAATAACTTAATTACTAACGTCTGAGAGCAATTAAATGAAACGCAGAGTTTCGAAAATAAACATTTTATTGTACATCATTTAATTTATCTAATTCATTATAATAAATATAATACGATACGAAACAGCTGACGCGTATGGCGTGTACAAACTATACTGACGTACGAGAACTCACTGGTTGTCCTGAACCAATAAGCGCGCGCCTATTACTGGGCACAGCCAATAGCATACGCGCTATAGATAACCGTCGATACTATAAATATATAATGCAATATAGAACAGACTAAAAAAGAAAGGGTCTTGACAGGAAAACCTTCCATTTTGATTTGTGTAGCTTATTTTACTTAGTACTTTTGAATCGGAGGTATATTTGAAGCGATGATAGCTCAGTGATGGAGTGAAGGGACGTGAGTTCGAATCCAAGCACCTACAGTGAGCTTGCGCTTGCGGTGAAGGAAAACATCGTGAGGAAAACATATCATGGTAGTAGGGCTTTTTCTAATGCCCGTCTGGCTAGCTAGCTAGCACCCTCAAGTTGTAAAGCTGCCGCCAAATACCAATAGGTGTGTTCCGGCAGCTGCACTTGAGAGCCAGTTCCTCCACAGGTTTAGCGTGTCTACCAACTTGGGCTGTATCGGCACTTAAGATCAGGTAAGATTATGGTCATAAAGCTAAACCTTATGTATACAAAAAAAAAAAAACATAGAAATCGCTACACAACAAGTAACTGCGACTAGAATACGTACTAACATAACTTAAATTCTAGCTCAAGGAATTGCTCAATTTTTCACAGGATTGCTCTACAGGGCCTTGTCTTAAGTTTTATTAAAGATACCACATTTCGTCGCTTGGTACAACTCCTAATTCCTAATTAATAAATTCCTAATATTTGTTACAATTTTTGCCGCCATATTTGTTACCATTTCGATAAATTCAACTAACACGGACAACCTGTGACAGAGTTTACATGTGTATAGAACGCGTGACCTAGATACATAGGCAAATATGTACCTAACATATTGAAAGCGTCTGGCATTCACGCGTGGAAACAAAAAAGAGGGTAAGCAGCTGTCAACAAATTTTTTTCTATCTTAGCTCGGCAAAGTGACTGTACTTTACCTGATGGTATGTTTCAGTACAGTCCAGTAACAGTAGTGACTGCCGTCGGGGCAAATGTCCTTCGTCAGTCGCAACTGTCTTGCCGGCCCACTATATTATTTTGTACTTGGACAGATGTGAGTTCGAATCCGTGCAATGTTATGGAACTAGGGTTTTTTCTATTACCAGCCTGGCTAGCTGCCACACTCGAATTGAAAATGTACCGCCAAATACCAAAAGGTGTGTTCCGTCAGTTGCACGTGAGTGCCAGCCTTCCAGTAGGCGTAGCGTCACATGGTCACTTAATATCAGGTGTCTATAACGTTAAACCTATATATAAAGTATATAAAATAATGACGTTTCGATATACAGTATTTTATGACGACTCCTGCATATGGTCATAGCATAGGGCCCGTGATAATTTTATAGCAAAAACAATATCGCATCTCGGTAAATGTGTATTATTTTTATTTAATAAATAGTAAAAAATAATACTGTTAAGACTGAGTTCACTCCTTAAGTACGATTGGCTGTGTAATATTATTTTAAAGCGACCGGTGCGTATGTTACGTCACGTTTAAAAACGTAACGATTGTATTAATGTTAACAGCCCATAAAACTCATAAATCATATGGGTGGTCTTGAAAAATCGATTCTTATGGAGTGAACTCCAATAATAGGGATTTCCTCTATAAAATTGTAAAAGTATAGACACATTACCTTCATAAAATTTCGCCAAAACAAAAGGCATAGTAATATTGCAATGGACGGGGAAGTAAGACAGTATGCTTTTTTATACCGGGCGCTAGAAAGAGACATATATAGGCAGTAGAACCTCTATAAGTAACATCAAGGGAGACGTCAAAAAATTCGAGTTATAGAGTTTTCGACTTACAGAGAATGGAGGTTTTGGTGTTTGAAGCGAAGGGAACAAAACATTTTTTCGAGATTTGGAAGTTTTCAACTTACCGAGGTTCTACTGTATATATATACATATATATATCGACGCAAATATTGAGAGACTCCCGAGCGAGACTGATCATTCGGAGATAGTTATCAACAGCCAACAATATGGCTTACTTCCTGAGAGTACCACCCACTTTAACATATATATACAAAGGTCATGGAATCATTTAATTTGTAATTATTTCCTTTTTCCACTCGTAATTTATAGAATGAAATATAATTATAATAATATTTTCCTGTACAAAAAAAAAATAGTTTACATGATGCCAAGAACGAGAAGGAATGATTATATATATATATTCCTTTGCATCATGTAAACTATATATTTTGTTGTACAGGAAAATATTATTATAATTATATTTCATTTTACAAATTTCGAATGAAAATAGTAATATTTACAAATTAAATGATTCCATGACCTTTATACGTTGTATTCGTATATTTAATACAATATCTCATCGTTTGATTAATCAGACGATACACGACATACTTTTTTGAACGCCGACGCGTAACTGAGTGTTGGCTGTGCCAACTGACACAAATGAGTAAGCCACTTTCGAAGCATACATGCGTAGCTTTATTTTCACTTATAATATCATAGTATTTCCTTATCAATGTGAGTTAGTTTAGATTTGATACGAAAAATTTTAATATAGTGCGAATGATATCGCGCGTGAATTATAACAACTCGGTGTATCACTAATGGAGTTGGGTTCGTTGACCCTTATGATTACGTCATAGCTTTATTAGAATAATAACATTGTTTGC
Organism: Actias luna; assembly: GCA_039707435.1. Taxonomy (NCBI): domain Eukaryota; kingdom Metazoa; phylum Arthropoda; class Insecta; order Lepidoptera; family Saturniidae; genus Actias; species Actias luna. The sequence continues at coordinate 1,769,978 of JAZHAC010000019.1, read as the reverse complement.
GAAAATTCATTGCACGACCAGATAATGTCATTTTGATGTATTTGATATCTATATTAATATTATAAAACGGAATTTTAGATTTGTCTGAACACGCTAATCTTAATAGCAATCAGTCGGATTTGAGAAATTCATTTTGTCTCTGATAGGACAGTAATTGAGGAAGGCTTTAGGCTGTTTAACATCACGCTACCATTGATTGGGGCGAAGCTGTATCGAAAATGGTTAGAAAAACGGCCAAAAATAATTAAATCTATTTTAGTTACACGCGAACCAACTCGCGGGAGCAGCTAGTTAATAATAAACTTGTAAAAAGGTTGGAAAATCCAATGTGTACGTCTCATTACGCTAATTCATTACGAAAAAAAAATATTTTGCTTAGTAATATTATTAATTATTATTTCGTATACTTTTTTATGTCCCTGCGTGTAAGTTTTTAAGTATGTTTGTTAATTATTATTATGCTTTTTTTATTTTATTTTTAATGACTAAAATGTTTAGAATTTGATTTAAAATGAAATAAGATAAAACTAAGATAATCGGAAGCGCCCTTGTGTGGTCAAAGATTGAACTATTTTTTATATATATATATATAGATTTACAAAAAAGTCTATACACCTTTCATTAATTTATTCATTTTTAAATTAAATTAAATTAAATTAGACGGTTATTTTTCAATAGGCTATTTTTCAGAATGATACTGAAGCGAATGGAAAAAAATGGACTCAAAAAATGAAGTTTTCGGGCAGTATGGTGACAATATACATCATCCGCACATACAGACAACCCGACGTCCACCGAAATATATTTCGAAACGGTTTTTTTATACTATCTAGAAAAAATTATGTTTCTTAAAGTATCTACTGTCATAAAGAAGTATTATTTTTTGCGGGTGGGTTAGTATATTGCCTTTTTTTTCCTCTTATTTTTTTAATTGGGGTTTGATCACAAATTGACCATGTCACCCCAGTGATAGCTTCCGAAGTAATGTAGGTATCATATTTATATCATATTTCATCATCGATCCTGAATATCACACATAACTAACTTGTAAAGCATCCTGGCTTCTCTGGATGTGGGAGAAGGAGTAAACGGACGGATCTCAATGGTTTCTGCATTTCATTTTCAAGTGCTATTCTTAGAGCTTGGTTACCTGAGCGGTCTGCCGTAATATGATATACATCCTCTATACTATTACATACATCACAATTTGGCGACAGCATCATTTTTATTAAATACAATAAATTATTTAATTGAATATGCCCTGAACGAAGTCGAAAGGCAGTAACTAATTCAGGTCGACTGATATTAAATTTGTCAAACCAGAGAAAACGCAACAAAGTAGGCTGTAAGGTTTTATACTATATGCCTTTATTCACTGATCGCTCATCGATGTATTCCTTCTACATTTCACGACAATGTTTTCTTATAAGATAGAGAATATCAGCATAATAAGGCACATAATTAAATGGTATGCCATTGGTACGAGCATCTTTTGCAATTTGAAGCGATGATAGCTCAATGGTAGTGTGTACGACTTCGCCTCAAGGGACGTGAGTTCTAATCCAAGCACCTACAATGAGCTTGAGCTTCCGGTGAAGGAAAATTATCGAACATCGTGAGGAAACCATAGCATGGTGGTAGGGCTTTTTCTAATGCCCGCCTGGTTAGCTACCACCCTCAAGTTGTAAACCTGCCGCCAAATACCAATAGGTGTGTTCCAGCAGCTGGACTTGAGAGCCAGTTCCTCCACAGGTTTAGCGTGTCTACCAACTTGGGCCGTATCGTCACTTAAGATCAGGTGAGATTATGGCCATAACGGCTATAAACCTTAAGTATAAAAAAAAATCTATCTACTTTTTCTTTTTCCTAAAACCTATATGAGACGGTATCCACTGTAAAATTACATTTTTATTATTAATATTCAAATACTCTATTAGTTGTATAGTCCTATAAGCAATCAGTGTTTCTCAAACTCGCGAAGTACACCAAGCTAAGTGTTAGAGTGCACTCTTTGAATCTGTGAAGATAACATAATACCCGTCTCCTAAAGAATCAATATATGATAGTGTTTCAGCAATTGAAATTAGTTCTGCATACATAATTGACACAGGCGCTTCGGTATTAAATTAACCACGAATCTGATTGAGGATCGAACCAAGCCGTTCCAACGCTTTCTTTTATATATTGCCTTGATACACTATTGAAATTTTTAAATCGCGGATGATTTTGAGAGTACACAAAGAGAGCTGGGCGGATGGCCACGTTAATCAAAACAATAAAATTGGTAACAAATAAAAAAATATATAATCAAATTAAATCAAAAATCTTTATTCAATTCAGGCCCTATGATGGCGCTTATGAACGTCAAAACTACTACCTAATAATAATAATAATAATATTTTTATTGGCAGTCACAAAAGTTTTAGAAATACACGTATTTAAGTTTATACCACGTGAAAAAGGGGCAACTCACCACACAGCGCTGGTTTTCAGTCAACACAAAAAAAATACATATATATCGTGAAAATATGTAGTTTGTATGGTCGAAATAATATTGTAGCGAGTCTACTGTCCGTTAAAACAGGATAATAGACTCGGCCGTGTAAACGCTCCTTCGCCAGATAAAATAAAAATGCACTTAATTAAATAACAATAGGTTAAGTCACGTCCATTGTATGATCCGCGCTCGAGCAGCCGGATGAATAATCAATGTAATTAGACGGACTATAAAAGGTCCAGCGCTATGTTATGGTGTGTTGTTTTGCATAAATTCTTCACGAACACATCGTATTTTTATTCCATACCTTTTGAAATAAAAAGCTAAAGTAAATTGATTTGTAGTGAATAGATCGTGTATTATCACATCACATCGCTTACACTCACACACATATATATATATATTGCATGGTGGTAGGGCTTTTTCTAATGCCCGCCTGGGTAGCTACCACCCTCAAGTTGTAAACCTGCCGCCAAATACCAATAGGTGTGTTCCGGCAGCAGCACTTGAGAGCCAGTTCCTCCACAGGTTTAGCGTGTCTACCAACTTGGGCCCTATCGTCACTTAAGATCAGGTGAGATTATGGCCATATCGCTAAACCTTAAGTATAAAAATATATATATATACACCTTTAATATAATTAGAAAAACATTAGAATAGCAAAAGATGGCAAATAAAACTGAGAATTTATAAAGTTCCCTGCTGTGCATTTCACAACCTCGATATGGTTGTTAAATTAATTCTCGTTTAGACTAATTGTATTTGTAAGAGAATTCTCTGCATATGTAATTTAAATGTCACATGGGATGTACTGCACTCTACTGAAGGTTTTGATAGCAACTGAAGAGCGGACGAGAACTTTACCACCCTCTAATGGCGAATTGAAGCGATGATAGCTCAGCGATAGTGTGTACGACTTCGCGTCAAGGGACGTGAGTTCGGATCCACTTACAATGAGCTTGAGCGCCCGGAGAAGGAAAACATCGTGAGGAAACCATAGCTACGTGGCAGGGCTTTTTCTAATGCCCACCTGGTTGTATCCATATTTATACCTGATAATGGGTGTGTTCCGGCAGTTGCATTTGAGAGCCAGTTTTTTTTTTTCTTTTTTTTTAGTTAAGGTTTAGCGTTATGGCCATAATCTCACCTGATCTTAAGTGACGATACGGCCCAAGTTGGTAGTCACGCTAAACCTGTAGAGGAACTGGCTCTCAAGTGCAGCTGCCGGAACACACCTATTGGTATTTGGCGGCAGGTTTACAACTTGAGGGTGGTAGCTACCCAGGCGGGCATTACAAAAAGCCCTACCACCATGCTATGGTTTCCTCACGATGTTTTCCTTCACCGAAAGCTCAAGCTCATTGTAGGTGCTTGGGTTCGAACCCACGTCCCTTGACGCGAAGTCGTGCACACTACCACTGAGCTATCATCGCTTAAATCGCGTTTCTCGGCAGGTTTAGCGTGTGTACCAACTTGGGCCGTATCGTCACTTTAGATCAGGTGAGATTGTGGCTATAACGCTATACCTAAAGTATATATAAGAAAGCGTCCGGCGGTATTCGGTTGTACTGGATATATACCATATAGAAAGATTGCTTGTGGTGTAAATAGTCACTAGAGATCCACTCAGATGGCCCAACCTCATTAATCGATTACCAACCCTATTATTCCGGTACTAAACACGGAATGGTATTAGAACCTGGATAAAGTGTTCCCAACTCAGACACCTGTGGTTCTGAACGTACGTTATACGTGGTTGCAGAGTCACCTATCCTAGTAAAATTCAGGCATTACAGCCCACTCACAAGCTATTTCTTAGCGCTGCACCACACACAAGGCCGGTGACTCACACGAGTGTCTCAGATTGGCAAAATCCACACTCAGAACATCAGTCCAGACGCTTCACCGGTATATAAGTCCTTTACACTCGTTTTGAAGTGTAATTAACGCGACTTCAAAGTTAATCACAAGGTTTTTCTTAATTTATACGTTACTTTTAACTTTTAACGTTTAAACTCAACACACAGACACAGCACTCGCGCTCGTAATTTGAGCGAACTCGTAGCCAACTTTTACTATGATAGGAATCCTAACAACCACGTAACCTTTGGCCCAAACACAGTTCTTGTCGATATCTGTCAACTCATTTAATACTCAAAGGGCAAAAGAGCTGATAAAAGCAATTTAAGCCGAGATAATTGCTTGACCTTGAGACAGAGAGTAAAGCACTACAATTTAAGCCGATGTTAATTGTCGAGGTGGTCCAATACGGTAGACACGCTAAGACCAGTGCAACCGCTGGAACATACTTAATGGTATTTTTTTTTTTATACTTAAGGTTTAGCGTTATGGCCATGATCTCACCTGATCTTAAGTGACGATACGGCCCAAGTAGGTAGACACGCTAAGCCTGTGGAGGAACTGGCTCTCAAGTGCAGCTGTCGGAACACACCTATTGGTATTTGGCGGCAGTTTTTACAACTTGAGGGTGGTAGCTATGGCGGCGGGCATTAGAAAAAGCCCTACCACCATGCTATGGTTTCCCCACGATGTTTACCTTCACCGAAAGCTCAAGCTCATTGTAGGTGCTTGGATTCGAACTCGCATCCCTTGACGCGAAGTCGTACACACTACCACTGAGCTATCGTCGCTTCAAAATTTATTTTTGTATATTATTTATCAACTTGAGGGTGGTAGCTAGCCAGGCGGACGTTACAAGCTCTACCACAATCCTATGATATCTCCATGACGTTCTCCTTCGAAGAAAACTGATACTCAATGCACGGATTCACGAATCATCACATCCAAATATAATATATTATTGTATTCGCTTTTGCCTGCGGCTTTGCTCGGGTTAGTATAGATTTCGTCAAATACATCGGATGGCCTATAGAAAGTGTCCTTTTTACCCCCACCCCCAATAAGGTATTCGCTAGGAAAAGTACCCTATCTTTGTCTCCAAGTTCTCATTTATCTATATATCAAAATTCATCAAAATCGATCCAGCGGTTTAGGCGTGAAAGCGTAACAAACAAACGCACTTTCGCATTCAGAATATTAGTATGAAGATTGTATATAATTTTATAGAGGCATCAATTTATTATTTTAATCTTTCTTTTACTATGCAATGGATCCTATTAAGGGAAATAATGCGACAATTATATACGTTTTTATATAGTTTCATTTATTTCATCGGTACTTTTGCTCTCATATAAATTACATATTAGGAACTAGGTATATATGGACCGTTTATTTTGAAAGTGGTGTAAGTCCATTTTCTTTCGTTTCGAGAAAATTAAAGGTTACTGTATTTTTTGATAATGCAATTTCATTTACCGACCGATTTTAATTTGTACAAAACATGGGTTTTTTTTTTTTGAGAAATCAAACACGGACTAGTTATATATATATATATATATAAAAAATTTACATTAAATTAAGCATGAATTACGTGATAGCTCATTTTTCTCAAAAACGGACACTTACACCACTTTCATAATAAACGGTCCATATATATATGTCTTGCGGTGGTTTAGCCACGGTCCGGATTAGAACTTGTATCCGAGGTGTCGACGGTGCCGTTGAACAAGGCCGCGTTACCGCACAGCCGACTGTTCCTCGTGAAAGCGGGTACACCAGCGCAGATCCCAGACACCATCACCCAGAAACCGCTTAGGTAAAACGTCAGATCCCAGGATAAGGTTAAGTCGTATAACAAACCTGGGAATGAAATGTTTAACGGTATTTATAGTTCTCGTTGTTGTGAACGTGTGATATTTAAAATTGAATTGTTGAAATTATTTAGTACTAGCCGTGCCCGCGACTCCGTTCGCGTGAAACTAAAATTATATTTAATAATTTTTAATTAATTTTTTTTTTATATAGCCTATGTTACTTAGGGCTAATGTAGCGTCATTCTAAAGGTGAAAGAATTTTTGAAAAAATCGCTCCAGTAATTCTTGAGTCAATTAGTTCAAAAATTGAAGCGATGATAGCTCAGTGGTAGTGTGTAGGAACGCCGCGTCATGGGACGTGAGTTCGAATCTAACCACCCACAATGAGCTTGAGATTTCGATGCAGGAAAACGTCGTGAGGAAACCATAGCATGGTGGTAGGGCTTTTTCTGATGTCCGCTTGGCTAGATACCACCGTCAAGTTGAAAATCTGCTGCCAAATACCAATAGGAGCGTTCCGGCAGCTGCACTTGACAGCCAGACCCTCCACAGGTTTACCGTGTCTACCAACTTGGGCAGTATCGTCACTTAAGATCAGGTGATGAAATCTTCTTTATAACATTAGTATATGTAAATAGTTACTGTTATTATTTATAATGATTAATGTAATTATTTAATTTAATTTATGTAAATAATTCGTTAAGTTATCATAATTACTTTTTAAACGAACATATGAAATTGAAAATTTATGAATAAGTAAAGAATATATTAAGAATAATTTGTATGAATTAATATACAAAAAAATATATATAATACGTTTTAAATAATTAATTTAATTTTAAAAACAAATTTATTTGAATCATAATTAGTAATAAACCAGTCGAGCCGTGATAATATTTCTCAGTTATCGTAATCAGCTGCTACAAAGTTGAAACGAAACTGACGACATGTCTCAAGACTAAATCGTATCAAAACATGGCGTGTTTACTATCAGCTATGAAATAGATATCAATGTTGCGTTCAAATATACGTGAATTTCAATGTTTTGAACACGACCTGATCACGGAAATTGTCATTGAGATATGACGTCGATTTAGTGTTTAGAATGTCATTTGCAAACATAAGTAAACAGAGTCAACTGCGTTAGAGTCTTAGATATTAAAGAGTGAATTGATTGAATTTGGTAATCGAGTACATTTTGTGGAATGTAAATAACGTTAAAGCGATGATAGCTCAGTGGTAGCGAGTACGAATTTGCGTCAATTGACGTGAGTTTGAATCCACCTACAACGAGATTTTTTTAGGAAAACCTTTTCCTAATGGCCTCCTGGGTAGCTACCACCTTCGAGTTGAAAACCTGCCACCAAATACCAATAGGTGTGTGGTAGAGCGAGTTCCTCCACAGGTATAGCGTGTCTACCAACTTGGGCCGTATCGTCACTTAAGGTCAGGTGAGATTATGGCCGTTAGACTCTTCTTCAATGGCTAATGACATTCACATATGATGATACTGAAAAGTACTGAAAATTCGATTCGGCCACTTACATAACACACACATACACGAACATACACACACGAACATACACACACACTTCACTCTTTTTTTTTTTAATTTCTCAGTTATTATTATCATTATTTTTTATATTGTTTAGCTTCTTTTTTTTTATTTATTTCAATGTTCCCTTAAATTTTGTCAGTATCCGGAGGTGGGCGCTGTTAACTGCGACACAGTTAGATTACTAACTACTGCAGTTAGCAACATAAAATTGTACTATATGTTATATATTGTTTTTTGTACCAATAATGATTTTTATTATTTATCATTTATAACGCTTAACCTTAACAGCTGTTGGTTAAACAAATACCTATAAACTTGCCAATACTCACCGGCTATCGGTGGTCCGATCAAATGTCCCACACCCTCGCTGAGCAAAATCAAACCGTAGGCAACGGTGAAGTGTTCGATGGGCATCAGCTCAATCAGTATCGAGGGTATGAAGGAGTAAGAGCTGGCCAGGGTTAGGCCGAACACTGCCGAGATGGCGGCGAGTGCCCAGTAGTTGGTGATGAAGAGAGGATAGGACCCGATGGAAACCCCGCATATGATGAGGCAGAGGGCATAAGTCTTGGTCACGTTGATCCACGGCTGGTCACCTGCCCAACCAAGAGCCACCTGGGTAAATGTGGAAACGTTATACAGAGCGTTATAATACACCACTTATTCAGCCTAAATAGAATATACGCATTTTGCATGGCGATATGATTGCTCCAATGCCTACCCACTAAAACGCGCCACTCAGACACTCAGACACTACCATATTCCCAGATACCACGGACAATGCCCACAGTTATTCTTGTCCCTGGGGCTAACGACTACCCTCAAATTGGAAAACTTTCGCCAAATACCTATTGGTACCATCTTGGACCACAATTATTTTAATAAACTTAATTATTTGCCGGAAGTAATACTATATATATATATACATATATTTAAACGCGTGTGTTTACATGAATAACATGAAAAGTATATGAAAATGACAATATAATATCATTGTGGTAGGGCTTTTTCTAACGCCTGACTAGCTACCACCCTCAAATTGAAATACTGCCGCCAAATACCAATAGGTGTGTTCAGGCGGTTGCACTTGAGAGCCAGCCCCTCCTATAAAGGGGGGCAACGCATCTTTTATTTTTTTTTTTTTTTTTTTTTTTTTTTTTTTTTTTTTTTTTTTTTTTTTTTTTTTTTTTTTTATGGAATAGGTGGCAAACGGGCAGGAGGCTCACCTGATGGAAAGTGATCACCGCCGCCCATGAACACCTGCAACACCGGAGGGCTCGCAAGTGCGTTGCCGGCCTTTAAGGAGGGAATACGCTCTCTTCTTGAAGGTTCCCAAGTCGTAACTGTTCGGAAAGACCGCCGGCGAAAGCTGGTTCCACAGAGTGGCTGTGCGAGGTAAGAAGTGCCTTACAAATCGCACTGTTGTGGAAGGCTGGACATCGAGGTGGTGAGGGTGAAATTTTTTGTTTTGACGCGATGTCCGATGGTGAAATTCAGCGGCCGGGATCAATCCAAACAATTCCTCAGAGCACTTACCATCAGGTGGAACGCTTGCTCGTTTGCAATCCCCCCCCCCCCCCTTTATACTATAATAAAAACTTACGATTCCTATTCCGCTGGCGATGCCTATAACGCTGATCATTGTAGCGCCGCCCTCGATCTTCATATCGGACATGTAGGAGTCGAGGAAGAAGTAAGGGGCCATGAACCAGGTCGACAGGATCAGCGTCGACAGGTTGAACATCAGGAAGTGGAACTCCGTGAACATCTCGAAGTTGAACGTCATTAAGACGGTTTGCCATAAGCGTTGATACCATTTCTGAAAGCCATCAAAATAAACGGACTATCTTTATAAGTAGAGATCAGAGAGAGCTTTATAGTTCATACTAGGGATGTTACGGAAGTGGGTGTACCCGACCCGGAGACAGAGTCAGAAGAAGAAGTAGCAGAAGACGATTTTTATAGTTCACGTTTAACGTTATGGCCATAATCTCACCTGATCTTAAGCGACTGTGGAGGAACTGGCTTTCAAGTGCAGCTGCCGGAACACACCTAATGGTATTTAGCGGCAGGTTTCTTAACTTGAGAGCGGTAGCTACCCAGGTGGGCATTAGAAAAAGCCCTACCACCATGCCATGATTACCTCACGGTGTTTACCTCCACCGGAAGCTCAAGCTCATTGTAGGTGCTTGGATTCGAACTCACGTCCCTTGATGTCGTACACACAACCACTGAGCTATCATCGCTTCGAAAATATATAATAATATATAATATAATAATATTATTCGATACTAGGAATTATAACAAGTGACTAGATTTGGTATCTTACATAAAGCTTAAGGCATAGCAATCCTTTGAACAATCAAGTTATTCTATAAGTATTCTATAATTTAATAAGTAAAATCTATACGTACTTATTTTAGACGCACTTAGCTGTCGTCCGTTATAACCTCCGATTCAAATGTATCGAAGCCGAAGTTTAGGATCCGTAACATTCTTAGTTCATAGGTATAGCGTTATGACCACAATCTCATCTAATGTTAAGTGGATATATGACGCAAGATGACGGACACGCTAAGCCTAATTGAAGGACTGACTGGTTGTCAAGTGCGGCTGCCGAAACATATAGATATTTGGCGGCAGGGTTACAAGGTTTAGCGTATCTTCCAGCTTGGGTCGTATCGTCACTTAAGATCAGGTGAGATATTGGCCATAACGAAAGCGAAAGAAACAAACTCACTTACCATTTATAATATTAGTATGGCTGGCATATGGTATATTTCCACTAGCACGGTGTGAGGGAGAGAATGCGGCGCACGATATAGCACAGCGAATTTCAAAATTTTACACACGCACAATAATATATAGTACAGTATGAACGTGTCCATATTTAATGTATTTTTTTTTATACTAAAGGTTTAGCGTTATGGCCATAATCTCGCCTGATCTTAAGCGACGATACGGCCCAAGTTGGTAGACACGTTAACCTGCGGAGGAACTGGCACTCAAATGCAGCTGCCGGAACACATCTATTAGTATTTGACGGCAGGTTTACAACTTGAGGGTGGTAGCTAGGCAGGCGGGCATCAGAAGCCCTACCACCATGCTATGGTTTCCGATGTTTACCTCCACCGGAAGCTCAAGCTCATTGTAGGTGCTTGGATTCGAACTCACGTCCCTTCACGCGAAGCCGTACACACTACCGCTGAGCTATCATCGCTTCAAACTGTATGGAGAGAATTAAAAAAAAACGCAATTTACTCACCGTTTCTTCATCTGATTCCGACTCGAAGGACCACGCTGAATTCTTGTACATATCTGGCAACGACATCGCTTTCAGCCTATACCTTTGTATCGACATCATGGCCCCACGGTGCATCATGCCCTTTCGATACAGAGGCATGTCTCTGAGGTAACGGTGATCAGTCGAGATGTCCATCAACCAATTATGCTGTTGTGATGTCGTCTTCAGATCTTTACTCTTCTCTTTACCCTTTGCACCGTCGTTGGAACTGAATTTGGGATTCGACTTTGCATTCTCGAGCTTCCCCCGTCCAGGGTTATCATGTTTCTTTGGATCCGCTGTTACTTTCTTCGCTTTGATATCGATCGGAAGTTTCACTTGATCTGTCCCATCGGCAGGGGCGGTTTCGTTGTTCACGTGTGAGTTGGAACGTCTCCGTGTGATCACTTCCGGGTAGTTTTGAATTATAATGTTATACAGACCTTTATTTTCTAGAAGTTTCTCTATCACCTCCGGTTGTACCTACGGATTAATAAAGTTTTTTGTTTTCCTTTCACTGTTGTGTGTGTTGAATTTCGTTTGTTTTTATTTAGCACTAACTGTGGCTCCGTACTTCGTTCGCGTTGGACTAAAATTATTTAATCTTGCGCTGTCATTCAGATAAGAATAACTTTTGATAGAGTGTACCGATTTTAATGAAACAACGACTAAATGTTACTGGAGGATACGCTTTATGAGTTCCTAGGTGACGTTTTGTTATATACGTTGTACTTCCGCAGTGATGCGGGCACAAACAGTCAGACAAACAGACACTTCTCAAAATGATGTATGTGTTTTATTTTTATTCTCAGTTACTACCTATAATTTTTCCACAAAAAATCTAAAAGTACAAACGCGTTCTTACATCCTTATTATAGCTTATTGAAGCGATGATAGCTCAGTGGTAGTGTGAACGACTTCGCGTCAAGCGACATGAGTTCGAATCCAACCACCAATAATAATAGTATATGATTGAAATAAAAGTAATTTAAACGGATTTTATCGCAGTTATTTATTAATTTTTATCCCGACGTTTTTGTGTGTGACTGTGACCACGAAGGCTGAAAAGCTTTCGAAATATCGGGATCAAAATTAATAAATAACCGCGATAAAATCCGTTTAAATTAGTTTTATTTAAATGAATAGTATTTGCGAAAACATAAGAAATCATTAAAGCACTGTCATTACTTTTCTTCTAAATTAATATTAAATACAAAAGTAACATCGTTTGTCCATATGTTTCAATCAATTCTGATATAATTTGGTATAAACATAATATAAGCAGGATATGGGCTACAGTCACGACAATAAATCACGTACGGTTGAAATGAGGCGTTTAAATTTGTATCAAGAATCTATTATTTCTTAATTAGGGATATGAATATTTATATTTATGCTTTTAGTAAGAAATAAAGTGCTGTGCATTTCTGATAGATTTTCTTTTAAAGTGATAATACAATTTAAATTATTATTATATACTTTTTTTTTTATAGTTACGGTTTATCGTTATGGCCATAATCTCCCCTGGTCTTAAGTTACGATACGGCCCAAGTTGATAGACACATTAAACCTGTGAAGGGACTGGCTCTCAAGTGCAACCACCGGAACACACCTATTAGTATTTGGCGGCAGATTTTCAACTTTAGGGTGGTTGCTTGCCAGGCGGGCATTAGAAAAAGCCTTACCACCATTATGGTTTCCCTACGATGTTTTCCTTCACCGCAAGCTCCAGCTCATTATTGGTGCTTGGATTCGAACTCAAGTCCCTTGACGCGAAGTCGTACACACTACCACTGAGCTATCATCGCTTCAATTAAAATCAAAATTAGTTTAATTTCGATGAACAGTGCTTTACTTGACAAGCTTTAATTGAACACAGTTTCGTCTAATCAAATGTAGTAAATCTTCATTATATTATACATTTGTATTCATATAATAATTACTAACCATCTAAATAAATACCTTTTCGTTGTGTTGGATAAAAGTAGGTAGGTGTAAGACGGAGTTTATACGCATGTTAGCTTGATCAGCATTCATCTGCGTTGTCGCTTCTAGCTCTTTGGCCTCTGCTATATTCGATGCTAACGTCGCCAGAATATACTCAGGACTCTTCCCGCTTTTCAACAACGATTTTAACTCTTCCTCGTCTAAATACACAGAATCAGAAATAGATCTCGACGAAAGCGACGAAGCGCTTGAAGATTTCTTCGACCTTAGTTTCGCTAGTGTCTTTAATTTCTTTTGCTTGATTTCCAACCATTCCGGGTTCCTCATCAGTGCCCCACAAACACACATATTTAATAAAGTACCTCCTAATAGTACTATAGTATTCCTCCAATCGTATACTTGTAAGAAGTAATTGATCATCGGGGAATAGATTATTGTGCCGAATCCGACGCCACAAGACGACAAAGATACAGCCAAATTCCTTCTCTTGTCGAACCAGAATGCGACAGACACTACTGCTGTTACGTACAAAACTCCCATTGCTAAGCCACTGATGAAACCGAACGTTAAACACAGCATTGCAACTGAGTTACTTATTGCTGCCAAAAGAAACCCAACGGTCGATGTAAGTCCCGCAATAATTGTCATAACTCTGCATCCGTATCGGTCGACAAGAGCGCTCATAATTGGCCCGGCAAGTAAAGGTGTCGCTACAAAGAGACTTCCGATGAGGGCGGTTTTCGATTGATTTGTTTCAAAGTATTGTGTAAATTCTTTATGCAACAGACCGAAGGAGAACGCTAACCCGTCAGCACAGGCTGAGATAAGGAATGCGGCAATTACAACTACCCACCCCCATCCACCGTCAGGAATTGGAGGTAATACGTCATCTTCGGACTCATCAGACCATATGCTATCATCATCACCGAGCCCTTCGAACTTAACTCTCTCTATGTGCGGTTCTTTAATAAAAAGTGCTCTTTCATCATTATTTGATTTTGATTTCAAAGAATTGACTGTATTCGGATCGATTTCATCATCACTAATCTCTTTAACAGTTAAAATGTCTCCATTGTTATTATCAGAATCGTTTGAAGGGATCATTGTTTGTGTTTTACCTTGCTACATGTAGTAAAATGTGTATGTACATGTGTTCTTTAAGATCTGTAAATAAAAAGAATGTATATTATAATTGATTGAATTTGTTTCGCAAAAAAAAAAAAAATTTGATCGAACTATACATTAAAAAAAAAAAAGAAAAATTGTCATGAAAATTGCAATTTACAAAAGATGGTCACAAAGTAAATACCAAAACCAACTCATTTATAAGACGCATAATCATGTTTAGTGCATTCGCCCTTAATAGTCAAGATATATTAATCTAAGCGAATACAACTCGGCAATGCTTCAAAGCTATGGAGAGAGACAAACCATTTTAAGAATTGATGTATAAAATTAATACAATATTTATAACAGCCTCATATTTCTACCGTCTGCATTTCTCAACGCAAGAGAAAGCATTTTATTCTCAGTCGATCGGTTCGAACATTATTTTGAATATCGATAAAGATAAAATGGAATTGTATAACTAGTGACGTGAAAAAAAGTCTATGACTCAAATTTAAACCGCTGTAAGTCCAACTGGCATGACGTAACAACAGTTTCGTAACTATAGGATGGCAGAGGAGGCAAAATGCGGAGAATTCAGAAGGAACCTAACAAAATTTAGCTAAAGGTATATATAACTACTTAAAATCATTAAAAGTGAAACACAAATAAAAACCATATACAAATTCAAATAAATTATTAAGATTTAAACGAAATGTATCAATTTTAGAGAACGCAGGGATGCGTCATTTAAATTCTATTGGCCGATGTTTAAACTTTGATGTTATTAATAACATTAACGCTTTTCCGGAACAGTAAGTTCGTAGAAAATAATTTTATTAATAAACATCTTATTACAATTAAACTGTTCTTTTATTATAATTATGTATTACTTTTTTATGACTAATATCTTACACAATATACCCACCTTCCGCCGATCAGCAAAAGCATGGGTTATGTCAGATTCTTACTGGCTAAAAACCTACGGACTCTGTACCTACCACCAGGATTGATGGATCACTTTCATCATCTAATCATAGGCTGGGGATCGGCACACCCAGACAAACCTTCGGAGAAGTGCTCCCAGAGGTACCTATGCTTTTGGCAATTAAATTAATTGGATATTTAAGAGAAATGCCCACGATATTAGTAATACTGTGGGGTAATTATTGTAGTGAATTATTAAAATTAAATCACAACAGGATGATTTTTATTGAGGCTCCATCCAATGAATTTGCCACAAGCTTCAGAGACTATAGTTGGGTCACTGATGACGTATCTTTTTTTTACTTTTAAACCAATGGCTATAGTTAAGGTTCAGCGTTATGGCCATAATCTCACCTGATCTTAAGTGTCGATAAGGCCCACGTTGGTAGACACGCGAAACCTGTACAGGAACTTGCTCACAGGTACAACTGCTGGAACACACCTGTTGGTATTTGGCGGTAGATTTTCAACCTGAGGGTGGTTGATAGCCAGGCGGGCATTAGAAAAAACCACCATGCTATGGTTTCCTCACGATGTTTTCCTTCATGAAACTCTCAAGGTCATTGTCGGTAGATTCGAGTTCACGTCCCTTGACGCGAAGTCGTACACACTACCACTGAACTATCATCGCTTTGATACCAGAGTGAATGACTCTTTTTTATGGCAGTATTGGAGTTTAGGTAGGAGTATAGCTGGATAGGTCGTTACAAGTTTTAAATTATGGCATCTGTCTACGTAAGCAATTTCGCCAATGTAAAGTAGGGATGTAAGATCTAAGATCGACATATCTAGCTGTACCAGTAATACTTATATTTAACACTAGCTTTGTCTGCGCCTTCGTTCGCGTGCAACTAAAAGTAATTTACTAATTCTTGACCGTTTTTGTGACTTCTTTTATTACTGTTGTGCATCGGTAGTAGAGTTTTTTTTTTATGGTAGCTCTGCAAAGTGACTGCACTGTATCTGATGTTAAGTACAGCCCAGTCCAAAAACAGCCGCGACCATCGAGAGAACGACAATCCATCGCCAATCGCTACTGTCATGCCGGCCTGCTTACTGTCATGTCAGCCTAAAAACGCTAAAAAAGCCTTCCTCGGTGAATGGTCTAACAAACGCAAAAAGAATATTTTAAATCCGACTGCTAGTTCTTAAGATTAGCGCGATTAAGCAAACAAACTTTTCCCCTTCATAATATTAAAATATAGATGCTTAGGAGGATAAATTTGCAAACGCATATACTCTGCTTACAGTGTTGCTAGTTGCGAAGTATCCGAACTACTAAATTCAACGCCTAATAGGATACACATAAATCACCGCATATAGCGGTATAACTCATGAATCAGTAAAGGTCAAACATTTATAAATATCATCATGGAACCGCGTTGCGTAAGTACACTTTTTAAAACGATTATAACCCCGTCTATAGATAAATTCATTCTTGTACACTACCTATTTATTGTGGTTTCCTGGAAACCCAGCGATACATATCGCTTCTCGGAATATGTCCTTAGAGGTGTTCTTGAAATAAAATCTCATTTCGTAAAACCTTTTTCTACTACTTCTAACAACAAAATAAAAAAAAGTATCAAACTTTTTAATTGAGCATTCTTTTTTGTATCTAACTGTCCTATATATTGACCCATATTATTAGTTATAACCGTGTCAAATTTAATTAAAATCAGACTGATGCGTGTAAAATGGATCAGACAGATTAAAAAAATGTATATAACAGAATACACTCCAATTATAATGAATAATATATTGCATGTAAGTATATATTAATATCACTTGCGCTTATATTACATAAGATAATAATGTAAGAAGCAGCTGTTATTACAACACTAAAGTTACATATGTAGGTATAGACTTTAATATTCAATTTTTATTTAAAGGTTATATTAATATTGATTGTACACTAAATTTTATTCATATATCCAGAAGTTCATATCTACCGATCAACAAACATATATATAATAGGTAATAATAACGAATAATTGCAAATTTCCCAGCAGAAAATAATGTAATGTACAATTTTGTCAACAGAATGAAATACAAGAGAAACTAACCTTCAAAAAATTATTTATAAACGCGAAACTAATGAATACCGTACAAATGAACGCTCCGTAATATGTTTAATATAGATAATACAAACCTTGGCTTATATTTATACACAATTATTTCACATGACTTTAATAATTACCACGTTTTAACTCAATTCAAACAAATACGTCAGACGCCACGTGCGCCTCGGCGCGTCCGTGCTAACTTACTACCATTACTACATTTTTAAACACAAAGCCACAAAGTATACAAAAAATTATAGATAAAATTTTACTGAAAAATACTGTTTACGCTGATGCTCTGCGTACATCGTGTGCGGTAGTGATGTTTATCCGTTATAATATATCGATTAATCAACGATTTTTAATATATCCTTGACTAGTTGTGGCCCCGACTTTGTTCGCGTAAATTCGAATTGTAGTTCGCGTTCTTTTATGACCTATTTCTCAACTCAGTGTATGTATAACAGACTATTTTATAGGTACTTGTTGAAAGTCAATTTTATTTCAGAGGCCTTACGTTTTTCGATTAAGTATTGAATAAAACTTCCAATCAGAAGGTTGAATATGAAGTGTATTTGTGTAAATTTAATATTCCTATTTTCATACTGTTTAGTTTCTGCAGAAGTAATGCTATAAATAAATATTTTTCTTGTTTCCTGGTTATGGTATGGTGGCGGTAATATTGGTAATGGTGTTTTGGTTTGTAGCTATATCCCGGTAATGTGGATATAGTAAGGTAAAGTAGCTATGGAGTGACTACAATATAATAATTACAATGTTTTCTCGAAGTAAGCGGCTAACGCTTCAAGAATAGCGGGCTGCACTGTTGCCTACAGGATACCAGTTTTTTTTATTAATAATAAGTATTACAACTATACGAATTAAAAAAATGGTTTTGGTAAAATAAAAATAATGCAACTAACGTTTAAAAGCCAGGAAAATAAATACTTCATCGTAGTTTTAATTATAATTTATTTTATGAGGACATCAAATCGTATCTTCGAAAACATTTTACGGGGTCACCAATTGAGGGTGTTAGAACCTTCTAATGCGATTTAAGTTAGATATTATTTCTTGATGAAATGAAAGTCAATTCCTTCTTTTACAAGGGCTCGTTATTTATATATATAACATCCATATATAACATCTGTCCTGTTGATATATATATATAAAAAGGAATACGCCAAAAAGGTTAAACGCCATAGACGGACACATTTAACGGAGGATCCAAAATGTCCCAAATTAGTAATATGAAAATTCATATTCATATTTTTATAAGAAATACTGATCGTTTTCGCTCAGAGGAACAAGAGGATTATATAAAATACTATCTAACCTGGCATAGCTGATTCTACTCATACCAAGTATCAACAACTCGATGACATCGTTATGACATTTGTATTAGCGACCCGGAGGCAGTTGAAGAATTGATGCAATGCTCTTGCTGATGTAGTGATGTTATATTCAACAAATAAAATTTTAATTTTGTATACTTTAAGAAACAATTATCAGTTCTTGATTATGAACGTGTTTATTTTTTACTAGCTGTACCCACGACTTCGCGTGTACTTAATTGTTTTTTTTTCGCGAAATCTTATATTTTCTAAAAATAAAAGTATCCTAAATTTGTTTACAGATTAGCCGGAACAATAAGACAGAGAGACAATTTTTTTTAATAATAATTGATATTTTTATATAAATATCGATATACTATCAGATGAATTTAAGAAAAAGCTGTTATTGAGACCTTACAAACAGACATGTCGATTTTATTTATATATATAGATGTTTGTACAAAATGATAAATTTTACGTGCGGCTTCGCTAACGTTAATATTGATTTTGTGATGCGCTGATAGCTCAGTGGTAGTGTGTACGACTTGCATCAAGGGACGTGAATTCCATTCCAACCACCCACAATCAGCTTGAGCTTTCGGTTAAGGAAAACATCGTGAGAAAACCATAGCATAGTGGTAGGACTTTTCCTAATACTCTCCAGGCTAGGAACCACCATAAAGTTGAAAATCTGCCACTAAATACCAATAGGTGTGTTTCAGCAGCTGCACTTTAGAGCCAGTTCCTCCACAGGTTTAGCGTGTCTACCAACTTGGGCCGTATCGTCACTTAAGATCAGGTGAGATTATAGACATAACGCTAAACCTTAACTACAAAAAAAAGTCGAATGACGCAATAAAATGTTTCATACGTAGTTTAACCCTCTCTTTATGCGTTCGTTGCGAAAAAAAAGTAGTCTATCGCCATTTTCAGGTATTCCTCTATCACTATACCAAAGTTAATCATAATCGAATCAGCTTTTTAGGCGTGAAAGCGCAACAAACAAATACACTTTCGCATTTATAATATAAGTAAGGATTAAGGTCTATCTATTTAATTTCGAACGTGCCTGAAGGACACGCTTATAATTTTTTCTATCGACACCACTTTTGTCGCGTCCTTACGGTACGTGAGCCGTGTCTAAACGCCTCGATGTCACTGTCTGTCGCTACTCGCGGCGGCCTTTTGGGTCGACATAGTCAAAAATAAAACCAATGACGCAAACGAATGACGGAATGACGATATGTACGGTTCAAAACAACGGTGCTGCATTCACCGGTGCGTACGTAGCGGTACTATGATCTTTCAGTATGTCTTACGCACAGCTTGACCTAAAGATCTACCACACTAGCCCCTTATCGTGGGGGATCTTGTAAATATACAATAAAAATATATATAAGGAAAACCATAAACAAAAATAAGTGATTCCGATTTGATTGATTGATTTTGAAACTGAAAAGAATAAATAGTATTTAATAAAAAGATGTAAATACTATTCAAGGATTATTAGAGAAACGATGACAGATTTTTAGATTATGTTAGAGGAAAGTAAGACTGATAATAAATAAATAAACAAATATGTACAATTAACGTACGCAAAGTAACACTGAAATTCAGAACCAGTGGCGGATTTATATAAGGTGTGTTTATAGTTGGTAATCAGAGTTTGCCGTCCCTACGTACCAATGCAATTATAGTACCAATGCAATTATAATGATGAAAAATATAATATTCAATTGTTATCGTGGACTTAAAAACATGAAGAAGCGATGATAGTTCGGTGGTAGCGTGTAGCAACGTCATGTCATGGGACGTGATTTCGGATCAAGCACGCACAATGAGCTTGAGCTTTCGGTGAAGGAAAACATCGTGAGGAAATCATAGCATGGTGGTAGGGCATTTCTGGTACCCGCCTGATTAGCTGCCACTCTCCAAGTTGAAACTCTGCCGCCAAATACCATTAAGTGTGTTCCGGAAGTGGCAATCGAGAGCCAGCCCCTCCTATAGCGGCCGGCAACGTATCTGCGATTCCTCGAGTGTTGTGGCGTCCATGGGCGGCAGTGATCACTTACAATCAGATGACACGCATAATTGTTTGCCGCTTATTCCATACAAAATTATAAACATGAATGCTCTTTATTTCTGTGTGATATTAAAAAATAAAAATTACTTCAAGTTTACCGCCTCTAAAATCTGCGGTCCGAGGTACTAGCTTCCTCAGCCTATTGACATATCTACTACCGCTCAGAACATGCGTTTGTTCGATCAGACAAATAATTATCCAACAGGATTTGAACCCACAGCGCTCAGCGCGTCAGTGGGACAGTGCAGCAGTGACGCCATCGCTACACGCATACTGTTTTTTCTACTCAGCCGTAGAAGAAATTAATGAAGACGTAACAAAGGAATATTTGCTTAGTGGTAAAGCATTTTCTAATGCTTGTTTTAGCGTTATGGCCGCAATCGCATGTGATGTTAAGTGACGATACGGCCCAAGATGGTAGAAACGCTAAACCTGTGGAGGAACAGGCTCTCAAGTGCCACTGCCGGAACACACCTATTGGTATTTGGCGGCAGATTGTCGAATTGAGAGTGGTAGCTAACCAGGCGAACACCAGAAAAGGACTTACCACCATGCTATGGTTTCCTCACAATCTTTTCCTCCACCGAAGCTCAAGTTCATAGTACGTGGTTGGATTCGAACAAACGTCCCATGACGCTGCGTTCTTACACACTACCACTAAGCTATCATCGCTTCAAAACTTACCTGTCAGGGACTGGCTATCGATTTCAGATTACTTCTAGTCTCTTACGGAAGAAACGCGTTACTATTCTATCTGTTTCCCAGCAATCAAGAATGTAAATAAACAGACCAAAAACTATACCAAAAGTACTATAAAAAAGAAATAATTTTCAGTGACATAAACCATATAACTTCTAAAAATCTTTTTATTATTGGAGCGAATTGCTAAGTCAATGTGACCCTCAAAGTTAGAAAATATTGAAGTGAAATACCGGTACAGCGAGCTTGAAATTCTAATCAGCAACCATTTTCTGTGACGCTCGTTCGGATAAAATCGGTTTGAGGCGACCAAGAGTGCGAGAGAGATGTAGTGATGTTTCACAGGACTTTATTTTATGTTTATTGAATGAGACTGTACAATTACTTAATTTCAATCAAGCAATGAAAGAGATAAGTATGTCCCTACTAATATTATAAATGTGAATGTAAGTTTGTTTGTTACGCTTTCACGCGAAAACTACTTAAACGATCGTCATGAAACTTTGTACACATATTCTTGGAGGTTTTAGAAGTAACATAGGATACTTTTTATTGAAAAAAATATGTATATATGTAAGTTTTACGAAAGATAAAAAATTGTTTGTCAAAAATCTCAAAACCTAGCTACTTTAACGCCATCTTGTATTCCAGAGTATAGGTGATACGAAGTTCACCGAGTCAGCAAGTACAAGTTAGCGAAACTCCTAAATAAATTCAATATCTTTATGTCCCCCGTGTAGACGATACAACGTTATATGAGTTCAATGTTCTGGTTTTTGCCGTCTGCAACCAGTCTGGCGCCATAGATAAAAGGCGCCATAACGGCCTGTGACGTCATCCTCCTAGAGTATGTCTGAATTTCAGGCAAGTGAAAAATGATTGCTTACTGTCTTTACCTACTCGTGGACCTTCGCAGCCGTACGGAGAACAAGACTGAAAACGATGATTTTTTAAACATTCTTAGGAAAGATATACGACAAAACATTAATTGTTATCCATATAGATTTATTTGAATTAGTATGATGTAATAAATTTGTTGTTATTGTTGTATGATAATAAATTTATTATCTTGACTCCTTTAACTGCATCTGTTCGATGAAGTAGTTTTATATTTATTACTTAATTCTATTCTCATTTCATTTCATTTAAGTTCATTTGGTGGTTAAACATGGTGGTAGGGCTTTTTCTTAAAAACTGCCGCCAAATACCAATGGGTGTGTTCCGGCAGTGGCACTTGAGAGCCTTGAGAGCCAGTTCCTCCACAGGTTTAGCGTGTCTACCAACTTGGCCGTATCGTCACTTAAAATCAGGTGAGATTATGGCCATAACGCTAAACCCTAAGTATAAAATAAGTAAGTTTAAAAATATGCTATGCATGTGTTACTCACAGAATAAATGTGTCATACTCATTTATAATTAAGGTTACATTTGTACTTGAAATTTTATATGTATATAGGGATGTAGTTATAGGAGGGTAGTTTGTAACTCCGATTGGTATAAAGCGCGATGCGACCGCGGCTTTGAGTTCAGTCAAAGCGAAGTATTCGAGGCCAGATATCGTAGCTAGTTGAAACGTTACCGAAAGGACGTTAGATTTATATTTTTTATTATAGACTGATTTGGTATTTACCCTTTTACCCTCTCTCTGGCACAACGATTATGTTTCACGATGTATCCGGAACCCGTGCGGTGAATCCGTGGTTTGCTAAGAACTCCGTATCCCATCCTGACATTATTGTTAATCCGATTATTACCTTTTAACAACTATTCGTCTATCTATACGATTTTTATAACTTTCTACAACTACACTACACGTTTCTATATATATACATATTTTTAATTTTAAGGAATGTCATATTGCAAACCTCGTTGGTGCTTTATATTAAAAAATAAAATGTATGTATGATTATTGTTTGAAATTAAATAGAATCAATGGGACGCAATAAAAATAAATATGCCAATTCTCGCCTGACACTAGTAAAAGCTTGTGTTACTTTAACAAATTTATACAGTGGCAGAAAAAAAATTTACCCGGCCAGATCGCAAACACCATACACCAGGTGTGAAATAAATGACACAGTGAGGTGCTTAGATATCTCACATCACGTATTTCATTAATTTTTCATTTCATACATATCTCTCAGTTAAAATCAACCGTGAAATACTTATAGGTGTGTTCCGGTAGTTGTATTTGAGAGCCGGCCGCTCCAGTACACTTAGTATACCATAGGTGATTTACTAAGTATAAAACTATTTAGAAGTTTAGAATTGTATTGAATAAAAACTTGATAACTGGTGAGTGCTGGTGATGTGATTATAATATCTTTTATTACCTAGCACTAATACGTCTGAACGTCTCTGTGACATACTCTATTTTTTCAAACTTAAATATTATATTTTTTCTCTATATATCGAGTGTTCCGGAGAGTTCTTAATATTAAACATACAAACAGTAGCGAGTGAGATGCATAAGTTACGAAAAATGAAAATTACACGTAAGATTAAACGTGGGAGAACATAGTGGCTATCTCTCTAGGCTCGTGCGCTCGCACCACGCGGACAGGAAGGTCCAGCTTGTGATTCATTTTATTGGTGGTTGTCCATAACCCACCGAATTTTTTATTTGAGTGAAGTTCAGCTATTATATTCATTTTTAACTGCTGTTGATTGTTTTAACATCACTTTAGTTTTGATTTAAAAGCGCGCCGACATTCACACATATCATTATAGAGACTACCAGCCCCTGGTTTACCCCCTGTGTGGGGTTTGAAATTGTAATCCGCAACCTTTTTGTGTGATGTTCGTTCAGGTAAAGTCGATTAAATGCAACTAAGGGAGCGAAAGAGAGATATAGTCATGTTTCACTTGTGTCGTGTCGTCTTAAGCATACACCGTTTTATTTTTCTTATTTACAGTATATGCAAAAACTAACAAAGCCTGCGTATTAATCTCTTATGGATTTGTAAAGGATAAGTAAATAAATATAAATTCTACCAGTGCTAAATCAATCATGGAATAGTTAAATATGTTTTATAATATATATATACTTTTTTATAAATTCAGTCTTACAAATTATGTGGTTGAAAAACATATAGTCAAACGCAATACTTATAGATATCATGTATTTTATAAAGGAGCTACTAATATAATAACATATAATGAATGTAAATAATTATATAATTTTAATAATACATTGTTCTTTTTTTGACATCTTACCTACCAACACCTTTTTTTATTATGGCATAGAGCAGAAGTGTCCGTACAAGGATTGACAATTGACAAACGTCAATCTCAAAGAGAATGTGTCAACTCAAAAACCAACGCAAGTTGTGTATACTTTAAATCATATCAAAATAAACTCGAAACATATTAAAAATGGCCGAGAAACCACCAGAGGAGGGCTATATATCTGTTGTAGATGAGGAGCCGGAGATATTTGAGTTATTAAAGTGGGAATCGTCGCACACACAGAAACCACAGGAGCCGAGTCTAGTGGAGAAAGCAAAGAGTCCGGAGAAAAAAGGTGTTAAGCCCCACGAAGCGGATCCTTTTGTATTAGACGATAATGCCTTCATAGAATCTTATAGATTGTCAAAAGATTTGGCGCGTAACCTTTGCGAAGAATTGAAACCAGTAATGCCGGACTCTACGAAATCAATCGAGTTTTCTGTTGAAAGTAAAGTAAGTTTGTTTTTATCTACAGATATTATAATTACAACTATGAGTAGGTTTTTTTTATATTTTAAAGCTCTGACAACCAATTTTTACCATATAATGTATTAAAATGTATGTTCATAATAAAAACGGTAAATTATGGTGATAGAAACTGTTCTGTCTCTCAAATTTCATTGAACTCATAAAGGATTCGAGAGTGTACAAACTTCATGTATTTTCAACATTACTTCATAGTCACTTCAACATTATCAATTTTTCATTGATAAAAGTAAAAAGTTTATAGATTAAAAATTAAAATCCTATTTTTTTTTTAAATATAAATTTATAAAGGACAGTTAAGTAACACTTCTACCAGCGTCATGTTATTCATGCGAAAGCTTTTCAATACTTGAAAAACCTTGTTGTTTTTTATCAACATCACTATATTACTTTTCTACAACTATACTATACATGTAGAACTATCATGACATGTCATATATTTCCATTTTTCCTTTTTTTCTAGGTAATGGCAGCTCTATCTTTTTATGCGACGGGGAAATACCAAAAGTCGATTGGTGGAAAAACAGACCCAAATATAACTCAGTATTTTGTATCAACAGCTGTAATGCAAGTAACAGAGGCTATTAACCATCCCACTATAGTAAAGAAATATATACATTTTCCGCACCTCAGAAATGAGAGAGACATCATTAAGGCGAGGTGTGCATAATATATTATATAATATAATAATAGATTTATTGTTATAGCCACAATCTCACATGATGTTAAGTGTTGATTTGGCACAAGATGGTGGGCACACTAAGCCTAGACAAGTAACACACCTATAGGTATTTAGTAGCATATTTTCAGCTTGAATGTGGTAGCTATCCTAGCAGGCAGTAGAAAAATCTCTACGGTAAATCTCTAAACTGATAGCATATAGTCCATAAACACAGCCATAAGTATCCCTTCAACTTGCAGAGTGGCTCTTGGCTGAATCTTTATGAAATATTATTCTTATTTTATTGAGTGAAAAGTTATTTAGAGTAGTAAACATAAAATATCGAATAATAATAATATTGAAGCGATGATAGATCATAGCCCAAGTATGTACGATTTCGCGTCAAGGGATGTGAGTTTGAATCCAAGCATCCACAATGAGCTAGAGCTTTCGGTGAAGGAAAACATAGTGAGGAAACCATAGCATGGTCGTAGGGCTTTCTCTAATGCCCGCCTGGGTAGCTACCACCCTCAAGTTGTAAACCTGCCTCCAAATACCAATAGGTGTGTTTCGGCAGTTGCACTTGAGAGCCAGTTCCTCCACAGGTTTAGCGTGTCTACCTACTTGGGCCGTATAGTCACTTAAGATCAGGTCAGATTATGGCCATAATGCTAAAAACATTAAGTATAAAAAATAAAATAAAACTGAACTATAATATATTAATAAAGGTGAAATATGTTTTTTTTTTTTATTACAATACTCTGAAACTCCTCAGACATGATCTGAGACCTGTTTTATGTGATAATACATTGTTGTTCTTAATTTTAGTTCTTAAATTATAGTTATTATTAGTCAGTGACATATCTTATGTGATTGTAACATTTATTGGTTCATTGTTTCCCCTTAATTTAAATTATTTATCAGGGGCAATAGAATAGCGTAAGTATATAGTAAAATATAATGGCTTTAGTTTAAAATACAATATTACAATAACAATGGATACAGTAACTATTGGAAACCCTTAACAATATTTATGGAAATAACCATAACTACAATAATGAAAATAACATCACAACAATAAATTAAAATCATTTTAAGAAATATCAAATTTAAATATGCTGATGTAAGTTGTAAATTTGTACACGATAAGTTACTGATGGAATTCAAAAAACCTTGTATAAAAAAAATCAGCAATATAATGCCATATAATCATTAAAATATCCTAGATTTTTACCAAATTTTTAATTCATGATCAGAGAAGATTTCTTACAAAAAAGTTATTGTTTTTTATTACATAGGATAAAAATATCCTTTGTTAATCTATAATTTTGATTATCATCACATTAAATTTTATTATAATCTGTGAAGTGGTTTCAAAATGATGCAAATTAGGGAGTATGGACTGGCAATACCAAAAAACCCAATGAAATATTTTTACCCCTACACCAAAAATTGAGGGCTGTAAAGGCGAATCGGCTTCAGCCCAAAATGGGTATTTTTTTATGTATACTAAATTATTGGTGGTCTGAGTACTACAATTTGGTGTACTTAATAAATTCAAATTTTGGTTAGAAACAGATTTTAATTTTGCACCCCTTAATTAATTATCTTCTAGAATGCTGTGTGCTTTCCGAAATACCATGGTAGTTTTTGACTCCAATAAAGTGATATTATTATTCTTATTTTGTGAAATGAAATATATGATTTAAGGTAAACTGTACTGAGATTTATTTAAAAAAATATTAAACACAGTAACAGAGCTTTGGTTAACTGTATAGTTTCAATTTTTGTATAAATTATAACACCTATGTAATTGTTGCCCATTTGTTGTTTGTTTTTATTTTGTATCTGTTAATTATGTAGAAATTGCAATATGTCTACTCTAAGTAACTATGATTTAGGTATTTCAAAGTCCTTTGAACAAAATAGAGCTCCTGAATGTATCAGTCATCAACCTTAATCTTGAATGTACATAACGAATTTCTTGTGACAGGTTTTATATGAAATACGGTGTCCCAAACATTGTAGGCTGCATAGACTGCACGCATGTACCAATAGCAAGGCCTGATGATGACCAGAAGAGTCATTTCAACAAATCATATCATTCGAAGAAGGTCCAGGTTGTGAGTATCTATTTTTTTTTAATACTTAATGTTTAGCGTTATGGCCATAATCTCACCTGATCTTAAGTGACGATACGGCCCTAGTTGGTAGACACGCTAAACCTGTGGAGAAACTGGCTCTCAAGTGCAGCTGCCGGAACACACCTATTGGTATTTGGCGGCAGGTTTACAACTTGAGGGTGGTAGCTACCCAGGTGGACATTAGAAAAAGCCCTACCACCATGCTATGGTTTCCTCACGATGTTTTCCTTCACCGAAAGCTCAAGCTCATTGTAGGTGCTTGGGTTCGAACTCACGTCCCTTGACGCGAAGTCGTACACACTACCACTGAGCTATCATCGCTTCGCTTATATTTAACTAGCAGAGTCTTGACTTAGTACAACTCCTGAATGAGTGCTCTGAGGAGTTTTTTGACCTAATCCCCTGCTTCCTTTTCCATAGCAGATTCACCAGCACTGGACAGTGGAGCTATGGCTCCATAGTTTACTGTATGTAGCCTCTGTCCTGACACAACCAAAGTTTGTAAACTCATATCTTTGTCACACTGTGAAATTGTGGAACTGTCTTCCGCCCTGGGTGTTCCCTCCTTCATATAACATTAAGTCCTTTAAGTAAACTGTCACCTACAACTTCAAGATGGCCATAAAAGACGGTGACCAAAGGATCACACAAGCTATAATTATCCAAACCCCAACCGCGGGGCAAATATAGAAATAAGTTAAAAAATTGAAATAAAATTTTTAGTGTAATGCCTAGATACTGCTATAAAGCTATTTTTAACGCCTATTAAATCACGCTTTCCTAAAAAAAGGTGCGGACCCAGAGGCTGCAGATTGTGTATATAATAATAAAAAATAAAAAAAACTGAAAGAAACTGTCACGATCACAGACTCTTTATGTACTTATTGAAGGTAAATTACATCAGATGTACACAGAAGTTCATTTATTAAAGGATTTTAATTTTTCCAGCCTATCTGTTGATTAGAAAATGTCAAATTTCATTAAAAACAGACAGACAATTAAATGTAGTTAAAACAGTTGCATTTTCCATAAAGAACTGAATGTACTAACAGATTTAATGTAGTTAGGTTTTTTTTTTTACATGTACATAGATTTGAAATGACTTCATGACTTCATGATTATTCCAGATATGTGACAGTGATTATATAATAATGAGCGTGGATGCGACGGCCGGCGGTTCCATGTCACAAGATGCCATCCTGAGGAGGCACGCTGTCCGTGTCGACTTGGAGAGTCTTAACCATTCCGGAGAGCAGTGCTGGCTGATGGGTCAGTGGCACTTTTTTTTTTATGGTATAGAAGGCAAACCAGTAAGCGTGTCACCTGATGATAAGTGATCACCGCCGCCCATGGACGCCCACAACTCCAGGGGAATCGCAGGTGCGTTGCCGGCCTTTATTGGAGGGACTGGCTCTCAAGTGCAGCTGCCGGAACACACCTATTGGTATTTGGCTGCTTGAGGGTGGTAGCTACCCAGGCTGGCATTAGAATAAGCCCTACCACCATGCTATGGTTTCCTCACGATGTTTTGCCTTCTCCGAAAGCTCAAGCTCATTGTAGGTGGTTTGATTCGAACTCACGTCCCATGACGCGGCGACCTTACACACTACCACTGAGCTTCTAATGGATGGATATGGAACTGGCGTGTCCTTTGTGGTCTTAACCAATGGTGTTTGGGCTTTTCTAATGCCCTCCGGGCTAGCAACCACCCTCAAGCCAGTACCTCCACAGGTTTAGGTGTGTCTACCAACTTGGTCCGTATTGTCACTTAACATCAGGTGACATTATGGCCATAACGCTAAACCTAAAAGAATAAAAAAACAATAATTAAACTGAGTTTATTTATAATTTCTTTTCCTATATTATATACCTGATGTTAAAAGATGATATGGCCCGAGATAGTTGCCTTAAGCCTTGTGGAGAAACTGCCTCTCAAGTTAAGCTGCCGGAATACTACCTACAGGTATTCGGTTGCAGATTTTCTGCTTGAGGGTGGTAGCTAGCCAAGCGGATATTAGAAAAAGCTCTACCACCATGCTAAGGTTTCCTTTACCGGAAACTCAAGCTCATTTAGGTCATTTGACACGACATCTATCCACACTACCAACTAAGCTATCATCGCTTCAAAATTATATTATATTTACATATTACAAACTTTTGTTTTTTATGGAATAGCAGGCAAACTAGCAAGCGTGTCACCTGATGGTAAGTGATCACCGACGCCCGTGGACATACACAACAACAAGGGAATCGTAAGTGCGTTGCCAGCTTTTATTGGAGGAACTGGCTCTCAAGTGCAACAGCCGGGAATACACCTATTGGTATTTGCCGGCAGATTTTTGACTTGTTCCCTTGCCCTCTCTTGTCCATAATTAAAGGTAATCACCTATGATTTCCAGGTGGCCCCTACTACACCCAGAAGCCGTACGTCATGACGCCCATACCGAAGATAACAAAGAAGTCCCCAGTATCACCGGAGAAGTACTACACCAACGTGCACTCACAAACTCACAGCGCTGTCTTGGAGACGATAAAACAGCTGAAGAGTAGGTGGAAATGCCTCCAGGCGACCTGCAACAAACAGTTCGACCCACCGACAGTGACCATGATGATTGTCGCCTGCTGCGTCCTCCACAACATCTGCAACCGGCACAGCCTGCCCGTGCTGCCGATGACCCAGACCGAGGAACGATTAGAAGCCATGAAACAGAAGGTAGCCAACGGCCCCACACCGAGAAAGCAGGCGGAAGACCAGAACGGGCTCGAGATGCGCGCGAGGCTGGTGGAAAGGCTGTGGACCGAGAGGAGAGTCATGCCGGAAACGACGCCGAAGAAGAGAATGGCGAAGAAGGATAGAGTCCTGGAAACGCACCAGCCCCAGCATATGCAACAGCAGCAGCAACAGCCCCAGGCCCACCAGATGCATGCGCAGGAGCACCAGCATATGCACGAGGATGCCAGCAAGAGGCCGAGGATCCTAACTATGAATACACCCACGTATGGGCTCAACGTGCCCCCAGTGTGGGGACATTATCCTCAGCATTAACGTGGTGATGTTCGTAAACCACCATCACCAACCAAATGTAAGAGTCATCACACTGGCACCTTTATGTGTACGGTGTTCCAGATTCAGACGGTCCATATCCAGTAGTTATACAGGTTGTAACTGCTATGACCATGTTCCACTTGTCGTTTACAACGCTCACGACCGCGGTTATCCTGTTCCACTTGCTCGCGAGCGTTGCGATCGTTAATCGAATCGAGTACGAGTCGTTTGGAGATTTATCGTTTCACACAGTTTTGATCGAAATATACAGTTGCTTTTTTTTTTTAATTTGTATAGTTTATATAAATAAGTTAGGTTATGTTTTTGACATATGAGAATAATGACGTCATTGGGGATATTTTCGCCGCGACCACAACTATCGTGTGTGAACATATTGAAAGCTAAGTGGAACTTGGATTATATACATAATAAACCAGTCATTGTGCTCCGTTGACGTTAATTTTGAAGTCAGCCTGTTCATATCCAGCATCAGTACAACGACTGTCAATAAATTGTTATCCATCGATGGTCACCGTCGATTCTGGAGTAGAAAAATTTTAATACCAGCAACGGTGACATCACTTAAGAATGAAAGATAAAGTGTTGTCACACTGCTGCCTTTTCAAGTATTCTTTTATAATTATGAATATACAGTTTATAGAAATGACTGATTTAGTGATTTGAAGGAATTCAATGGAAGATAGATCGATATGTTCTAGCTATGACATATTGAGGGTAAGCAGAGTGCTT
This sequence comes from Actias luna, assembly GCA_039707435.1. Lineage (NCBI taxonomy): Eukaryota > Metazoa > Arthropoda > Insecta > Lepidoptera > Saturniidae > Actias > Actias luna. Next base: position 1,738,431 of record JAZHAC010000019.1, on the reverse strand, counting down.
GGATTTTTGTGAGACGTTGGATGAAGAATTATGTTCCGGTGAGTATTGTAATAATGTGGTTTGTAGAGTAAGCTTTAGATTATAATTATGACAGTATTCTAAGTTACATGTAAGTTAGTTTATGAATCTCATTGTTTAGAATGACGTAAAGATTAAGTATGGTACAGTGTAATGTATTCTAGTTAGAAGTGGGAGTTTTTTTTTTTTTTAATTTTGTATTATTATTTTATAGTTATATGTCTGTAATTGTAAAGTTATTGATTTTTTTATTTGATAGCAGATAAATCAATAAAGTATCAATATCAAAGTATTTTTGATTTTAAGTCTAATGAGAGTTAAAGTGTTGCCAGCAGCTTGTCGACATATCAAATTTTTTTTTTCACCCGTATTATATAATAGACTCTATAGAATGTATTTGATGATTTCGAACATTTTATAAAAAGAGAATTGCATAAAAAACATTTGTTTTTTTTTTTATTTTTTTTTTATTAACCAAATTTAAACTCTATTGAAAATTAACAAATTATGTACGTATTTTTGCCTTTAAACGTCAGCAAAAGAAATTAGTAGTAGTAGCAAAAGCAAATTACCAATGAATTTCGAAAAAATCACCTTTTTATGCGAGACTTCTAATCTGGAAATACTGAATCGATATACCGTTAATCAAACAACTCGACCAACAAGATCGATATCAAATATAATATAAAAATTAAATGACCGAAATTGAGGGTATTAGCAAAAATATATTTATTTGATAATCAATGCCTTTATTATCCTTACTCGTCATACTCCTTACTCAGTAACAGTTAAAACATTTTGTATACCTCGAATGTAATTTGATAATGATTAATTGACTGATAGTGAGGGTATTTGTCAAAAATAAACAATTATGTATTAACCGTTTGTATACCTCAAACTTATTTCGATAAAAATGCTATAAAAAACAATGGCTGAAAGTGAGGGTATTCGATAAAAAAATCAAAAATAAACAATTATGTATTAACCTTTTGTATACATCAAACTTAATTCGATAAAAATACTATAACAAAACCATGAGTGTAAGTGAGGGTATTTGATAAAAAAACAACTATGCCCTAATCATCGTATCTTTATTACCTTTATATTACAACAGTGATGATTTCATTTTGTTGATACATTTCCTATACCTCTAATGGAATTTGATAAAAATGCTATAAAATTTAAACGGCTAAAAGTAAGGGTATCTGTAAAAAAAAAACAATCACCCATTAATCATATCTTTACTTTCCTTTACATTAATCCAGTGATAATTCCGTTTCACGTTACATATGCTGTAAATATAAATTGACTATAGATATATACACTTTTTTTTTTATACCTAAACTTCAGGCGAAGGTATTAGTCGTCAAGTCCACGACAAACTTTCAAAAATAACACAAAATAATCTCTATTACATACTTTAAACTAATAATAATAGTCGATATTATTTAAACGTATATACCATGTATGGAGACATTAAACACAATATTTATCTATATTTAATAATGTTTATTGTAACTCATTTATCTTAGGAACTGCCAGTCTGATTTCGATAATCATTTTTATTTCTGACAGAGCAGTAACTGAGGAAGGCTTTAGGCTATTTAACATCACGCTACCGCCGATAGGAGGGAAGTTGTATTGAAAAAAAGCTATAACACCGGGAAAACATATTAAAAAAACCAGCTGTCCTTCCAAACTATGTATATTGTTGGCACATTCTGGTGACAGTTTTGTAAAATTAATATTGTCGTTAAGTTATCTTAAATTTCCTAATGTTCCGCTCAAGTTCCTTATTTTTCCTTTCTTTCATAAATACCTTCTCTTGACAGTAATTAACACAACAACAAAAAAGATAATTAACGAAATTGTTCCATCCGTTCACGCGTGATGCGATGACCGAGGGAAATAGAGATTCATTATTATATATATATAGATCCAGTTCCCTCTTACAGCTTTATATTTTATTTTAATATTTCATTAGCTTTTTATAAAAGTAGATTTTATCGTAATGTACTACAAATAGATTATATAATCGATTTTAAAAATAATCTCAATCGATTCAATTTGATATCGACTTAAATATACAGAATGTTTCAATAGTACGCTTATCTAGGGTTCCGTTACAGTTAGCGTTCACAAAGCCCGAAACATTCAGCCGTCCCACATGACGACCGCGGTCGTTGTGGTCGCGGCGAAACACGAAACCAATGACGTCATTCCTTTCACTCGATATAGTTAATAATTTATTTCACCAAACGTTGCTGTGATTTTGAAAGATTGATTAGACTATTATAGAAAACATTTATCGAGCCCTCCACTAAGACCTCGAGAGAGCCAGGGCGATTTCGTTAGCTAATAGTGACGCTATCGCCATGTTCGGGCAGTTCGCTGTCACGCGAGCCGAATCCGAATCCAGCCTCACAGAGAGCAGCACCAGATCCTGGGATGACATCATCCTACCCGCAAACCTGGATATAAAAAATAACTAACTAAAAAATATTTTTTTTTTATAGTTAGGTTTAGCGTTGTGACCATAATCTCACCTGATCGTAAGTGACGATACGGCCCACGTTGGTAGACACGCTAAACCTGTGGAGGAACTGGCTCTCAAGTGCAACTCCCGGATCACACCTATTGGTATTTGGTGGTAGAGTTTCAACTCGAGGGTGGTAGCTAGCCAGGAGCTACCACCATGCAGCTGTGGTTTCATTCTAGGTACATTCGAACTCGCGTCCCTTGACGCAGAGTCCTTACACACTACCACTGAGCTATCATCGCTACCATGCTTTAATTTAAAGTCCGTTTAACCCTTGTTTGCATAATGGTGGAAATTTCCAGCATAATATTGAATGTCCGAAAATTATATAAAATAACAAATTCACGTTAAGGTGATCGTGTCTGATACCTTTTTAATGATCATTGAATAAAAAAAAACATAGCTATGAAAAATAAGTAAATGTCACTATCAGTAAAACGAGCTTAAAGTTGTCATTCCGCTTTTGTTATAATTGCAATAAACATATAATTTTAAAGAAAAAATCATGCAAAGAAGGGTTAAATTAGTTTTATTTCGATCAAGACTTGTTGATAAAATACATATGTCTGATTGATTTTATAAGTTTCGACATATGGTATTACAATAAAATTCTAATCAATAAGAATCATTGGAGTTTCTCACGGGATCTTGGTCTGCCATGTTGTGATATCTATTTTTAATCATATACATAGTGATTTAGCCCTGTATTGTGTAATATAGGCGACATTTTAAGTGATGTAGTGTAAATGAAGAGCATAAGTGAAGTGAATTATAAATAAACATTCGAAACGTGATATATTAGTTTTCACAGAAACTCCCAAGAGAGCTTCAACAAGAGAGTCGCCATCTTGTTGAAGATAGTTCTGTCCAAAATGTTCAAATCTTATCACTTGAAAATGGCAGTAATAGTCTCTAAACGGTACTGAGTTGCCAGGAATAAAAAAAGAAGAAGAAGAATTAAAATCGTTAATCCTCTTTTTTTTCTCATTGTGAATATAATTTTATCTTTATGATCGATGGCTGAGTTGCCAAGAATAAAAAAAGATGAAGAAGAAACAAAGTCGTTAATTTTCAGTATATATAAAATTTGTTCACTGTGAATAAAATTTTATTCTTATGATCGATGGCTGAGTTGCCAAGAATAAAAAAAAAGAAGAAGAATCAAATTTGTTAAATCTCTGTATATATATTTTTTCAATGTGTATATAATTTTATTCTTATGATCGATGGCTGAGTTGCCAAGAATAAAAAAGGAAGAAGAAGAATCAAATTTGTTAAATCTCTGTATATATATTTTTTCAATGTGTATATAATTTTATTCTTATGATCGATGGCTGAGTTGCCAAGAATAAAAAAGGAAGAAGAAGAATCAAATTTGTTAATTTTCAGTATATATATATTCTTTCAATGTGAATAAAATTTTATTCTTATGACCGATGGCTGAGTTGCCAAGAATAAAAAAAGAAGAAGAAGAATCAAATTCGTTAATCCTCTGTATATATATTTTTTCAATGTGTATAAAATTTTATTTTTATGATCGATGACTGAGTTGCCAAGAATAAAAAAAGAAGAAGAATCAAATTCCTTAATTATCTGTATATATATTCTTTCAATGTGAATAAAAATATATTTTTATGATCGATAAACACATCTAAACGACATTAATAGAAAATATCACATCAAAACTCGAACCTGAAAGTATATGTTGGGTACATACCAAGTCTACTCCTTATTAATATGGAAACATAATAATACTACATACTTTTGTGATAAGGTTTTTAACTGCCCTTTTGCACGCCTCATAAGCGAAGCGACTGAATTTATTTATTTATATTGCACTTTTAAAATAATATATAGACACACTTATAAAGAAAAATCACTATGTTTAACACTCATTATATCTTTCATGCCATTTTTGTTATTTAAACTAGTTAATATAGTTCTGTCTTGTACGTCCGTGTGTCTGTATGTGCGGATCCAGTATGTTATCACGATAACGACCGAAATACTTTATTAATCGAAACTTTTTTTCTAACGCTTCAGTATAATTAGGAATAGAACCCTATTACTTTTCACGGTCTGTTTCGATGAGGTTTTATTGATATTAAATAAACAAAAAAAAAATGACATTATGAGGTGGGCACTTTTGTGTGTGTGTGTGTGTGTGTGTGTGTGTGTGTGTGTGTGTGTGTGTGTGTGTATGTGTGTACAAAGTTTCTTACCTCAAGAAATCACCAGTAGTTGAGATTAGAGCTAGGTTAGCGGTCTCGAAGACTGTCTTGCATATCGCCTGCTCGTCTTCAAGCCTCGGCGCCTTCTTGTCGCACTGTAGTCCAAATAGGTATTTTAATAATCCACGGTTAGTTTAGTTAGTTTAGTTTAGTTTAGTTAGTTTAGTTAGATAACTCAGTGTCAGCGTCAACGTCAAGGGACGCGAGTTCGAATCCATCTACAACGAGCTTGAGCGCCCGGTGAAGAAAAACATCGTGAGGAAACTATAGCTGCGTGGTAGCGCCTGGCTAGCTACCACCCTCGAGTTGAAAATCTGCCACCAAATACCAGTAGGTGTGTTCCGGGAGTTGCACTTGAGAGCCAGTTCTTCCACAGGTTTTGCGTGTCTACCGACATGGGCCGTATCGTCACTTAAGATCAGGTGAGATATGACCATAACGGTAAACCTTAAGTATAAAAAATATATATATATCTATATTAGCGAAGATTGTCGTAGAGATATTTCTACAAATATCAGAAGCTTAGTAGTTGTTTGAAAACGCGATAATCATCGGATAAATCTACCGCCACAATGCAGCAGAGAGGAGATAACATGAGACGGTGTCCGAGACTTGCGAGGCGGATGTACGTTTTAGGCGGCCTCTTTTCGACAATTGTCAACACTCGTCTTTACGGCTCGTGTGTATCTCCGCCCATTATAAACCATTTCCGATAACGATTTAGAGCATAAACATCAAAACAGTGTCAATAATAAAGAAATATAAATCGTCGGTAACAGTTCCAGCTACATACGATGAACACGCCTCAAGTGCCTCGCTTAGACTGAACCGAAAGCCGCGCTCGCATCGCGCTGTATACTAATCGGCGTTATAAACTACCCTCCTATTACTACATCCCCTTATATATTCAATAGTAATAGACATGTCGGATGACAGGGGGTGTCGGGGGTCAACTGTGATGTGGTTAAAAATATATATATATTGTAAGGTAGTGGGGGGTCTCGTGACGTCACACGAGCAGCGTATAAAAAGGATGGACATCGGTGGAGGACTTCAACTCCACCGACTTCCTTGCCTCTCTTAACAATTAGTATTTTTAACATTTCACAAATTAGTAATTTATCTAAAGGTCTACTCCAGTAGGCCAGCTCTTATTATTTTATATAATATTTTCTCTTCCGGCAGCAGTCCATGCCAAGGGCCAGCCACAACGGCACCCTTGTGCTCGCTGCCTCGGGGCTGAGTGCCCTCAGCACTCGCCCCAAGAAGTCCTGCCAAGCTGTAAAAGCCCCTCCGGCTAACAGCGTATGTCTAGTCGAAAAAAAAAAAAAAAACAAAATGGAGGACTTCACTTGTCGAGCGGACGGCAAGCGAGACGGACGTGCTACCTGACTGTTTTCGAAGTTGTCAAATTAATCGGGTTTAGGTTGAAAATTATTAGTGTTGTTGCTTTTTTTTAAAATTACGCATAAATAGGTGTAATTAATTGTTAATTAAGCGGATATTTAATGGACTTGTGTTTTTTTTAATTATTATTTCACTCTTGAAAGATAACAATATATATACCTCGTTCATTCCTCGCAACTTCTTGTGTTCGATATCCCAGCGCTGGGCGGACATTGTGACAGCGCGCATCAGCTCGCCCACCGGTGGGGTTATCGACACGGGGACTTCGCCTACAATTTTAATAATAATCATCATCATTTTTTTTTAATAGTTAAGGTTTTAGCGTTATGGCCAATCTCACCTGATCTTAAGTGACGATACGGCCCAAGTTGGTAGACACGCTAAACCTAATAGGAACTGGCTCTAAGTGCCACTGCCGGAACACACCCAGCAGATTTTCAAATTGAGGGTGGTAGCTAGCCAGGCGGGTATTGGAAAAAGACCTACCACCATGCAATGGTTTCCTCGCGATGTATTCCATCACCGGGCGCTCAAGCTCATTGTAGGTGGATTTGAACTCACTTCCCTTGACGCGAAGTCCGTACACACTACCACTAAGCTATCGATTTATTTATTGTCAATAACAAAACACTTAGAAATACATGTATTTAGCTTAACACCACACAGCGCTGGTTCTCAATCTGCCCCATACGTTATTTATGTCTTATCGTCAACACACTTTTATTATGAATTGATTACATATGTTAACCGGATATAAAAACACCGGTTACAACGTCGTTTCGGTTATCCGGATATAACGACTAAACGGCAAGATCCTGAACGAATCAGCCTAATAATACATACTTTTAAGAAAAATATGTATTGCTTTTATCGAGTATCGAATAGAGAGGTCTAAGTTATAGGGTCCCTTCAATGAAGTCCGACTTCAACTATATATATATATCTATATTTTTTTTTCTATCACTCCAAAATGTCCCAACAGAGAACATGTTAAATTCAACGTGCGAAATTCAAAATTCCAACTCTAAGTGGTTCTTCGTCGGAATTTAGGTATTCCCGTTTAAAAAACATGGTTTTTAATACCTTTTTGCTCTGCAAATTTTTCAAAGAAATGGACGAACCTGTTTTTCAGTATTAAATTTAGTACAAAAAGTTCCATTGAGTCGAATTTCAATTGGCTACATTTAATACTAAAAAATGAATATTAATTCATTTACTTGAAAAAAAAAAATCCACGGTTTCCATGTTATTTAAACGGGAAACCTTAAAAATCCATGGAAAACCACTTAGGATTAAAAATTTAAGCTTCGCTATTAACAGGAGCTTTGTCGAGACATTGCCCTAGAAATTTTGGGGTGAAAGAAAAAAAAAAAAAAAACGTTATTTGGCACACCCTAATATATAAGGCGATGATAGTTTAGTGGTAGTGTGTACGGGCTCCGCGTCAAGGGACGCGAGTTCGAATCCACCTACAATGAGCTTTGAGCTTTCGGTGAGAGAAAATATCGTGAGGAAACCATAGCGGATGCCAAATACCATTAGGTGTGTTCCGGCAGTGGCACTCGAGAGCCAGTCCATCCAATGAAGGCCGATAACTGCGATTCTCCCGATGTTGTGGGTGTCCGTGGGCGGCGGTGATCACTTACCATCAGGTGATCTGCTTACTCGTACACGTGTACGTAATAAGGCATGTGTCGGAACGCTGCTCAGGGAAAATAATTGGGAATATCCCAATATAGATATTAGTTCCACGTTAAACTTTCAGATATCTTGGCTGAAGGAGTCCAGGACTGCATAAGTATACGAAGGTTGTGATGTCAGGGTTACACACCGAGGGAGCTGATGATGGAGAACTCGACCGGCTGTATGGTGTCAGCGAAGTCCACGCCGATGGTGACCGTGGTGGAGGAGTTTGGACCCAGGAGTGGGATGGGCGCGAACTCGTGGAAACTTCTAGAACCGGTCAGTGTCTGGAAATTCCGAAAAAAAAAACTTCAATTATAGCAGTCCTCAGCAGAGTCGTTTCGATCACGATTTCATCTGATGTTAATTGACTATTTGCTGCAGTATGGTGAAAACGCTAAGCTTTTTCTATGATGTGGCTATTTTGTAAATTCTTATACTTACTAATATTATAAATGTGAAAGCGAGTTTGTTTGTTTCTTACGCTTTCATGCCTAAGCCGCTGAATCGATAATAATGAATTTTGGTATAGAGATAAATGCATACCTGGAGACGGTGATAAATTGCTTTCCCACGCAAAAATTTTTATTGGAAGCGGGGTAAAGAGAAGTATAAAATTTGTATGGAACTTTATTGCGTCATCCAACTTGTTTGACAAATTCGATAATTACGCGAACGAAACTGCCGGTAGAAGCTAGTGAAAGTACCATATAACTAGTAAGCTAGAAAGTATTCTATTTCACTTGAGAGCCAGTTCCTCCACAGGTTTAGCGTGTCTACCAACTTGGACCATATCGTCACTTAAGATCAAGTGAGATTATGGCCATAATAACGCTAAAACCTTAAGTATTAAAAAAAAGTATGAGAGTAACAGGCTGACCTTCCTGTTGACCCTGATGTTGGTGATGTCCCGCGCGGTGCAGTTGGTGAAGGCGAGCTGGAGGGCGCAGACCTTGTGCGAGGAGAGGTGCGGCGCGCGGGCCCAGCGGCGCGACGCGGCCAGCCCGCCGCTCAGCACGCGCGACACCATCTCCGTCACCGCACTCGGGCTGAGCGACGGTCCGACGGGTGTGATGCTGTCCTCTGGGGATATTGTACATAATGTGTTTATGTACAAACTTATCAAAATATTAAACAATCGTGTACAAACTTATGACAATATTAAACAATCGTGTACAAACTTATGACAATATTAAACAATTGTGTACAAACTTATGAAAATATTAAACGACTATGTAAAAACTTATGAAAATATTAAACAGTTGTGTACAAACTTATGAAAATATTAACAATTGTGTACAAACTTATGAAAATATTAAACCATCATGTAAAAACTTATGTAAATATTAAACGATCATGTAAAAACTTATGAAAATATTAAACAATCGTGTATAAACTTATGAAAATATTAAACAATCGTGTACAAACTTATGAAAATATTAAACTATCATGTGCAAGCTTATGAAAATAATAAAAAATCATGTGCAAATTTATGGCACTATTAAATATTCATGTGCCAAACATACAAAAACGAGGATATTTGAATATGTAAACTTAGCTGAAGGAAATATTGCGTGCTCAGGAAATACTGACATTTAATGTTAAAAAAAAATGGACGAATTCTAAGGAAGTATTATTGAAATAGATAGACCAATAAGAAATTAAACTTTTTTCGCGATAAGTGATAAAAGTAGAAAAGTTCGAGAAAATGAATTCATTTATGTTATTTAATTTCTCTACTTTATAACTGATAACACACAAGCTGTGATTCGATTTCAATGTGTATGTGTAAAATGTATGTTACTGTTTGTATGTCCGAAAATTGCTAATCTCCAACACAGTTCGGCTGCCACATGATGATCATGAAACTGAGTTTTAATTATCTTAAACTTTAAACGTGACGCTGTGGTCATTAACTAGTAAATACGGCAGTACATGGAAACATCATCACACTTGGAGTCTCTCTTCATGTACCCTAAATATAACAGTGACACGTTATTATTAGTCAACTCGAGCCAACTTTACCCGAACGAGCGTCACATAGCCGAACGTGGCGGTTCAATCTCATTGATGTATCTCATCTCAATGATGTTGATTCAATCAAGTATTGACAATAGAATGATCACTCACCATCGCCTACTCCAAAAGTAGGGGGTGCAGTCTGCGGGGACAGGAACCCTCCGCATGTCGGCGTCATGGTCGGCAGAGAGCTCGCCACTTCGTCCAGCTCCAGTAAGAGTTCCAGGTTCGATTTCTCATTCTTCGCCACTCTCTCGGGCTGGGTCGGTTCAGTCTTCTCGTTTTCACGCTATAAGTTAATTACAAATAACTTTCAAGCTTATTATGTCACTTGGCTAACTTTGCGGACAGTTACGAATTAAATTCACCAGCTTATTAAGCCGCTGTGTGATCTCTGAATATTTCTATCATTCAAGATTTTCTATCATTCTATATGACACTATAAAAGCAAGACCATTAAAAAAAACATGTTTTATTTTTAATGCAAGACGTTATGATATTTTTTCGTGAGACGCAATTATGACTAAACACTGAGAACTTACTAAGAACTTACTGAGACTTACTAAGTCCGACAAAATTTTAGTGCAATCTGATTGGACGACGTGACGTACAGAGCGAGAAAGCATGAATTAACAACGACGAGTGCGACAGAGATAGATCATGAAACTTCCAAATAAGTAACCAGTATAGTTGATCTCTGCCAATGAATTATTTTACATCTTTATTTCTATATATTTAATAAACGTTTACAAGTGAAATGTACCATCGTCTTTTTTTTATCATTATGCATCATCTTATTATTACTTATCACTGAAAAATTAGACAAATTAACCAATTATTATATGAAATGTTTTAAATGATCTAACAGACTCACAGGTCGGTATTAAATGAAACGTTATATGCCACACCCCTATATAAGATCTTTGACAGACAAACGTACTGCAAATATCGTTTTTATCGTGTATATAGATAATCGATGTGTCAATATGAGATAATGACTATTCAAAGTGGACACTTTACATTACATAGACCCTTTTCCGAATCCCTTTTATTTCCTTTTACAGATGCCCCTTTGTTGAGGTCAAAGGGGTGTTCGTATACCCTTTATATATAGGGTTGTAATAATAACTGACCATCGTTCAGGAATGCGTATGGTCGTAGGGCTTATTCTGATGCCCGCTTAGATAGCTACCACCCTGAAGTTGAAAATCAGCTGCCAAATACCAATAGGTATGTTTCAGCAGTTGCACTTGAGAGCGATTCCCTTCAAAATAAAGGCCGGTAACGAACCCGAATTGCCCCAGTGTTGTGGGTGTCCATGGGCGGCGGTGATCACTTACTATCAGGTGAAACGCTCGCTCGTTTGCACGCTATTACAGAAACATAAAATGTTTCTATTTTCTTTTACCTAATCGCCCATAGACAAACAAACAATGAACAATTTGATCATGTGTTTTCCTTTTATTTTGACATTTGAATAAAAATTCTATATTTGTTTGCTAAACTTTTGATCATTGCCACTAAATAAAACTATACAGTTATTTAACTTTTTTGACCGAGAAGTACTATTTATAAAGGGTCTAAAATCACCTATAATAAAAAAAAAACATGCGTGCGTACAAAGTACACATGTCAGAAGTGAAACTTCTTTGGCGAACTAATTTATAAATCTCGTTCGCTCTGTCTCACTTTTTCTCTCAATCTTTCTCACTCGCTTGCTCCCTACTCTCACTCCACGGCTAGTTGCTCATGCTACGTTCGCCCTGTCTTACTCTCTCTCAATCGGTCTCGATCACTCTCTCTTTTCCGACACTTCCGTTGCATACCGGCGTGACGTTTCATCTGTAAAAATTTTACCCTCATGCGCCTAAAGAAGTTTCACTTCAAAAAATATATCTTAAATATTGGACGTATTTAGCTTTGCCTGGTAATATTTGTAGCAAAAACCTGAGGCCTACCTTCGCATCGTCAATATTGTTTTTCTTCTGCGCAGTTTCCTCGGCGCTCGTGTCCTCGGACTCCTCAGAATCGGATCCCTCACTGGAGGAACTGCTATCGGACTCGCTGTCAGAGGTTCCTGTGCCGGTGTTCGACGATCTTCACGGAAAAAAAAAAAACAACAAGTTTGGAAAATCCAAAAGTGTACGCCTCATCTAATTTTTTTATATTTAATAACGATTAAACGACATCGAGTCAAACCGTGAAAAGTAGTAGAGTTCTATTCCTAATTATACGATGCGTGTAGTATGGATGTGCATTTAAGCGTGTGTATGTATGTACGCATCTCTCTCTTATATCTCGCTCTCTCTCTCTGTTATCTCTCTCTCTCTCTCTATATATATATCTCTTATATCTCGCTCTCTCTCTATCTCTCTCTCTCTGTTATCTCTCTCTCTCTCTATCTCTCTCTCTCTGTTATCTCTCTCTCTCTCTGTGTGTGTGTGTGTGTGTGTGTATGTCAGCTTTGTTAGTATGAGTATGTTAATGTAATGTAATAAGTTTTTAAATGTCAGTGTAAGCTATAAACGATACCATAAACGATATAAACGATAACACGATACTGAATAAATGAAGAAATATGTATATACGGAGTTTTTTTTTTTTAATGGAATCAACATAGTGACAGCGTCATTACTGATGGTAGAAACTGTATAATTGAAAGCAATGGCGACCACACTCTGCTCTTTGAACAGAAACTCTCTTTAAGTTCATCACGTTTCGGGATTGGTCAGTATCTGTTCAGCTTACATGACAGCGGCGACCACCGACACACTGTTAATGTTGCGACGGTCACCGCTGTTTCTGGGCCCTACTTTACTTATTATATACAGTGCAATCACTTTATAGACCTTGGCCTTTGCTAAGGCACACTATTTATTCTTGCCCATTAGGTCTTGTAGTCATTGACCATTACATACTATCGAAAAAAAAAACTCTAATAAATATCGATAAAAGAAATTACTTGTAATTATTAGTCTCCTTCGCAGTCTTCTCTTGCTCTTTCTTCGGTTCGTTGCTGCTCGCCTCACTAATGGAAATATTAAATACAAAATATATGTACAACGTAAAGTATCTTATCTATAAAAAAAGCACATCTCTATTGTATTATATATAGAATACTAGAGCTTTCTTACACTAAACTCATCGAATAATAGGGATGTTTTTTAATACTTTGTAGCTGTAGCATTATGGCCACAATCTCAGATATATATATATACAGTAGAACCTCGTTAAGTCCAATCTCGATAAATTGAAAACCTCCAAAACTCGAAAAAATGTTTTGTTCCCTTTCCTTCAAACACCAAAACCTCCATTCCTCTATAAGTGGAAAACTCTATAATACGAATTTTTTGGTGTCTCCCTTTATGTTCGACTTATAGAGGTTTTATTTATAAAGGTTTTATTTATTTATGTCATTTTATGTCACCTGATGGTAAGTGATCACCGCCGCCCATGGACACCCACGACACCGGGAAAAGCCCTACCACCATGCTATGGATTTATCACGATGTTTTCCTTCACCGAAATCCCAGGGATTTCAACTCACATCCATTGATATTTGCATTAGCATCTGGTGGATTGGAACTGACCAGAAACGTGGACCCGCGTAGACATTACATACCACTCCCCCCCCCCCATTACTAGCTTACATAAACCGGGAGTTACGGTGCAATTTTAGTATAAAATTGACAATATAATTTTTTTTTTCGTAATGTAATAAGCAGTGGATCAACCATTAACACCTCCCCCCTCACTTTTCCTTCGTATTTTCACTCGTTTTGCATTTAACAATTTGTGTCCACTTTAAACAGACCCCTCCAACCGTAAATTCTACACCTAGTGTCATACTTTTTAAATTAGTCTTGCGTCCAAATTTGACATATTCAAGATGGACGAACTCACAGATACTTATAGTCGATCTTACATTCGTCCTGTGGAATGAACTTACTCGTCAGATGAATCTTCGGAACCGCTCGACTCGGAGGACGAGGACGAGCCCGATCCGGAACCGCTGCTCTCCGGTTCCGAGTAGAAGTTCTTGTTTTTCTGCAAAATCGCATATCAAATGTAACAATTTTATAAAATAAATAAATAAATAAAACGAGTGGTGTCGTGGGACACCAGACAAGAACGAAGTTCCTTATTATAAAAATATTAATTTCAAGTTCTATTCGAGGTAAAATAGGTAAATAATTATCCGGGTGTTGTACATTCTTATTATAATTTTTTTATCGATAAAAATAAAAATAATAAACTACAAAATTATCTTAACATACATACATTAGACACATACATAGGCTATACATAAAAATCTTACGCTAACGTTACGGATATTTTTACTCCTCCGCGACGAACTATAAGGAACTTCCATCGAATAACTAGCTTTTACCTGCGGCTTCGCTCGCGTTAGTATTGTTTTTTTTTTTTTTTCAAACAAATGGATGACGCTATGAAAACTTTCATACAAAGTTTATCTCACTTTTTACTTCACTTTCATTAATTTTTTTGCGAGAAAAAGTAACTTATCATCGTCTCCGGTTTCTCATCTAACTATATACCAAAATTCATTGTAATCGATTCAGCGGTTTAGGCGTGAAAGTGTAAGACACAAACAAACTCATTTTCGAATTTGTAATGTTAGTAGGGATATGTATTTATATAGTATCTATAAATGTCTATCTTTGTTATTTGTATGTTAATGTGGGGTTTTTTCTATACTTATATAATTTCTGCGGGGGTCTCTTTGGGGTCGTGCGTGGGGTCTTGTTCTATACTTATATAACTGTTATTTTTATGTAGTTTGCGTGTAGTTGTCTGTACCTGGGGCGGTGTAGTGGCGCGTGGGTCGTGGGGGTCGCGGGGGTCGGGGGTCGCGTCGTCCCGCAGCGCGGCGGGGTGCGCGCGCGGCGGCGCGGCGGGCAGGGCGCGGTACCCGGCGGCGGCGGTGCCGATGTACTGCGAGAGCGTGCCCACCGTGTACTGCGACCGGTCTGCGCAACACAACCCCCTCTCACTCTCCCTCTCTACTCACAATTCATTCTCTCTCTCTCTCTATACTACCTTCTATTGTTATCTAAAATCTGACTTCAAACACCTATAAGTGAGTGAAGTGAGTGAAGTGATTTTGAAGCGATGATAGCTCAGTGGTAGTGTGTACGGACTGCGCGTCAAGAGACGTGAGTTCGAATCGACCTACAATGAGCTTGAGTTTTTAGTGAAGGAAAACATAGCGAGGAAACCATAGCATGGTGGTAGGGCTTTTTCTAATGCCCGCCGCCATAGCTACCACGCTCTAGTTGTGAACCTGCCGCCAAATACCAATTGGTGTGTTCCGGCAGCTGCACTTGAGAGCCAGTTCCTCCACAGGTTTAGCGTGTCTACCAACTTGGGCCGTATCGTCACTTAAGATCAGGTGAGATTATCGCCATAACGCTCAACCTCAAGAATAAAAAAAAAAAACACCTATAAGTGTGTTCCGGCAGTTGCGCTTGAGAGCTAGTCCCTCCACTAGGCTTAGTGTGTCCACCATCTAGCATCAAATCATCTCATAACATTAGATGACATTGTGATCATAACGCTGAACCTTTATTATATAAAAACTACCATGTATACATTTGACAGACCATTATTTAAAAGGGTTATTGATTATTTAACATCCTGCTACGTCCCTCAGGAAGAGAGCAAAACGTAAGAGAACGCTAAACGAAAAGGATAAATCAATGACAAACCGATCTTCATACTTTTTTGTATATACGTTTTCAAGAATACAAAAGAAGAATATAGGGTACTTATCGTCTAATAAAAAAATGTCACCGAGGATTAGAAAACTTGCATACAAAGTCACAGCTATATTTAGTAGTACTATATTAATAGAGTCCCACTTCTGAAATGACTGCAGCTGGCTGAGTAATTACCTTTAAAGCTGCTGGAGATGGTCGGTTTGGGTTTATCCGGGCAGAAGAAATAGCACACAAAGTCACAGCTATATTTATACTATATTAATAGAGTCCCACTTCTGAAATGACTGTAATAGGCAGAGTGATTACCTTTAAAGCTGCTGGAGATGGTCGGTTTGGGTTTATCCGGGCAAAAGATGAGGTGTGAGTACTGCGCGAGCTGCGAGCCCTCCGCGGGCTCTATGAACCGGCGCAGCAGCCGCGCGCGGTCGCGCACGTCATAGCTGACGTCATAGCGCGCCAGTGACGTCACGTAGCGGCAGACCGCGCCCACCGCCGGCTGCGACACCCACACCTTCACCGCCAGCGACAGCAGCTGCAGCTTCACCAGCTCCTCCTGCCGACACAGACACACGTTCACCTTCCGTAACTACTCACAGATGTGTGTCAGCCGCTTCAGCTCACACACACACACACATCTCCAACCTGGAGAACTATCAACATTCAACCCTTGAGCTTTCACTGAAGGAAAACTCCGTGAGGAAAACGTAGCATAGTGGTAGGGCTTTTTCTAATGCTCGCCGCCATAGCCACCACCATCTAGTTGAAAATCTGCCGCCAAATGCCAATAGGCGTGTTCCGACAGTTGCACTTGAGAGCCAGTTCCTCCACAGGTTTAGCGTGTCTACCAACTTCGCCACTTAAGATCAGGTGAGAATATGGTCATTACGTTAAGCATAAACTATATTAAAAAACGCATCCACCCCCAGAATATTACTATAAATCATATACTTATAAATAGTCTGTACAAGCATTCGTACCTCTAAAGATAATATTTAAGAAATAAGCATTTTATTAGATTATAAAAACAAAAACTAAATGGAATCGATCGTTTCATTACAACTATCCGTCTATCAGTTTTATCATAGATAATTTGGTCCTTCGAGCCGGTAATGGTATACTTCAACAAAAATAATTAATCAGATTTTGGTTATATGTTTTATCTAATCAAGTAATTTTATTATAGGGGTAGGTAGAATAAGAATTGAGAAAGTAAAGACCTGGTCAGCGAAGGTGGTCGCCATGTGCGCGAGCACCGCGGCCGCGCGCGGGTGCTCCGCCCCGTGCTCCGCCACCAGCCACACGGCGGCGGCGCGGGCCTGTCCCGCCAATCTGTGAGAAACGTACACTAAAATATACATTTGAAGCGATTATGGCTCAGTTAGTAGTGTGTACGGACTTCGCGTCAATGGACGCCAGTTCGAATCCACCTGCAATAAGTTCAACCTTTTGGTGTGTTCAGGCAGTTGCACTTGAGAGCCAGTTCCTACACTAGTTCTAACGTTGTTCATCAGATTAGGCCACATTATTAACAGGAAGCAATGCCAAAGCGGTCTCTGGTCTTCTTACAAATGTGGGGGGAATGAAGAGGGGTGGGAGTGTTTGATAATAAAAAATAATCATGTGACAGTACCTGTCAGATCGCAGCAGTTTGGCGGCTCGAGCCACAGCAGCGCGGGCCGAAGCCGCCCCACCACCCACCACTCGCTTCACCACCACCACGGCCTCGCATACCACCCACTCTGCGGAAATCCGGACAGCGAATACTTACTTCCAAACCAATATTATAAACGCTAAAGATTTTGTATGTATGGATGTTTGTTACTCATTCACGCGGAAACCACTGAATGGATTTTAATGAAACTTTACAATAATACAGCTTATACATCAGAATAACATGTAAGCTATAATTTATAAAGATACTGTACGAATTGTCCAAAATTTAACGATAAGTGTCAAGTAAGGTGGAAAAAATTCTGCCATCTTCGAGTTACTCTTGCGTGCGCTGAGTTAACCGTATATAATAATGTTTAATAAAAATGTTTAAATTAAAAATTAAATTAAGCATTTATGTCCTCTATAAGAATAATATTTTAGAGTAAGGAATTATGTACATTGGGAAGACACTGGCACCTGAGATACAGGTTAAATAAAAACCTAGTTCAGGTGACAGGGCTTAACTTTATGTTGTAGTAAAAATATTTTTTTGGAAAATAAATTATTATTATTATTATTATTATTATTATTATTATCTTAAACAGACCTACAAAAAAGTCCGCGATAGAATATATCTATGTTTTATGTGTAAGCTATTTATCGTCAAAACAGTAAACCGTAACATGGGAATGAAATAGGTGATGAAAGTTTGTATGTTTAATATTTGCAATAGAAGCACCCTAGAACACTTAAAATGCTGCCTAAAGTAACTATTCAACGCGGACAAAGTCGCGGGTACAAGCTAGTTTATCATGCATTTAAAGCAGGTCAGCCAATTATCATAGCTTCGATGTTGGGAAACTGAACTATCTTGATGACATTACTAAAACACAAGCAACTTCTAATTTCCACCACCCTCGAGCATTTAAAAGGAAACTCCCCATTTTAAGTACAACTCGTTATCGTTCTTAACTCTATCATGAACTGAGGATAATGGGCAATTATGATATTCGTATGCAATAAACTTTAAAACTTAATAAACTGATTTAAATGAATTTTTGGAATTTGGGTGCGGTTTGATCCAATTTAAAGTATAGTCCTTAGTATATTTTAATAATTGTGTTCTACCTCTGGACGCAATAGGCAACGTTATGGTCTGTTTATTGACTATTGGAAATAGCAAGAAAATATTGGAATGCATTCTGGAAACTGCAAGGTTAAAGAGCCAAGAGATTGAGACGGGAGAAACAATAAGAGGACAAATGGCAGTGCGTTTAAAACTAGTTTTATTGTAGAGACTATGGGATTTAGAAGGTTATGAAGGTTTAATACACGTGATATTACGGTCAGGATTAGTTGTATTGTTGTAGTGTCAGTTCGAGAGAACTGAGAGTGTTAAGACGGGCGAAAAGATTGGTAGTGTTAAAAAGAGTAATGAGAGTGTGAAGTAAGACTCGAATTGACAGTGTTGAAGGTGTGAAAAGGATTACCGGTCAAGAGGGTTAAAAAAGATTACACGATGTTAAGAGGTCGAGAGTGTTGAAAGCGAAGACGTGATGAGACAGTGTTGGAGGTGTCAGCAGGGTCGCGGGTTAAGAGTGCTGAAAGTGTCGTGAAAGTCGCGCGTCGCGAGTGCTGAAAGTGTCGAAGGGGTCGCGTGTCAAGAGTGTTGAATGCGTCGAGTCATGGGTCGCGAGTGTTGAAAGTGTTAAGAGGGCCGCTGGTCTAGAGTATTGAATGTATCGAGAGAGTCGTGGGTCTAAAGTGTTAAAAGTGTCGAGAGGGGCACGGGTCTAGAGTGTCGAAAGTGTCGAAAGGGGCACGGGTCTAGAGTGTTGAAAGTGTCGAGAGGGTCGCGGGTCTAGAGAGGGTCGAGGGGCTATAGTGTTGCAAGTGTCAAGAGTGTCGCGGGTCTATAGTGTTGCAAGTGTCGAGAGGGTCGCGGGTCTATAGTGTTGCAAGTGTCGAGAGGGTCGCGGGTCTAGAGTGTAGCAAGTGTCGAGAGGGTCGCGGGTGTAGAGTGTTGTAAGTGTCGAGAGGGTCGCGGGTCTAGAGTGTAGTAAGTGTCGAGAGGGTCGCGAGTGTTACAAGTGTCGAGAGGGCCGCGAGTGTTGCAAGTGTCGAGAGGTTCGCGGGTCTAGAGTGTTACAAGTGTCGAGAGCGTCGCGGGTCTAGCGTGTTGCAAGTATCGAGACTGTGCGAGTGTTGCTAGTGTCGAGAGGGTCGCGGGTCTAGTGTGTTAAATGTATCGAAAGGGTCGCGGGTCTAGAGTGTTTAATGTATCGAGAGTGTCGCGGGTCTAGAGTGTTGAATCTATCGAGAGTGTCGCGGGTCTAGAGTGTTGCAAGTATCGAGAGTGTGCGAGTGTCGCAAGTGTCGAGAGGGTCGCTGGAGGGGTTGTCAGTGTGCGGGTAGTGCTGGTAGTGCTGGTAGTGCGGGTAGTGCGGGCTCACCGTCCCTGCTGGAGAGCAGACGGAGCAGCGCGTGCAGACAGGTGTCGAGGTGCGCGCGCACGGCGAGCGCGAGGCGGCCGACAGCGTGTATGGTGGCGGCGGCGAAGGGCCGGTCGGCGGCGCAGACGTACGTGTGCAGCTCGCGCAGCACGAGGGGCGCGCTCGCCTCCGTCGCGAGGTTCGTCAGGATCTCCAGCTTCACCAGCTTTATGTGCGTCGGGTCCGAGTTGCGGACGAAGAACGACTTCAGGAACGGCTCGAAAAGTGCCTGCAGCCCATTCCGTTTCACTAATTAAACCAACTATTTGCAATTGTAACTTCGTCGATGTCGACGGGCGTTCGTTTGTTTTTTTTTTTTATGCTGCGCAGCATAGGGACTGTACTGCACCTGGTGTTAAGTACAGTACGATCCAGAGCAGCGGTGACTGATAATGATCCAAAATTCACAATCAGTCACCGCTGTCATGCTGGCCTGCTAAGATACCTTTTCACGCCTCTTTTGAAGGATCCTATGTCATAGGAGGGTGGGAATACGCTGACCGGAAGACGGTTCCACAGCTCCACGGTACGACATAAGTATGAATCAGCAAACTTTTTAGTTCGCGATTCAATAGGAATCACCGTGGAACTGTGACACCGAAGTCGCGCCCGCGTGGTTCTGTAGTGGAACGGGGAGGAGGGGATTATATTGAAGAGCTCTTCAGAACACTCGCCGTGGTACATACGATAGAACACGCTTAAAGAGGCAATGTCCCTTCGTAGTTCCAGCGGTTCTAGGGTGCTGGTGATGTCTGCATCATTAACAACGCGGACAGCCCGCCTCTGCAACCTGTCTAAGGCATCGAGTAGATATTGAGCGGATCCATCCCAGAGATGCGAGCAGTATTCCATGCACGGCCGATCTTGGGCCTTATTAAGAAGGTACAGCTGGTCGGGCACGAAAAACCGACGCACTCTGTTCAGGATTCCGATTCTCCGAGATGTTGTGGAGATGACATTCTCGATGTGGTCCTTGAGGTTTAGGTCATTTCGAATATTAATTCCTAAAATATTTAGGTTGTCACACATTGCAAGTTGGGTGTTCTGAAGAGTAGGGTTAGGTGAAAAAGGGGATTTTTTAAAGGTAAAGGCACATACTTGGGTTTTCTTGGCATTGAACTCAACCAAGTTACTTGCTCCTCATATGGATATGCGGGTCAAGACCTGGCTAAGTTCAACAACAAGTTCCCTGCGTCTCCTTTCTGTGTCTCTCCGACCACTGGCAAGCTTACGGATGTAGCACCCATGAACCGTGCTATCGTCTGCATAGCAATGAATGCGACCGAGAGATAACATATCGTTGATATGCAGAAGAAACAACGTGGGTGACGGAACAGAGCCTTGAGGTATTCCAGCATTTACAGTCATGAACTGCGAATAGTGTCCATCCACAAGGTTGTTGGAGAGTCCGTACGACGAGAGTTTGGAGAGAAGTCCACGGTGCCAGACCCTGTCGAAAGCTTTGGCTATATCCAAACTAATAGCAAGAGCCTCGCCATGCTTGTCAATCGCTTCCCCCCAGCGGTGCAATATAGAAGACCACATCGTCACTTAAGGTAAAGTCAAACTGTGGCCATTTGCCAACAAGGTGTTTAGACTTAACGGTTAAAAATAGTGCCCGGCAGAATTGAAAACTATATTACACAAAATAATATAAAGAAGAAATAAAACTCGTATCCATACATATGGATGCGAGTTTGGATACTACATTGCCGACCTTGCTTACGCGTGATTATTAAGTCGCACGGCAAGCCGATCAGCCGAGCGTTCATTAATAACGAGCTCGTAATTGACAATCCGCATACACTTTCTACATATATGGAAAGCGTTCGGTGACGATGACGCGAATTTTATAATTTTTATTCACCCAAAAAGAGCTCAAGACGTCCATAGAAGTTTATACTTACCCTTTTGGTGACAGTGAGGGAGGCTATGCAGTTCAGCACCACACTCTGCACCTCCACCGGAGCCCTCAGCAGCCGGATCATGGCCTTCGCCACCGGAGGTAACTCTTGTGCTGGAAAACCACTATGTATATAAGAACAGAGATAAATAAACATATTGTAAGGTAGTGGGGGGACTCGTGACGTCACACGAGCACAGCCTATAAAAAGGACGGACATCGGTGGAGGACTTCACTTGTCGAGCGGACGGCAAGCGAGACGGACGTGCTACCTGACTGTTTTCGAAGTTGTCAAATTAATCTGGTTTCGGTTGAATATTATTAGTGTTGTTGCTTTTCTTTAAAATTACGCATAAATAGGTGTAATTAGTAATTAATTGTGAATTAAGCGGATATTTAATAGATTTCTGTTTTTTTTTTATTATTATTATTTCACTCTTGAAAGACAACAATATACTATTTCGAAACGATTAATTCTTTAGGCGTGTTGAGGGAATTTCACGGAAATAAAAATGGTAAAAAAAAATTCGGGCAAGAATATATTTTATCGGTACTACAAACAGTAAAAGAAAATTTTAACTATACGAAAAGCGATGATAGTTTAGTAGTAGTATGTACGGCTTCGCGTCGAGGCACGTGAGTTCATATCCACACACAGTGAAGTAAAACATCGTGGTGAAACCATAGCATAGCTGGTGGCAGAACTTTTATGTCCACCTGGCTAGCTACCACCCTCAAATTGAAAATCTGCCGCCAAATACCAATAGGCGTTTTCGTACACTTGAGAGCCACAGCCCCTCCACTAAGGTTAGCGTGTCCACCACCCTAGGCCATATCGTCACATAACATCAGATGAGAAGGTTTCTATTGAATTTTGAAGCGGTGATAGCTCAGTGGTGGTAGTGTGCACGACGTCGCGTCAAGGGACGTGGGTCGAACCCAAGCACCTACAATGAGCTTGGGCTTTCGGTGAAGGAAAACATCGTGAGGACACCTTAGCATGGTGGTAGGGCTTTTTCTAATGCCCGCCGCCATAGCTACCACCCTCAAGTTGTAAACCTGCCGCCAAATACCAATAGGTGTGTTCCGGCAGCTGCACTTGAGAGCCAGTTCCTCCACAGGTTTAGCGTGTCTACCACCTTGGGCCATATCGTCACTTAACATCAGATGAAAAGGTTTCTTTTGAATTAAATAATCAAATGTAAAGGCACTAACCGGGTCCACAGTGGTAGAAGAGCTGCGCGACGGCCACCACCACCCCCGAGTTCTGGCTCTGCAGCAGCGGCTTGGCGGCGCGCAGCAGCAGCCGGTGGTCCGCCTCCAGGCTCGGGGACCGCGGGGACCTCTTCCGGGGGGTGCCACCTTCATCGCTCTCGCTCTCGTAGAAAGGTTTGTCCGTGTCGCTCCCACTCGAATACTCCTGCAATATTATTTTACACTCCACTTAATAACCCTCTCCCCTTCTCCAAGTTCATCTCCCCCTTCCCCCTCTCCAACTTCCTCTCCCCCCTCCCCCTAGTTAAAATTGGACCACAATTATTATCCATCTATATTTTATAAATAAAGTTTATTTGATGGCGCTAATAATAGGAATCACCCGCCGGATTTCAAAAATTGTTTTTGTTTTTGATAAAGCAATGATTGGACAACACTTTAGGCTATTCAGCATCACTCTATAACCAATAGGATCAAAACTGTATTGAGAAAATCCTAAAATAAGATGGTCAAAAATGATTAAATAAAATTTGAAGTTCCACGACAAACGAACTCGCAGACACAGATATTATACATATTAAAAAGATCACAAAATCCTTTTAAATATAGAAATAGGAGGGTTTCCAAAAACTATTTTTGTTACTAACAACAACACTCACCAATAGAAGAAAAGAAAATCACTTAACGACTCTGGACACTACATTGGCTTTATTCTACACAATATATCAATATATCCCTCCCCCCCCTCCAATTTCACGCTACGATACATTTTCCGAGACCCTCCCATCAATATCACGTCATAATTGATAGACCCCCCTCCCATACAAAATATTTAGCAATTAATAGCAGTATACAAATTTAAATATTTTTAATATATTTATTGCTTGCAATAATAAAACTTGAATATATACATGTAATAAGTTTTTTTTTTTGTTAAGGCTTAACATTATGGCCATAGTCTCACCTGATTTTAAATGACATAACGGACCAAGTTGGTAGACACGCTAAACCTTTGGAGGAACTGACCCTCAAGTGCAGCTGCCGGAACACACCTAATGGTATTTGGCGGCAGATTTTCAGCTTGAGGGTGGTAGCTACGGCGGCGGGCATCAGAAAAAGCCCTACCACCATGCTATGGTTTCCTCACGATCTTTTCCTACACCTAAAGCTCAAGCTCATTGTAAGTGCTTGGATTCGAACTCACGTCCCTCGACGCAAAGTCGTACACACTACCACTGAGCTATCATCGCTTGTATTATTCACTGCAAAACATCACGTTTTCTTAGAACCCCCCCCCCCCCCCCCCCGGAACCTCAAGGACCAAAAATGTATGGGATGACATAATTGCTACAATAAAACTAAATCCCACTAAATCCCATGAATTGACGCTGATGGACGATTTCATACCTCAGTATTAGGGTCCGGAAAGCATGTCCTCGCGTACATTGTAAGGACATTCAATAAGGCCAATTGACCCCACTCGTCGACGTCGGCCAGGAGGGAGCACAGTTTCCTGGTAACATTACAAAGTTATCACAATCACTGGCAACATATATGTCGGAACATACGGGTTGTTCGAGTCAGGAAGGGTCCTGCGGCGTGGGTATAGCGGGCGAGGAGACTGAGACATCACTCGTACAATAAATCAGTTTTATTTCTCACAATATTTCTTATTAAAATTTAGGAAGAACACGTCGTTACAATTTAAAAGTTACACTAACGTTTATTATAATACTGAGACAAGGTGTTCCGCTTAGTAACAAACGCTACGACTGCCAAACGCAAACTGAATCACAAACTGTCCGTCCGCACGCTCTCCCTAGCGCCTCTAGCGGATGCTACGCAAAACCAATACTCAGCGCTCATTGGCTGCCGCCGTGACGCATCACTGGCCAATGAGCAACCGGCAAGCAAAGCACGTTACCAGCGTTACACCAAAGATGGCGCCACTTCCACCTTTAGTCCCCCAAAATTATACAAGGTGGCGCATAACTAAATAATTCTTAACAAACAACGCTAGGCGCCGTCATATAAAACATACAGTTAATACACACACGGTAACGCCCAGGCTCAGAACAATAATTAGGGGTTCTCAGGAATGCAAATAGCATCAGAGACAGGGAAATTCAGGATCAACAGGCTAGCGTGGAATGGTATATTACAAAACCCATATTAATGAAAGAATGTTAACTATGAAAATGGACGGATGTAGGAGAAGAGAAAGACCGATGAAGATATGTTTTTTTTTTTAGCTTAAGCTTTCGGTGAAGCTACACAATAACGATGAAACCATAGCATGGAGGTAGGGCTTTTCTTAAGCTTGGCTAGCTACCACCCTCAAGTTGAAAATCTGCCGGCAAATACCAACAAGTGTCTTCCGGCGGTTGCACTTGAGAGCCAGTCCCTCCACAGGTTTAGCGTGTCCACCAACTTGGACCGTAACGTCACTTAACATAAGGTGAGATTACAGCCATAACTTTTTTTTTTTTTTTTTTTTTTATACTTAAGATTTAGCGTTATGGCCATAATCTCACCTGATCTTAAGTGACGATACGGCCCAAGTCGGTAGACACGCTAAACCTGTGGAGGAACTGGCTCTCAAGTGCTGCTGCCGGAACACACCTATTGGTATTTGGCGGCAGGTTAACTCTAGAACGTAAAAAAAAAACAGGATAAGATTTAGTAAAGCACCTGTAACTCTGGTGGATGAGGCTCATCCTGTCTCCGCACACCTCCAGAAATGCCATGGCCGCCGACCCGACCACCAGCGGAGCTTTGTCCGACAACAACTTCTTGATTATAAGCACCAGATCCTCCTTCTGCTCTGGGTCTAGACTGTAAAAGAACGTGATAGATAATTTTAAGTAAACTTGTCTTTTATCCTAGCTAAATGACTGCATTTTACCTGATCGTAAGTGACAGTATGGTCCAGTAACAGAAGTGACTGTCGTAAAGGCATGTCTTTCGTCAATCACGACTGTCATGTCAGCCTGATCAGAGTCTCTTAAGGTCTTGTTCAAAAGACTCAATATTATAGGAAGGCGGAAACGGAAACCCAGATCGGAAGACGGTTCCAAAGCTCCACTATACGATAAGGTCAAGACTTTTCGAGGTTATGGTAAAGCTGTGGCTGTGAGTCCAGCAAGATGGATCTAAATTTTTTTATACTTAAGGTCTTTAGCGTTGTGGCCATAATCTCACGTGATGTTAAGTGACGATACGGCCCAAGTTGGTACACACACTAAACCTGTGCAGCTGCCGGAACACACCTATTGGTATTTGGCGGCAGGTTTACAACTTGAGGGTGGTAGCTAGCCAGGCGGGCAATAGAAAAAGCCCAACCACCATGTTAAGGTTTCCTCACAATGTTTACCTGCACCGGACGCTCAAGCTCATTGTAGATGCTTGGATTCGAACTCACGTCCCTTGACGCGAAGTCGTACACACTACCACTGAGCTATCATCGCTTCATACATCTAAAGGAGATTGGATGAAATAGCTCCTATAGACATGCCGTGACAGATGTTCAGCTTGAGGGTGGTAGCTAGCCAGGCGGGTATTGGAAAAAGCTCTACCACCATGGTATGGTTTATTCCTATGTTTTCCTTCACCGAAACCTCAAAGTCATTGTAGGTGGACTCGAACCCCCGTCCTTTGACTACCAACTGAGTTTTCACTCAAAATAGGTGTCATAGGTGGCTGAACCTCGGCTTGGACTATTGCCGATGACCTGAGCAGAAACCGCGAACCTGTCTAATCCTAAACAGGATCTTATACTAAGCTCTAACCAAGTCAACTATTGTGGGCTAAGTACCTAACTTAACCTCTTAATATATATACTTGAACTGACTTCTGACTTGGTCCCAAGTGGAATAACTTGGTTGTACTTGTACGCTAACCCTGTGGAGGAACTGGCTCTCAAGTTCAGCTCCTGGAACACACCTACTGGTATTTCGCTGCAGATATTCAACTTGAGGGTGGTAGCTAGCCAAGCGGGCAATAGAAAAAGCCCTACCACCATGCCTATGGTTTCCTCACGATGTTTACCTGCACCGGACGCTCAAGCTCATTGTAAGTGATTGGATTCGAACTCACGTCCCTTGACGCGAAGTCGTACACACTACCACTGAGCTATCATCGTTTCTCATATGTCACTGGTTTTCATTTGTATAAAGACAAAAGGCTGTACCAACTTCAGGCTCATTCTACCCACATACGCCATTAATATTATAAACCAGAGACCACTCGACACTACTTCGAGTATTTACAAGTCAATACCGAGAAAGTGTTGGAAAAACCATGGAAAAGTCTGCACGGTGGTAGGGCTTTTACAAATGCCAGCCTGGCTAGCTACCACCCTCAAGTCGTAAACCTGCAGCCAAATACCAATAGGTGTGTTCCGGCTGCAGCACTTGAGAGCCAGTTCCTCCACAGGTATAGCGTGTCTACCAACTTGGGCCGTATCGTCACTTAAGATCAAATGAGATTATGGTCATAACGCTAAACCTCTTTATGAATAGTATATGTAAATAATTACTGTAAATATTTATAATGATTAATGTAATTATTTAATTTAATGTATGGTAAATAAATAGCCAAATTATCATAATAATTTCTATAAAGTAATGTACAAATAATATATATATATATATTGTAATACGTTATAAATAATTAATCTAATTTTAAAAACAAATTAATTTGACTCATAAAGAAAAAAGAAAAGAAAAAAAAAAGCTATTCACCTGTACAGCTTGGGTATCAATTTGATTCATAAAGAAAAAAGAAAAGAAAAAAAAAAGCTATTCACCTGTACAGCTTGGGTATCAATTTGATTCATAAAGAAAAAAGAAAAGAAAAAAAAAAGCTATTCACCTGTACAGCTTGGGTATCAATTTGATTCATAAAGAAAAAAGAAAAGAAAAAAAAAAGCTATTCACCTGTACAGCTTGGGTATCAATTTGATTCATAAAGAAAAAAGAAAAGAAAAAAAAAAGCTATTCACCTGTACAGCTTGGGTATCAATTTGATTCATAAAGAAAAAAGAAAAGAAAAAAAAAAGCTATTCACCTGTACAGCTTGGGTATCAATTTGATTCATAAAGAAAAAAGAAAAGAAAAAAAAAAGCTATTCACCTGTACAGCTTGGGTATCGCGTGGGCAGCGGTCTTCCGCACGTACGGGCTCATGTCGCTCGAGGAGTCACGGATGGCGAGCATCACGATAGGCACTATCATCGGGACCCGAATCGAAGACAGCACTCGAAGTGCACTCGCCCGGATCAGCTGGTTCGGGTCCTTATACAGACACATGACATCATCAGGGCTTGGTAATCGGTCAGGACAATTCCCGGGGTCCTTACCAAGCCTGTGTAAGTGTCACAACCCTGTGTCTGCACTGTACCTGATGTTAAGCACAGTGCAATCCAAATCGGAGACGACTGACATTGAACGTTCACTGCCAGTCTTCGCTGTCATGCTGTCCTGCTTGGGTGCCTCCTTTGCAGGACCCAATATCATAAGGAACACGCCTACAGGAAGTCAGTTCCACAACTTCATGGTACTACAGGAATAGGGGCCGGAGAACTTTCTAGTTCATGTTAGTGTCACCAAAGTCCCACCCGTGTTGTGGAATGGAGAGGAGGGAATTAATTCAAATAGCTTGTACCACATCGATTATTTAATACTATGTTGTTGTAATTTCCTGAGAAGTGTATAGTGTATCTTGTGTCTTCCTATCACTGTCTCTTACATTTCTCTTTCTATATGTGTAGTGTCTCTTGTGAATATATTTTATCCGTTACTTAAAGACTATTTGTGTTTTTCTTCTATCACACCACTCACTACAAAACCTTCAGAACACTCTCCATTTTATTTGATTCTGGCATCCTAACTACAAGACCCAACAGCAAGAAGTTTCAGAAGAAAAAAGAAGATTGAGAAACATTTTGTTTACATGGACAAAGAATTACTGCTATCTAGAGAAAGATAATACTAATGGTCCCATGCGAACCAAGTCACGACATTAGCGGATACAATTAGCCTTCAAGCATGTAAAAATTCTTGTGATACAATGTTCATCCCTAGTAAGCTATTCAAGCCTTTACAATGAGATTTTGTATACTTGTATATCTTGGTCTAACTCAGAGGATGAGATACTTTTATCTCAATAGGTAACACTATCCCTTAGGGCAATTAGCAGCATTGTGGTTGAGTACAGACTTTTTTACAGCTGTAGTGTGTAGTGTTTAGTGTTTATGGCCACAATCTCACCTGAACGATGTGGCCCAAGTTGGTGAACACACTAAACCTGTGGAGAGACTGGCTCTCAATTACAACTGCCAGAACACACCTATAGATATTTAGCAGCAGATTTTTTACTTGAGGGTGGTAGCAAACAAGTGGAACATTACAAAAAGCCCTACCACCATGCTATGGCTTTATCATGATGTTTTCCTTCACCGAAAGCTCATGTTCAATGTAAGTGGATTTGAACTCACATACCTTGAT
The DNA here is from genome assembly GCA_039707435.1 of Actias luna. Taxonomy (NCBI): domain Eukaryota; kingdom Metazoa; phylum Arthropoda; class Insecta; order Lepidoptera; family Saturniidae; genus Actias; species Actias luna. Next base: position 1,709,025 of record JAZHAC010000019.1, on the reverse strand, counting down.
GCGGTATGCACGTATACTACCAACTGAGCTATCATCAGACTGCTTGAAGGGATAAAACAAGATCTGCCAAGAAATCTAGTATATAGATACAAAAAACAAAACCAAAAAAATTTTTTTTTTTTTTTATTATAATTAAGATGTACTTTGCTATTGATATACAAGGCAAAAGAAAATTCCTACTAATTTTTGGTTCTCTGACTATCTACCCACTTATATAAATGTCAGGCTACAAGTACTGAACAGGTTTTGATGAAAGTTTACATAGTGACAAGTAATAATATGCATCAACATAAATATTTGATTTGATTAGAAAAAAGAAATTGTTCCCACAAACTATCAAAACCAGGAAAAAGGTGCCATTTTGTATGTTACAACAATATTTTCATTCTCAAGAAATTGTGGTTATTACATAGATAGAAACTATATTATTTAAAATATCACAGTGCATCTATATACTATTTGTGTAAAAGGAACATGTAGCAAAATACCTTGAGGGCCCTTTGGAATGTGCTTATAGAGAGCAGAGCCAAATCCTGTTGTTCCTCAGCATATCTCACCAAGTATAAATAGACCAGCTTCTTCACTTCTATATTCTTGGACACTACATTCTTAACCACCGCTGGAAATCTTTGAAATGTAAAAAAATATACATGTTACATACTTTGAAGAACAATAATTTTAATTAGAATGGTTTATTAATTGTAATAATACAATTTATTGTTTGTTTCTCTCAACTAGCCAGTAAGAAAAATATTGAGTTCTTCCCATTCCACTTGCTAGTGAGCATTACAGCCATTACTTAAGTGAAAGGTGTATGGGTTCACCCTTGCAGGTGAGTTGTTTTGAGCTTGGCAGGAGTGAAAATAACTTCATTGGTGGCATTGCACCTTAACAAAATTGACTTTGCTTGTTATATTAAATGGTAGCAGGCATATTTTGAGCAATGTGAACCCTAAGTGAAAGGTAGATGGTATGTAGGTGTCTAAAATAGAAAAGTGTGGCATTGTCCAAATCAAATTTCATTCTCACAAAGTCCTTCTACACATGTGGTTGATTAGAATTTTTTACCTCAAATGTTTACTGAGTGGCAACAACTTTCGTACACAACTATGATGTGAGGGGGTGATCTGGCACACCCAAGTGATAATTGTGAGCACTCAGAAATACTTGAACTGCCAGTTACATTCAGACTGTGACATCGGGAGGCTAAGCGCTTGCTTGTATGACCACTGTGTAATTTGTAACTAAACACTTCTACTGATATACACCATTATAATAAAGTTGTGGAGAATGTTGACATATCTTCTGAATTCCAGGAAGTTTTATAGCAAATAAAAAATCATGCTCTGTATAATGAATTACTTCACTTATCCACAATAACCAAATCGTTTACTGCAAAATACCACCAAAATTAAATAGCATAGAGCTAAATAACATCCATACTAATATTATAAATGCAAAGTAAGTTCATAAATTTAACCTCTACTTAAATTTCATACTACCCTTAACAATTTTCTTAACATTTTTTTATAACTTACTAAATGTCTAATTTGTTAAAACTTACAAGTCAGAAGCATCTCTCCCTTTGGCTATCATACCAATAATCCTTTTCATAGCCTCCAACTTCAGTGAGTCCTTGGATCCATCCAGCATCAACTTCAGATCATCATTCCTGAAAATATTTATTTTTCAAAATGAGTACCTAATATCAATTTCAAACCATAATCCTTTTACCTTTATTTTTCCCACAGCTTATTGTATTTCATAATAAACATTGCAAATAAATATTCATAAACAATAGAAACATTTTCAAAGACCATAAAATAGATTCTAAGGCTTTTAAATTATTTTGTTTAATAAAAAAAACGCTGAATTATAATATCTGAGTAAGGATTAGCTGTGGTGGAACAACAAACATGGCACCTATAGGCTGAATCAAATTGTCACTTATGCTACACACCTTACAAAAGTAAAAATTTAAAATCCATTTCCAGAGGTGCCAAATATACGGCATTTGAAAATGTGTAACCTACTTAAACACATATACCTAGAAAACCACTACAGAGGATTAGCTTGTGATATAAGCATAGTAGTACAGTAAGATTGTAACAACTGTCACTGGAACTTACTTCTCAATGATTAATATCATTTTTTAAATGCATTTTACTGATGCCGAACAGTCATTTTAATCAGCTAACTTATAAAAATTGTTCACACAATTACTTTAAGAAATTTATTATATTACATTGTGCGTATTAGAGGAAAAAATATATAAGTTTTTTTTAGTAAATATATCTGTATGTAGCAAATATAAGCTTAAGAACAGATTACATCCTCTTTGAAATAAAATATTCACAGTTTTATTTTACAAATTTCTATTTACAGATTAAACTATAATAAATCACAATTGTATATGATAAGAACTATAATGGAAGTCTTATGTATCTGAAATAAATCAGGATATAGAAAATTTAGGAATAGATAAATAATATAAAGGTAAGAATTGCGAAAGAAACAGCACGTTATTGCTTAGTTTATTATTAAAGTAAATAAAAGTTTCACAAACGTATTAACGAAAGATTAAAGATGTTATCATATTTATGTTTTAAATAGTACTTCTATCTACAATGATTTATATTAAACAGGGTAATATTCATTTAAATATGTAATTTAATATTACTTTTTATAATCCGGTTGGAAGAACGCCCCTGATGCGGGATCGTTTGCAGGATACTCCACTTCACCCGTGACCACTTTATCATTGTTATAAGATGTATTGCCCGACATTCTCGTTTCTTCCTACTTATTCACAAAAAAAATTATACGAACTTAAATAAAAACAATTATTTAATCTCAAATAACATTTTCATATTCAGCAGTGTTGAATGATAACTCTGTTGACGTTGGAAGTTTATGACAGTTGACACTTCGTCTTCTTTTTTTGTTATTGGCAACTCAGTTCTCTTTTGAGACTATTACTGCTATTTTGAACTGATAAGATTTGGACATTTTAAATAGATGAAACTATCTTCAACGAGATAGTAACTAATGATTTCTTAGGTTTACGCGAATATTATTCATTGAAATAAAACTAATTTAAATAAATCGTTAAAATCTGTTTAAATTAGTTTTATTTCAATGAGATAGTAACTATCTTGTTAAAGATCTTTTGGGAGGTTTTATGGCAACTAATGTTTTATATTCCGAATGAGTATTTATAATTCATTTCACTTATGCTCTTCAGCTACACAACTCACGTAAAATGTCGCCTATATTACACAATACAAAACTAAATATCTAAGTGTATGAATAAAAAAAAATCACAACATGACATATCAAGATCCCGCCAAAAACCCAGTTGACACTTGGAAGTAGTAATAATAATATTCGAGGCCCGACAATGGAATTCATGCATACTGCCAATTCTGAAGTGAAACTCGACAGTAAATTATTCTCAAAAATTGCGTTGGCGATGATACAACGATTGTATGGGTGTTTTGCTCCTATTAGTGGTAGCGTGATGTTAATTAGCCTAAAGCCTATCTCAATGTATACTCTATCAAATACAAAAAAAAAAAAACTGTCCAGCTGGTAGTTCCTAAGATTGGTGTGTTCAAACAAACAAACAACCAAAAAAGCAAATAATTTCTCTTTATAATATTAATATAGATATCTTTAGTAAACACAAATAGTGTCTAATACTTATGCCACACAATTCCAGATTATGAAAATTCCTTGTAATTTGTAATATTGTATTCTCCCAAAACACAGTATTATAGAAAAATCAACAGAAAGCATATTCCACATTCACGGAAACAAAACTGTCGAAAATCGGATACTAACTGTAATATTTTAGACAATAAGGTACGTTGCAAGCAAGTAACTGCGATTATAGAAGGTATTTATTATTAATCTATTATTACTAACACTGGCAGTGATACATAGTGTGTAGCGTGACAGTCGTAGAAATAACAGTACTGCAGTTTGTAATATTTAGCTTACGCCTGACAACTGTAAATATGACTTCCTTAGATGTTTCGTATTTTCAGTGATCATAACATGCGCACGACTATCTTTTACTTTATCCACATTTAAAATAGTGATAATACTCTCCCGTAATCGTAATAACATTAAATAGTAGGTATAATTAAAATTCCATATATATATTTATATATACCCTATGTTTCCTAAATAAAATTTCTTACTATAAGAAATTCATGAAATTGAATAATTTTGTATGATATATGAGTAAATATGGTACATAATATAAACTTCCGCTTATTCGATCGATATCAAAGTTCATATGATGAAGGTAAAGTACATACACACGATTTTAACCTCTGGACAGTGGCGCGTCCGCTCAGCAGACTTTGCACTTCAGTGCGCTTCTGTGTCGAGTCCGCTACGGGGATCTGCCGTAGACGTGTATTTAAGTGCTGTTTTGTCGATTACTACAGTTCTCGCTCTATAGTATTTATTAAACATCGACTAAGAATGAATAGGTTTTCCCTATCACATCAAATTTGTTTGGTCTGTGGTACAAAAATTTTGAATGATCGTTGGTAGAGACAGTGACCGTTTCAGTCAGTGTTTCCCGCGAAGTAATCGGTTTGTAAATCAACAAATTGTGTGTTAACTTGGAGTTATCTTTTGAAAAATATGGAAAAGTAAGTAATAATTCATTTTATTTACAAACATGGGTATATTCTTTACATTTTATATCAAAAACAATCATTAAAACAAGGACCAAGTCATTTTGCGAAGTTGTAGGTTTCATTTTGTTTTATTATATCCGATAGAAAAATTATTAAACCCAAACGAATATTATGTGTAATCGAATCATTATATGGTGAATTTCTATCTAATAGTTATAAAATACGTGTATTTTAGCCGCAAATCTGAAAATTTCAACCTCAAAGATATGAAAACACTGTAAGTCCGCTAAGCGGACTTAACACAGCCACCTCTTTGAAGGGTCACGTGACCAAATGACTGCCGGTTGAATGAATATGGATAAGACTTGAATTTCATATGAAATTTTTTAATGGCATCGTTTTTGTTGTTTTAGATATCTTTTTTTATTTTACACCAGTTATGGGATTCATTGCACAAGCCATTTTCTGGGTTGAACTATTTTTTTTTATTTTTTATCGATATATGTAGATTTTTTAAATGTTCATTTGTAACTTCGTTCAATTTTGCTTGGATTGATTGATTTTAGCACTTTTAATGTACACAATTTTTAACCTTGCTTTTTTTTTAATAGTTACGTTCTTATCAGCAAAATAAATATCCATAGTTAACAACTATTTATTATGGTTTTCAGAGCAGAAGCTTTATGATCGTCTTTGGCGGTAGTCATCCATCCAACTCCAACGACATCTCGCATTCACGAAATCCCGTCGCCCATACCTTCTGCAACCCGTTCGCTACCTTCACCAACGCCCTCAATACAGAATATGAACGTGGTTGACATGGTGCCATCACCTGCCCTGTAACTATATATTTATTCACTATCGCTTAGTTGGAATCTCATAAAAAACCTTAAATTTTGAAATAGATGCTATACTTGTTTCTTTTTGTTAGATACGTTAATTGTGGTGGAAGCAGCGGGATAAGCACGCCGAAGAACAAACGGCTTATGTAAGTATTTATCAAACCAACTTTTATACATTTATTTATTTGTTAAGTTTATATGTTTTTAAATATTTGTTTTAATTTTCAGAAGTCCGGGCGTTTCTAGCGCTAAAATTCGTCGACAACTGTAAGTTCATCTCTGTATACCACCTACTATATGAAATAATTATTAGCGTTGATTAAAATACCCTTTTTTTTAGAATACCTCCGTCCAGTGAGAGACCCCTTATGGATGATGAAATAATGACATTACTTAATTACGGTAAGTATATAATGACATCACCCATTTGTTTTTCAACAATCGCGGAAGTAAAATACCTATTGCAATAGAAACCAGATCTTGTAACTTTTTCCTTTCAGGTAGCGAGGAAGAGTCTGGCGACGAAAACGAAATTGCCCCGCCGTTTGTGTCTCGGGCGGCAAGAATTTACATGGAAGACGATGAGGAAATTGGAGAAGGCTCCATAAACATTAATTTAGAATGGCCTCCTCAACTGCGTCGACCACATATTAGTGCCTCGACGCCCGTCTCACCGACACCCGCCTCACCGACTCCCATGGAGCCGAGCAACAAATTTAAATTTGACTGGAGAGCGTTTCCAATGCCTCAAATTGATCCTCATTTGAGGCGAGAACCGTTCTCGGAGATTAATACTGGCCCTACGGTCTTTCACGAATCCATATGAAGCATTTATTGCCATATGGGATCGTGAAATTATGGAGTTAATTGTCAGGGAGACCAACATTTACGCTCAGCAGCTTGCAACGACCATGCACGAAAATGGGAGTTTCCATCCCAAAAGTAGGATTACTCGTTGGCAAGATACGAGTGTAAATGAACTTTACACGTATCTTGCCATCGTTCTGGCTATGGGGTTGGTAGTGAAAAGCCGCTTAGAGGAGTACTGGAGCGCCAATAATGATATTTTTAACACTCCTGGCTTCTCCACCTATATGCCATATGCTAGATTTATACTCCTATCGAAATGCCTTCATTTTAACAATAATATTCACTGTAGTTCTGTTTTGCTTACACGGCCTCAGGCCAAAGTTTTTAAAATTAAGCCGTTAATTGACCATTTAAACACCAAATTTTCAGATTTATATATTTTATCCCAAAATGTGTCGCTAGATGAAAGCCTCACTTTGTGGAAGGGTTGGCTTGACATAAACCAATTTATAAGAAACAAAGCAGCAACAGTTGGTGTTAAGTCTTACGAAGTGTGTGAGTCCAAGACTGGATATCTGTGGCGTTTTGAAGTGCACGCAGGCCATGAGACCTCGGCACTTCAAGATGATCCGGTCTCTGGAATAATACCATCTCTTGTACTTCGACTACTGAATGGTCTAGAGCATAAAGGACACACCATATGGATGGACAACTTCTACAACTCGCCGGCACTAGCTCGGGAACTGAAAGTCCGGGGATTCGACTGTGTAGGGACCCTCCGTACAAACCGCCAATTCATACCATCCGAATTGGCGAATATATCAAAAAATGACATGACTGTAGGTCAAGTGGTGGGTTGCACCTCGGGAGACGTGGATGTCATAGTGTGGAGGGATAAAACCCGCGTGGCTTTTATTTCTACATACCATGGCGTCTCAAGTACCAGATGTGGGGAGACACTAAAACCGACTATCGTGCTGGATTACAACATTTGTATGGGTGGAGTCGACCGCAAAGACCAGAAACTTTCTATGTACCCCATAGAAAGGAAGCGGACCCAGGTCTGGTATAAAAAAAATTTCAGACGGCTCTTGAACGCGAGTGTTCTAAATGCACACATTTTACTACCAAATCAATTATTGACGCACCGGCAATTCCGTAAGGCGTTAATAATTGATTTGTTATCAGCACACTGCACACGTACACCCACCTTAAAACCCATCACAACGGTGCATGCCCCGGCGCAGTACGACTTGATAAAGTCAGGAAAGACGGACCGATTAAAGCGCAAATGCGCCATTTGCGGGAAACGGACCATCACGTACTGCAAAGCGTGCAACGTGGCAATGTGTCTTTTCACTTGCTACGAGCCGTACCACACGTCCAAGTAACACTTTACAGAACATTACCACTTGCTTACATACAAACACACACACACACACACACGCACACATACACACACACACACACACGCGCGCGCACACACACACACACACACACAAACAGTAAATGGCGTTTTAGTATTTGCGCGTTAGTGTGCCATCCATATTATTTTAACTTTCCACTGCCGCTGTTTTGTATCGTATTTTTTAAAATTTTTTTTTGCAATTCCATATTTTACTTATAAATAGTCAAATAAAAGTAAAAAAAAGAAAATCATATTGATTGTTTTTATTGGAAAAAGTCGTATCCATACTATGTACGTCGCTTTCATGGAGCAAACATGCTCATTTTTCACTTATGTTTATGAACATGGTTTTTTAGATTTTTGTTCCAAACATATAGCTTTTTTCATTAGAACAAATGCCTAGTTTTATATAAATCTCGAATAATTAATTATTCTACCACTTGTAAGCACATATTCTGTACAATCTTAGTTTTAATGAGACATTGTTTTTTGTACCACTTTTGAGTCTCATATTTGATACATTCATACTCTAGTTCTATTTATTAAATAAACATGCCATAGTTTAAACTAGCTTGGCGATAAGCTGAATATATTGTAAACAAAACACCTTTTGTCCCTGACCCCAAGAATGTATCAAAAACTAATGAAATATGAGACCCACTTATGTGACATTTGAAGAGGGTATTTTTTGTTCCAAAGTTTATAAACACGTATAGTATAAAAAAAATGTATTGGAGCTTAAGCCATTTGGTTTTTATTTTATCAAATACTTAATGTTATACAATAAATATATACGTTTACATCCAGCAAGGCTTTTATTTTTTATTAATTGGAAAATAAAATAAAAAAAATTCGTAACCCATTTTATTTCTCATAGAACAGTTGCAAGGCAATTCAAAGTAAAGTGTAGTGTAAGAAATTAAAGAGAAGAAACCTAATTGGAATATAAATCTAATTGGAATTTAGTATTATTCCAATTAGATTAAGAGAAAATCAGGTTTTTCTAAACCTATGCCCTAAAAATACCTTGTCTGTTGAAAGTCCGCTCACGGGACTTCACAGATCTAATCTAGATATTCTTCATTTAGACATGTCACAGTCGAGAGGTTATTACATATAGATAGATACACACAAAATACAATTTGGGAAATAAAAAACCTTGGTAGATTTATTTACATTTATTTTTTACAGAGTGTCGTCACTCCGTTTGATTAACATCAAGATCCGTCTTCTTCCTTGTGTCGTTCTCACTCGGCGGTGAGTGTTCACGTTTCGGATTCCTTCGCTTCGAGTGCTTGTTCTGGTTCCGTGCAGCCTTCGAGGGTTGCTCATCGCCGACACTGTGCCAACAAACACACATTACACTACTTTGGCCTTCACAAATGTATATTAATACTAAACTGTACATGCGGCTTCGCTCGCGTTAACATAGATTTTGTCAAACAAATTGGACGACGCAGTAAAAAGTTTCATACAAAGTATATCCCTCTCTTTAACCCACTACCTATAGTTTTTTGAGAGAAAATGTAGCCTATCACTGTCTCCAGGTTCCCGTCTATCTCTATACCAAAATTTATCACGATCGATTCAGCGGTTTAGGGACCGTTCGAGTTTACGTAACGCAACTTTTGAAGAATTTTGACCGTCAACGTAACGCGCCATAACGTTTTTCGGTGTCCCCCCTCCCCCCTCCTCAAACGTTACGTAACATCAAAGTCATCATTTTTATCTAAAAGTAATAATTATATCTCACCTTTTGTCAACTAATACTTAATACCAACTCCTCCTAATATAAAATAACTTATTCATCTTAAACCTTTGGTAATGCGATTAGAAATAGTCGGGGGAATCCCCGAAAAACTAGAACGTAAAGAGTTGCGACCTTGGGAAATTTTAATTGCCTAGTTTTTTTTATTTTAATATAAAAAAATAACAATGTTTCGTAACGCGTTGTTCGAACCCCCTACTCCCCTAAATGCTTTACGTAATACTCGAACGCCCCCTTACGCGTGAAAGCGTAACAAACAAACAAACAAACAAACACACTTCCGCATTCATAATACTAGCAAAGTTAAGGATTGTAAAGTGGAAAATTTTGTTCGTTGAAACGTGTTAATCTTAAGAACCACCAAAAAATTTACTACATGTATGGTGATTGAAAAGTGTCGTTTACTTGATAGTGGCCCGGGAGCCCGGGCCCCAGTGCGGTGCGGGGTTGTACTGGAACCGGAGGCACCCGTCGCGTCGGGACAGCGGGTTCGAATCCGGCCGCTCGCTCAAGTCGACCGCGTTCTTCACCTCCTGGGACAGTATGTACTTAGCCACGAGGTCCGACTCCTTTCTGTGGGAGGTTTGATGTGATTGTGGGAGAAAAATTAAATATAATAATATGTCTGTGATCGTGTGTGTATGAATGTGTATATGCCTGTGTATTTATCACACAAGATATAGGTAATGTAACTTGTATCTACTTTATTGCTTTTAGTAGATTCTCTACCCCATTCTATTCAATAAATTGTATAGATGTGGCACTAGATTTATCGATAAGTCATACGAGCGCGTGTAGTTTTGATCATGGGAACATGGAAGCGATCAATTCGTTTTTGACTGATAGTGTTTAATAGTAAAGAATTTGCAGTTTCATGATATCGTTTAATAAATTGATACACAAATAATTTTCTAACTGACATTACTTTAAGCCATTTGTATAATAGTGTTGTAAGGTGTCTGTACGGCAATCGCATGATGACTTTGAACTCTGAATTACAAGCAACACCCCATGAGCAAATATATTATTATATATATTATTATAGTTTATATAGAATGGTATATAGTATTAGAATAGTATATATATATAGTAGTAGAATACAGTAGATGTAGAAGTTCACACTTTTGGACAACATTGGGTAAAAACTAAACATATTTTTTAAGGAAATGATTAAATAATATTTTAGCCCCACGCGAACGGAGTCGCGTACACAGCTTGTACCGTTTAAACTGTAATTTAATAGGGTGTTGTTACTGGATTACATACCACCGTATGAAATCAAAGGATATATACATTTTGTTGTCCTGTTGATCACGCCAGAATGTCATGAGTGGAACGTAATGGTAGTGTGCACGACCCTCAGTGGTAGTGTGCACGACTCTCAGTGTGAGTGTGCACGACCCTCAGTGGTAGTGTGCACGACTCTCAGTGGTAGTGTGCACGACTCTCAGTGTGAGTGTGCACGACCCTCAGTGGTAGTGTGCACGACTCTCAGTGGTTGTGTGCACGACTCTCAGTGGTTGTGCACGACTCTCAGTGGTAGTGTGCACGACTCTCAGTATGAGTGTGCACGACCCTCAGTGGTAGTGTGCACGACTCTCAGTGGTAGTGTGCACGACTCTCAGTGGTAGTGTGCACGACTCTCAGTGGTAGTGTGCACGACCCTCAGTGGTAGTGTGCACGACTCTCAGTGTGAGTGTGCACGACCCTCAGTGGTAGTGTGCACGACCCTCAGTGGTAGTGTGCACGACTCTCAGTGGTAGTGTGCACGACCCTCAGTGGTAGTGTGCAAGACTCCCAGTGGTAATGTGCACGACTCCCAGTGGAAGTGTGCACGACTCTCAGTGGTAGTGTACACGACTCTCAGTGGTAGTGTGCACGACTCCCAGTGGAAGTGTGCACGACTCTCAGTGGTAGTGTGCACGACTCCCAGTGGTAATGTGCACGACTCCCAGTGGAAGTGTGCACGACTCCCAGTGGTAGTGTGCACGACTCTCAGTGGTAGTGTGCACGACCCTCAGTGGTAGTGTGCACGACCCTCAGTGGTAATGTGCACGACTCCCAGTGGAAGTGTGCACGACTCTCAGTGGTAGTGTGCACGACTCCCAGTGGAAGTGTGCACGACTCTCAGTGGTAGTGTGCACGACTCTCAGTGGTAGTGTGCACGACTCTCAGTGGTAGTGTGCACGACTCTCAGTGGTAGAGTGCACGACTCTCAGTGGTAGTGTGCACGACTTCGCGTCAAGGGACGTGGGTTCGAATCCAAGCACCTACAATGAGCTTGAGCTTTCGGTGAAGAAAAACATCGTGAGGAAACCATAGCATGGTGGTAGGGCTTTTTCTAATGCCCGCCTGGGTAGCTACCACCCTCAAGTTGTAAACCTGCCGCCAAATACCAATACGTGTGTTCCGGCAGCAGCACTTGAAAGCCAGTTCCTGCACAGGCTTAGCGTGTCTACCAACTTGGGCTGTATCGTCACTTAAGATCAGGTGAGATTATGGCCACAACGCTAAACCTTGAGTATAAAAAAAAACTATCTCCAAGCGATAATAGTTCAGTTGGTAGTGTGTACGACCATTGTCATGGGACGTGAGTTCGAATCTACCTACAAAGAGCTTGAGCACCCGGTGAAGATTAACATCGTGATGAAATCATATCACGTCATGATATTGGTACGGGATGCGGAAATGCAGTTGCCAGCGCTAAAAAACAGAAGTAAAGGTATTACTAACTTGGCCGGCTTGATGGGATGCCCTTTCTCCCAGGTCCTGATGATGTCCCAGATGAGTTGGGGCGGGGCCGCGGTCTTTATGGACATCTTCGACGCATGCGAGTACGACACTTTGTATCCGGCATTTAGGATGGCGGATCTGTTTTATAATATTGCCCAGTTGATATATTCCAGACGAAAATGTCTCAAATAATATAGTGTGTGTAGTGCTCAGTGGTAGTGAGTACGTCTTCCCGTCGAGGGACGTGAGTTCGAATCCAACTACCTACAATGAGCTTGAGTTTTCGGTAAAGGAAAAAATCGTGAGGAAACCATAGCACGGTGGTAGGTAAGTTGAAAATCTACCGACAAATGTCAAATAGATGTGTTCCGGCGGTTGCACTTGAGAGCCAGTTCCTCCACAGGTTTAGCGTGTCTACCGACTTGGGCCGTATCGTCACTTAAGATCAGGTGAGATTATTGCCGTAACGATAAACCTCAACTATAAAATAACAGAAAAATGTTACAGTGCGTTACATGGGGAGGAGGAAGGTTTAAAAATCTTCAAAAATTGCGTTAGGTAATACTCAAAGGGCCCTCTTGAGTGTTTTAAAGCAACTCTTAACAACGTCATAAAATGCCCTAAGTGTCGCTATATATATATATGTTGCACTGTAAGTAATAAATTTACAAATAACTAACTGCTATATATGAAAACACTCTAATCTAGTTTTATAGGGACGATAAAGTTTGACGATAATTTAAATGATAATTTTTAACTCTATATAGCAACAAAGGACTACGCTCTTATTGCATTACTGAGAATCGTCGTTAAAGGAAGAGAATATATTACTGTATGGACAAGAATATAAGAGAGCAAAGTCGTGTCTCAAAGAAAGAATGTCGTTACAACGGAGTGTACACTGTATATTATCATTAACTAACTAATGCCCATGACTTCGTTCACGTTTTTCCCTTGAAAAGAGTCTTAATTTTTTTAATTGTTGTCAACTTTAAAATAGATTCATATAAATTCATAAAAGTTTCATATAAATTCATATAAATTTCATATAAGTTCATATAATGCATAGAAATTTCAACTTAATAAACAGGCAAAGCTGTTTCGTTAAACATACACACCTCATAGTCAACATGGGCATCGTCTCCAGATGGACCCTGCCGAAGAGTTTGTCCATGGTGTAATACAACGGGACATCCTGTAACTCCTCCCGGACCATGGACAGAACCCCCTGCAGCCGCTTCGCGGTCCCGAACAGCTGGGGCTTGTCCTCCACGTGGGTGAGGACCCTGGACACGAAGCTCTCGTCGTGAATCGGCGCTGACCAGATGGGACCTCCGAGCTGGAAGAGTTTGGTGGTAAGACTTTTCCTAATGCCCGCCTGGCTAGCTACCACCCTCAGGTTGGAATTCTGCTCCCAAATACGTACAGATGTATTCGAACAGTTGCTCTTTTGCAGCGATAATAGCTCAGTTGGTAGCGTGTACGTGAGTTCGAATCCCTGCAATGAGCTTCATCTTTCGGTGAAGGAAAACATCGTGAGGAAACCATAGCATCGTGGTAGGGTTTTCTTCTAATACCCGCCTGGCTAGCAACCACTCCAAGTTGAAAATCTGTCCCCAAATAACAATAGGTGTGTTTCGGCAGTAGTATTTGAAGCCCAGACCCTCCACTAAGCTTAACATGTACACCATCGTGGTCCACCAAAATCACTTAACATCAAGTAAAATTGTTACTATAAAGTTATAGACTACTAACAAAAGTGCTTTTTATATTTTACAGGTTTAGCATTATGGCCACAATCTCACCTGATGTTAAGTGACGATTTTTTTTTTACACTTAAGGTTTAGCTTTATGGCGATGATCTCACCTGATCTTAAGTGACGATACGGCCCAAGTTGGTAGACACACTAAACCTGTGGAGGAACTGACTCTCAAGTGCAGCTGCCGGAACACACCTATTGGTATTTGGCGGCAGGTTTACAACTTGAGGGTGGTAGCTACCCAGGCGGGGATTAGAAAAAGCCCTACCACCATGACCAAAATGGTGGACACGCTTAACCTAGTGGAGGGACTGGGATCAGAAATGCAACCACCGGACCTCACCTTTAGTTTATAGTGTGATAGCTATACAATAGGAATTAGTAAAAGCCATTCCAACATGCTACAGATTCATCACAATGTTTTCCTTCACCGAAAGCTCAGGCTCATTGCACGTGATTCGAACTCACATCCCTGGACGTGGTATCCATACACACTACCAACTGAACCATCAACCCTTTTTTTCAAATAGTCAGTTTTTGTAGAAAATAATTGTAACAATATAAATCTATATTAAGTTATAAAAGTACTTCCTATTGATCTGCTAAAATCGAGTTTGTTCACTTCTACATATATAAAAGGAGATGAAACTGAAAATATTATGAGGGTAGTTGATACTTACATGGTGGCTCTGGTTGCAGTGGACACAGCGGTCACCGACCGGAGGCACCGCTGGGAGGTAGCCCTTCATCTGCCCCGGGTTCCTCTCAGTGGGGTTGGGTTTGAACCCACCAAGCGGTTGGAGGGTGATTGTATCGCAACCCGTACATTGGTACACCATAGACAGTTTACTGGAAATTTCCATTGCAATATTTTATGCAAATGTTAACCTTGTGTGATATAGTTTAATGTAATTGGGTGGTAGGGCTTTTTCTTATACCCTCCGGGCTAGCTACCACCCTCAAGTTAAAAATCTGCTACCACATAACAATAGGTGTGTTCCGGCAGATGCACTTGAGAGCCAGTTCCTCTTATAAAGGTCGGCAACCTGCCTACAAATCCTCTGGTATTGTGAGTGTTCATAGACGGCAGTGATCAGTTACCATCAGGTGACACTCTAGATCGTTTGACCCCATTCCATAAAAAAACATATATTAAATAATCTATATTAATAATATGATATGGAAGAGTTTGTTTGAACGTACTTGTTCGATACAAAAATATGTTTGTAAAAATAGTAATAGCTTGGCTATCCAACAATAGATGTCGTTATTTAAATCTATTTAAATGCTACATTGCGATGATAAAATTATCAACCTTACAATATAGTGTATTTTAAAAACTTGTTTAATTTACATACTTTCTCAACACTACACATGTTGTTTTAATGCTTTGTATTATTAGTGAAACGGAAAACGGTGTCAGATTCTTGGGAATTCTTCAGTGCTAATCGTAAACACTGCCAATTTAGTTTTAAATATTATTTTTTTAAATTGCAGAGCAATCACTGAGAAAATCTATAAGTTATTTAACATCACACTACCACAAAGATGGAAAGCAGTGTTGAGAAATTGGTGATATACTATTTGCTGATTATCCAGTTTCTAAAAGATCTTTAGTCACTTTGTATAAAGTATTGTATGTTCCTTTCTTGGTAGGTAAGCCTTGAGCCAATTTTGTATGACTAAATTTACTATTAATTAATTATCAATATTTATCACTTTACTTGTATTCGAATAGGAAGTCAACGTTTACTCTTTAGTAAAATTGTATCAGTGTAAGTATTTAACATGGATAAGAACACAGTTTAAAAACACGTATATATATAAAGGGGCATACGAATTGGCTTACCTAGTAGTTTTCTTACAGTGTATAGCTCCGGAGTATACTTTTACGAACACTCGAATATAAAAATCAGCCGATATGCTCAGAAGCGGGACAATGTACCGGCTGTATCGATTCGCGTGTTGTTCGATGCACTGTAGCATTATCCTTAATGCCTGGAGTAACAGAAAATGAAGCGAGACATATAATACAACATGTTTTAACATTTTTTTACACAAAATATATTTAAATGTTGCCAGGTAGCACATGAGACTGCACGATTTTGTGCAAATAAATAATTGTTTAAAATAAATTTAAATTACTTTAAAACAACTGGGAATGATAAATACATATATATTTATTTTTCCCAATCTATCAAGACTTTTTGATTTTGTTTTGTATGTAAATATTTGGGAAATGGCTCTTAAAAAAAGGAATATGTCTACTTAAGATCCACTCTTTAATAACTTAAGACCTATTTTGGCAACTTTAATTCCCTTTTCAACAATGTAAGACCATATCAGATTTACCTGCATTCAGAAAAAAATCAAATGCATCAGAACTATGCAACCCTATACATAAGTATATGCAAATCTTAAACTATACAAACTCCTAAGTTAAAAACTACAAAGTTCAACTTGTAAAATATTAGGTAACATTTTTGTTTTAATGGCGTCATCACAACATTATCCTGCACCGAAAACTACATCATACTTTAAAATATATAATCACTTACCATCTCATGGCAACACTTTGTCTTCAAGCTAACTGCTCCGTATTTACAGTAACAGGTCTCCGGTGAATTACCAGCCAGTACTGCCATGTCTGTGGCTGTGACTAACAACAGGCCCCCGTCCTGCACACTTTGCACAGCAGAGTCGAGGAATATGGACGGGCAGCCATAAGGGTCGAGGTCTATTGCAGCGAAACGCTTTGTGTGCTGTTTATGCTTGTACATTAACATACTGTAATATCATGAATATCATTGATAAGCTTTGAAACTCACCTCCTTAGCTTTACAGCAACGGTACCTTTAAGCCCGTATCAGAGAAAGCTATAATATATAATAATACTAGCTGCCCTGGCAGACCTTATTCTGCCTTAATCACATCAACTACAACAGTTTGTATCAGGTTATAATCAGTTATTGAGATAAAAATTATCCTATCTGTGAAGTCAGATCAAAATGCACACAGTGTGAGAAATTTGATTAAAACCGGTTCAGTAGTTTAGGAGTTCATAGTGGATGAACAACGTGAGACGAAATTTATATATATAAACATTGTAAGCTATAATGACGGAATAGCAAGCTGCCACAAAAGGTAATATATATTTTTGCACTCATTATCTCTGCGGCCGTCATTGTATGAGCAGTATTTGTGCTACATTCTTAATTGAGAGTTTTCCAACTTTAGATATCCTATAATGGTCGATTTAGTTATGTTCACCACGCAAACAAATGACGGACGATTTTTTTGTTTTTGTAGTTACATATCAAGATATATGTTAATATATCTTAATACACCAAAATATATCATGTTTTATCTGTCTACATATTTTGGTAACGTCAAAAAATATACATTATAGCTGCGTCTATGGTCACTCACTGATTACTGTAAAAAATATACCATAATATACCTTGATATAATTTATATTAATATATATTATATCTCTGTCTATGGTGGACTTAAACTAGAAAGACAAGTAAGATATCTTAAAAGAAACAAAAATCTTTGCACTTAGTGACTAATTAATTGATCTATTTATATTTTGTAGGTTTAGCATTATGGACTGATATTAAGTGTCGATATGGCCCAAGATGATGAACATGCTAAACCTGTGGAGGAACTGGCTCTCGCGAGTAACTTGCTAAACACTCCTAAATGTAATTAGCGGCAGATTATCAACTTATGTATAAATTTATGTATAAAAAGTTATATAGTTATGTATAAATAAGGTGTGCACTTGTTGTTAATTGGATATTAGATCCACTCTCAACATCAATCTATTATCTGTACATGTACCTTTAATAAATAAATAAATAAGTAGCTAGCCAGGTGGGCATTAGAAACAGTCCTACCTCCATAACACATCTTGGTCCACATTGTCAATTAATATCAAATTACAGTTATAAATATTAAAAACCCCTTACCATGCATCATCATGAGATGTTTCAATTAGTTCATCCACTTGATTATGTGTTACATTATTCTTAATCATTGCCACAGCCTGTTCCGAGAGGTCATTTGCTATTATCTTTGTTACATTAGGCACTTCTTTAGCATAACGTATGCTACGCAGGCCTGTCGCCGATAAGGCTTCTAATATTGTTATATCAACCTAAAATACAAATATTAATGAGGACCAGACAAAGATGGCAAACTGTATGTAAAGAAAATATATTTCTTTAATATATATTATATCACATTTCACATCTTATCTGGCCATTGTAAAAGAAATATACAGTAGATCCTCTATAAGTCGAACATCAAGGAAGATGCCAATAAATTCGAGTTATAGAGTTTTCAATTTAAAAATAATGGAGGTTTTGGTGTTTGAAGCAAAGGGATCAAAACTTTTTTTTTTAAATTTGGAGGTTTTCAACTTATCGAGGATCCACTAAACAATGTCCTACTGTATTATGAAAATCAAAGGCAATGTCAGAATGAATAAATAAACAATAGAAAATTATTATATAAATTAATTTCTACTAAATTAGAAAATAAACATATATTGACATTTCTTGTATTCACAAGCAATATAAATAACAGTATTTTGGTATGAGAATAGATTAGTATAAGAATTTATGATTAATAAAGTAAACCTTGTATTCACAAAGCAACACATGATAGTTTATATTCACGAACATTTAAATATATCTTATACATGTATTGGAAACAGTTTTGATATGCATACTACTGTTATATGATAGTAGGACATGTTTTTTTTTTATTATTGACTAGTTGATCTGATAAATGTTTTTGTATGATTCTCCCTAAATACTTTTTTAAGACCAAAAAGAAATATAAATTAAAGAGTTACACATTGCTTGAATTTTTTGTTATCGGTCTGTATCAAAATCTAGTAGAAAGAAAGCAATTCACAGTTTATATGAACATTTTTCAATTACCCATTTTTAAGTTTTTTTTTTTGTCTCTTAAAACTTATTCAAAATATTACTAACATTAAAACAATTGCAAAGTTACTTAAGCTGATATTAACTCATACCCATACCTCTATGAGGGAACTATGTACAGATCCCATTTATTTATTTTTTCTCAAGAGATTAGTTGATAGTTCTAAGCAGAATTAATCTATCATAAACACACCCACCTTAGCTGTATGACACATTTCAGGATCAACCACTGTATTACAGAATTAAGTGGTATATTTTTAGTAACCAAACAGGGTCACTGGAAGCTGAACCTGACTAACTTACATTTGCATCTATTAGGATACATAGTCTTATTGGAAATCTATTTACATTGCAGAAATTATATACATATATTCTACTCCTGTGTACTCTTTATTATAAAAAAAATAAACAAATGTAAACAAACATTTTTATATATAACAGAACTGACTACTTAAGCTTACAACATACAATAAACAAACCTCACATTCCATTTTATTTTCATTAACAACCGCATCGTTTGTTCTCCCTTTCCTTGCCTGTTTTTCAGTTTTATAATCATGGGTAAATAATGTCAGAACGGCTATACTCAAGTCTCTATTGAATTCTTGAACAGGATTATAGAATACTTTCTCCGTTCCCACGCATATCTCTGCTTGTCCTTCTTTTATTGTTTTCTGTGCCGTTGTCTTTTCCATTTTCATGTTTAACTTGAAAATAATTTGTGACAATTCTAACATTTTAAGGTTATATTTACAAAATATAGATAAGTAATAATGTAATGTATAATTTTATTAAGTTCAAATTAATTTACAAACCTGCTTAATTACGGAATATATATTTCGTTGTCTTTTTAAAAACATATATATCTAATATCAAAAATGAATGATATTGAACAAATAAATTAAAATAATACACATTGCACTGACATCTTTAAATTCCTACTCTGTCAAACTGACAGCATAATGTCAAATCACCACACTATACGATATTGATTATACATGTAAGATACAATCTCATTTACCTATGACCAATGGGATGCCTCATTAAGCATTTGTGCATAAGCTTACTTAGATTCTTTACTAAAAAAGCTGCTACACCCTGCCAGCATACTAATTTCGACGAAATGGCAGTATCAAGTTACTTTAAAATAAAACAAATTATATATAATTAAATAAATAAAATAAAACAAATATTAAATGTAAGCCGTCACGGGACGCCTGGCAGGTTTGAAACATTGAAATTGTTTTATAAGTTATATGCATAAAATACAGATTACGACAGGAATCAGATATGACGTAATGAAAAGATAAAACATTACAAATTTGTACCATAAAGTAATGACTGTTTATTACATAAATATTAATTTATATTAAATAAAAAAACTCATAGTTTAACTAACTAACAATACTAAGTATAGCCTACGTATAGTATATACATTCCATCTTATAGCGTGTCGCCACGGCCTGTATCGCCACGCCAAAAATCAGGTTTACACTCGACTTCTGTTAACCATTACTTTCATTTTGTGTATAACACCTAACTGAAATTGGTTTTCGTTGCATGTATTATGTAGAAAATTGTATATTTATGTGATCATAAATTTTTTGAACTGTCCCTTAAATTATAGAATTTTTAACTATTATACCACTACAACTACTTTGTTACGATATCTATAACAAGATAATTTACTTAAAAATTATACATTCATACGGTTAGTATTAAAACACAAATTCTATAAAAATATAAAGGTGCTCACAGAGTAGACATGATAGATGTGCAACTTTATATTATGTGCATAACAACAGCTTACAGCAACACGAATAGCTTAAACTTACACTGTGTATCAGATTTGCCATATATAGCTCTCTTTTTCTATGTTTCTGTATTATATATTTTTTCATTACAAAGTTTTCCAAGTATTGTGAATTTTTTATCAGAGACCAATAAAAATATATTTGATTAGTAATTTAGTATTACAGAGTACATTTTTATATTGAAGTTTTCAAATATTCTCTGCGGAGCTATATACTTGATATTATACAGAGAAGTTAGTAAGTCCATGTGGAATGTGAAACGCAGGTCTCTGGTGAAGTGCATTGTGACAGGAATGAACATTGATTAAAAAAACATGCGTGCGTACAAAGTACACATGTCAGAAGTGAAACTTCTTTGGCGAACTAATTTATAAATCTTGTTTATATACGACGTTCGCTCTGTCTCACTTTTTCTCTCAATCTTTCTCACTCGCTTGCTCCCTACTCTCACTCCACGGCTAGTTGCTCATGCTACGTTCGCCCTGTCTTACTCTCTCTCAATCGGTCTCGATCACTCTCTCTCTCTTTTCCGACACTTCCGTTGCATACCGGCATGACGTTTCATCTGTAAAAATTTTACCCTCATGCGCCTAAAGAAGTTTCACTTCAAAAAACAATTATTTATTAATCGTTTTCCTTTTCAAGATAAAATCGATTTGCAAATATTGCTGTTATTCAGCAATAATCAACTTTACTTTATACATCAACGTTTACTTATTACTAGGTTTTGCGGGCGGCTCCGTTTGCATTAATATTAATTCTGTTAAACAACTTTAAACAGAATTATTTTTTTAACAAATAATATTTATTTATTTATTTAAGGATGTTATATACGTGTATGTTGTTTACCACTACATACCTGCCACATTTTTGTTTACCTACGAAGTACATATTATTTATACAAATAAAAAACTGGAAAGTACGTAAAGAACATACAAAATAATGAAAAAATTATCTAAATATAAAAGTTGTTAAAAATGGCACCCTATTGTGTATTTACCACGCTTTTTCATTCAAATAGTTTACCAAAAATTTTTTCATTCTTTAAAGAAACAGAAAAAAGTAATTCCAACTTATTTTACATAAGTACATGCAGACGGCGCTATTTTTGATTCCCATGTTCATGTTTAGTGACCCTACTTTGTGTTTTCCATCCGTCGTACATATGGAACTATTTACCAAACTTGATTTAATGAGTAAAATGTGTTATTCATGTAAATGATTTAATAAATATTGATTGTTGCCATCAATAAAATCGATAAAAAGATATAGGTCCGTGAAACAAAAATTCAATTTATATGTTAGAAATCGATTATTATGGACATCCCTACTCTATGGCGAATCGTATATTGATGTTTAATGCAATAAAAATAATATTGTTTCGTGTCGTGTTTCAACAAAGATTAGTAAATATAAAGTAACAATTGGGATTATACTTATAAATTATTTTTTTGTGATGTGTCTCTTTTAAAAATTAAATATAATGGCGTTGAATGAGTTAGCGGGTAGACTGTTGAATGCAAGATTAGAAGACTCGGTGGGATACGAACTACCGCCGCAGAATATGCTTCCGTCTCATCAGCATTCGCGCCAAGTGAACCATTTACAGGAAGACGAGAACGGACAAGTGATCGAGGCAGTTGCTTCATCATCCGCCATAGAGAACCTGCAACCTTCGAACACAGGAGGACGCCTCCACAATTGGCAATCAACGAAAACAACAGTAAAAGAACGCCTTTCTTTTCTATTTAACAACGAAATATTGTGCGACGTACACTTCATCGTCGGCAGAGAGGCCAATCAGCAGGTCATACCTGCGCACAAGTTTGTTTTGTCAGTGGGCAGTGCAGTCTTCGATGTAATGTTCAACGGAGTGCTCGCGACTAAGTCGAACGAGGTGGAGCTGCCCGACGTCGAACCGGCAGCTTTCCTGCATTTACTAAAGTTCCTATACTCTGACGAAGTCCGTATTGGTCCGGAGAGTGTCATGACCACTCTGTATACTGCTAAGAAATACGCAGTGGCGGCCTTAGAAGAGCACTGTGTCGATTTTCTTAAAAGTAACTTGGGTACGGACAACGCATTCTTGCTGTTGACTCAGGCGAGGTTGTTCGATGAGCCCCAGCTGGCTGCTCTGTGTCTAGAAATGATCGACAAGAATACAGCTGATGCGTTGAATGCTGAAGGTTTCACGGATATCGATCAAGACACACTGAATGCTGTTTTAGAGAGGTGATCTTTGCATTTGTGATATTGTTTTATATAATTTACGTTAACCTTTCTTCTATAGAAATAAGAGAAAATAATGACAATAAACTTGATGGTCAACACAGTACAATCCAACAAGAAATATTTGTGAAATATAGCATCTATGGCTAATGTTATTGACAATTTTTATACAAGGAATTGTGATATATTGATTAAAATTTGGTTTTCATAAAGTTTGTATTCATATTTCTGCATGTCTTGCAATTAATTGCTCTTTGAAAGATATGTAAGCTGGTATGTTTTACTAACAATTTTATTTTAATGCTTAATTGTTTGGTGCCCTTTACTTTGTCCACATGGGGTTAAACAACTACCTACCTAATAATGTATTTTAAGTGGGTATATAGGTGGGAATATGTGTACTGTATATCAAATGAATAGATTCAGTAGTTTTGCAGACCTTCAAAAGTGGGTAGATGGAATTATTTATAAATCACTGTTCATCATCATTTGCTTGTTGGTCATGAAAAGTAGTTGGTAGATAATCTCGACTTGGTCACACGGCACTAATTAACTGCTTGAGGTTTTATAATGTGTTGTTTGTAGGAGTCTATGTTGTGATAGGTATGTGTATACTCAATATCAAATGAATAAGTATGTAGCCATGATAGCTCAGTTGGTAGTGTGTATGGATGCCATATCAAGGGATCTGAGTTTGAATGATGAATGATGGAATGAGCTTGAACTTTGGTGAAGGAAACATCCTGAGGAAACCATAGCATGGTGGTAGGGCTTTTTCTAATGCCCATCTGGCTATGTACGACTCTTAAGTTGAAAATCTGTTGCTAAATACCTATTGGTGTGTTCTGGCAGTTGCACCTGAGACCCAGCTCCTCCTCTAAGCTTAGTGTCTTCATCATCTTGGGCCACATTCTCACTTACAATTAAAAATTGAAACAATAAAGGAGTTTTGTAGACCTTGATAAGTGGGTGAAAGTTTGGGAACGTTTGTAATCACATGTTTAACATTATCATTTTTATCAAAATTTGTTTGTTTAATTGCATTTTGTGTGTATACTCTAGGAACTTGCTATAAATGTTATAATATTCATATAGAGAAAGGATATATAAAAATCTTATGTACCTCTGTTAGTGATCTTATTACATGCCGAGAAAGGTTTAATTTTGTCTACCCATCCAGTTAGTATAAATTCATAAATATCTGTGCAACAATGGAAATCATTGTAACTGAAATATCTCAGTGACTTGCACCTTTTCAAAGACTTCTTGAGTCCTTTATTTCTCACTGCATGTTTATAGCTATGTCATGACATTGACTAATTTGTAAAATACATCAACAAGTGTCAATTTAAGAAAGGAAAATAATTTGACTCCTTGTATTTTCTGTCTAAAAACTAGAGAATCAGAAAGACTTAATTGAATGATATAATTAGAATTAGACAAATACTTTCGACTTTTTTATTGTGGGGAAATGCATTAAAGCAGACTCCCGCAGCATGTTGGGACTGGGAAGGTTATGTGGGGCTTGTGCCGTACTAGTCACTATGAGTACCCAATAAAATTCTATGGCCGTCTTTTGCCTTGATGGAAGGATGTGGATTTGAACTTGCAATCTCCGTGTGACCCAGCATGCTAGTAAGCAGGGCTCCGTCCAATCAGCCTGGCGAGCTGCCCTCTCAGATGGCCGGATTGGTGCAATGAGAGGCAGTTCCCCTGAACAGCTCCTCTTAGACCAGCTAAAACTAATTTTCAAGTACAATTTTGGATGTTGAGTTTTTTTATTTATTATTTATGTTATATGTTATAAAACTTCAGTTGTGATAAAAACTATCCTATCTCTCATATCTGAAGAAGCCGTTGGCTACTTTTTAAGATATTCGTGTATTAACAAATTTACACAGATTTTTTATGTATATAGGTTAACGTGTGTGAAGTGTATGATTATAGCTGAACTTATAAGCTACAAGTATTTTGTATCAGAATGGGGGTAGTAAAATATAATCCAGACAAACATACATGTTGTAAAGCGGTAGCACAGAGTATATACAGAAAGACTACTCCATTAAACTAAAATTTTGTTATCTAGCAATTTTTTTTATTAGCTTATAAAATCCTATTCTTCACGAACTTCGTCGTCGCAACTAAACGCAGTACCCGGGCTCAGGCAATGCGAGAGAGGCGTGTGGCAACACTCATGTGTGATAAGCACCTGACACTGCTCACTAAAACTCACCATCATGATATCTCAAACTCCAGTGTTGCCAGAGAGTGCGGACAGCGCTCACACTTATTCTAGTCTCTGGCGGGAATGGTCATTCGAACTTGCAATCACCTACCTTTTTTATCTATCCTGATGAGGATATTATCAGTTTTATTTGAAAATGTAAATTTTGAATCTCAATAAAAGGCATTATTTGGCATTCCACCAACTTGACGCGTATATCACGGTTGGTTGGCGTATTTCCTGTTCCATTCGCTTGCGAGCGGTACAATCACTAACTCAAGTCTCAAGTAGACTGGAGTATATAGGTCCTTCTATCAGGTGGGTTGTTGTGAGTTTAGCGTGAGTGAAAATAATGGGGTCATTCGGTCATTCTGAGGAAATGAACGCTCAATGGAAAATAGCTCTAGTATTTTTTTGCATTCGCGCATATACTCACTCTGTGCTAGACACTGGGAGTACCCACTATAATCCTACGGCCATCTGTCGCCTGGCTGGGGTGACTCGAGTTCGAACTTGTAATCACTAAGTCGCCTGGCGACCGGCCCGACCTGACGGTAAACCGGACCCCGTCTGGGTAGCCTAGCGAGCTGCTCTCATAGCCCAAGTATGACGTTTTAGGAAGGAATAAAAAAACATGTGAACACATTCGCTTATTCGCTCAAACGAACTGAACCACTCATTTATTAATCATATATATATATATATATATATATATATATATATATATATATATATATATATATATATATTATTTATTCTATCTATCTATCTATTTATTTATTTGTTTGTTTGTTTGTTAATTTCTTTCTTTCTTTGTTACTTTTTTATTTTATTATCTAAACTATTATTTCTCAATAATGTTTATTTGTGTTAACGCCATATCCACATTGGTTCTTCAAAATAATGATTTAAACATCAGTTAAGGATAAATAATACATTTGCGAAGGTGGATCTAAACTACAAACTACTTAATTTGTAATAAGCGCAAGCAAATGGAACGGGAAAATCGGCGGTTGTGAGTCTGAATAACAA
Source organism: Actias luna (assembly GCA_039707435.1). NCBI lineage: Eukaryota > Metazoa > Arthropoda > Insecta > Lepidoptera > Saturniidae > Actias > Actias luna. The sequence goes on along the minus strand of JAZHAC010000019.1, from coordinate 1,682,792 downwards.
TAAACATGACCGATCAAGATCTCACCAAAAACACCTAAAACTGTTGATATTCGTGTTTGTAGGTAGTTGATTTTCCTCTCAAAATATTAAGGACCTTGGAAGTCAGTGTGTGTTATATGAATTATTACAGGGATACCCTGCGCATCAGGGAAGCGAAGATTTTCTCAGCTGTCCTCCGTTGGTCAGAAGCGGAATGCATCCGTCGCCAATTGCCGGTAACACCGGGAAACCAACGTATGGTCCTGGGGCGGGCATTCAACGCGATACGTTTCCCACTAATGTCTGTAGAGGAGTTCGCAATGGGTCCGGCCCAAAGCGGACTGTTAGACGACCGTGAGATAGTACAGTTGTTCCTGTACTTCACTGTAAATCCAAAGCCGAATGTGGGCTTCCTGGACACGCCGAGGTGTTGCATGACCGGTAAGGAGTTGACTGTGAACAGATTCCCCCAGACCGAGTCCCGCTGGGGCTACAGTGGGACAACGGATAGAATCAGATTTACAGTCGATCAGAGGATATTTATTGTTGGTTTTGGACTGTACGGGTCTTATTTTGGGCCGACTGAGTATGAGGTGCACTTACAGGTTGGTTTTATTAACTTTCAATGTTTTTTTTTTAACCTTTTACTCAAGTAATTTTGTTTTGAGGTTCATACAGTTATACCTCCTTGCATCTACAGTTATTTCATGGTATATTTTTGCTGGTTTCCGTACATGGCTATTATCTAACTGTGAATACATATATATGATATGTATTAGGATTTTATTGTAGCAATTTGTGTGGTGCTAGGGTAATTTCTAATTCTTGTTTAGCTAACTGACACCCTCAAGTTGAAAGTCTATCGACAAGCATTTATAATGATCCAATAACTGCTCTTAAGCGTGAGTACGTCCACTTTAGTATAGGAAATTGCTGAAAAGTCTTTGTAAACAAATCAATTAATTAATTTCAATTATTATTATCAGAGGGTAATTCGGTTATGTTACAGATAATCCATCTGGCAACCAAAAAGGTTTGCGGGTCAAACACGACAACTTTCTGCTGTGATGGTACTGATGACACCTTCAGAGCTATGTTCAAGGAACCTGTAGAAATATTGCCGAACACCTCCTACATAGCCAGTGCTAAACTTAAGGTCAGTATCTGATTATGTCTAACACCGCAAATACACATTTTATAAAAATTACGGAACGAATTGCATATTTACTAACACGATCTCCCAATTTACTAACACTAACTACCAATTTACTAACGCGATCTACCAATTTACTAATATGGCCTACCAGTTTACTAAAAAGATATACAAATCTACTAATTCATTAGTTTGCCTTGTTCATGACCTTGGAAGGAGGGTAGTGAGGTATAGTGAATTTTTTACCCTTTATACAGGGTCCACCGGTATCGACAGTAGTTGCCACATGTCGGACGAGGACCGGTACTTCTCGCTCCAAGGCCCTGACAAGGCCATCCCGCGGAGGGTGCACTCGGGAGGTTAATTTTCATTGTCTAAAACCTTTGTTTCTTAGTCAATTAGGACCCTTAGGATACATAATCCTAAAAACCTTTATACAGTTTATACCTATACTAGTCAATCCGAGCCAACATTTCGCATATTATCGTATTTAAAAACCAAATAGTGCATATTTCATTGATTTTCTTAACGAATGCATATACGAATATATATAACATATCAGCTGTCATGTTAAAAGCTTTTTAATAGATAGTGCCTGCTACATTTTTGTAAGATTCTTATAAAAACACTTATAATAGAAATAAAAATCCATTTAAAACAATTTGCTAATTTTTCGTCAATAGTTTCGTCCATGTTAAAAACAATAATTTTTAATAAATAATTGCTCGTGTTTCCCGTCAATTGATGGAAATATAAATTTGACGCACTTTAAATGATCAACATAGTTGGTCTAAAACCTTGTCGAGATATCAAATTATTTGACAAATATGTCCGTTTCACTTATGACCCACGACATCTGGCGTAGCATTCGATATAATGAGACAGGCTTAGGTGTATAGCGTTTCCCAGACATGTATGAGAAATGAACTTTCATTGAAATAAAACTATTTCAAACGGATTTTATCGCGGTTATTTATTGATTTTGATCCCGACGTTTCGAAAGCTTTTCCGCCATCGTGGTCACGGGGCGGACTGAGGTGTAGGTTGTCCAGAAAAGTTTATGTAACTGTGTCTACCTTCAATTAAGTTTTTATTATTGATAGTGTTCTGATCTACGCAGAAATAAAATAATAATAAAAATTAAATTGAAGGTAGACACCGTAACATAAACTTTTCTGGACAACCTACACCTCAATCCGCCCCGTGACCGCGAAGGCTGAAAAGTTTTCGATACGTCGGGATCAAAATCAATAAATAATCGCGATAAAATCCGTTTAAATTAGTTTTATTCCAATGAATAATATTCGCGTAAACCTAAAAAATAATTATGAACTTTCATTGAATAAAAAAGTATTCCATTGCACTCTCCTTTACTATTAATTAATAATACATTTTATATATAACAGTTTTCCTATGTCTCTTCATACATTACCATACATACACATATCTTTATTCCAAATCCGAAATAATAACACGCTAAGTTAAAAAAGAAACCAGTTTTTTTTACAGAAGAAGAATCTTCTTTTTAGACAGCCATTTCAAGTGCAATTACCGGGACGCATACATAATAGGGATGGCGATTTTATCTGGAGATCGATTAGAATTGAAAACAAATGAATCGATTCACAAAAAATATCGAGACACAAATGATCGATTCATCAAAAACATATTTCATTCGCTTTGTTTTTCGTGCTTATATTTTCAATATAAAACAAATAATTGAAAACAAAAGAATAATAACACAAAACAATAATAAATTTTATCATTCTATTTATGTGAAAATTATCATTTCTATGTACGCTTGGGTAAAACATTCAAATTGTTGTAAATAATGCTTTAAATAATAAAAATCAATCCTCGGATTTTTAAAAGTGATATATCGATTCACTGGATCGTTTCCGAGCTGTAAATCGATTAAAAAAGAAATTGTTTTTTTTTTTTTTCTAAAAAGGCGACGCTTCGATTATTCGATCTCAGATCGCCATTCCTAACCTATAGGTATTTGGTGGCAAGTTTTCGAAATAAAGGCGGTGTCTACCAGGCCCCACCACCATGCTATGGTTTCATCACGATGTCTCCCTTCATCGAAAGCTCTAGGTCATTGCAATCAGCCATCACTGCTTTGAAATTTGTGTCCACGATGAGCATATCTAATTTGTAATATTTCTCCGCAGGGCACCGATTCGTATTACGGTACCAAAGGCCTTCGGCGGGTAACCGTCGACTGCAACAACGGTGAGAAGGTCATCTTCCAGTTCTCGTACGCTGCAGGCAACAACAATGGGACCTCAGTCGAAGACGGCCAGATCCCAGCGATTATTTTCTACATATGAAACTATATAAAACTGACCGATGACAGTCTTGCAAAGTAAGTAGTAGGTTAATTATTGTATTGCCCTCTGTAAAACGAGAACAAGAGAAAAAGAATCCTAAATTTCAAGACAAATTTTACTGTTCGGTAGAAACAAATTAATTTTGAACGATGTCAACTTATATCGACCGGTCTGAATTTACAGGAGATGATAGGATTATGATATAAATTTTGTGGCAATTTATTTCCATGTATATATGACAACACTAAAAATGTATTTAGACAATAAAGGGTGTGGTATTTATTTTTAGATAAACATAAAAAAGGCTGATCATCCCACACATACTTTAATTTCCTGCTACATGTCGGGTTTATAGCCCATATTGCTAACCATACAATAAGCAAGTGATTTGATGACAGTTTTTAGCCTGATCTTAATTTACTACCTTGTGATTTTCAAGATCAAAAAGAATGTCATCAACTCCTTAGAGTGCTGTTTCATAATTACAAAAATAGTATTAATTTGGCTTAAAAGATTTGTATCCAAAGTACATGAATTTAAAAAACATAAAAGGATGGTTTATTTCTTAAGTGAATTAAAAAAAAAATGTTTAATGATTAAAATTTAAATTATTTAATCGGCCACTTATATAAACAGGAGAAATAAGTAATAAAAATCTAAAAAAAAACTATTACGTATGACATTTGGCGCCATATTCATGATAGCTACAGCCTTAGTAATTGGCAAAAAAATCCAATCATCTCCTGTACGGAATTTCGATATTGCAGACCTCGAATCAAACTTAATAATGTTGACAATTTGCAAGTTATTTCATACGCAAATTCTGTAACAATGAAATATTCACTGTAAATGTAGACTATTTTGTCAGGAAACACTCTGAAGTAAAAGTGAAAAGAAATAACTTAAATCCATACCCCTGTGGTGTTGGAAAATTATATTATATTTGAGAAAACTAAGTGGACGTTTAGAATTTTTAGCGCTTATCAATGTGACGTCATATGTAGATGTTATAAAAAATTTACTAAAGTGTTATAAAACTCTGAATTTATAGTCCCTAACGTATTCAAATGACTGCCCAATTGTTACCCGTGTAATAGTGATTTTCAATGGACATATCAAGAAGCATAAACCTGAGCTTTTATTTCTATCGCTATGTTTAGTTATTATAATCTAAAATGCTAAAAATCAAATGTTAATATTTAATTTTGAACGAGATTTTTTTTTTAGATTATATAAAAAAAAACAATGTACAGTTTTGGATTAACTATATTTTTTATTTATTTGGCATAATACAGATATAAAAATGAGTTAGAAGATGAACTAATATTGTACATGTATTTAATCTGTACTTACTCATTGCCACAGTTTTTTACAGATTATAAATATTTATATATCCTTTTTATCACACTAATTACTGACCCTATCAAATCCTTTGAAACATCTAATTAACTAAAGAGAAAGGAATTTAATGTTGCCAGCAACTTAAAGGATAATTGTTGCAATGAAAGTTTTTCTTCTATTTTGTTGTGAAGGTTTATCATTTTATATTTCTTTCCAACACTCTAATTACAAGGTGTTTGTAAAATTCTGTTGAAGTTTCAGATTTTCTATTTAGATCATCGAAGTGTAGTCGAGAGAAAGCAGCATTGTTAGATGTGGCAACAATATTTGGTAGAAAATAAAATAAAAATAAGCTTTACTACATTTTCTATTATATTGTACGAGTGTAATAGAAGACTTTGGAGGTTTTAAATAATTCATCGGTTGCTGTAGGATGTAAGTTCTAGATTATTCTGTGATAGGCTTGCGGAGCGTTTGAGAAGACTGTTTTAAAAAGAAATGTAATGAAAAATAATAATCGAAGAAACGTCGTTTCGATAACGCCACGGGTTTGCTGGGTTTAAGAGTGTTTATGTGAATACGACTGAATTGCCACAAAATATATTTGGTACAGAAATTCGACTTGTAAAGATATGACAGTTTGTATTCTGATCTTGTGTCTATGGTATGAGATGGCTAACGTATATTGGTTTATATTTTATATTATGCCACGAAACCTGTACATACATACATCGTGTCGTACTTTGCAAACTGTAAAAGATAGATACTTATTAATATAATAATCCTATTACAGCATACCTGTGGTGGTCGTAAGTTATATTTTAATTTCATAAAACAAAATATTGTATTTAAGAAGAATCGAATTAAATTTTGCAAACACGTGAATCGATGTAGAATACAAAAATGAGGCTAATTTTCCTTATCGGTTCTATGAAATTTGACGTAATTTCTTTATTGTGTTGTAAATAAAATACATTTTTCATTTACATGCCAATATATCTATGATTCAGTGTCAAAATCCTATAGACCGTTTCTGGAAATCTCTTAGAAATTATTCTTATTTTACATATCAGTTATTTGTTTTGTTATGAGTGATTAGTTATAGAAAATTATGAATCAAATTTAAATCTATAGTATTTTTCATGTTATTATTTATTTATTACTTTTTTCATTATCTAAAACGTATAGTGGAACCACTTTTTTTAGCCCAATATCTATCGATGAATATCGTTTTTAATGTCAATCAATTTATTTTAATTGTCCCGAATTGTGTAATAAATACATATAATATTATCCTTATTGGTTATTGCAATATTTTTATAGACTATTTTCGTTATTTGTAAAATATGCAATAAGCTTCATTTAGTTGAACAATAGTAATTTTTTAGAGACTTCATTATACATATTTGTAAAATGCCATCCAACACTTGAATATCGATTTTTGGGTTACCTTAATATTATGAATCAATAACATAATTAAAAAAATTATATTCCTCGATTTTTTTTAATCATCTAGTCAAATTCTTATTATTTTTCCATACTAATTTATTTTATAAAAAGGTGACCTCGTAAAATTGGTATGTAATGTCAAAAATGACAATAGCATTTGCCCGCCATTTTCGACGTTGCAAATCAACAATGCATATATATGTACATTGCAAAGATGGTGCCCTTTTAATTGAAAATTATATGTATTAATGTAAAATATAATGTCAGATTTGTTCTGTTTATTTAGATTCCTTCATAATGTACGTATAATAAACGTTAAAATTGACTCTACTTTAGGTTATGGATAAACATAAACACGGTTGTAATAAGGGATGCCAGTGGGAATTGAGTTGTGTAAATATACGAGCGTCGTTGTGAAATTATTAAAAAGTATTTTGTATAGAAAATTAAGTTGGTTTATGGCATTAAAACGATACATTGAATACAACTTGTTTTATTTTTAACCGATTTGAATTTAAAAAGGAGGAAGTTCAGTGAATTCAGTTTTACTTTTTATAGTTTATAGATTCAGCGTTGAGAGCCATTCGCTCTTGCTTGAGTATGGGTCAACCCTTGCATATTGGTAAGTGTGCGCGTATCTTAAATACCACGTTTACTGCTTATTGGCGTCGATACTAGGAACATAATAGTACTAAATAATATTAATTAATGAAGTCATTCAACTACGAACAATAACTATACTTTGCATTTATAAAAGCTGTTGTATTGATCTTACACTGTTGGTGTAATGACTGGAAGAAGTTGGTTATTTGATGAAGTATTATCCTGGGGAGTAGCGGGACTGGGTGAGGCAGTTGAGTTTAGAACGTGATACATAGCACGTCTACTGCTTAATAATATGGAAGCTCAATAATACTACATACTTTAAATTAATGAGAAGGAGGGTAGTTGATAACACAGATTACTATATAAGTGCGATGCGAGCGCGGCTATAGTGTCGGTAATCAGCCCAAGCCGAGGTTCGGTCACTAGTGACACCCTGGCACGAATTGCCCCTCGGACTCGAGCGTATTCCACGCTCGCCCCTCTAGTTCGGTGAAGCTGTAAAAGCCCCTGAGGCTAACAGTGTAGGTCCCTTCGAAAAAAAAAATCAAGCGGCTATAGTTCAGTCGAGTTAGGAACGTTCAACGGCACGAACGAATTCTTGAGTTGTAAGGAAAGCTCTGCTGATATATATATAACGATCTTGGAACGAGACATTAAGTATGATTCGACGCAACTTTCACGGTCTCTAACGCTTAGGCTAGGTTCACACGGCGACAAATCGATTAGATTTTATTCACGTATAGGGTTGTACCGTATACGATGCAATCGTTCACATGGCAACATTAGATTTGATTTTTTTCTAACACTTAGGACTAGGTTCACACGGCGACAAATCGATTAGATTTTATTCACGTATAGGGTTGTACCGTATACGATGCAATCGTTCACATGGCAACATTAGATTCGATTTTTTTCTAACACTTAGGACTAGGTTCACACGGCGACAAATCGATTAGATTTTATTCACGTATAGGGTTGTACCGTATACGATGCAATCGTTCACATGGCAACATTAGATTTGATTTTGTTCTAACACTTAGGACTAGGTTCACACGGCGACAAATCGATTAGATTTTATTCACGTATAGGGTTGTACCGTATACGATGCAATCGTTCACATGGCAACATTAGATTCGATTTTTTTCTAACACTTAGGACTAGGTTCACACGGCGACAAATCGATTAGATTTTTTTCACGTATAGGGTTGTACCGTATACGATGCAGTCGTTCACATGGCAAGCATTCGATTCGATTTTTTCACGTAAGTCGTACGTTAGTCGTGTGAACGAGACTTCACGAACATACACAGCGTGTCGTATTCGATAAAATCGTTTCGAGGCGTGGCATTCTCTATAGTAACTTTGTATAGGGTAAAAAATGTATCTCGAACACGACGTTTTCCTTATGGACACCATGTGAACAGTTATGACATATTCTCTACTGCCACCACTGTGGTCGATAAAATCTAGTATACGGTATACGAGAAAAGTATGACCGCGTGAACGTGGTCATAGCGTGAGTAAAAATAATTAGGTCATTAAATACATTTTCGCCGCGATCACAACGATCGTAGTCGTCATATGAAACGGCCGAAGGCATGTTTTTGTTGTTGTAAAATACCTGGTTAATAACGTTCAGTCGTTTCAGCTTGGCTCAGTCTTTTTAGTAATAAAATTTTACACTCGTATAAACCGATTTTTATTTACAAGTACACAAATTAATTAATCATTTCATTACATTTGTTTTAATCTTCGTTTTTTTTGTGTCCAAAAATATTAAACTATAGATACATTTGAATTACAAAATCAAGAATCTGTTTTAATATATAAAGTTTCATCCAAATAATCGTTAGAGCCGTTTCCGAGATACGCATAATGTTTACACACATATGCAAGAATTGCTCACTTAATAGTATTTGACGTAGAGCGCTGCCTAAGCAGTGTTTAAAAAGTTTTGAAAATCCAAAAGTGCACGCCTCATAATCTCATTTTTTTCTTTTGTTTATTTAATAACAATTAAACCACATCGAATCAGACCATGAAAATTAATAAGGTTCTATTCCTAATTATACTGAGGCGTAAGAAAAAAAAGACTCGATTAGTAAAGTATTTCGGTCGTTATCGTGATAACATTCAGGATCCGCACATACAGACGCACGGACGTCCGAGACAGAACTTTTTTAAACAATTGTTTAACTAGTTTAAATAACAAAAATGGCATCAAAAATATCATGAGTGTTATAAATAGTATTTTTCCTTGATATGTGTATGTATATAGTATTTCACAAGTGCAATATATGATAAATAGAGACATTGTGAGTTTGAAAAAACCACTTGTTTCGCGTGAAGTGACAGTAGTACCCACCTCAACGATTCGGTTACGAGCCGTGCAATGTACGTTGTATCGAACCTGAACAAGTTAATACCACACCAATAAATACCAAAACAAAGAAATGAAGTAATTTTGTTTTATTAAATATGGCAACATTACATACAACACTGTGCAAATAAATCAAGAACATCCCATTTTACTTTGCCAGTCCGCGTACTTCTTCGATAAATTCTTCGACACCGGTTTAGTTTTTTCTATCGCCTCCAGGATATCAGTTAAATCCAGTTTGTCTTTACCCTTCGAGTTGAAATCTGCGAGACAATAGGTAAAATTAACCGCTTTTGACTAGCTGGTGTCCGCGACTTCTTTCGCGGGATATAAAAAAAAATCTATCGTAGGAAAACAATTTTTGAAGCGATGATAGCTCAGTGGTAGTTGTGTACGACTTCGCGTCAAGGGACGTGAGTTCGAATCTACCTACAATGAGCTTCATTTCTCGGTGAAGGAAAACATCGTGAGGAAACCATAGCATGGTGGTAGGGCTTTTTCTAATGTCCGGTAAAAATAAAAGGTGTAATGTAAGTTATAAATCTGCCGCCAAATACCAATAGGTGTGTCCCGGCAGCAACACTTGAGAGCCAGTCCCTCCACAGGTTTAATGTGTGTACCAACTTGGGCCGTATCGACGCTAAAGCTCAAGTGAGATTATGACCATAACGCTAAACCTTAACTATAAAAAAAGGAGGGCGCGCGAAGTTTTTTGTCTGGTAATAATTTTGAATTTTAGTTAATATCCTGTTTACATCGATATTAGATCTTAAGTTGTCTAACTGATGGCGGTAAAATAACAGTCCAATTAATAAAATACAAAAGTCTTATAGATTTGTGACAGGCGACGTGATACAATAAAATTCTAATTAACTGAAATTGTTATATCTTCTATTTAAAAAAGACATGTATATAATAATACCATGTCAACATGACAATTTCCATAGTTTTTTATTGATGTGTACCACGAAAATGCATAAATTGTAGAACAGTGTTAAGGCTCGCTTCGTTCACTCTGACCGACCTTAACCGCTCTCTGTCACTAAATTTCCTACAACAATTTGAAATGAAATCGCGCTGGCACATAAAAAGACAAGTTATAAATATAACATACTTCTCGTATTCAAATCCGGCAGCAACTTCCTCACGGTTGACATCAGCGCTTCCTTGCATACGAGTTTGATCTCGCTACCAGAGTAGCCTTCCGTTTTCTCAGCCAAATCTTTGAAGTCGATCTTTGGGTGCAAATCGATCGATTTACTGTTCAGAAATTTCTCGAACAACTCGATTCGCGTCTTTAGATCCGGCAGCGGTATGTAGACTCGTTTCTCAAGTCGTCTCAACATTGCCGGATCTATTTCCCTGTTGAGAATTTAAACTTAGGAAAATAGGCGCGGATTTTACGTTGCCGTAGCGATTTTGAAGCTATTTTTGCTGACGAGGTGAAAAATAAATCCGTCTAGGCCCGTTCTTCAGATAATGTGTAATAGAAATATTGTAACGGGAGTCATCAGGCGACGAGGACCGTAAATTACCCTAAAAAAAATGGTGTGTGCATGAAGCTACGCGATAAAAGTGAAACAGCGTTAGCCGACTTTACCTGAACAGCGTCACACAAAAAAATTGCGGATCATGATTTCAAAGCTCTCCCATAGGATGTTTCACTTCAAATGACAACACTGTGACATTTTAATGCTCAGTGTTTCCAGAGACTACGGTCAGCTTTCACACTTCTAGTCGATAGGGCTTATACTCAGTTTAGTTTTGGGTTTTAAAGCGATGATGGCTCAGTTGGTTGTGTGTATGGACGCTGCATCAATGGACGTGAGTTCGAATCCATCTACCATGAGTTTGTGCTTTCAGTGAAGGAAAAACATCATGATGAATCGATAGCATGGTGGGAAGGCTTTTTCTGAGGCCCGCCTGGTTAACAATCACCCTCAAATTGAAAATTTGCCGCCAAATACAAATAGGTGTGTCCAGGCAGTTGCACTCGAGAGCCAGTCTCTCTAGTAAGACTCTTAAAGTGTTCACCGTCTTGGGCCACATCGTCACTTAACATCAGGTGAGTTTGTAGTCATAACGCTAAACCGTTAAAATTTAAAAAACTAAAAAAACACTCAGGCTCCGTATATCCAGAGACAGCTTTCAGATTGCTTCTAAGTAATTACGACCCTCACCCTTTTAACTATATGCACTATTGACCTACTAACAGTCTAAGTCGCCTTACCGCTGTTAGCGCATTGAGTGCTGTGGCTTCGAATCCCACAGAGTACAATTATTTAATGATTCACAAATGATAATTCCGAATCCGAGCGTTAATTGTATATTTGTAAACTCCATCGCGATACATAACAAGATCTTCTTTGCTGTAGTTGGCTTATTTTTTTTTATAATTTTCCTTACCAAATTATTTTCTTTTATAATATACCTATATAATCAGGGTCAGACCATCTTATAGGCTAACTAGACTGTAGAAGAGGGCCACAAGACCAACAGTAGAAAATTGAAATTACATTATTCTAAAAACAAAAAAACTAAAACACTGAAGCAAATAGAAAGGGAAAATTCTACGCACATGACTAATAAACAAACACAAAAATGTATTGGTTAAGATCAACGCCAGTGGTAAAAGAGATTAGTGGAATAGCCTAAGGGCCTTTCTCACCTAAATCCGGTCCTGTATACAGTATATTAACCCACAATCAATGTTAATCTATGACCCCCAAGAGTAACTTCTAAATCCCGGGCAACACTATATTACCATCATGAAAAAAATTCTTTCATTGTCTGCGTGAACATCGATCTATCAATGACAGGTGCACTTTTAAATCTTGAACCCTTCAATGACGTGATTAATAAAGTAATATTGTGTTGTAATGTGTCGTATGGCGGTTGGGGTTTTTTGTGTTGTGATGTCGTTTTTGTTGTAGGTAATCTGGCTTGGAGACAAAATCATAGTGATTAATTTTAATAGGAATACTGAAGCATGTTATCGGCAAGTCTCTTTCGTTTTATCTAACATGACACTGGCAGAATTGCGCACTTCGCGCGTGTCGCTATAATACTGACGAGTGTAACAGCCATATGGACCGTTTATTTTGAAAGTGGTGTAAGTCCATTTTTGAGAAATTTTGAGCTATCACGTAATTCATGCTTCTTAATTTAATGTAAATTTTTTATATATTTAACTAGTCCGTGTATCATTTCTAAAAAAAATCCCATGTTTTGTGCAACTTAAAATCGGTCGGTAAATGAAATAGCATTACCAACAAATATAGTAACCTTTAATTTTCTCGAAACAAAAGAAAATGGACTTACACCACTTTCAAAATAAACGGTCCATATATCATTGTCATTTACATGTCAAAGCGTTGTATGACATATTTGAAACAATAGTGAGCCGCCTACCTTGAGGACTTTCCAAAAATAAACAACGAAATCGATTATTGGCATATATTGGGAACATAAAAAAAAAAAAAATTATGGGACCTACACTGTTAGCCTGAGGGGCTTTTACAGCTTCACCTGAACTAGGGGGGCCTAGCCCAGGGAAAAAAAAAATCTAATTAGCCTATACACGGTCGAATGCACTCCTTGACAGCGCGTTCTAATTTCTTAAAATATTCAATGTGCACCATCTCTTGACATAAGATACAAACTGCTTACCTATACAAATGGGTACCACGTTTATTGTCGAGGTTTTTTTATAATTTATAGCTACAGTTTTGCGTTATGACTACAATTTCATTTGACGTTAGGCGACGATGTGGCCTAAGGTGGTGGACACGCTAAGCCTAAGCGATTGATTGGTTCTCAAGTTCAACTGCCGGTACACACCTATCGGTATTTAGCGTCAGACTTTCAATTTATGCTCAATCAGTATAAGGTGGTTGTCACGATTCCTTCACCGAAATCTCAGGCTCGTAGCAGGGTTCAAACACAAGTCCATAGTAACGATGTCCATACGTTTTTTTTTTAATTTAAGGTTTTAGCGTTATGGCCATAATTTCACCTTATCTTAAGTGTCGATACGGCCCAAGCTGGTAGACACGCTAAACCTGTGGAGGAACTGACTCTCAAGTGCAGCTGCCGGAACACACCTATTGGTATTTGGCGGCAGGTTTACAACTTGAGGGTGGTAGCTAGCCAAGCGAGCACTTGAAAAAGCCCTACCACCATGCAAAGCTACGTTCTACTACTAAGCCATCATTACTTTGTAGCGATAACATTGCTTACGCAGATTCGAGAAAGCAACGTACAAGTGTTAGTCTGACCGGCCGGAGATGCACTCACAGGCTTAATATTATATCTATCTTTCAAAGCGATGACAGCTCAGTGGTACTGTGTACGGACTCTACGTCAAGGGACGTGAGTTCGAACGTGAGTTCGAACCGACTAACTTGAGCTTTCTGGAATGAAAAAGATTGTTTGGAAACCATATCATGGTGGTATGGCTTTTTCTAATGCCCACCTGGTTAGCAACCACTCTCGAGTTGAAAATCTGCCGCCAAATACCAATAGGTGTGTTCCAACAGCTGCACTTGAGGGCGAGTCCCTCCACAGGTTTAGCATGTCTACTACCAATTTTGCCCGTACGATGACTTAAGATCAGGCGAGATTATGACCATAACGCTAAATCTAACTATAAATAAGTATCTAAGCACAGACGGACTTTCTCTTCAACTAACCCAACTGAAATAGTTAAGGTAGACCGACAAAACTTAATCACGCACTGTGGATTATGTATAGATTTACTTTCCAAAGGCAGCACCTGAAAATGAACAGATGGAAACTCACCAAGGCATGTTAGAGTTGGCCAATAAGAAAACGATTCCTTCCCGTTGCCTGACGCCGTCCAGTTCGGTCAAGAGCTGTGTCTTCAACCGACGGGAGGCTTCGTGTTCGCCGCGCGCGGACCGGTCCGACGCGAGGGTCTCTATCTCGTCTATGAAGATTATAGACGGAGAGTAATACGAAGCCATTTCGAACAACACCTTAAACATTACAATATCCATACGTATAAAACATTTTCAAAGCAGCCACGAGGCCTACCGACTGAAGTGAAAACTATAAACAAACATTAAAATAAAACTAATTTAAACGGATTTTATCGCGGTTATTTATTAATTTTGATCCCGACGACGTTTTGATAGCTTTTCTGCCTTTGTCGAAGCTTTCGGAACGTCGGGATCAAAATTAATAAATAACCGCGATAAGATCCTTTTAAATTAGTATTATTTCAATGAATAATATTCGCGTAAACATAAGAAATCATTATATAAACAAACAATTATTACTTTTAGATATCCATATTTGATGTTTGATTTTAAAATTAAGACTTGTAAATCTAAACTGTAATGATTTAATGAACTTTTCTGGACACCACCTACACCACAGTCCGCCCCGTGACCACGAATGCTGAAAAGCTTTCGAAACGTCGGGATCAAAATTAATAAATAACCGCGATAAAATCCGTTTAAATTAGTTTTATTTCAATCTAAACTGTGTTACAGCGTAATAAATGTATACAAATCGGTGCAGATATAGTGTGTACGTGAACACGTCACGTGACCATGTCGATGACGGCTTACGTGACTTTACTCCCTGTACAAGCTGCGCTATACAAGTTTTCACTTCAAAATATTATTAAGCAGAAAAGTTTGTTTGTTTACATGCGGTAATGTTAGAAAGTACGCTACGGATTTCGAAAATTCTCGTTGTGGAAGGCTTTAAGCTATTTAATATCACGCTGCCATCGATAGGAGAAAAGCTGTATTGATAAACGTTACAAAAACGAGAAAAAATCCTTGCTAATGTTATAAATTCTAATATGAATTTGTGTGTTCATTTGTTACGCTTTCCTGTCTATACCATTGAATCGATTATGATGAATTTTCGTATAAAGATAGATGAGACCTTGGAGGCGATGGCAACCTAGTTTTGCTCGCGAAAAACTTAGTGGAGGTGGGGTAAAGGGAGGGATAAACCTTGTATGATTTTTTTATTGCGACATCGGATATGCCAAAATCAACATTAACGTGAGCGAAGCTGCGGGCTAATGCTGGTTACTAAATAATATTTTGTTCCACGCGAACGAAGGCGTATGCACAAATAGTTTGAATATAAAATTTCGCTGCATCTCGTTGACGGGATTAATTGAAATTCTATTTAGAAATGAAATCTGCCTAAGTCAGTACATTAATGTGTGAAAAGAATGTACCGCAGATGTGACGATGACACCATGATGCATTTCATTCAATCAACCGATTGTCCATCATTGTCAAACACAATTTATAGTTAAATTTATAACAAAAAAATATCGATACTTTGACAATCCTCTCCGACTCTCCCCTCCATTTAGTGACCAGAGTGCTGCAGGATATGTTGAAAAACGTGCAGCTGGTCTCGGCAGCCACTGTTCGGGCGAGCAGCGTCTTGCCCGTGCCCGGGGGACCGTGGAGTAACACTCCTCGCCAGGGCTCTAGTAACCCGGTAAACATTTCGGGATACCTGACCATTAAAATAGCCAGTCGTCAGAGACTTAGGTTTTGCGTTATAGTCCCATTTTCACTCAGTCACGATGTGGTCCAAGATGGTGTTAGACAGTGAAGGATTGGCTCTCAAGTGCATCTACCGGAAAACACCTATAGGTATTTGGCGGTAAATGTTCAACCTGAAGGTAGTTAAGAATAGCCTCTATGATATAGTTTAATCACGACGTTATGTTTCACCGATGCCACTATGCAGGGATTTTAATACCCCTTCATTAGCGCGTACACACTAAAATCTGAGTCACTATCGCTTCAAATTTTCAAGAAGTGAAATAACAGTGTTTTTTATGTCATATAAAATATCTAACTGTGCGTCGGCTTTACGTAACATAAATATATTTTTATAGTTACTGATCTTAAGTGACGATACGGCTCAAGTTGGTAGACATGCTAAACGTGTGGAGGAACTGGCTCTCAAGTGCAGCTCCCGGAACTCACCTGTTGGTATTTGGCGGCAGATTTTCAACTCTAAGGTGGTAGCCAGCCAGACGGGCATTAGAAAAAGCCCTACCACGCACCTATGGTTTTACCCACGATGTTTTCCTTCAACGGTAGCTCAAGCTCATTGTAGGTGGTAGGATTCGAACTCACGACCCATGACGCGGCGTTCCTACACTCAACCACTGAGCTATCATCGCTTCTATTCAACTCTCTCGATTCTCGCGATGTATGCACGTATATGTCGGCGTACGCCAGAATTATCGCGTTCAGACTCCATAATGATAGGAACACACTTAATACAACTTGGTTTATTTCCAGCCAATTTCTATTACAGAACTTAACTAAATGTGAGCTGCGAACTATTCATATAAACCAACAGTCACCTAACGTTTAACAACTGCAACTTCTTTTACAACATGTAATTGAAATTACTGTACAATTAATTTATGAAATACAGTTCAAAAATCAATATTCATATTATAATGAATTTTACATAATTCCAAATGATTTATTTTATACATATTACTAATTTATTTTAATACCCAAACTACACTTTACAAAGTTTATCAACAGATGGCGCTACTAACAAGTTGTCCAATTATTTTAGAGTATTTAAATTCTCAGTTTTGTGATCACAAATAGCTATATAAATATCAATCTTAAATACTAATTATATTTATGTAATAATATAATCATTATTTATTTATTTGCGCCCATATATACTATACATTTGCGTGTACCATTATCACGGTATTAACATGATGATTATTCAGACTTACACTATGTATCATTTTAATGTCAATACCTTCGCAATAAGTTGGAAGAACTCATTAAAGGACTTCATTTAGACTTGGAACTTGAGTCTATCGATAAAAAACATGCAAGCAATTTCTTACCTAATCGGATAGACGACACATTCCATTAACAGACTCTTGGCCGCAGTCAAGCCCTTCACCTCGTCCCAGGACCCTTCCGAAGGTCTGATGATATCCTGATACAGAAGTTCTGCGAGCTGCTTCTTGTCCGGAGAAGCGGTCACGAGGAATCCCGCGAGGGGTTTCCTTTCGATTGCCGGAACTCGATTTTCTAGATCATCTTCCGTTTTATGATTCTGGGGCAGAATGAGTTTGATATGAGAGACGTAGCCAGAACCAAATGTCGAGCCAAATTCCTATATAAAATATAAATATACTAGCTATGCTCGGGACTTCGTTCGCGTGAACTTGAATCAATATTAACTTATAATATTACTTAATTAGACGATTAACAAATTCATTATGATAATCAGTAATACCGTGTCGATAAAACACCTTCTAAAATAAAATATTATTTTGGAACGCAATGGACAATGGACAATCATAGATAAAGTTATTGTAAGTAAACCAGAAAGGTAGATATACACTATCGATTCATACAATACTTTCATGTAAACTTAACTATTTTTTTGTATAGTTAAGGTTTAGCGTTATGGCCATAATCTCACCTATTCTTAAGTGACCGTACGACCCAAGTTGATAGACACGCTAAACTTGTGGAGATTTTTAACTTTAGGGTGGTAGCTATGGCGGCGGGAATTAGAAAAAGTCCTACCACAATGCTACAACGAAAGCCTATGCTCATTGTAGGTGGATTCGAACTCACTTCCCTTGACCCGACATCCGTACACTGCCACTGAGATATTATCGCTTCGGCCTGTTACTACTTCGCTATCTGTTAACGTTTCGTTAGTGACGAGAGAGACAAGGAATTCGGGTGGAGTAAATTGTACTGTACTGAGTTTGTATTACGATGTATTACGAACGATTACTTAGTTCGATGGACGTTGTGTATGCATTACGCGAAGAAAATAATTCGTGACGTCAAAAGAGTGTACACGCTCGCATCGCACTTATATAGTAACCTACGTTATCAACTACCCTCCATCTAACTAATTTAAAATATGTTTTATTATTAAGTTTCCATATTAAGACGTAGTATGCAACACTAGTCCTGCCTATTAAAAAAAAACTATATTTCAATTAATTTGTTTTATAACCGAATATCTGATTACTTAAACATATAAAAGTAAAAAAAAATAAAACATTTAGTAGTTTTATGACACCACAATGCGAGTGAAACTTTTCTTCGGATCGTAGGCATTGAACAGCAAATTTCCGGAAAATTATTCGATTTAGGGTATGAAAATCCCATTAGTAATCCTAACTTGATTAATGGAAAATGGGAAACACGTTCAGCTGATGCGAGGCACGAGTGTAGCCATATTCGCCTTCTCTACTCTGCAAGACGCCGCCCACTTTACCCCTATCCCGCGGCGGGCTGTAACGCGACATGCGATAAACGGACAAAAAAAAAATGTAGCGATATTAAAACGTTTCACTTTAAATAAATTCTTTACGTTTAGTAACTGCGTCACGGTGAATGTGGCTGGCAAATCGATGGGTTCTTTCTCGCATATCATCTTCTCCGGCCTGACGGTCCTCGTCTGCGGACGACGTGGAGCTTGTCGTAGTTCCACCTTACGGCAAAACTGGGGCGGTTTGTTGAACCTCATTAGGTAGTAACTGCAGTAATCCTTAAACATCACAAAAGCGATGATAGCTTAGTCGTTAGTTTATAAGGACGCCGCGTCAAGGGAACATTCGAATCCACCGACAATGAGGAAAACATCGTGATGAAGCCATAGCATGGTGGTAGGGCTTTTTCAAATGCCCGCCTGGCTAGCTACCACCCTCAAGTCGTAAACCTGCCGCCAAATACCAATAGGTGTGTTTCGGCAGCAGCCATTGAGATCCAGTTTCTTCACAGGTTTAGCGTGTCTACCAACTTGGGCCTTATCGTCACTCAAGATCAGGTGAGATTATGGCCATAACGCTACACCTTAAGTATAAAAAAGGGATATTCGAATCTACCGACAATGAAGAAAACATCGTGATGAAATCATAGCATGGTGGTAGGGCCTTTATTTAATGCCCGCCCGGTTCACTATCACCCCTAAGTTGTAAATCTGCCGCCAAATACCTATAGGTGTGTTCCGTTAGTTCCACTTTAGAGCTAGTCCCTTCACTGGTCTAGCGTGTCTACCATCTTGAGCCACATCGTCACTTAATATCAGTTGAGATTGTAGCCATAACGCTAAGCCGAAACCATAACAAACAATAAAAAAATAGATACGTATTGTAAGCTTCAAAACATGCGATATACAAATTAGCTTTATTTAAAATTTTATTATATCTATACATCGTATCAGGCAGCTTTTAAGATACAACCCACGACCCTTTTCGAGAGACTAGTTCTCAAGTGCAACTGCCGGAATACACCTATATGTATTTGGCATTATTTTCAATTAGATGGTGGTGGGTAGTTCGATGGATGGGCAATAGAAAAAGCCCTACCACCGTGCTCGAGTTTCATCATGATCTTTCCCTTCACCGAAAGCTTAAGTTCATTTCAGGGATTCGTACTAACGTCCAATGACTTGAAGTCCATACACACTACCGACTGCGCCGTTATCAATTCAAATTAATGAACCCAATATTAGGATTTACTACCGTTGAACCACACGAATTGTCTATGACGTTTCCACACATGACAATACCAATTCTTGTCCCAACTGTGTAAGAATTCATAAAACTCGATACACACGATTCAGCAACATAAGGCTCGGTTGTAACGATAAACGCATAAATATTTACGCGTAACGTTTGCCGAATCAAATGTCAAGGTCGTCTACCCCACTGTTGGACCCCTGGGAGTACGCCAGCGTCATAGTCGCGTGGCAGGTAACGCGATATGCCAGCAATTTTGTACTTCCAAAAACTAAATTTTTTACAAACTCTAAGAAGCCACAGTGGGTACGAAATGCATTGTGCCAAGACTAAGTTATTTCCTTGTATCATATTAAAAGACTACTCTAAGAAGCCACAGTGGGTACGAAATGCAGTGTGCCAAGACTAAGTTATTTCCTTGTATCATATTAAAAGACTACTCTAAGAAGCCACAGTGGGTACGAAATGCAGTGTGCCAAGACTAAGTTATTTCCTTGTATCATATTAAAAGACTACTCTAAGAAGCCACAGTGCGCACGAAATGCAGTGTGCCAAGACTAAGTTATTTCCTTGTGTCATATTAAAAGACTACTCTAAGAAGCCACAGTGGGTACGAAATGCAGTGTGCCAATATTAAGTTATTTCCTTGTATCATATTAAAAGACTACTCTAAGAAGCCACAGTGGGTACGAAATGCAGTGTGCCAAGACTAAGTTATTTCCTTGTGTCATATTAAAAGACTACTCTAAGAAGCCACAGTGGGTACGAAATGCAGTGTGCCAAGACTAAGTTATTTCCTTGTATCATATTAAAAGACTACACTAAGAAGCCACAGTGGGTACGAAATGCAGTGTGCCAAGACTAAGTTATTTCCTTGTGTCATATTAAAAGACTACTCTAAGAAGCCACAGTGGGTACGAAATGCAGTGTGCCAAGACTAAGTTATTTCCTTGTATCATATTAAAAGACTACTCTAAGAAGCCACAGTGGGTACGAAATGCAGTGTGCCAAGACTAAGTTATTTCCTTGTATCATATTAAAAGACTACTCTAAGAAGCCACAGTGGGTACGAAATGCAGTGTGCCAAGACTAAGTTATTTCCTTGTATCATATTAAAAGACTACTCTAAGAATCCACAGTGTGTACGAAATGCAGTGTGCCAATATTAAGTTATTTCCTTGTATTATATTAAAAGACTACTCTAAGAAGCCACAGTGGGTACGAAATGCAGTGTGCCAAGACTAAGTTATTTTATTGAATCATATTAAAAGACTACTCTAAGAAGCCACAGTGTGTACGAAATGCAGTGTGCCAATATTAAGTTATTTCCTTGTATCATATTAAAAGACTACTCTAAGAAGCCACAGTGGGTACGAAATGCAGTGTGCCAATATTAAGTTATTTCCTTGTATCATATTAAAAGACTACTCTAAGAAGCCACTGTGTACGAAATGCAGTGTGCCAATATTAAGTTATTTCCTTGTATCATATTAAAAGACTACTCTAAGAAGCCACAGTGGGTACGAAATGCAGTGTGCCAAGACTAAGTTATTTCCTTGTGTCATATTAAAAGACTACTCTAAGAAGCCACAGTGGGTACGAAATGCAGTGTGCCAATATTAAGTTATTTCCTTGTATCATATTAAAAGACTACTCTAAGAAGCCACAGTGGGTACGAAATGCAGTGTGCCAAGTTATCATATTAAAAGACTAGCTGTACTCGTGACTTCGTTCGTGTGGATCAAGAAGTTATTGAATTGACAGTTATTATGTGAGGGCGTGGAAACTAATTTGCAACCTTCTTGCGTGGCGCTCTTTAGGGTAAAGTCGGCTCAAGGCGACTAGTGAAGCACGAGAGATATATCAATGTTATACTTGTGTCGTGTAGTCTTAAGCACACACCGTTTTTTTTAATATATCCTTCGGAAACAATATATTTTTTTGCATGAATAAAACCCGGTGTCCTTTTCATTACCCATGACAACGTGTTCGGGATATTACATGATAATTGTTTATTTCCTTTGCTCGGTTTCTAAGAGTCTATTGAAGCTATGATAGCTAGATTAGACTTCGCGTCGAGGGACGTGCGTTCGAATACACCTACAATAAGCATAAGCTTTCGGTGAAGGAAAACGTCCTGAGGAAACCATAGCATGGTGGTAGGGCTTTTTATAATGCCCACCTGGCTAGCCACCACTCTCATGTTGGAAATCTGCCGCCAAATACCAATAGATTTATTCCGGCTGTTGCACTTGAGAGCCAGTTCTTGTACGGTTTACCATGTCTACCGACTTGGGCCGTATCGTCACTTAAGGTCCGGTGAAATTACGGCCATAACGCTAAACCTTAACTATATAAAAAGGTCATAGAGTGATGTTTTTTTTTAATATGATATGTGTATGTAAACAATTTTGCCAATGTCAAGTATGAAGAGCTTTATAGAAAAATTAACAGGCATAATTTATGGATCACACAAATAATTGTCCTTTGCGGGACTCAAACCTACAATACTTTATTGGATTATACTATTATTATTTATGTGTGTATTTTCTTTTCTTTTTTTATTATCTTTTAATGTTTTTTATTTACAGTGTCCTTTATTGCTTGTATGTGTTTTATTATCATTAAACGACTTCTTCCCTTCAAATAAAACATTATTGTGTATCTCTCTTCTTTATACATATATAACAGATATAGAATCAGAATTCAAAAGTCATTCAATGAGAAGTTTCACTTGACTAAATGCAGTCTTAGAGTGTACTATAAAGGAAATATTTGTATGGTTAGTGTAGTGATTTTATACTGAATTGTCTTACTGACCGTATATGAACTATGTAGTAAGTAAAACGCGCAATACGGTTAGTTATATCGCTAACAAACCTGGCACAACTCCACACTCGTCGCAAAGGGACCCTAACCTAGATTTCTGAACGAACCTTGCACTTACAAGCTTCAGTCCACTACCCCCTACCTGTTTCTTGTGTTATTTATATATAAAAATCTAGTGTACGCCTGTTTGTGATCGAGTAACCACTAAACGAATTGACTGGTAGAAGGAAAATTCATGTAATAATATATTTCTTTAATCGATACGTTGGTGAGTAGTTTTTTCATGATATGATAAATTTATTTATTTATAGTGGTTTTTTATGGTTACAATCTCACCTGATGTTAAGTGACGATGTGGTCCAAGATGTTGGACACGCTTAGCATAGTGGAGGGACTGACTCTCGACTACAACTGCTAAGTACTGAAGTAGCTAGCCAAGCGGGCGTTAGAAAAAGCCCTACCACCATGCTTTGGTTTCCTTCACCAAAAGCTCAAGCTTATTATATGTAAGTTCGAACTCGTGTCCTTAGACACGGCGTGCGTACACACTACCAACTGAGTTATCATCGCTTCGAAATATAATCTTCGAATGTAGATAGATTGTATGTGTTATTCAAGCGAAAACTTCTTTAAGCGCTCTGAGTACTTTATTCTCTAGGTATTGAATGAGATTGACCCGTCACTCTTAGCTATGTAACGCTCGTACGAGTACAGTCATCTTGAGTCGCCGGCTTCTAGCATCCAGGGACATATAGTCAATGCGTCACTGCTATACTCGCTTGACGAGCGTTACGTCAGAGGCCGTGCCGCATCAGTCCCATTCAGTATCTACATAAACATGGCATGTACCGTATTAATACGTTTTATTTAATACATTATAGTTGTATTAACCTCGCCTTGAAATTTTCGCTTGTGCCGTGTGGTCTTATAACTAGTTTGTACATTCATTTCATACACATACAATTCATATACATACAATCCATACACATACAATTCATACACATACAATTCATTGTACACTCACTTGCAGTATAATATCCAAGTCTATGTTATCACAGATCTCGTAGTCTTCCGTGACGGTAGCTTCTTTGACAAAAGTATCTGCGGTCTGGAAGTAGCCCTCCTGTTTCAAATAACCGAGCACCATATACTTGAGAATGCGTTTCCGAGCACGGAATAATGCTTCTTTCTGGAAATGTATAATTTTTTATTCACAAAGAGAAATTCCAAAAATGTTTTAGATGAAAAGTCCTTTTAAACGTATGCTGTCAAGAAATATTTTGTTGGTACCGCAGGTTTACCATCTGCACTTTTAGCCAATTACTCCGAAACGATCTTGGCTCATTTGGTAATAATGAGGCTGAGCTTTCGGTGAAGGCAAACATTGTGAGGAAACCATATCATGGTGGTAGGGTTTTTTCTAATAACCTCCTGGCTAGCTACCACCCTCGAGATAAAAATCTGCCGCCAAATACTTACAGGTGTGTTCCTGCAGTCGTGTTAGAAAGCATGTCCCTTTACTAAGATAACGTTAAATATAACGCGAATGCAGCTGCGGTTTTTTTTATAGTTAAGGTTTAGCGTTATAGCCAAAATCTGACCTGATCTTAAGTGACGATACGGCCCAAGTTGGTAGACACGCTAAACCTACGGAGGAACTGGCTCTCAAGTGCAGCTGCCGGAACATACATATTGGTATTTGGCGGCAGATTTTCAACTTGAGGGTGGTTACTAGCCAGATGGGCTTTGAGAAAAAGCCCTAGCACCATGCTATGGTTTCCTCACGATGTTTGCCTTCACCGTGCGCTCAAGTTCATTGTAGGTGGTTGGATTCGAACTCACATCCCTTGACGCGAAGTCGTACACACTACCACTGAGCTATCATCGCTTCGGGTAAAAGCAAGTAGAATAATATATCTTTAACAGTGTCGAGTTGACGTTCCGACAAGTCTCGCTGAATACGGAAGACTTTTACCTCGGCCGCTGGCATTAAAATATATGTACAAAATTACTAAGGTAACAATAATAATCTTATACATTATGGCAGTTTAATTTCCGAAGAAGTCGCCTACAAACCAGGTGTACGTGCTAAATAAATAAATATATTCACACATGATCCGTAAAACTTACCGTTTCGATTTTTCTCATCTGGCTCATTGGCCGGTTCACCGCAGACATTGTTTACCTTTTTAAATGATGGAAAAAAAACACGAAACCCGACAAAAGGTTTTATACATTGATAATCCGATTAAAATTTAATATACAAGGGTTGTTTATTCGTTGCTAGGCGATAACGTCGTATAGCTCACCTCCCTTTCGAAAGGCTATGGTATCTAAATCATTCAGCCAAGACAACCGTTATTTCATAATTTATGTTCAGTTTGAAAGGCTAAAACTATGTTTTCAGTTTTATAAATCATAGATTTTGTATTGGAAGGCTTTCCCATTTAGTGTTTATAAATAAAAGTCATGTTCTGATATTCATTTTTATTCATATATTTGGATATTTAGCCCTATATTATATAATACAGGCGACAATTTACGTGATATAGTGTAGCTGAAGAACATAAGTGAAGTGAATTATAAATAATCATTTGGAACATGATATATTAGTTGCCACAAAAACTACCAAGAGAGGCTTTATTTAACAAGAGAGTCGCCATCTTATTAAAGCTTTATTCTGTCCAAGATGTCCAAAACTCACTTGAAAATGACAGTTATAGTTTGAAAAGAGGGCTGAGTTGCTATTAATAAAACAAAAAGAAGAAGAAGTCATGTGTGTTTCATTCTACGTATAGTAGTAACCATCATATTAACTGTATAATATAATCAAATAATAACGATAGATAACTGAATAAATACATAAAAAATATTAAAAAGAAAGAAAATAGCTTTGCACTTGTTTATAACACACACTATAATTTTACTTTTTTTAACCTATTAATTGAGAGTTTTTCGCGGGAGCTTGATCTGTCATGTTGTGATTTTCATTTTTAATCACATACTTAGTTATTTAGCCCTGTATTGTGTAATTTAGGCGACATTTTACATGATGTTGTGTAGCTGAAGAGCATTAGTGAAGTGAATTATTTATAATCATTCAGAATATGATACATCAGTTCCCACTAAAACTCTCAAGAGAACAGCAACACGAGAGTCGCCATCTTGTTGAAGTTAGTTTCATCTGTCCAAAATGTCCAATTTTACCAAAGGACTGAGTTGCCAAAGAAAAAAAAAGAGAAGAACCTATTAATTTTGTTTTATTTGCTCGTGCTATGCCATATGGTAAATGTCTATAATTAAGACTGTATTTAAGTAAAGTTATTTCGTCCTGATGTATATATTGAAATGTATATAGTGTAAATCTAGAGAGTCATTAAATCTGTGGCGACGTTTTCTATTTCTCTTGTTTACTGGCAACCCGTTTATTTTGAAGCTACGACAGCTCAATTGGTAGTGTGTACGAACGCCGCCTCAATAGACGTGAGTTCGAATCCCTGCAATGATCTTAAGCTTTTGGTGGAGGAAAACATCGTGATGCAATCATAGTATGGTCGTAGGGCTTCTGTCTAATACCCACCTGACTAGCTACTAACCTCAAGTTGGAAATTTGTTGCCAAATAGCTTAGGGGCTAGGTGTGGTCCAGCAGTTGTACTCGAGAGCTAGTCTCTCCACTTGACTTTGCGTATCCACCATCTAGGGCCATATCGTTCCTTAACTCAGGTCACAGCCATAACGCTAAATTAAGTGTATAAAAAATCACAATTAAATGTCTTACTAATACCTAGCGTTCAAACGAGGCTCTAACAGAGTGATGATTCTCTTGTTAAAACAATCGAGGAAGTTTTGTTACGGAATAGGCGGCAAACGAGCAAGCGTGTCTCATGATGGTAAGTGATCACCGCCCACAATGGACACTCACAATACCAGAGGAATCGCAGGTGCATTGTCGGCCTTTATAGGAGGGACTGGTTCTCAAGTGCAACTGGCGGAACACATCTGATGGTATTTGGCGGCAGATTTTCAAACTTGAGGATGGTTGCTAGCCAGGTGGGCTTTGAAATAAGTCCTACCAGCATGCTATGGTTTCCTCACGACGTTTTCCTTCACCGAAAACTCAAGCTCATTGTAGGCAACTGGATTCGAATGCACGTCCCATGACGCGGCATTCCGACACACTACCACTGAACTATCATCGCTTCAAAATATGTGGCAACTAACAAATCATATCCTGAATGATTACTTCTGTGGCGGTCAACCTTTTTATTTGCAACCTTTCTTGATATGTCGAATAGAAATACAGATAATAAATAGAATGAAGCTTCTCTTGTTATAGCAAAATGACGTGTTCTATTTGATTTGCAAATAATATTTAATTATAAATGTTAAGAGAGGGTTACAATACGCACACTTCTATTTTACTTCACTTATCTAGAATAACTAATCTCAATCATGCAAAACTCCGGATAATGGTCCTGTTTTTGTGTTGCCCATAATAGTGACTGCGCTGCACTTGGTGTCAAATACATTACAATCCAAATCAGTGGCGATTGACAACGAAGAGAATTCCTCGCTAGTCACCGGTTTCACACTATGATATAATAGTCTATCGTGCAATGATTTATTTTTATTCATACGTTTATTTCACCTTTCATTGCGTTATATCGGTGACATTTTGCGCGAGGGAATTAGTAAATTAATTTTCACCACGGAAAAGAAAGTAGAAAGAAAGAAAATACATTTATTACGGAACTCACACCGACTAAATGACTAACGATAATAATTAAAAATTAGGGCGAAAAGTTGTGTGAGCCCGTAAGTGGTCCCATCTCAGCAAAAATGCTACAACGTATGATGCGTTGCAGCGCTGGTTTTCCGATGGTCCAACGTGATATCACGGTCAGCACTACTTTTTAATATAATAAGAAAAACATACTAAGGAAACATAAAAAAAAATGATTAAAAATTACAATAAAATAAAATACTAGAAATATACATGTCCAATAACACGATATAATAAAGTAATAAATAATCGTATATGGATAGAAAAAAAAAATTTTTTAAAAAATTAAAAAGGGTATATACACCAGCTGATCCTCCATCGCGACCTACCTAAAGCCGTCAGATTTACCTATATATTAGTTAGGACCTTAGGACCGAGTCGGATGTGATCGTCACGTCTCGCGCTGTGAATATAAACATAAATTAGCCCAGGAACACCAGGAGAGCAGTAATTAAAGGTAACATAGGACGTTAACACGTTTGCAAATTGGACAAGAGATAGCAGATTATCTATCAGTGTAGTGTTTGCGGAGTGCATGCCCATTGGTCTTAAGAATAATATTGCCATATTATTTCTCAGAGGTATTTTTTTTATGATAACAATTTTTATATACTTTATACTTTGATCGTTATGACTACAATCTTACCTGATGTCAAGTAACCTCGTCACCCAAGATGTTGGACTCGCTAAGTCTAGCGAAGAGACTGGTTCTTAAATGGAACTGCTGGAAAACACCTATAGGTGTTTGGTGGCATTTATCGACTTAAGGGTGGTAGCTAGCCAAGCTGTCCCTGATTTCTGGCGACGCGGGAATTTGAAGAGTCGTTGTGGTGCGTTTTAGTGGCTAATATTGGGTGGTTAGGATTCGATGAGTCATCATAAACCCCTTTCGCTTTGGCCTGAGCCCGGGTAATACGGTTACGTTTACGTGTTGCGATAAGAGAGTTCGTAAACAAATGGGATTTGAATCACCAAGCTAATCAAAAAATGTGGTAGTTGTCCAGGTGGGTATTATGAAAAAGTCCTACCACCATGCAACTAACGTAACAATGCAATGTCATGTGTATCCTAACTTTGACTTGACCGGGGTAAGGGAACGGAATATAAGGGGCATGTAAAAGATAATCGGAAGGGTTTTTCTTCGAGGGGATATACGCTGTTAGGTTGAAAGGCTTTTTACTGCTTCGCCAGGCTTTTCGGGGCGAATGATTCAGGCAATTCAGCCCCGAGGTAGCGAGCGCAAGGGTGCCAGAATGACTGAACTTCGGTTTGGGTTGCTGTTAGAATGAGCGAAAAATAAGGAATCGCGAATATGGGTGGCTTAAATAGAGTAGATACTAGAGAATATGGATTTTAAGAGGTTAGGAATTCGAAGGAAGCTTGTCCCGGCTTGTTCGATATACGAGAGACGGGTGTCGATAAAGAGGTCGAGAAAAATAATATTTGAAAGCAGTCGTGAGGACCGCAGACAGGAGTGAAAACTATAATCAAACAATAGTTATATTTAGATACGCAAATTAATTGCTTGACCTTAAAATTAAAACTTGTATATGGAAACAGTTTACAGTGCAATAAGCGTATACAGATAGGAACAGTGCGTACGTTAATACGTCACATGACCATGTCGATGACGACTCACATGAATTCACTCCCTATGGAAGTTGTCTCTTCAATAGGGGATATCGGAAGAAATGACTGAGAGTGAGTTATCGGTAGATTATGTTTTATAACAATAAAGCCAAGCACCACTGTTAGGGTCGAGGGGGTGTAGAAAAACCCCGTGTATTAAAATCTGAAGGAGTGTGGTAATGGAGATGGGTCCCGGCGAGCGCATTGCCGCATTCGGGGGCGCGGGAGGGGCGGCTGGTGCGGCCGGCGTGTGCCCGCGGCAGTCATGCCTCGCGTCGCGGCGCCCTCTGCCGTTGTTCTAGCTTCGAGTATTGCCTTACTCACCGCGCTCGTCGGTGAGTCCAAACCAATACTATTTATTTCTGTTTTTTTTTTCAACGATGTATCTTTAGCGTGAGAATTAAAATTATTAATCCTCTCGAGGGATTTTCTGTAATTGTAAGTTGTTGTTGTTGGATTTTTAATATACTTTTACGATTTAAATTTTGACTTGATTATGTTAAACGGAAGCTCCGTATTCGTTATAAATATACATCATTATAAGTCGTAGTGTTGGAACAGCACTTAAAAATGGGCAAAAAATAATCTGGAAAAAGAAAGAGATGTCGTATTTTTTTAATTTAAAGGTATAACTTTTTATAATTTTTATGTGTACATTTGTCTAAGATACAAAAAATTAACTTGTTCATCTTTATCGAATTACGTTGAGTTTTCTATTTAAGAAATAAATAAATGAAAAAGGTTTTTTTTTTTATTGCAACGTCGTTCCATTTTATGTATATTATATATGTATATGTACTTTCCATTTTGTTTTTTATTTTTACCTGACAAAAGCGTAAACTATGTAAAAACTTAATTTATATTAACCAGTTGACTTTCAAAACCAAAATATAATATCGTCTATGAAATATTCTGGAGGTACGAAGATAAATAAATTTTAAATAATAAATAAGTATAATATTTCAAGTAATAAAACTTTTTTACACAAAGATATTAAATACAATAATAAAAATAACGATTAAAAATATTTTATTATGAAATAAATTTTGCTGGACAAATTCCTTAGTAATATTTTTTTCAAAAAACCTACTTTTCATTTCACTAAAGACCGATTACTTCGCTAAGATGAGGTCTAGGGAAATATGGTAATGCCTGAAACAACGAAAACTATGAATACTACATGCATCCCGAAGCACCACTCAAATTAATTATGAAACTCCAGCCAGTGGGTTAAACGTCTGCAGATTAATAATGATTTATTATGTTTACACAAATATTATTCATTGAAATAAAACTAATTTAAACGGATTTTATCGCGGTTATTTATTGATTTTGATCCCGACGTTTCGAAAGCTTTTCAGCCTTCGCGGTCACGGGGCGGACTGAGGTGTAGGTTGTCCAGAAAAGTTCATGTTACACTGTAACGTGTAGCTGCGATAAAATCCGTTTAAATTAGTTTTATTTCAATGTCTGCAGATTTGTCAATTAGGATTTTTTTATGTAATAGGGGGCAAAAGAATTAGCGTGTCACCTGATGGTAAGTGATCACCGCCACCCATGTCCATCCATAACACCAGGGGAACCGCAGGAGCGTTGCCGGTCGTTATTGGAGGAACTGGCTCTCAAGTGCAACTGCCGGAACACATCTATGGGTATTTGGCCGCAGATTTTCAACTTGAGGGTGGTAGCTATTCAGACGGGCTTTAAAAAACCTCTACCACGTGCTATGTTCCTCTCACGATGTTTTCCTTCACCGAAAGCTCATGCTCAATGTAGGTGTTTGGATTCGAACTCACGTCCCATGACGCGCGTTCCTACACACTACCACTGAGCTATCATCGCTTCAGCACAAATATACGCGATACTTTTTAAATCAAATCAAAATAATTTATCCAATTTAGGCTTTGAGAAGCGCCTATTACGAATGTCAAAATTATCACCGGTTCTGAAAACAATCGAGAAGAAAATCGATATGGTTAAGTTACATTTTTTTTTCAAATAATGCATTTACAATAGTTATTAGCAGATGCAGAGACAAGGATATTAATTACAGACATCACGATAATTCACATATTAATCACCCTATAGTATCCGTTTGACATCAATACCCCCTTGAAATGGTTCTCCAACTTCCTGCCTGGAAATCATATAATACCTAGTAAAAAAAAATTATGCTTAAGGTTTAGCGTTATGGCCATAATTTCACCTGATCTTAAGTGACGATACGGCCCAAGTTGGTAGATACGCTAAACCTGTGGAGGAACTGGCTCTCAAGTGCAGCTGCCGGAACACACCTATTGGTATTTGGGGGCACATTTACAACTTGAGGGTGGTAGCTACCCAGGCGGGCATTAGAAAAAGCCCTACCACCATGCTATGGTTTCCTCACGATGTTTTCCTTCACCGAAAGCTCAAGCTCATTGTAGGTGCTTGGATTCGAACTCACGTCCCTTGACGCGAAGTCGTACACACTACCATTGAGCTATCATCGCTTGAATTTTGTTACTGATGCTTTGTTACCGAGTACCATGCGAGTGTCGGCAAAGAACTCGGTATCTAAACTACCTTGTAGCCGATTTGATATCGTAAAACTTGCCTATAATTTTTATTTTTTTGTCATTTCGTTACCCAAGAAACATAAGAGAGAATGACAGAGCAGCACGAAAGCTATTGAAGCCGAAACTTCTTTAGGCACGCTGAGCACTTTATTGTGTGGACATTGAAAGAGACTGACCCGTCACTCTCGGCTATATAACGCTCGGTCTGGTGAAGTCGGCTAGAGTTGACTAGGGGATAGAGAAAGATACGGCCAACGCATCACTGCTATACTCGCTCGGCGAGCGTTACATAAGAAAGCATGACGCATCAGTCGCATTCAGTATCGACATAAATACAGGCTGTGCTGTACGTTTCAGTTCTATTTCGTGTTATTAAGTATTATTAAATTATTAAGTTTTCACTTCGTGTGATCTACGTACACCATTATCATGTTTTATTGTTATTTGAGAAATAATTATAAATTCGATTTTTCATTGTAGATTGTTAATTCGTATTCATTAAACAAAGTATTCGTGTCATTTCCGATCCAGGCTAGTATCGATAAGTAATTAGAAGTGTTTTCTCGATACAGTGTAGGAATCGATACTTACCCAACAATACCTGAGAGGTATCGTTTCATCTTTATTGACCTCGCTTGACATATATTCCTACATTTTGTTTCGAATTCGTACACTTTGGCAATGGGGTGATAAATTTTCTAAGCTAATTTTAAAAAGGAGTCACATTATATCTATCTATATGTGTGTGTGTGTGTGTGTGTGTGTGTGTGTGTGTGTGTGTGTGTGTGTGTGTGTGTGTCTCTGTGTGTGTGTCTCTGTGTGTGTGTGTGTGTATAATAAAATTATAACATCACAGTTTCTTGAAGATCTTCACTGAAGATGCCTGAAATAAAGAAAATTATGCATAATACATGCATCCCAGAGCAGCCCTCAAATTAATTATAATACTCCAACTATAGGGTTAACGTCTGCAGATTTGTCAAGTACGCTTTTTTTTATGGAATACGGGTCAAACGTGTAAGCGTATCACCTGATGGTAAGTGATCACCGCCGCCCATAGATACCCACAACACCAGAGGAATACTGGTGCGTTACCGGCGTTTATAGGAGGGACTGGCCTTCAAACGTCACTGCCGGAACACACCTATTGTTATTTGGCAGCAGATTTTCTACTTGAGAGTGGTAGCTAGCCAGGCGGATATTGGAAATTTTCCTCAAATCAAATTAGTTTCCTCACGATGTTTCCCTTCACCGAAAGCTCAAACTCATTGTGGGTGTTTGGATTCGAACTCACGTCCCATGACGTGTTCTTACATGCCACCACTGAGCTATCATCGCTTAACACAGTGCTAACACAGTGGACATTAAAACCCGGGAATGGAACTAAGGAGTAATTCTACGCATATGAGTAATAAACAGACATAAAAATGTATTGGTTAAGATCAACGAGAGAGGTGAAACGGCCGTATAGTGGAATAGTCTTGGGTCCCTTTTCAACTAAATCCTACCCCGTGTGTGTTTACCTAAATACTGTTTACTACGAATAGATAATCATTCTGAAAGGAACAGCCGATAATATTTTAATCTCATTAACTCGTCGCTTTGTTGCCGTAGGTACTGTATTATTTTCTACTCGTACATATCTATATAATATATATTATGCCATATTATCATATGCAAGGGTATTAGAGATTAACGTATTGGCACGACACATACGGCGTTTATCTCGATACCGAATGCGATTGATGCGTCATGTTCTCTCATGTGACGCACTCCAAGCGAGCATAGTCCCTTCGAGGCGACTTTACTCGAACGAGCGACACAGGGGATTTGAAGCGACGATAGCCCAGTGGTAGTGTGTACGACTTTGCGTCAAGGGACGTGAGTTCGAATACAACCACCTACAATGAGCTTGAGCTTTCGGTGAAGATAAACATCGTGAGGCAACCATAGCATGGTGGTAGGGCTTTTCCTGATGCCCGTCTGGCTAGCTACCACCCTCAAGTTGAAAATCTGCCGCCAAATACCAAAAGGTGTGTCCCGGCAGTTGCACTTGAGAGCCAGTTCATTCACAGGTTTAGCGTGTTACCAACTTGGGCCATAGCGTCACTTAAGATCAGGCGAGAATATGGCCATAACGCTAAGCCTTAACTATAAAAAAGTACTCAACGCACCCAAAGATGTCCTTACATCAAAAACGAACACTTTTCACATACATTAATAACAATAATGATTTACAATAAAATATTTAATATAGATAATCAGTTCAATATCAGTTTTATATGCGAAGTAAACAATTAAACTTAGGTATTTCAATCATAGCCCGGCTCGAAGGACTACAAATGGTGCGTAATGCACCAAGGATTTGTAGTAAAGTTGGATAGATGAAAATACAACTACCTACATGCAATTGGTCGATCGGAGATAGGAGTGTCGATTGATCTTGAACTAGATTGTTACTTTTACTTTGTTTTTCTCTAAACTGTCCCCATAAACACTGAACCGGCGCTGGTTTATTATATTTAGTGTATTTTCAAAACTTTCACTTTCACTTTGAACTTACACACTCATACATCGTAAGTGCCAAACGTTACCTGTCGTAGAAACTTTTTTGCATTCATGTATGAGACATTCATTCATAAACATTACTTACATAAGGGCGGTGTCAACACTATGCGAAGTAAGATATATTTCATAGGGTCCGTTACGACCATACTTTCTATTCATTTTTTTTTATAGCTAAGGTTTAGCGTTATGGCTTTAATCTCACCTGATCTTAAGTGATGATCCGGCCCAAATTGGTGGACACGCTAAACTTGTGGTGGGAATGGCTTTCAAGTGTAACTGCTGGAACACACCTATTAAGTATTTGGCAGCAGATTTTCAACTTGAGGGTGGTAGATAGTCAGGCGGGCATTGGAAAAAACCCTACCACCATGCTATGGTTCCGACAGGATTTTTCCTTCACCGAAAGCTTAAGGTCACTGTAGGTGGATTCGAACTCACGTCCCTTGACGCAGAGGCCGTACACACTACCACAAAGATATCATTGCTTCATAAACAATACTTATCGGATACTTTGCTATGCAAACTTTTGAACGACCCTGATTTGTTCGTTTCACTCTCACTAAGTTCATTTTAACAGCTTGACGTTAAACCTATGGGTTTAAAGCTTAAAATGAAAGCCAATGGTTCAACATCTGCGTCAATAGCCATTTATTAATTTTCATCAGAATTAACACGTAAGAATTACGACTTTATTCGGTAAAATTTAAATTTGGTTATGGATTAACCAAGTATGATTGTTAGCGTTAAAAGGAATATATATTTATTGTTTACATTCGTCTGAATATTTGCATACAAATAAAAAACAATTGTTATTTAACCCTTATTTGCATGGTGATAGAAATTTCCATCATACTGTTTTATAATTATTTTATATTATAATATTTCTACTATGACTTTCAACCATTTATCCTTAACTGTAACTGATTATTCACAAAAAAGTAATAAATATTCATGCAATAAATTAATTTAATGTAGAAATATGTGAATTTCAGTTAAATTAAACTAGAGGTAGCGAGGATAACGAACACACGCCGGCAAAACTATATAATTAAATAAGTTGGCATGGAATAAATGTACAGTGGCTTTAATACCAAACGATATTACTTCCAACGAAATACCACTCTCCTCTGTGGTCCATCGTAGAAATCGTGTATTCATTTGTTATAAACTGAAATGTTCGGAACAAACTGACAGTGAAGCAACACTATGCATCGAGTAAAAGAGTTCCCGATGCAGTTTACAAAAGTTTGGAAAATCAAAAACTACATGCCTCATAATCTAATTTTTTTTTTGTTTATTTAATTAACATTTGTACATTGTAATTTACAATTAAAATTTGTTAAATAACATTAAACCACATCGAATCAGACCGTGAAAAGTAATAGGGTTCTATTCCTAATTTTACTGAAGCGTAAGAAAGACTCGATTAGTAAAGTATTTCGGTCGTTATGGTGATAACACACAGGATCCGCACATACAGAAACACGGACGTCCAAGATGGAACTTTTTTAAACAGTTTTTTAACTAGTTTAAATAACAAAAACGGCATCAAAAATATCATGAGTGTTAAAAATTGTGTTTTTTCTTGATACATGTGTGTTTATATATTAATTTACAAGTGCAATATATGATAAATAGAGACATTACAAGTTTGAAACATCAGTCGTTTTGCGTGAAGCTACGCTTATGAGGCGTGCAAAAGTGACCCTCAACAGAACGCACAAGTGTTGGTGATCCCTCAAGTATTTTTTATGAGTACAGTTCACAAGCTCTATGCGTTGACATAGTGACGTTTATGACCACGTCAGTCAGCCCTGTTTAGAGTCGACTAGATTTAACGTGCGGCTTTGCTCACGTTATATAGATTTTTTCAAACAAATCAGATGACGCAATAAAAGTTACAGACAGTGTTTATCTCTCTCTTTACCTCACTCCCATACGGTTTTCGCGAGACGAATTATCCTATCACCGTCTGCAAGTTCCCGTCTATCTCTATACCAAAATTCATCATAGTCGATTCAGCGGTTTAGGCGTGAAAGCGTAACAAACAAACTAACTGACTTTCGCATTTATAATATTAGTAAGAATACGAAGGATTACTGCCATCTTCAAGTTATAAGATATGGGCACTTTGGGCAGATGAAACTATCTTCAACAAGATGATGACTCTTGTTGAAGCTCTATTGGTAGTTTTTGTGCCAACTAATATATCATGTTCCGAATGATTATTCATAATTCACTTCAGGTAAAATATATATCGTAAAATGTCACCTATATTACACAATACAGGGCAAAATAAACAAGTACATGAATTAAAATAAAATTCACAACATGACAGATCCCGCCAAAAACTCTCTGTTAGTACAAACCACAGACTTTTTTTGGTATAGTTTTTCGCTTTGAATTTAGCGAGAAAAAGGCAAAAGTATCTAGACCATGCAGCCAAGTCAGATGTTGTTTTAAATGCAGACGATACTATCTTCAACAGGATGGTGACTTTCTTGTTGAACAAGATCTATTGGGAGTTTTTGTGGCAACTAATATATCATGTTCCGAATGATTATTCAAAATTCACTTCACCTACGCTCTTCGTCTACACTACATTACCTAAAATGTCACCTGAATTTACGCAATATAGGGATAAACAACTAAGTATATGAATGAAATAAAAATCAGAACATGGCAGATCAAGATCCCGCCAAAAACTCCAAACCACAGACTACGACAATTGATCGGTTACGTTCAGGATTCTGGCATGAACAGTAGATGTATGATTTCGATGAATGCTGTTATATTGAAATGTTTTGGGTAGTATTAAGAACTATATAATTTTTTAGAACTTTTAGTCGTGCTAGGACTTATACTACGTACCATTAAAGAATTACCACTAATAAATGTATACATTTAATTCAAATTACTCCCAAGGTCATGACTTGCAGTTCAAAATATTTTCTCTTTTTTTTGCGTAGCGGAAATATCTACTAAAATCGCATACTAGCAACATGGCGTCATAAAATTAATATCTATAAACAGAATAGCGCTTCTAGTTCAACTTAGAGCCCGTTGGTAGTAAACTTTATCGCGTATTATTCAGTACTCGGACCTTTCAGATACAGCCAGAGAAAAATTGTTAGTTTACTAAGGGGTAAATTAGCACGTGTATGTTCTTTACCATTCTGTAGTTATTTTTATAATGTTACAAGCTTTCGAAATGAGGCCATCAAGCACCCATTCATCTTGAAGCGTCCCGGTGTTGGAGTTAGCGGGCTCGAAATTAATAACGAAGTGATGGATTCCCTCACCTCGGCTCGTCTCACTCGACGTATATTAATTTTAGCCCAAGATTTACACTCTATTTCTATATTCTTGAATTAGTAGGTAATATATCGACCGGCGTTAAGTAATTAATCATTTGAAACTGAGCTCAGTTCTCAGTGCTGTATCTATATTAATATTGTAAACCGGAAGAGTTTGTTTGTTTGTTTAAACGTGGTAATCTTAGAAACTAAACTTAGAACTAAAAAAGTAGTAATCATTGAGGAGGGCTTTAGGCTATTTAACATCACGCAATCACTAGTAGGAGAAAAGCAATAATGATAAAAGTTACAAATACGTGAATAAGCCAGTGATACAGAAAAGGAAACTGGTCATTTTTTATTAAGAAAAGAAGTATTTAAACGAGTTTAAGGACCACGCGAGCGAAGTCGCGAACACTGCAACTTTATCTTGTAAAGAGCAATAGTTTGTTTGAACGCGCTAATCTTAGAAATTAGAAGTGGGATTTAAAAAAAATCTTTGTGTATTTCATAGAGCAATGAAGGCTTTAGGCTAGGAAGGCTTTAGGCTATTTAACATCACGTTACCACCGATAGGAGAAGAGCTGTATTGAAGAGAAGTTACAAAAACGTGCAAAAATTACTAAACACTTTTTAATTCCACTCAAACGAAGCCACGAGCGCAGATAGTAAGGTATAGGGCTAAGAAGTAAATCTTTTTTGTTCTTTTTTTATCTCCGTCTCGTAGAGCACTGATTATTCTAAAAATACTAACTACAATAATTAATATCACGAATGCTTTTCACCACATAAGCGGAAGTGTTTACGTCGTGATAGAAGATACAATTTAAGTTATGTAGTCAAGTTTGCCCCTTTATAATAATAATATAAATAATAACATTAATGTTCCGTATTGGCTCTAATGTAGGTACCGGCTTTATGAACATGACTGATGTTAAAAAAAATCGATACAAACCTCAAACCACGGAGCTACTTAACTAGTTACGGCTAACAGCCACGACATCACGCGATGGAAGTGCGCATGGAGAATTGAAAATTAATATATTATTAGCAAGAAGAAATAAAAAAAAATATATTTATTTTTATAGTTAAGGTTTAGCGTTACGGCCATAATCTCACCTGATCTTAAATGACGATACGGCCCAAGTTGGTAGACACGCTAAACCTAGGAGGAACTGGCTCTCAAGTGCAACTGCCGGAACACACCTATTGGTTTTTGGCGGTATATTTTAAACTTGAGGGTGGTAGCTTGCCAGGCGGACGTTAGAAAAAGCCATGCTATAGTTTCCTCATGATGATTTCCTTCACCGAAAGCTCAAGCTCATTATAGGTGGTTGGATTCGAACTCACGTCCCTTGACGCAAAGTCTTACATACTACCATGAGCTATCATCGTTTCGAAAGACACAAGCCACACGGATAAGGTAAGAAGAAAAAACATTATATTATAATTAATTAACACGCAGAACAATTATCATAAAATAAATAAAAAAAACAAAACGAATGATACCGTAGGACACCAGATAGAAACGAAGTTCCTTATTATAAAAATATTAATTTCAAGTTTTATTCGAGGTATAAAGAAAATAATTATTCGGGTAACATTTTTTATTAGGATTTTTTCACCGATAAAAATTAAAAAAGACTACTTTACAAAATTATCTTAACACCTTTATTTTGTCTACAATAATTTATATAAATATATAATAATAACAGTCATCACGTAGACTATACATTAGACACTGTATAGCCATCATACATAGACTATACATAAAAATCTTACGCGTACGTTATGGACCTTTTTTAGTGGTAATGGTACCCCTCCGCGATGACCCATAAGGAACTTAGTTCCAAAAACAATCTAAAAATAATACAATACACCGTAAACCGCAGACGATGATTTACGTCTTGGTATAAGCTGTGATACCATAATGGGTAGACCCAGCGTTGATTTTCAGTTGCAGCCAAGTGGATTTACAAAAACCAGCAAAGTAAATATTCTCAAATTACACTAAACACGGATAGGACATTGCATATATACATAAACTTATAAGAAATAAATATGTACCTGTTAATTATAAATAATAAAATAATTGAAGTATGTTAGCATAATAGATATATTAATTAAACAAATACTTAAAATATATAATAGATAGATTTTAGACCGAGCAAAATTATAACAAAGGAGAAGAGAACTAAAAAGTTTGGAAAATGCAGAAGTGCACGCTTCATAATCTTTTTTTTTTTTGTATTTATTAACAATTAAACCACATCGAATCAGACCGTGAAAAGTAATAGGGTTCTATTCCTAATTATACTGAAGCGTAAAAAAAAACGGCTCGATTAGTAAAGTATTTCGGTCGTTATCGTGATAACACTAATAGCACCCTGTATGGATTTTAGATGGATTAATTTCGAACTAGCTTTTACTTGCGACTTCGCTTACGTTAATACTCGTTTTGTTAAAACGGATTACGCAATAAAATGTTTTATATAATGTTTATTCCCCTCTTTACCCCACTTCCAATAAGATTTTCGCTAGAAAAAGCAGCCCATCACCGTCTCCAATGTCCCATCTATCTCTATATCAAAATTCATCATAATCAATTCACCGGTTTAGGCATGAAAGTGTAACAAACAAACAAACGAACTCACTTTCACTTATTTCATACTAGTACATATAAGGATTAGCTATACCCGCGACTTCGTTCGCGTGAAACAAATTTTTTTAATAAATAATTTTAGTCCGCTATTCTCTTTTCAATACAGCTTTGTTTCTATTGGTCGTAGCGTGAAGTTCAAAGCCTGCCTTCCTTAATGATTGCTTAATCTAATACAAGAAGTATTTTTAATTCCGTTTGGTAGTTATTAAAATTAGTAATATAGATACTTACGATGCCAATGAAATTGATCAGCTGTCACGGGTCATTGATATAACGCTAAAACTCTACTGCCATTTGCGGAATCATTTTCCATAAGCACGAATTCACTGGCGCTGTCTACGATCTACAATTCTTGTTGGTTTAACACTCTATATGTATGTACTAGGTGTACCCGCGACTCTGTCCGTGTTAACATTAAAACATCAAGACGTAGGGTACGTGTAAATCCAGCGAATTAACTATCTGCGTGTCAAAACTTTATCCGAATCCATGCTTCAGTTTTTGCATGATTGAGTTACGGACATACAAATATACAAATTTTCACAATTATACCATTAGTATAGACGGCAATACCAAATAATTAATTGCGTTTCCTCCTCTGTTTGTTGACCTATTTTTTTCTTAAGTAGATTTTTTTTATGGCTTAACGAAAAATAAGGAACAAAAAAAAATTTTTTTTTTTGTCTGTCTTCATGTAAACGTTTTGTTATAAAACTACTGAATGTATTTTGATCAAATTCTACACAATAATAATTAACATTATGGACTAACGTACAGGATACTTTTTATCCTGTTAAACGAAAGGGTCCCCTGGGACAGAGGATACAAGTTAAACGTTTTCATTGAATATCAAATCATACGTGACTGTACTTCAATATGTATGTAAAAACTCTATGATAGCATAATAATACCGTGTCCACAAGGTCCTACAATTATATGAAACCCTAGATGTGTCCGCGACTTCGTTCGCGTGGACTTCAAACAAAACTAGTGTAAGTTACTTCTGATAACATCGACTATCTACTACTAAAAGCATCGTCAAAATAAGTTGGAGATTAGCCGGAACAAATAGACAGACAAACAAACAAAAAAAACATTGTTTTTTCTTAGAAGTACCGTGCTTTAATGTGCGTTTAATGAAATAATGGTGCTAATTTATGAACTCGACTTCAATTCCATTAAAGGCTTTCAAACTCTTGCCAATTAAATTCGCCAGTGTAAAATACGTTTCGAATCTACATTTTACTCATGCAGCTCTTAAAGGGCGATTATTAGATTTATTAGATTTTTGTAAAGGATCTCTCGATCCAACAGAACTATTTTTTTATAGTCAAAGTTTTACGTTATGTCCATAATCTCACCTGATCTTAAATGACGACACGGCCCGTGTTGGTGGAAACGTTAAACCTGTGGAGGTACTGGCTCTCAAGTGCTACTGCTGGAACACATCTATTGGTATTTGTCGGCGGGTTTTCAACTTGAGGGTGGTTGCTAGCCAGGCGGGCATTAGGACAAACCCTACGACCATGCTATGGTTTCCTCACGATGTTTTCCTTCACCGAAATTACAAGCTCACTGTAAGTAGATTCGAACTTGCGTCCTTTGACGGGGAATCCGTACACACTATCACTGAGCTATCATAGCTTAAATATAAGAAATTATCAAAAAAAAAACTGTGTGCATAAGGAAACGACACGGAATTAAACGTCACTATATCTCTCTCTCCCTCAGTCGCCTCAAACCGTCTTTACCCGAACGAGCGTCACACAAAAAGTTTCCGTATTAGAATTTGAAAGAACTTGCAGAAGATATTTTACATCAAAACATATTGGCAAGCCACGTATGGTATTTATTTAGATACTGAATGCGGCTGATGCGTCACACTCTTACACGTAACGCTCGCTAAGCGATTATAGCAGTGACCCGTGAACTATATTTCTCTCGCTCCCTTATTCGTGTAACTCGTGTGTTACATAGTCGAACGTTTCAACTCAGTCTCATTCAATAACCACAAAATTTGTTAAGCCACGATAGCTCAGTGGTAGCGTGTAGAAACGCCGCGTCAAATACGTGAGATCGAATCCACCTGCAATGAGTTCTAGCTTTCGGTAATGGAAAACGTTGTGATGAAACCACAGCATGGTGGTGGAACTTTTTCTAATGCTAGCTACCATCCTCAAGTTGAATATTTACTGCCAAATAGCTATAGGTGTTTTCCGGCAGTTGCACTTGAAAACCAGTTTCTCCACAGGTCTAGTGTGTTCACTAGCTCGGGTCACATTGTCAGCTAATATTAGGTGATATTGCAGCCATAACGCTAAAACAATATGAAAAAACCCCTCACAGCGGTCGTAAAGAAGTTGTGACTACAAATACATTTCCATTATAACGTAGGGACATTTTATCACATAATCTTGAGAACTTTCCCGGAGCCGTGCGGTCCGTTTATGATAATTCGTAA
This sequence comes from Actias luna, assembly GCA_039707435.1. Taxonomy (NCBI): domain Eukaryota; kingdom Metazoa; phylum Arthropoda; class Insecta; order Lepidoptera; family Saturniidae; genus Actias; species Actias luna. The sequence goes on along the minus strand of JAZHAC010000019.1, from coordinate 1,640,224 downwards.
CGGGTATGTCCTCAAATAATTCAGATTAATTGGTGCGCTGTCTACATGAGCCCCTTGATTAGGGTCGGCCTGGTACATTGTAGGCCCCTTATTAAATGCGTAACACGTTTATCAGCGTGTACCAGGTTTGCGCTAGGGATGTTACGGAGCTTCGACTCCAATACCGAAAGGCCGGAACTTTTACTTCGGTACTTATGAATCTTGGTTATATCGGAGATCGCAACACAATTAGTAACTGCTTCTAGAATAAGTACGTACAAAATTAAGCTTGCAGCTCAGGGAATCGCTTGATTTTTCAATCGATTGCTCTACAGGATCTTCCCTTCAGTTTTACGGAATATACCGAATTTCGACGCTTGTTACAACCCTAGTATCGATTAATATTATTATATATGACGGTAAGGCAGTGTTATTAACATCATCGTCCGAGATAGCGTGCTTATAAACTGGGTAATCGAGTAATGAGACCGCAAATTACACGACAGGATTTATTACACCGAAGCTGGACACAAAGCACAATTTAAATACCACGGTAAACGAAATGTTAGAACAGTTCCTAGCTTGGTGGAGAACTCTACTCGAAGACGACCAAACGGAAAGTGAGTCTTGGTCCGACTCCCTCCATCCGCTAGGCTCTGTTGTGGCACGAAGTTAGTTGCAATATGGCGACGGTGCCGCCATTTGCAATATGGCGACGTTGCGCGCATCTACGGAACCTCGTGCTCCGTTTCGTTATTGGTCCGTATCAATATCCGTCGCCGACATATATTATATAATTTATTTATTTAACACATCTGTCGGCATCTCTACCTCTGTTTCGCATCCGACTCCGAATTCGACTCGGATAAAGCAGATTATAAACATCCAGTTCCGACTTCGGCACAAGTATACCCATCTCCGTAACATCCCTAGTCTGGACCCCTATATTTTAGATGTAATAATTGTGTTTTCAATAATATTTTCATAATATTAATCAGACTTCTGTTATTTATACAAACAAATAAAATTGAAGTTTTTTTTATATATATATATATGTACTAGCTTTTCCTGAGACTCCGTTCGAGTGGAACTAAAATTTATTTAGTAATATTCTGCCCGTTTTTCTAACGTTTTTCAATACAGCTTTGCTCCTATTGGTGGTAGCGTGATGATAGACATTGATGATAGCTCTACTAACTACAAAAATAGTTTTTAAAATAAGATTATTCGTTTCTGAGAGTAGTGCATTCAAACAAACAAACAGACTGTTCCATTTTATAATGCTTATTCGTCTTTACTAATATTTAAATGCGATAGTGAGTGTGTTTGCTTGTTACGGTTTCATACCTAAACCGCTGAATCGATTTCGATGAGTTTTGGTAAAGAGAAATACGGAAACCTGGAGACGGTGATAAGATACTTTTTGTAGCTAAAAACTTATTATCGTATCGTCCGATTTGTTGGACAAATTCAATGTGAACGCGAGCGAAGCCGCAGGTAAAAGCTAGTAACAGATATTATAGAACTATGTGACATCAAATAATAAACTTATAAATGATAATGCATTGATATCTTTGCCGTTCGATTGCGATGGGAAATAGCACGTGAGCCCAATCGGTTGTGTATCGGGAGTTGACACGAATCCTATGTTGTACCAATTCCGAAACATTGATTCACGGCATGTGTATCGTCTAGCTCTACTTATTACAACGTTAGATTAGTTGGTTATTTTCGTTTCAGTGCCCCCAACCAAGTTGTCTGTCGACAATTGTTAACGTAAACAAAACATTTATGGGACGATACATGTCAATGTCACTTTGACATACTCTATTGAATGTCATCTTACTTTTTTTTTTGTGTTTTTCTTTATTTTAGGAATTTTATTATTAAAAGGCTTCGTTAGAAGCATATATGATGGCCAGTGACAAAACGAGTTATTAAGAATTACAAATACGATTAGAATCATATTGTATGAATATTAATGATCGTGTGTAAAATTTGAACTATATTAGTAAATACATATTGTTATAAATAGTACAATTATGTATTTTATTTGTCTCCGTTTAACGAACACACTCAATAACGACGAAAAAGGCTCATTCCCTTAAATGTAATATGTCCGTTATATAGAGTTTACACTGTATAGAATCTTTTTTTTTATCAAGATTCTTTTTTTTAATGCGGGGAAATGGATTTACGCATACCCTTGTGCTGCGATTCCAACAGTTTTTTTGCTCAAATCCCATTTTTATATAGTATAAAATTATCTCAAGCTTCTCGACGCTTTGGTCCACATCGGTCTCCGAATAAAAAAAAAATCTCGTGTGCCTAAAATACCACACGAACACAAGTGACAACTTAATCATGGGGTTTTTGGCGGGATCTAGATCTGTCATGTTGTGATTTGTATTCTTATTTATTTACTTAGTTATTGAGCCTTATATAGTTTGATATCGGCGACGTTTTACGTGATGTAATGTGACTGAAGAGCATAAGTGAAATGAATTATACATAAATTTTCGGAACATAATATATTAGTTGCCACAAAAACTCTCGAGAGAGCTTCACCAAGAGAGTCGCCATCTTGTTGAAGATAGTTCTATCCAAAATGTCCAAATATTATCACTTGAAAATGGCAGTAATAGCCCCTAAAGAGGTTAATAATACGAAAAACATTTTTATTTATTTATAAATAAAATAATAAAACTGCCAAGTGAGTGTAGTAGTGATGCGTTGACATGTCTCGCTTCCTTAGTCGATTTGATCCAATTTACCAGAACGAGAATTACATAGTCGAGCGTGACGGCTCACCCTCATTTAATACTCACAAAATAACAACACCTAACGCGTCTAAAGAAGTTTTCTATTTAAAAAAAATTACAACAGGTTAAATCTTCAGTCCAGATCGCATTATAGAAGAAAGACTGTCACAAGCCTTTTGATTGCATTAATACAAAAAATATAACAAGATATTTCCGATAGATGTCATGGATGGAACCGCTCGGAAGCATAGAATAAAAATCATTCTTGTACCAGCACTTGACCGGCTGGAGAGAGGGCAGTGGGCCAGCGTAAACAATATCCAGTGACACTTGGCACGCTATCATCAGATATTATATAATAATGTCTCCACTAAAACTATTATGCCTTTAAAAATAAACCTAACGCGTGTTTAATAGTCGTCTGCTGACGTACACACTGAATATAATTGTGTTATTATAATAAGATATATGATTCTCGTGTTTATTTTTAATCAAGACCACAAACGTAGAGTAGAAGTTGTTATGATTGTCTGTGGTTACCGAATTAAAACTGTCTGACAGGGAGTTTTTGGCGGGATCTTAATATGTCATGTTGTCATTTTTATTTTTATTAATTTTGGTCTATATTTTACGTGATTACTGCGCATTTATAAAGCAAATAAATAAAACTTTTGGATATTAAACATTGATTGCGATAAAATTTCCCAGGATAGTTTTAATAAGAGACACATTGATTTCTTGAAAAGTTAAATTCTTCATTAAAAAAATAACGTCTCCCTTGGCTGTATAGTCTTGACCTTTGCCGTTTACTTGAACTATTTCATATACAAGATTTGTTCACTTTTTGTACTTTTAAAATCTTTGTACTTGTAAAACTGTCAAAATTGAGAGAAACGTTTTCTTCTTTTTTATAATTAAAGCTTGGCCTTATGGCCATAATCTCACCTCATCTTAAGTGACAATACGGCCCAAGTGGATAGAGACTCTAAACCTTTGGAGACACTGGCTCTCAAGTTTAACTACCGGAACACACCTATTGATGTTTGGCGGCAGATTTTCAACTTGAGGGTGGTAGCTAGCCAGGTGGGCATCAGAAAAAGCCCTACCACCATGCCATGGTTTCCTCACCATGTTTACCTTCGCCGAAAGCTCAAGCTCATTGTAGGTGGTTGGATTCGAACTCACGTCCCTTGACGCAAAGTCGTACACACTATCACTGAGCTATTATCGCTTCAAATCGCATTATAAAGTTACAGACAAATGTGACGAAAATAAAAAACAGTACTAACATTTCTACACCTTTTCACACTCTTTAAACATAATACGACATCTACCGGACCCAACAATAGTTAAGTTAAGAACTACCCAGAAGTCTTTTATTCGGTAGTCGGATAATAAAATACAAGAAAGTTTCTCTTTCTTATTTAAATGATCAGAAAATATAACAATAAAATATAAATACATAGATAAATCACGGGTTTTCCAGCGTTTTAAACCCATTGTTTTACTCTGGTTGTGAAATAAGTTAGTGTTGAGTTTCAAATGTGAATTAAAGGCTAGATTGAGGTCAAAAGATGTTCAGTAAATGCGTAAGAATGTATATAATGATATATAACTCTTAAAATGTTCGTCCGTCTTTTGCTTTCGACTAAGCTTTGTAAACAGTTGAACTGACGTCGCCAAGACTTATGCCAGTAATTAAATACCTAATTCTATAAAGAGGAACTTAGAAACACGTCAACACTTTAACTTAGCATGTTTTTTATATATAATATAATATATATATTTTATATATAAATACAATAGCTGTGCCCGCGACTTCGTTCCGGTGAAGTTATTTAATATTTTATGCCCATTTTTATATTTTTTCAATACAGCTTTGCTGGTATTGGTTGTAGCGTGGTACTAAATAATCTAAAGATTTTCTCAATGTTTGATCTAATAAATACAATAAAATATTTTATGAAGTGTCTAAGATGAGAACGTTCAAACAAATCTACTTTTCCGTTTTATAGTATTAATATAGATAATGATGTTATTTGTAATTTGAAGCGATGATAGCTCAGTGGTTGCGTGTACGATTGCCGCGTCAAAGGACGTGAGTTCGAATCCACCTGCAGAGAGCTTGGGCTTTCGGTGATGGAAAACATCGTGATAAAACAGAGCTTTTTCTCATGCCCGTTCGGTTAGCTACCACCACCCTCAAGTTGAAAATCTGTCAGCAAATACCAATAAGTGTGCTCAGGCAGTTGCACTTGAGAGCCACGTTTACAGGTTTAACGTGTCCACCAAATTATGGCCATAACGTTGACCTTATATTAAAAAAAAATTGTATTTTTTTTTTAATTTAGATGAGCGCAGTTGCAAGCTATTCTAGTGTATCATATTTGTTATATCTATGTTGACAGCGTGCGTGGAAGAGGACTGCGTTGATTTCGAAGGCAAGACAGTGGAACACGGTCTCCTGTACGTACCGGGCCCGGGGGTCTGTTCCCTCTGCGTCTGCTACCACTCGGAACCGATGTGGTGCAAGGCCATATACTGCGACCCGCCTTACGTTAGTATTCAATACATTGTTATTACAGAAAACGCGATGATAGCTCAATTTGTAATGTGTATGTACGCTGCCTCAAAGGACGTACTTGGAACCACTGCAATGAGCTTGAGGTTTTGATGAACGAAACATCGCAATGAAACTATATCGTGCTGGTAAGGAGAAAGGAAAAAAACGTTTTTTTATACTTTAGTGTTAGCATTAAGACCATAATCGCACCTGATCTTAAGTGACAATACGGCCCAAGTTGATAGACACACTAAACCTGTGGAGGAACTGGATCTCTAGTGCAACTGCTGGAACACACCTATTGGTATTTTGCGGCAGGTTTACAACTTGAGGGTAGTAGCTACCCAGACGGGCATTAGAAAAAGCCCTACCACCATGCTATGGTTTCCTCACGATGTTTTCCTTCACCGAAAGCTCAAGCTCATTGTAGGTGCTTGGATTCGAACTCACATCCCTTGACGCGAAGTCGTACACACTACCACTGAGCTATGATCGCTTCAATGATAATACATAATGTAAATACATAAATACAGTCTTATAAACTAATATAATAATAGAACATCGAAAAGGGACCCAAGATCAGCGTATGCTATAGCAAACTGCTAATACGCTGGTGTTCATCTGGACCTGGAGTTAGTTTAGTTACATTAATACTCGTGTCCTTGAACTTAAAGGTACGGTTTGTATCCATTACTTGTCTAACTACCATTCTGAAGTAGAAAATCTGCTGACAAACATTTATAGGTGAACTCCGGCAGCTGGATTTGAGAACTGGTCCGTGTATTAGACTTTGCGTGTTTACCATTTTGGACCATCTCGTCACTTAACAACAGGTGAGATTACAGCAGTAACGCTAAAACCTATAAAGTATACAGAAAAACTGTAATATTCAAATAGGCGGTGTACCAATTTTTGTTTTGGAAATATTTTTTCTTTACCTTACGTTTAACGTTATGACCATAATCTCACCTGATCTTAAGAGACGATACGGCCCAATTTGGTAGTCATCCTAGACCTGTGGGGGAATTGGCTCTCAAGTTCAACTGCTGGAACACACCTATTGGTATTTGGCGGCAGATTTTCAACTTGAGGGTGGTTGCTAGCCAGACGGGCATTAGAAAAATTCTATATTTCCTATATTCTATGGTTTCCTCGCGATTTTTTCCTTCACCGAAAGCTCATGGGCAAATATAGTGAAAAAATTATTATATTTTTGTATACGCTCCATTATGCTGGGCTGGTTGTGATGGGGCCGTGCGGGACTAATCAGATAAGATGCATCACGAAATACCTATTAAATGGCACCATTCTACTATTAAATTACATACCTATAGGTGTGTTCCGGCAGTTGCACTTGAGAGCCAGTCCCTTAGTGTTAGCGTGTCCACCATTTTGGACCACATCGTCACATAACATTAAGTGAGATTGTGACCAAAACGCTTAACCTTAAATATTAAAAAAAAATTACACTTATTACCAGAGACCAGGGTTTACTATTGAATATAAAATAAAAATAGTATTTAATATTACTCAGTTTTGTTTATTTTGTTACAATAACAAAGCTGCATCTAACGGTAAGCGGGGGTCAGTCTAAAATAACAGTGTCCACCGAAGGATCAGGAATCTGTCAAGAACCGTCACTGTCATGACAGCCTGCGAAACTCGCAATGTCAAAACATACTAGTTATAACTTTTTTTAATAGTTAATATTCGGACAGTTTTATTATGCTATACTAGTGACCTGCCCCGGTTTCACACAGACAAAAAAATCTTGTTGATTTGATCGCTAACAAACTTTTTTCAAACCACCCTAAAGATTGGGTCTTCGAAATCGGTATCGGAGTTTGGAGTTCATATGCAACGTACTTAGGGACTTCGATAAATATATGTAGATATACCGAAGCGATGATAGCTCAGTGGTAGTGTGCACGACTTTGCGTCAAGGGACGTGATTTCGACTCAACCAATTACAATGAGCTTGAGCTTTCGGTGAAGTAAAACATCGTCACTTAAGACCAGGTGAGATTATGGCCATAACGCTAAGTCTTATCTATAAAAAAAAAGAAAAAAAGGTGTGTCCGCGACTCCATTCGCGTGGAACTAAAAAATATTTAAAAAGTTATGACCGTTTTTGTAAAAAAAAACCATACAAAGTTACTCCTATTGCTAATCGTGTAGTGTTAGATACTCGAAAGCCTTTCTCAGTGACTGCACTCTCAAATACAAAAATAATGTTTAGTATCCGACTATTAGTTCCAAAGATTAGGACATTAAAACAAAGAAACTGTTCCCACTTTATAATCCTCACTGATATTATAAATGCCAAAGCCCGTTTGTTTGTTTGTTACGCTTTAACGATTAAACCGCTGAATAGAATATGATGAATTTTTGTATACAGACAGATGGAAACCTGGATACGGTCATTGGCTACTTTTTTTCTCGAAAAACTTCTACGAAGTGAGGTAAAGAGGGGGGAAAAACTTTGTTAATTTAGATAATTCTTGTATATGCATATACATTGATTGAAATTGTTTCATCCATTTTGACAGTTCTGCAAAAACTTCCGAGTCGGCGAAAGGTGCTGTGAATTCGAGTGCCTGGACCCACCGGGCGAGGACAACAAGTACAGGGAGAGATTACGTCTCCGCGCACTAATATTGTCTGGTAACTCCTCCGCACCACACCAAAGACCCTCGATACAACTGAAGACAGGAATCTCTTTGCTGGCCGTCGCTGTCGCACGCATCGTATGAAACCCTAATGTATTTATTCATATGGCAACATTATTACAACATTCAAGCACGTTTATGGTTACACACAGATAATCTTTTGCGTAAACAAAAAAAATATATATTCAACGAAATTCTACGTAAATATTTATTTCTTTAAAACGTTCCTGTGATTAAAGATTGATGCATCATTCAAGGAATCGACTTCTGAATTACTAACTCTACGTGCCCCTAGTAGATTTCAAGACCATAGCTGCCAAAAATATACAAAAAAAAAAACAGTGTAGTTCTCGGTAAACCAATATTTTATACAATGTTCAGGTGATTGAAGATTCAGGGAATCGACTTCTAAATTTCTAACTTTACATGCACTTACTAATTTTTGAAAACGATATTATCGCGAAATGCTGACTATAAATATAACAAAATAATGTGTTTAATTGATAATGAAATTATTAGTTAAAAACCAATATGTATGCATTTCTAGTTAATATCGCGAATGGAATTGAAATTTTCACTGACTCTGTCAATGACATCGATTCTTGGAGCTGTATTTACTAAAATTTAATTTTAATTCAGTTTAGGCGTTTAATTATTATCATGCTTGTAAATAAATACCTTAGCTCACATAAGCTATTACTATACGTGAAAGAAATCAAAATAATAAATAGACCACATAATAAAAATGGTAGAACCTCTATTATTGAAGGGTTATGCGCTCTCTAAGAAACCTTAGTTAGAATCTCCGGCACGAAAGTTGAAGAAAAATGACTGACATCTGCGCAGGTACAAGAGTAGTGAAAAGAGTTAAATTTCCGTTGCCCGCGAAATTAAAAAAAAAAATGGCACTTCAGAATCGATTGGTAATTTAGCGTTTCTAGGGAAACCAATTATTGATATAAACAATCAGTAACCTATTTTTTTTTTATTAAACATATAAAGAAAAAAAAATTCTGAGCATTCTGATAGCAGAATTTTCTATCAACACTTTTTGATTATTGTCGGTGGCTTTCCATTTAAATCCCAGAATGTTTATGCAACGGAAGCTCGTTACTGAACCTTGAAAATTGATGTCGGACCATAATTTTGCAAGAAGTTCATTGAGGGTTGGCAATTAATTTTCAGTTTTGTGAAAATTATGAGTACGCCGTTTTATTACGACTTTTTCGAAATCGTTAATACATGTGACTGAATCCTATAGTGAATTTTGAATTCTTGCTTTCCTTTATGATTCTTCTGACCGTAGATACAGATTTTTTGTAGCTTATGCAGTTTTTTTTGTTTCGTTTTTTTTTTTAAATAGTTAAGACATCGAAAACCATCGTTCTCTCTTGTTTTATTAAAATTGTTTGTCGAGGCATTTTATTTGCATAAAATTAACTTACGTGCGTGACAGCGCACTCGGGCGCAAGGAGCGTGTGCGCGGGCGTCGGGGACGAAAACCGACTTACGCGGGCTTGGAGTCGCCCTCCCGGCGTCGTACTTCATACCGCATTTCAGTTAAGACCCAAAAAAATGTTATTGCGCATTCAAGGGCATTGTACAACTTACGCGACAGGGACTATACCACCACTCAGTGTTCACAACGCTCACAGCCGGGCTCCTTCCCGTTCCACTTGCCTGTGAGCGATACTACATTAACCCTAGTAGAATGGAGTATGGGTTATGTGGAACGGCTGAAGGCATATTTTGAGCGTTGTGAATGGTAAATGGGACGCAGCCCTTGTGTATTACAACTTCTTGAAATAAGATTTTTTATCTTTATGTTTTATTTCAATTAATAAAATTAAACTCTTTGGCTGTATATTATCATCATCATACCAACATCATTGCCAATTATCCGGCATGATGTATAAGTTGACAAAACTTGCGTTATAAGATTATTTATCAGTATTTTACGTAGTTTTAAATTGTCATACTTCGTGTTATTTTACTTAATTTATAAAATTAAACTATTTGGCTGTATGATACGAAATATCAGTGCCAATAATATCCGGCATTATTTATAACTTGTAACAAAAAATTTATGTTCAGTTTTAAAAATAGAACCGCCATCTTGTTACAGCATTCTATGGTCCCTGAGGACTTGTCAACAATTAACCATTCTACGTAACATTACAATGATGTATAAACATTAAATAAGAGGAAAGACAGTTAGTTATAATTTGTTTTTATTTATATCAATCACAATAAGTAATAGTTATTTGATTATATCAAGATATATTTCAAAAAATGCGGAGCTTACTCTATGGGTGCCATAGATAAAAAAGCAATTCAGTGTATTAAGAAGTGAAACTTCTTTTGGATAATACGTATACTATTTAAAAAATAATTTGAAATATATATGTTTGAAATTATAATTTATACATATAAAAAAACGGTTACAGAGACAAATCTGTATGATATTTAAATAAGTTACCCTTTTGAAAGAATCAATTTACGAACTTCCACCCGCTATACGTAAATGAGATGATAGCGCAGTGGTAGCCTATAGGCCACGCACGTCATGGGACGTGAATTTGAATCCAAACACTTACAATGAGCTAGATATTTCGGTAAAGGAAGACATCGTAAGCATGGTGGTAGAGCTTTTTCTAATGCCCGCCTTGCTAGCTACCATCCTCAAGTTGAAAATCTACCACCAAATACCGATAAGTGTGTTCCGGCAGCTGCACTTGAGAGCCAGTCCCTCCAATAAACGCCGGCAACGCACCTGCGATCACCTTGATGTTGTGGGTGTCTATGGACGGCAGTGATCACTTACCATCAGGTGACACGCTAGTCCGTTTGCCCCTTATTCCATAAAAAAACGCAGTAGATGTCCAGGTTCTAGCCCAAGCGAGAAGATTTTTTGAGGAGACTCATCGTTTGAGTAAAACCATCAAAAACCGACTGAACACTCTCAAGTCCAGGTATTATCAGAGACCAGAGACAACTTTCTACATTTCATCCAGTTAAATCAGCCACCGCAGACAAGTTGTCTTTTTCTACAATCGTTGGCACAGATATGTTTTTTTTTCCGATCGCTTAAAGTTTGCGAAATCTATATAAATATTATAAATGGGAAAAGTTTTGTTTGTTCGCTCGTTTGTTTGAACCTGTCGGGTTTAAATATAGTACTTTTTGTATTTGTTAGAGCCATCATTGAGGATGGCTTTTTGCTTTTAAATATCGCGCTAACACCGATAGGACCAAAGCTAGATTTAAAAAAGTTGCAAAAACCGCCTAAATCTATACTTCCTTACTAATATTATAAATGCGAAAGTGAGTTTGTTTGTTACGCTTTCTCGCCTAAACCGCTGAATAGATTATGATGAATTTTGGTATACATATAGATGGAAACCGGAAGACGGTGATCATCATCGGAATTATATCACAAATTGACTCCTCTCTGCTGGAACAAATTTATTTTAAAGTTCCACGATTAAACACACGACTAAAGTGTTTATTTCACACTCCTTTATGTCGGACAAATTATCTTCAGAACTCCTTTTTTTAACGCTCTTGTTATCATTATAATAAATTTCTTAACTACATAGACATGTTTTGTAATAGCCTATCGTCTTATAAAAAGAAAATTGGTGATGTGTTGTTTGAAGATTCCTCTTAAGAAATTATGTATTTTTCTGAATTTTTCTTTTGATATTAGTTTAATTTTATTGCCTTTTTTTAATTATACATCTAGATTGTATTGTTAGGATTTTTCTTTTATTAAGTTGTAGAATTCAAATATATGGTACTATAGGCCTATTAGTTGTGATACATAATTATGTAATGGCTGTTTGTTACCTTAATAAATAAATAAATAAAAATAAATAAAACCAATACCAACGCGAGCGAAGCCGCACGTACAATTTAGTTATTAAATAAAGTTTTAATAAGTACGTTATAAAGGAGCCGATTGTCTTACAATCACTAAATACTTATTCTACAATCACGCGAGGTTGACGGGAAAACATGAACGAAGTCGAGGACAGAAGCTAGTTACGTATAATTCCTTTAACCTAAAGGTTCCGCGTCCTTTATAAGCTTCATAGGCATGTGAATAAACCAGCCCAAGGTTACTGTTTCAAAATCGATGGACTAACTGGAGCTATATATCACAAGCCGGATGACGTCTCACAGAAATACGGTTGGGTCTATTTTAAAACAGAAATCAGACCCGTCTAGACGTATTTCAGTCTATTCTCCCTCCCTAAACTGTGTCACAAAATACATATAAATGCAGTAAGAGTGGCTCTGAATTTGGTTACCTTCGTTTGATTTATAATAGAGTAGGTTTGATTAACAGACTCGTTTTTCTCGTTAGACATTCAGATAGTACAGGGATTACCCCCCAATTTTTTCCAATTCTCGGCGCACATTTATGCTTACTATTTTGTAGCGGCGGATCCGTAAACTATGTAACTGGTCGATATAGATAGATAAAATGATACCAGTTAGATAGATGGGCACATGATTAAAACATTCTCATTATGAATCTAAACTGTTCATTTATGTGAATTTTAGTTGAACCGATGAAGTTCGTATCACCTATACTCTGGAATGCTAGATGGCGTTAAAGTAGCTACATTTTGAAATATTTTGACAAACAAGTTTTATAATTTTCGTAGTAGTTTTTTTTTAATAGAAATTATCCTATGGTACTTCTGATACGTCCAAGAATATGTGTACAAAGTTTCGTGATGATCGGTTAAGTAGTTTTCGCGTGAAAGTGTAACAAACAAACTTACGTTCACATTTATAATATTATTATGGATAACAGTTTCCAAGCAGGTACGTAAGTATCGCGAGCGTTCGAAATTTAATTATTTAGTTCGTACCTACGAACACTTAAGTTGAGGTTTTAGAGAATGGTATAGAGAATCGCTTCACGGCGCCCTCCTTCACTATGTACGGCGCAAACTTTGGGAACCCCTGGGATAATTGAATGCATATAGAATTCGAAAGTTTTTGAAGCGATGACGGCTCAGTTAGCAGTGTGTACCTCTCCGAAGAATAACATCATGATGTAACCCTGGTGGTGGCTTTTTGTTGTGCCCGCCTGGTTACCTACAACCTCCCCCCCACCCTTAAATCGACAATCTGTCATCAATACCTATAGGTGTATTCCGGCAGTCTCACTTGAGACTCAGTCCTTTCACTAAGTATTTTCCATATTTACATAATGTTTTGCTTCATTGCAGGGATTCGAACTCACGTCCATTGACGAGGCATTCATACATATTACCTATTGTAACTAATCATCGTTTCACTTACTCGCCACAATTTTATATTATTTAGTTATATGTAGTAATTTCGATGTATCTTCCCTACGGACGCGAAAAACGTTCGAACCGAGTTTCATTGATGAATTGTCATGCAATCTTCAGATAACCCCGTTAGTTGACACCCCTATGAAGTTTAATAACGATCCGCTCTCTATACTCAAGGGATGATCCAATAAACTTTAGTTCCACGCGGACGAAGTAACGAAAACATATTAGTATATTTATCAATAAATTTATAAACACATTGTTTTAATTATAAAAAAAAAATAACGATTGCATGGAAATAGATTTGTGAACCGGGTACCAATAACACGTTTTAGTTAAATACCGATCACTCGATATCTATGTTAATATTTTAAAGGGGAAATGTTTGTTTGTTTGAACGCGCTAATCTTACGAACTGCCCGTCGGATTCTAAAAAGCATTGTATTTAATACAGCAATCATTGTGAAAAGTTTTAATCTATTTAACATCACGCTATCACCGATAGGAGTAAAGCTATATTTAAAAAGTTACAAAGAGATGAACATTTTTGAAGTTGTCTTTAGTTTCACGCGAACGAAGTCGCGGACTCGGCTAGTAAACAAATAAAAACCGCTTAAGGGCTGATCCTGAAATACGTTCGCACTTATGGTGAGGGTGGAAGGGGGGGGGGGGTTGCTTACTGTGACAAGATATGACATGGAGGGCCGAAGGGCAGGTTTCTAAGTGAGAAGTTCGCAGTACACAAAGCAAGCAATAAATATTAAAAAGTATTAAAAATTGTGTGCTCAAATAAATTGCCTTTCTTATATCTATATTCTTTATACTAACAGGCAGATGACCCATCTGAGGGTAAATGGTTACTAACGTCGTATATAGACAGCCGCAACACAAGGGTATTACAGCCATGTTGCTGACTTTGGCGAAAAAACGCTGTTTCTCGTTCACTATGCCGAAACACAAACGCTCATACTGAACCTTTATTTTAACCTTCTTAACCCGAAGGTGGTGTTGTTAACCAGCCAGTCGGGCAATGAATTCATGACCAAACGCAAATGTGAGCCAATAATCGCTAGAGCCTGGTCGGCTATACAATACAAACTATTACAAACAATATAATACAAACACACAAACTTTTCCACTTTATAATATTAATATTGATTCGCACCTCTAGTATAGAAATAGTTATTTTGTAAATAATGTGAAACAAAAACACACGCTGGGTATGATAATAATAATAATAATAATGTATAATTTTTTCATTACGGCATACATAATCTTTTGATCGTAAAACAAATTAATATGGCCGCGTTAATGGCCTCGCTTTAATTACGAAATACGAGCGTTGGAACTATAAATAATATGTTCTAATTTACTTAATATAATTTGTATAATAATAATTAGATTATTGGACCAATTTTATGTAAAACGAGTAGTTTCGTTCGTTTTCTTTCGGAGTTGAATGTTGTTGCCCTATACATATATTTACACTTTAATTAAAGCATAGATAAAAGTAATAATTTAAATTATTATTGGCCTGATGTCCATTTCGACCATAGATATTAATTGAATATTTACAAAATTCTAGTAAAGGTGAGGAAATTAAATGTTTCCATTTTTAATAACAATAAAGTTTATTGATAGCTACTAAACAAAAATAAAGAAAATGAGTAGAACTGTTTTGTCTTTGCCTATATATAATATAGATAACAGTGCTTAATAAATATTTAAGTGCTTCGAAATTATTAATAAATTATAATTAATAGCATAATAATTTTGAGATATACACAGGCACAATTTATTTAATCTGCACTATATAACAGTTATAAACTCTTTTGTAAACTAATTTTATTTATAAATATTTTCGTGGGATTATAATCTGTCATATGCTGATTATAATTTATAAACTCGCGTTTATTCAGCTCTTTGTTATATAATATCGATGGAATTGTTTATGATATATGTTGGTAATGATTGTGCACAATATAATAAACACTAGAAGTGTTATATCAAATTGCCACGAATATTTCATACATAGTTTAAAAATATTCTATCCACTAGACATTGGCAGAATTGTGCCAAAACACAAGTTGCCATTGAATAGGAAAAGTTAAATGATAATGTTTTTCTTTTTTTTTAGGCTAAGGTAGTTTATATAATGATTAATAAAATTAAATATAACACCAATAACCCGTGTGAGACACGTTATTAGAGAATATTAAACTCGTATTTAGGGACGTCACGAGATCTTTCTAGCTTTAAATTTAAATCATATCAGTTACCATTTAGTAATGGAACCAAAAAATAGCCTTTAAAAATCATATCTCTCGAAAATAAATAACAGTATATTACAGCGGTGATACATAAAGGATGTGTCTTTGTTAGTTAGCGTATCAAAATTAAGTTCCGGTTCTATACCTAGCCGATAGTAAACAAGCACGGAGTATAAGCAACAGTTGCCATCGAAAAATCAACAATCCGTTGACGGTCAGCGCTGTTGTTGCCAGTTGAATTTACACTGGTTGATTTCAAAACTAAGAAAAATCACTGTCTGTTTTAACACCACATGCGTGGTAGGCGAGATACGTATAATGCAGCGAATATACATAAATAACAGTTTAAAAAAGTCATATAAATAATCGGCGAACTCCCAGCGACCGCAATTTTTCAATTATTATCAACAACAATAAGCAGACTGAGCTGTCAGGTCCTGACCTAAATAATACATTTCAATACTTCACTTTGAATTAAAAAGTAGTTTTGGGTTGTCAGGCTTTTAATATTAATAAGCCAATATTATTTTAATAGCTTGTTTGAGAATGTCAGGTGCGGCTCTATAGTTTGAATTTGAAAGGATATAGTTTCTATAATATGTTACATCGAACACAGTTTTAAAGAAGAATTAGAATATTCTATTGTAATAGATTACTTTATAAACTAAACAAGTCTACAGATAAGAATATCTTTAAAGAAATTGTGAATACTAAGGATTAAAAAAAATTAAACATGGCACCACGTTGGCCTTTGTATATTAACACTGGAAACAGCTTTAACCTTTTTATTCGAATTCGGGTTATATAATAACGTCTAGATTGACTTCGTGATCTCGGTACTTTTGCCTTTTTGACGAAAGAAAAATTGTATTTAAAAATATATTAATTTATATTTAGTTACGCTATGGATCTTGAACTCTGTGTTTCGCTGTTTAGATACGCGCCTAAATAATGTAAGACATGATGTGAAATATGTATTAAAAATATTTACAGAACCCTACGCTGCGAATCTACTCACCACTTATCCAATTTTGTGTTCATTTACTTGACCGACTTTTGTATTATCCTTTATGAATAAACTAATTTTTATAAAATAATAGGATACATGGTAAAAAAATCAATAATGTAACTTGCACATATTATAATATTAAAAACGTCTATGAATACAATTATTAAAAAAAAAATTGATAATAATGGTATGTGATATTTTGCGGCAAATTATAATATTTTAATAAGGGAACAGCTTTAAAATGTAGACGTAAGATGCGAAGTTGTTTATTATTTCTCCAAGCATTAGTGTATATTTATGCAGAATTAAAGATATTAAGTTATAAATAAATTTAATAAATTCACAGATGTCCAAAATTAATGTACTCCATTTTTATTCCTTGTATTATTTTCACGATTCGTTACTTGATGGCGCTATTTGCTATTTTTACGTTCATAAGTGTATCCGAGGGCCTACATTGTGTACAGTATTTTGATTTGATTTAGACATTTCATATTCATTGTAGCCTTCGTTTCAGATTATTATTATGGTATCGAATGTATTGATTATTTTAATTGTGTATATTCAAGTTTTTTTTTATAAATTCTTCCTTTAAATTATATTTTTGAGTAATATATGTGTATAAGTTCCGTAAAATGATACTAGATGGCGCTATCCACGTTTATAATTTAGTGGTCAAAATTACTTTTTGATTTTTATTTCACTTAACATTCAACATTATAAAAATGTATTAATAATAGTTACTATGGTTTTTTTTATTTATTATGAATGTATATTTATAGATTACTTTTATTTAAAAAAAATTTAGAGAATATGCGTTTAATATATCTGCATAAGTAATACACACAAATTTATTAAAAATAAATGTCTTCTAAATCTTCGACCAATTTCCATTCAATGTATATTCAATAAATTAATCACCGTATTTTAATTAGTATGTAAAAGTACTAATAATTTAGTTGTAAATAATATCTATGCAAAGAAATTATACTTAAGATGGCTTAATCAGATATTGTTTTTTATTCATTTATCTCCCCTACTTTTGGTCTCATTACTATGTATTGTGATCTCGGAGCTGAGTGCCCTCAGCAAATAGTTCGATGAAGCTATCAAAGCCCTTGAGGCTAACAGAGTATGACTGGTTGAAAAAAAAATCTATATATTGACTCTGTTGACTGTTTTTTTTTTGTGGAATAGGTGCAAACAAGCTTCCATTTCACCGGATGGTAAATGATCACCTTCGCCCATAGACACCCACAACAACTGGGGAATCGTAGGTGCATTACCAGCCTCTATTGGAGAGACTGGCTCTCAAGTGCAACTGTCAGCACACCTATTGGTATTTGGTAGCAGAATTATTGAGATGAACTTAATAAACATTATAACCAGCCATTAGTAGATAAAAAGAATGTACAAATTAAAGTGTTGATCTATCTACATATAAATTAAATACCACTCACACTGACAGACTCATTATAATTTCTCTAAAGCTGTACACCTGTATTGCTTGAAATTTAGCATAGTTACTCTTTTTGGAATGTATGTGGTAAATAAGAACAGATATAACTATCATCCACAGTTGATGGGAAAAACGTGAACAAAGTTAAAGTTCCCCAGCTATTATATGTAAATATAATAAAGGAGCTGGTTCACTGGCTTCCAACAACTAACACTACTGAAGATAAAGACAGGAAATTTGGTTTGTAGATATTTCTTTGTCGTAATTGTAGGTTGAGTAGATTGTAGTTGTTTCTTTTGTGAATATGATAACTGAAAGGATGTATTGTGAGCATGTAAAAGGTAAGTATGTAGCCTTAGAGTATGAGATACTTAGCCCCCAGATATAAGACTGACAGTTATTGTTATCTCACAAGTTATTCATATGCTAGGTTTAAACCTGCAACCTCTCAGTTCAAGAGTTTTTACTACCACAGCACCATGAAGCATGTGTGAACTTCCTCTACAAACAAATTTGCTTGGTTCCGAATAGAATACAGTATGAGGAGTCACTTACTGGATTTTAATATCAGAAACTGTAATATACAATATGGAAAGAATATATTTAGTTTATAAAATTGGAGTAAATGAATTAAATATAGTTTTAGGCAAGCACTTATGGATATCAAAACTAACGCCAGTTCAGAAAATAGTCCAGTCATTAAGAAGAACCAGCAAGAAACTGAATCCACATTATATTCATTTTTTAGGTACACACTTTTATGTATTTCCAATTCACAGCTAAATTTTCGGATTAATTGAAACACAAAGAATATTGGACAGTTGACACTATATATCGTGCACACACTGGGAATATACTAATCCAAATAAATACAACTAGATACGTAATAAATACAAAATATATATTTTCCTTATAAACACAAAAGTTTAATTTACAAAAAAAAAAAATGGCATGTAAATTTACCACCTAAGCCCTCTGTCATGCAAATCTTTCTTAGCCTCTGCAATTTCCTCTTGAAGTTCCTTGGCTGCTTGTTCACAATTGTTGAATGTTAGAACTCGGAAAAGTACCACAGTGGCCGCATACAACCCAAACAATATAACAAAGATTATAGGAGATATTAATACTAAACTCATATTGTTTTCTATTACAGGGTGCTTCACATAACCGCTTACTAGTGAGTACCATACGGCAAAAACAGCTAGCACTGCCGAAACCCACTCCAATAGTTTCGTCATGACTGTGAACGTAAATGAAAACTGTGTAAACAAGAAGTATAATAATTATATAACTATACCCAGAAACTGTGCATTTACCAAAAATCTTACTTTAATTCTTGAATATAATAATACGGTGGTTATTGTAAACACAGGTTTTATTATCTTATGATAACAAATAACACATCACTCTTTGCCAACACTGATTACTGTTGCCGATTTTGACATTTGATATTGAAAAGACTATAATAAAATTAAAAAAAAAACACAATTTCGGACCATGTACCGATATATACTGCAAGCACTGTACGAGTAATATAAATTAGTATACTGCACAACAGTTCCTTTATACTCGTTTCTGTTAAAAACACAAACCGGTATAACATTCATTCATGCTTGTTTATAATTAAATAATTCTTTTCCAGCTAAAAGTTAATTTCATTTTATACAAAGTATTGATTTTACATTGTAATAAGAACAATACCTTTAAATTTTACGCCTACTATTTTGAGCAGCGAAATTCTAAAAATTAATAGCGCAAGATGTTAAATTTCTAGACGCTGTTGATCACTTAATCGAAGTATTGACAACACCTTATCACGAAAACGTCAATTCTCACAGTACAAAAAAGGCCACGAATTATAACGTCATACATTTGAATGAATATCCCTATTATAACCCTATTAAGAACATTGAACAGTGTTCGCAGTGTATGTCGGAACAAACCCTTCATTTATTAAAGCTCTTGGATACATAACTTTTAAGTTAAAAAGTACGCTTGCTAATATCAAATTTAATTTTTTATAATATAATAATCCTTGTAATATCTTAGTGCTCCAATTACATATCGTGCGTAATAGAAAAATATGTAATAATGAAAATAGTTAGTGATTTGGTATATATGTAATATATTTTATAGTAATAAGAGAATAGAATTGAGAATTGAAAGTAAAAACGTGGCAAGTTTGCAATATCAAATGTCAAATAAATGAAAGTCAAAACTGACACATGAAATTTAATTTTCAAAACAAAATTAGGAACAGCTGTAAAAATTGTAGCAACGTCTTGAAACCTGTAAGATTGTGCGTAAAAGATAAAAATCTGTGGTTTGGTCAAATGTGAGACGAGAAAATGAACGAAATAGACGATAAATTTTACTATGTGTACAGTTCTTCATTGGATCACAAAGTTGAGATAAAGATGTTGGTATACATTTTCTTTTGTGTTTAGAATGTTTTTGATTTGCAAATCACATGTCTCTTATAAAATAATTATAATACAATGCAGTTTATCTTATATATTACATGAAATTCGACTTAAAACATAGTTATATAAAAATTCAGCGATCCATTCTTTCACTTACCCAATTCCCATGTTCTTCATCTATTTCCTAGGTTTTATGTTTAAATAACTGTATCTTCATCCTTTTTCTAGCGGTACACTTGAAGGAAAACGCACAAAACCTGAATATGACAAGCTTTTATCAGACCCGATGCTTAAATTTTCTGGTTTATACCAAGAAGGCTGCTCCGATTTGTATGTGACCTGTCAAATATTGAGTGATGGTATGCCACTTGCTTTACCTGTAACCACATCCTACAAGGCCTTTACAAATAGATGGAAGTAAGTAATTGGTTTTGTTAGAGATTTATTGGTTTGTAATATTTAATTAGGCCTATAAGGTTGTACTAGAAGTTAAGTTTGATTGTAGTAGCTGGCTAGTGGAGAAGTATAAAGTACTTACTACATAATTATTGATATAAGTACTATTCCCCAAAGGTATTTTCTTATATTTTATAGGTTTAGTGTTATAGCTACAATCTCACTTGATGATAAGTGATGATCTGGCCCAAGATAGCACACACTAAGCCTACTGGAGGCACTGGCATTCAAATACAACTGCCTGAACCCACCTATAGGTATTTAGCAGGGGACTTTCAACTTGAAGGTGGCATCTAGCTTAAAGTGTCACCATGTTGTGCTTTAGTGTTGGTGTGTGGTAGTATTGAGTGATAAGCACTCTATGAGTCACCACATGCTCATCACGGCATTGGCCTGAGACCAGGTAATGTGTTTGAGTTTACATGTTATGGTGAAGAAGTCTGTAAAGAACAGGATTTTAAACACCTTGTTATTTAAAAAAGGCCGGCAACGCATTTGCAATCCCTCCAGTGTTGCAGATGTTCAGATGGCGGTGATCACTTTACATCAGGTGAGCCTCCTGCCCGTTTGCTCCCTTATTTCATAAAAAAAAGCTGGCTAGTTACGCATTGTAAAAGCCTTATCACCAGGCTAAATTTTCCCCTTTACAATTCAATATCTCTCATAATTTTTTGTGAAAATTACTTTTTAAACATTATTTTAAAGCTTATACTTGTAGAATAGGAAATAAAAAACATTGAAATTGCAATGTTTTTTTTTATAAAACATACATTTTATTAGAAAGTGCCATCTATTAACAACCTGTTTAAGTAAGTTGACATCTGTTTGCTTATTTGCAGTCTCTTTTTTAATGTACTTTTTTATTAAATTTTATCAAAAAGGTATTGCTTGATGTTTGACTCTATATCTTAACTGAGTTTTTGCATAGGTCAGTTAGTTTAGTAGGTTAGTAATTCATTACTATTGTTGTCTACATTACAAAGATTATAACACTCTAAGCCTTGATGTAAAACTGATTGTCTAAAGCAGCCAGGTGATTGCAGGAGGTAGTTTAATAATAATAATAAAAAATCAACTGAAGTATATATGTTAGTAAAGCATGTAGTAGAAGTTACTTCAATCTGCAACTACTGTGATTTTATTTATATGCTATGAAGGATTTCTTTGAAAGTATACTATAATCTGCAGATTTTATCTATATGTTTATAAGAAGTGTAATTGCTGGCCTCATTCTCTGGCATTGCTGAGTTGCTTATTTTATGGCTAGTTCAATTATGGTTGCCACACGTTTTTACCTGGCTCTAGGTAATGCATTTACATATTGTCCAGAAGTACATTTTTTCACCATCTGTCACAAACAGGTATCTTTATGACTAGAAGCATTGTGAAAGCAGTTCTTGGTTGGTTATCATGGGGAAATGTATGTGTCTTTGTGCATGTTTTAATAGGTATTACTGGTTCATGAATGTCAGTTGAGTTCCACTTTTCTCTCTAGCCCATAGCATGTCCAGCATATTGTGAGAAAATTTATATATAAATGTATTTTACTCATGTTAAAAAAAGCAGCATCTAAAATTTGATACCAGTAAGTTTAAATATTTATTTCTAGTTGGAATGAATGGGTCACTCTGCCGGTGTACTTCAGTGATTTGCCACGAAATTCTATCCTCGCTATGACTATCTATGACTGTGCTGGTCCAGGAAAGCTGATGGTGGTTGGTGGTACCACCATATCCCTGTTTGGCAAACATGGAATGCTGAGACAGGTAATTTTACTTCTGATTTATTTTGCTGCAATCTTAAAAATGCTACTGTAGGCTTGATAAATGGTAAGAGTGTTTTTTTAAATAGCCTTTTTATATATCCACAAAAATCTGTAGGCGGCCAATAGTAAACTAAATTAAATTGGGGCAATTGTGCAGTGTGTATAGAGTGAGACAGTGGGGGTGTGAGCCCAAGGTGTCATATATTCGCTTGGGAAGTATATTAGTAGGCTTATACATTATAACACTGTAGACCGTTGGTAAAATACATTCGCAGTTATGGGAGGCCAAGGTGGTCTAAGAAAATGCGATGTTCGAAGCTGATAAAACGTAAATATAAATTATACATGTTATTGGAAATACTGATTAAAGTTTTATTATTGCATGCAATAAATATTTAAAAGTATTGGAATGTATGTTTTTTTTTTTTTTTTTTTATACTTAAGGTTTAGCGTTATGGCCATGATCTCACCTGATCTTAAGTAACGATACGGCCCAAGTTGGTAGACACACTAAACCTGTGGAGGAACTGGTTCTCAAGTGCTGCTGCCGGAACACACCTATTGGTATTTGGCGGCAGGTTCACAACTAGAGGGTGGTAGCTACCCAGGCGGGCATTAGAAAAAGCCCTACCACCATGCTATGGTTTCCTCACGATGTTTTCCTTCACCGAAAGCTCAAGCTCATTGTAGGTGCTTGGGTTCGAACCCACGTCCCTTGACGCGAAGTCGTGCACACTACCACTGAGCTATCATCGCTTCAAATGTACTGCTATTAACTGTTTATCATGTAAATTGAAGTGATGATAGCTCAGTGATAATGTGTACGGATTGGGCGTCAAGGGACGTGAGTTCGAATCCACCTACAATGAGCTAGCGTTTTCGGTGAAGGAATACATCGTAAGGAAACCATAGCATGGTGGTAGGGCTTTATCTAATGCCCGCCGCCATAGCTACCACCCTCAAGTTGATAATCAGCCGCCAAATACCAATAGGTATGTTCCGGCAGTTGCACTTGCCAGTTCTTCCACAGGTGTAGCGTGTCTACCAACTTGGGCCGTATCGTCTCTTAAGAACAGGGGAAATTATGGCCATAACGTTAAACCTTAACAATATATATGTATATATACTATGTCTATATAGGAAGGAGTATAAATAACAAAAAAAAAAAATTAACAGACTTTTGAGTATTTTGTTTATTTTTGTCCATTTCATTTGCATTTAAATTATAAAATTCTTTTAAAGGATCCTTGAAAGATCCAAGATAATTTAAAAACCAACTGTAGTCAAATTTGATGTGAAAATGCGACAAAGAGATTTTTTTATGTGCTCATTAGTAATGTTTATTTTTATTTTTTACTTTTCATATATAACAAAAATATATCCTTCACGTTCAACCTCCCGACATTTCTAAATATATTTTTATTCATGACTTTTTAAACTGTGCTAAAATGACGTTTGTGCCAGTGTCCGACGGTTTATTTCACAGTTTGAATTTTTAAAAAGTGAACCGTTTTAAGGCAAAGGTGAAGTAAATAATGAATCATTGCAAAGATAAGTACGTATGTGATACGTCATGACGATTTACTTTATCGTTGTAATAATGTGTTTATTCTTAACGCATTTATCTACAGAGATGGGTCATAATATGGAAATTACCATTTCTAATTCAGTTCACTTTCGATACTGCAAGTGAAAGTGTTACTAACTTATCACCATTATATTAAAATTTTTTTTTTTTTTTTTTTCGCAAAGGCAAATAAATTAGTACAAACGGATTTTTAAATGTAACAGATATTTCTGGTCGGTTATGAGTGTTTTTTTTTTATGTGTCTTGGATTTTGTTTAATTTCGTAATTAAATTGGATTTTTTAGAAAGGTGTTTTAAGGGTGATATATTTTAATATACGAACTGATCTCGCAGATGTTATTCTGACCATTTCAGTAGTGAATAGCTCGAAAAAGCGTCTTTTATCGCGTTTAGAGACAGCATTAAAGACTTAAAAAAAAAACATACATCTGCCCATTTTTATAGTGATTTATCAAACTGTGTTAGAATTTAACGATTTCATATATGCAAACATACATTTTTATAGATACAGAGTTTTTTTAAGGGGTTCCCGTGGTCTCTGACCGTAATTCAGCCAGTGTATTTCTTAATTGCAAATGTAACGTCTATAGTGTTTTAAATATTAAATGCATCTGATTTTTATTAACACTAGCGTATGCCTGCGGGTACGTTTTTGAATTTACCATATGTGTTTGTGAAACCCGTTGCTAGTGGGCGTCTATAATGTGAAAGGAATATCTTAGAAGACACTATATAGTTAAGGTAATTTTGGAGATCTTCTGGTGAATGAGTGAAACTCTCCTAACTAGTTTCATGTATGATTTAAATTAATATAAAATACATATCGAACCTATAAACCGGTATAGTGAATACAAAAAGAAAAGTATATAAGAAATAACAATGGGATCGCCGTTCAGTACTTTGCGCAAGTGTAGAAAATATTACTTGTCTGTGGTTGTTAAGTTAAAAAAGCTATGTTTCGGCGGCAAAAAGGGCATGTTCGACTTGCGCGTGTGGCCCGGCCTCGAGGGCAGCGAGAACACGCCGGGCAAAGCTCCCGACAGGGGCAAGGAACAGATGCAGAGGCTCGCTAAGCTCGCTAAGAAACATCGCAACGGTCACATGCCTAAGGTAAGTTTTAATCCCACCATTTTCCCCCCATTTCAGTTCAACATCAAATATGTATGGAAAATCAACTGAAACAACAGAACTGCACGCCTCGTAACGTAATCATAATTGAGTGACGTAGATTTAAGAATTCATATTGGATATGTAAAAGATTGAACTATTCACTGTTAATTATTTTTTAAATTAAATTACATTGAATTAGACGGTGATTTTCAATAGGCTGTTAATCAGAATAATTCTGAAACGAATTAAAAAAACAAAATGACTCAAAAAGTGAAGTTTTTTGAGTGTAACCCGACGTCCACCGAAATATTTTATCAAAACCCGTTTTTTTATATTATCTAGAAAACATAGTGTTTTTAACGTATCTACTGTCATAAAAAAAGTGTTTTTGTTGATATCTGTCTACTCATTTAATACTCAAAGTGTAAAAAAGATCGGATGAAAGCAATTTAAGCCGAGATAATTGCTTTACCTTGAGAGAGTGAGAGTAAAGCACTGCCCAAACGCTTCGCTTTATGAGACGTTGTAAAAACTTTGATTTTCACAAGCATGAGTATTATATATGTATATAATAATACAAGAATTTAATTTTAAAAATATATTAGTATCGGTGATAGCTCAATAGTTGTGTGTACGACTTCGCGCCAAGGGACGTGAGTTCGAATCCAAGCACCTACAATGAGCTTGATCTTTCGGTGAAGGAAAACATCGTAAGGAAACCATAGCATGGTGGTAGGGCTTTTTCTAATGCCCGCCGCCAAATACCAATAGGTGTGTTCCGGCAGCTGCACTTGAGAGCCAGTTCCTCCACAGGTTTAGCGTGTCTACCAACTTGGGCCGTATCGTCACTTAAGATCAGGTGAGATTATGGTCATAACGCTAAATCTTAAGAATAAAAAAAAATCTAAAGATCGGACCATAAAAAATCTCTTCTTCTATTTTAATCTTGGCAACTCAGTCATCTTAAGAGTATATAACTGTCATTTACAAGTTATAAACGGAAACTTATATACTGCTTTTCGCTGAAAGTGTTCTGATCAAGACTCGGCTATGTTTTCCTCATAGAATTTACAATAGATAGAATGGTATATGCTTTCTAAAAGTCTGATGATAAATGGAGCACTTGTAAAACGTATCCATTTGATCCCAGCTCTCGACACCCCCCATACTCCCGAGGGGGGTTACGAGATGAATTGTTTGGTTGTGACATATCAAGTACACTATACTCAGCTAAAAATAGAATACAGGTCACACAGAGAAACAACAAAGTATAGTATACACATCATACACATATCAATACACATACACATACACATACACAGTATCAAGTGTATAAATAAGGAAGGAGAGAACATGCTTTTTTATAGTTAAGATTTGTCATACGTGTCTGGATTCGAACTCACGTCCCTTGACGAGCTGTCGTACACACTACCACTATATATATATATATATATATATACTATCCGACTGGTATTTCCTAAGATTAGTGCGTTTAACATATAAATTTTTCGGCTTTATAATATTAGTATAGATATTTATTACGCAGTTCAGGATATCCGCGTCTAGATATAATTCTAGAAAAATCTAGATTCCTTTAGAGAAGTTTGTGACACTTGATATTTTGACATCAGTCATAGTGGAAATAATGTTTTGAATGACATTCAATCTAGAATGTCAAAGTGACATTGACATATGTCATCCTGTAGATGTTTTTTGATTTTTCTTTATATATATATATATATATATATATATAACTGTCATTATATATATATATATATATATATATGCTGATAGGAAGAGAGAAATAAAAGCCGGGGACAAATTACACATCAAAAATTTTATTTATGACAGTTATATTAATAATTATTATTAATATTACAAAGCGCAAACGTTTTGTTTGTTTATACACACTAATCTTAGGAACTACCTATCAGATTTGATAAAATCTTTTTTGTAATTATTATACCAATCACTGGGTTTTAGGTTGTTTCATATCACACTACCGCCAATAGCAGGAAAGCATACAGCTTTAGAAACTAGTTTGAGTAAAATTTTCGTCCCACGCGAACGAAGTCGCGGGCAGAGCCGGTAGAATACTTACCTCAAGAATTCTGTTACGTAGGTGGACTGGCTCGACAGGCTGACGTTCCGGGAGATTGAGATGATAAATGAGAAGGAGAAACGGAACTCCAACTACATGTACCTGATGGTGGAGTTTCCGACTGTCCATATTGATGGTATCAATGTAAGTATACCTTTTTCGTACCATCTTAAGAATCAATTTAATTCTTCATTTGTCAATAAAACTTACATACATTCCCTGTTTACGTGTGTGAGTCTGTACGAGTACCTCGGGCATAGTTATATGTTTCTAACAATACGGAATATATACCATATTGTAATCTTAATTCATATTATAAAAATGGAATATGAATGTTTGTTTGCTTGGTGCGCTTTGTAAACAATAATTAACCAATTTTCAGTCAGAGGTACGTAAATTGACGTAATATACTTTTCGTTCAAAAGAAAAACGTGTTTCCGTGAAATAGAAAAATAACGCCCGTAGAATGTCAGTTCGTTTTTAAAAAATATAGCCTTTGCCCGCGATTTTCTCCGCCTTGAATAGTTACTTTGGGCAGTATTTTAATTTTTTTTATGACACTTCTTTTGGAAATAATACGTATAAAAACTTCCATCTCCTGTTTCATCCTCACGTAGGTCGAAATTTCAAAAATCCTGAAACAATTTTTTATGTATTTCTTATCAAGTGCCCAAATATAAAATCGCATAGTGTTATCTTCGTTAATAACGAACTTTCATATAAATTATCGCACCTTATTTTAACCTCTCCAACCCTTTTTTGCGACAAAAGGTATTCTATGTCTTATTCCAAGGTCTAGTCTATCTCTGTGCCAAATTTCATCGAAACCGATTTAGTGGTTTAGGCGCGAAAACATTTATAATATTAGTAGGAACATTCCTATTTTCAGTAATGCAGTTAGCTGATTGTTTGATAATTTTGCAGCATGCAATAGTGTACTATGAGCAAGATGGTGATGAGATGTACCAGTTCAGAGCCCAAGCGGAGATTGTCACTGTGCCGGATTATGAAATATTACAGGTAGATTTAGCATGTTTTTATTACTATAGCAACTGCCTATGGAGGCAATTACAGCTATGTTAACTGTCAAAGTCTTATAAACATGGACACGAGTAACAAACTTCCCCTTTCCTCCTCCGATCCTAACAACTAATTCTTTCACTCTCAAGTTGAATATCTAAATACCTATAGATGTGTTCTGGCACGTAGCCAGTCTACCACTAGCTTGAACCTGTCCGTATCGTTAGTTAACATTAGGTGATACTGCGGGCAGAGAGTTAAATGTAAGTATAAAGAAGTAACCTGCAGGAGAACGTGGTGGAGAGCAAGCAGCACCGGCTGGCGCGCTCGCTGCGGTCCGGCGTCTGCGGGCGCGACGCCAAGCCCACCGCCTGCGAGCGGGACCAGCTCGCCGCGCTGCTCGCCGCGCCCTCGCCCGCCGCGCCCTCCGCGCTCCACCAGGACCTGCTCTGGAAGTTCAGGTACCCGCACACCCACGCACCCACGCACCCACGCACCCATACACGTCCGGACACTGACACACTGACACACCCACACACCCACCCACACCCCCACCCACACGCCCATACACCCACACGCTCATACACGCACACACCAATACACCCGCACACGCACACACCAATACACCCGCACACGCACACACCAATACACCCGCACACGCACACACCAATACACCCGCATACGCACACACCAATACACCCGCACACGCACACACCAATACACCCGCATGCCCATACACGCACACACCAATACACCCGCACACGCACACACCAATACACCCGCACACGCACACACTAATACACCCACGCACCCATACACATCCATACACCCACACGCTCATACACGCACACAAACCCATGCAGCCACACTCATACACACATACACCCACGCACCTATACACCCACACGCTCATACACGCACACACCAATACACCCGCACACTCACACACCTATACACCCGCATGCCCATACACGCACACACCAATACACCCACGCACCCATACACCCACACGCTCATACACGCACACACCAATACACCCGCACACTCACACACCTATACACCCACATGCACATACGCGCACACACCAATACACCCACGCACCCATACACATCCATACACCCACACGCTCATACACGCACGCACCAATACACTCACACGCTCATACACGCACACACCAATACACACCCACGCATCCATACACATCCGGACACTCACACACCCACCCACCCACGCATCCATACACATCCGCACACTCACACACCCACACGCACACACCAATACACCCACCCACCCATGCAGCCACACTCATATAAATACTCACACGCTCATACACACACACAAACCAATACCTCTATATAAAAATGCCCATACACACGCACACACACACACAAATAAACCCACACACCAATACTACCCCATGCCCAACACCCACAAACCCATGCAACCACACTCATACACACATACACCCACACACCCATACACCCGTATCTACACAATTGAGGGTTACCAATATTGGTATTTTTCTAAAATAAGTACACCAAATCGTAGGGCTTGAAAACAGCAACGATTTGGAGCACTTGGTAAAAAAATACCAAAATTTGATCAAAATAATTTAAATAAGACAATCAACCTCGGTATTAGCTACAATTGATTCTTAATTTTGAATTACAATTCATTTTTCTGCATTTTACTTTACTTACATTGAAACCAGATGTGCGTGTTTCGCGACCGGAGAGTCTTTTTCCTTCCTACGATTTTAGACTCGTATGTTAATAGTGAATTCTAGACGTTTCTAAATATTTCTCTAATGTTTATAAATAGTCTATTGTAACACTACATATTTCAATTGATTTAAGAAAGCCTTAAATCGATTTAATATGCAATGTTGCAGATTCTACCTGTCATCACACCGGCGAGCACTCACCAAGTTCTTAGAGTGCGTCAACTGGAATAGACCAGGTGATTTTAATGTTTATTTAATCAAATCTAATCTAAAATCTTTATCCATCTTAGGCCCTAAGAAAGCGCTTATGAACGTCAAAACTACTACCGGCGAGAAACTCGATCTGCATCTTTTTTAGGTCTTTAAATCCTTTTATACAATAGTTTAATGTGTTACAGTAGTTATTAGCGGATTTACAGAGAGGGGCGTCAATTCCAGACATCACGATCGCTCACATATTGATCCACCCTATAATAGCCTTTTGATATCAAAACCCTTTTGACATGGTCCTTGAACCTACTGTCCAGGAATCTGTTATTTCTATATTAACTGCTACATGTAGCTCACTTGTTGTTATATATTTTTTCCAATAATCAAAACTTAGCAAAATACAGGTCTAAATTGATCT
The DNA here is from genome assembly GCA_039707435.1 of Actias luna. Taxonomy (NCBI): domain Eukaryota; kingdom Metazoa; phylum Arthropoda; class Insecta; order Lepidoptera; family Saturniidae; genus Actias; species Actias luna. The sequence continues at coordinate 1,609,384 of JAZHAC010000019.1, read as the reverse complement.
GAGTGTCTAGTGTATGTTGTTAGATGAAATAAATTACAAACAAAATTCTTCAGCAAAAGGTGAATAGTCGATATTTGTTACCTTTGCAATCTCTGTAAAAGGCAATTTTTTGGCTCAAATTGGGTAACTTTAAATTGTTGAAAAGAAACTTTTTTCGATTGTAATTTGATTGTGTTAACCTTCTAACAGCTCTTTGCGGAATTAGCGATAAAAACCTTAAATCGGGCATTTTTTTTACGTGGGGACATGTATTTATGCGTCCCCTCCCAGCCCGGAGGGACTGAGAGGGTTATGTGGGACTCAGCCAGCGCTAAGCGCCGGGAATCCCCACTAAAACCCCACGGCCGTCTGTCGCCTTCCTGTCATTATGTTAAAATAAAAAAAATAAACATTACATTATTGGGTCGTATTTACTTTCTTAGACAAGGGTGAAATATAAATTATACTGTAATAGGTAGATTTGAAGGTAACAGATGACGTAGAGTAAAAAAGGTTCCAGAAAATGTTGCATATAAATAAATTGCACGGCTCATAATAAGCGAAGCGTTGAGGTAGATGGGTACTACTGTCACTTCACGCAAAACAACAGATTCCTCAAACTTAAAATGTCTCTATTCATCAAATAATATACACAAACACGTGTATCAAGAAAAAACACTATTTTTATATCACTCAAAATATTTTTGATGCCATTTTTGTTAAAAAAACACTGTTTGAAAAAGTTTTGTATCGGACGTCCGTGTTTTCCACGGTTTATAGGTTTAGCGGTATGTCTACAAACACACGTGATGTTAAGTGACGATACGACCCATGTTGGTGGACACGTAACGTTAAGTGGAGTGTCTGGCTCTCAAGTGCAACTGCCGGAACACACCTATAGGTATTTGACGGCAGATTTTAATGCTACGATCTCCCCGCGATGTTTTCCTTCACCGGACGCTTAGGTCCATCGCGGGGATCGAACTCACGTCCTTTGACGCGGCATCATTGCTTCATATTTTTATATTGAACTAGCCGACCCGACAGACTTTGTCCTGTCTTCACTATGAAAATTTTGGTGCATTCCATTGACAGTTATTGTCGTCAAGTTTTCTTATATTTTCTAATGTTCCGCTTATGTTCCTTATTTTTCTCTATCATAAGTACCTTCTCCTGACAATAATTAACACAAAAAAATAAGAATTAGCGAAATCCGTTCACGCGTGATGCGATGACCGAGGGAAATAGAGATTCATTTATATATATATATATATATATATATATATATATATATATTCTGATTGTGTACATTCCATTGCAGGGGAAGTTCGGCAAGCTCTGTCGATGATGAAGCAGTGGGCGCCGATGGACGTCGAAGACGCCTTGGAGTTGCTAACACCGAAATTCACTCATCCAGCTGTCAGAAGGTATAATCGATACCCTCACTGATATGTATTATAAATGCGAAAGTGTGTTTGTTACGCTGTCGCGCCTAAACTGCTGAATCGATTGTGATAAATTTTGGTACAGAGATAGACGGGTTTCTGGAGACGGAGATGGGCTACTTTGATCGCGAAAAACTTTTTGGAAGTGGGGTAAAGGGAGGGATAAACGTTGTATGAAAGTTTTTATCGCGTCATTCGATTTCTTTAACAAAATTAATATTAACAAAGTGGAAAAGTTTGTTTGTTTGAACGCTTTAAACATGGAAACCACCGATTGGATCTTAATTTTTTTTTTTTTACATCTGACTGAGTAGTAATTGAAGAAGGCTTTAGGATATTAATATCACGCTACCACCGACAGGGGCGAGGCTGTATTGGAAAAAGTTACAAAAACGGCCATGAAATTATTAAATCACGTTTTTTATAGTACCACGCGAACGAACCCGCAGGCACTGGCTAGTTTTTACATATAACGTCTTTACAAGATCCCTTACGTTTAATTTTTCCATTGGAATTTATTTATTCGTAACTATGGCAGAGACAACAATCGACAGTCTGATAAAGATTAAAATATTTTTTTTTAAATAAAATATATACTTTTTTTGTGTAAATGTTCAATTCTAATATGAGAGATTTCGTTCAAATTAATGTACTAGAAAAATTGATTTCCGTATCGATCGACGACCGGCACCGGTTGTCAAAACTGAAATTTGAACGCGAACAGAGCCGCGGGTAAAGCAAGTATCATATAAAACGAGATCATGTGGAGTCAAGTATTTTTAAGCACCACCTCCCCCCCTCACGCCCGCCGCGGACTCACTCCTCAGACGCATGAACCAGGTTCGATCCCTGGACAGGTGCCCTCGAGTGACTCTGTTCCCACCATACTGTGACTCTACATCACTGAGAGTACATCATCACACCGTATACCATTCGTACACGGTTCTGTAAGGGACTACCCCCGCGGCCCTTGAGCTGCTTACCTGATAAGGTCCGTAGTCAGGGTCACTAAATTGGTGAGACGGGATCGTGAAGCCCTCGCCCCAAACAGTCCGATGGTGCTGTCAAAGCCCTTAAGGCTAGCAGGCCCTAAAGCGATGATAGTTCAGTGGTAGCGTGTACGACTTCACGTCAAGGGACGTGAGTTCGAATCCAAGCACCTACAATCAGTTTGAGCTTTCGGTGAGGGAAAACAGCGTGAGAAAACCATACTCTTATTTCTCTCTTCCTATCAGCATATATACATAGTGTATGACTTCTCGTCAAAGGACGTGAGTTCGAATCCAACCACCTACAATGAGCTTGAGCTTTCGGTGAGGGAAAACAGCGTGAGAAAACCATACTCTTATTTCTCTCTTCCTATCAGCATATATACATAGTGTATGACTTCTCGTCAAAGGACGTGAGTTCGAATCCAAGCACCTACAATGAGCTTGAGCGCCCGGTGAAGGAAAACATCGTGAGCAAACCATAGTATGGTGGTAGGGCTTTTTCCAATGCCCGCCTGGGTGGCTACCACCCTCAAGTTGTAAACCTGCCGCCAAATACCAATAGGTGTGTTCCGGCAGCAGCACTTGAGAGCCAGTTCCTCCACAGGTTTAGCGTGTCTACCAACTTGGGCCGTATCGTCACTTAAGATCAGGTGAGATTATGGCCCTGACGCTAAACCTTAACTATATATATGGGAGTGTGAAATCGTTATTCTAGATACGCGATATCTCGGTTGAAGCAAGCGCCCGACGAGGACCTACTTCTCTACCTGCTACAGCTTGTCCAGGCCTTGAAGTATGAGAATTATATGGAAATTCACGATGGCAAGTCCTTCTCGTTATACTTTTTAATGTCTCGTATGTAAGAGAAATTAAAACTTGAGAAGGCTTTGTGTGAAAGAGATAGAGCGATACAAAATAATACTTTATATCTTCTATCTCATGTGACGAAATCGATGGAAGCGATGGTTTCTTTTTAATGAAAGGGGTGGTAGATAAGCGACCGTCTCACCTGATGGTATGTGATCACCGACTAACACCAGAGGAACCGAAGGGCGTTCCCAGCCTTTATTGGAGGAACTGGCTCTCAAGTGCAACTGCCGGAACACACTTATAGGTATTTGGGAGCAGATTTTCAACTTGAGGGTGGTAGCTAGCCAGGTAAGCATCAGAAAAAACCCTATCACCGTCCTATGGTAGGACACATTGTAGGTGGTTGGATTCGAACTCGCGTCACTTGACGCGCAGTCGTACACACTACCACTGAGCTGTCATCGTTTAAGAACAAAGTTTTGTCAAAGAAAAATTTTATTTTTCCAATATCTTTATATATATAATTCTTCTGTGCGTGTGTATGTCACTGAACTCCTCCTAAACGGCTGGACCGATTTTAATGAAATTTGTTGTGTGTGTTACAGTGGCTTTGATGATGGTTTAGATTAAAAAAAAAAAAAAATTACGAGGCGGAACGAAATTCGCAGGGACAGCTTGTATCATATAAAATTCAAAATTTCGCTATTTTTCTATATTATTTTTTAAATATGTCGATAACTACTATAGTTATAGGAACGGACCACGGTTTATTTTACAAACTATACTCGGGTCCATTAAATCATGTAATTGAAGTTTTTTAATCAACAATTCTGAAAAATCTCGCATTTGTAAAAAGTTGAATTTTTGCAAATCGTAAACATCAATTTTTTTTGCTGGTTTTTTTTTTTTTTTTTTTTTGGTTAATTACCTCGGGCTATTCTTAAAACATTCTGAAAACTATTGGAACTGTGCGTTTTGTTTTCCAAAAAGATATACTTTTGAATTTTATTATTAATTGGCCATAAAACTTTTGTCCAGATAAAAAGGGGGGGTCCATTCCGATTGTTGGTCAATTTGACGTGGAATGATCAGACGATGTTTGAATCTACTTTTTTTCACGCTAATAATACACCAAATAAGCGCCCATCTGATGGTTACCGTTTGCCTATGGGCAAACTTAAGACCGTGGACATTACAGCCATGTTACTGGCCATAATAGATTATATAATTTTCACCCACTGCTCTAGATTTTCCAAATTTCAAGGTATCTATAAGTAAGGTAAGGTATATATAGGTCAAATTATGAACCGATGATAGATCAGAGGTAGTGTGTACGACTTCGCGTCAAGGGGCGTGTGTTCGAATCCGACCACCTACAATGAGCTTGATGCCCGGTGAAGGAAAACTTCGTGAGGAAACCATAGCTGCGTGGTAACGCTTTTTCCATTGTTCACCGCCTTAGCTACCACCATCAAGTTGAAAATCTGCAGCCAAATACCAATAGGTGTGTTCTGGCAGCTGCACTTGAGATCCAGTTCCTCCACAGGTATAGCGTGTCTACCAACGTAGATCGTATCGTCACTTAAGACCAGGTGAGAATATAGTCATAACACTAAATCTTGACTAAAAAAAAAAAATGACAGGCGATATCTCGATATACAAGTCAAAATCGGTAGGTCATTTTAGTACCATTGCTAAGTAATTTCTCTCTTTTCAACTTTTCCTTGCAAATGATTAAATATGGACAATATATGGATTCGGTTGGTTCCAGAATACGCTCGTACTTGCGGCAAGGAGATGCCGCTGCTGTCTGATGCTGATGGGAAACTGGTGCAGAGCGGCCACAGAGGGAGCCAAGCGAGCCTGTTATCTGCATCAGGTATGTGAAAAAAAAGTGTGCTAAACCACACGATAGGGATCAAAACTTTATCCGGGCGAGGTAAATAAATTGTTTTAATTTGGTTCACAAATCAGACAACACAAAGACATTAAAACATACACTCGATTAGGTGTAAAAAAAAAAAATTGTTGGGAATCACAATTAAAGCCTCATTATCGATTTTTTTTTAAATTTGTTTATTTAATAACAATTAAACCACCTCGAATCAGACCGTGAAAAGTAATAGGGTTCTATTCCTAATTATACTGAAACGTAAGAAAATAAAAGACTCGATTAGTAAAGTATTTCGGTCGTTATCGTGATAACACACAGGATCCGCACATACAGACACGCGGACGTCCAAGATGGAACATTTTTTTTAAACTGTTTTTTAACTAGTTTAAATAACAAAAATGGCTTCAAACATATCATGAGTGTTAAAAATAGTGTTTTTTTTAACACATGTGTGTATATATTATTTCACAAGTGCAATATATGATAGATAGAGACAGTTTAAGTTTGAAACGTCAGTTGTTTCGTGTGAAGTGACAGTAGTACCCACCTCAACGCTTTGTTTATGAGACGTGATGTAAAAAGTGATTCCAAGGTCAGCAGCATGGCTGTTATACCATTTACCGTCAGGTGGGCCGTTTACCAGTTCGTTGCCTATTGGCATTACAAAAAAAAGTGAACACAGCTTTCATAAAGAGCGAAATAATTTCATTACTATTTTCATTACTAATTTCACGAAATAGAAATTTAACATATTAAATAAAACGGATTGGCACTGCCGTGTTCAAGATGTCTTTATGCCGATACTGAATGCGACTGATGCGTCACGCTGTGTCGCGTAACGTTCGCGGTGCGAGTGTCGACTTGATCCGACTATACCCGAACGAGCGTTACATAGTCAAGCGTTTCAATTCACTTTCGTTTAATACTCACGAGATAAATTATTTAATGCACCTTAATTTTTTCACTAAAAAAAAGTTTTTGACACATTTTTTTTTAATTAAGGTTTTTGCGTTATGGCCATAATCTCACTTGATCTTAAGTGACGATACGGCCCAAGTTGGTAGACGCGCTAAAACTGTGGAGGAGCTGGCTCTCAAGTGCAACTGCCGGAACACACCCATTGGTATTTGGCGGTAGATTTTCAACTTGAGGGTGGTAGCTATGGCGGCTGGCATTAGAAAAAGCCCTACCACCATGCAATGGTTTCCTTCACCGGGCGCTCAAGCTCATTGTAAGTGGTCGGATTCGAACTCACGTCCCATGACGCGAAGTCGTACACACCACCACTGAGCGACGATCGTTTGTACAGCTGTGTTGAGTTCGAGCGAGACGACGTCGTCCGGGACCAGTCGACGGTCGCAGGCGCCGGACGACGGCGACCGTCCCGCCGCTAACCCGGATACCGTCGACGAACACCCGTGAGTGCCTTGTACAGTGTACCTATAATCTCGCAATAATCTATTTTATAATCCCCATTGAAACGGCGAATAGGGACCATGATCACTTTTGACCCCCACCCCCCCCCCCCCTGTACCGATAATCTCTCAATAATATATTTTATAATCCAAACCAATATGTCATGGTCACTTCTCCCCCTACCTACCCCCGTGTAAGTATGCGTAAGATTTCTCGAACCCGCTCCTCCCCTTTCTTACGTTAGATTCTATTTTGATCTTGTAAATAATATATTTTTATGTTAGCAATGGAAAAATGTTTTTTTTTTTTTTTTTTTTTAAATACGATGATACGCGGAAAAATGTACTGTAATTGTTTTCTATAGAACCGAACATGAACAACACAATAACAACATATGAAATATTAATCAGTATTGTTTTTTCTATAAGCAATAAAAGTTATTTAAATTAAATTAACATTCAAATGTACCCTTTAAAATTAAGAAAGCTATTCGGAAGTATTTCATAACGCTAAAGCTACAAAGTGTAATAAAAAAATAAATTCAAAACAGATCATGAGTACTGTCCACAGAAGTGAAATCTTAAAGCTGTAAATAAACAGTTGTTATTTTCAGATATCCAAATTAGTTGTTTGATGTTAAACATAAAACTTGTAAATCACATTTTTTTTTATATAGTTAAGGCTTAACGTTTTGGCCATAATTTCACCTGATTTTAAGTGACGATATGACCCAAGTTAGTACCTATTGGTGTTTGGCGGCAGAATTTCAACTAGAAAGTGTTAGCTATGGCGGCGGGCTTTATAAAAAGCCCTACCACCGTGCTATGGTTTCCTCACGATGTTTTCCTTCACCGAAAGCTCAAGCCCATTGTAGGTGGTTGGATTCGAACTCACGTCCCTTGACGCAGAGTTGAACACACTACCACTGAGTTATCATCGCTTCAAATTGTTAAGATCGCAACAAGTGTTTTCTTTGTGTATACAAATAGGAACAGATACAGTGTGTACGTGAACATGTCGATGACGAATAACATGAAGTTACTCTCTGGCCACACATTCCTATAGAAGTATTCACTTCAGTAATGGAGCATTTTGATGGGGGGGTTGTGGCCAGGTCAAGTTTTCATTTTAAAACGATGGTAATTCCATCTCCCGTGTTGTCATAGACCAAAAACAGTGCCTATATTTCTTCTAATCTCTGGCTGGAGTGTAATTTATTTAATCCTTCCCTCACTAATATTCTAAATACGAAAGCGTTAAGTTTGTCTGTTTAACGCTTTCACGCCTAAAGCGTTGGATCGATCGTGATGAATTCAGTTTATTAATAGTGGGGTAAAAACAAGGAAAAACCTTTGAAACTTTATATTGCGTCATCCGATATGATCAAAATCGATATTAACGTGAGCGAAGACGCGGGCGAAAGCTAGTATCTAAATGGTGAGGTATTTTGATGGTGGCCTGTGTGGTCAGGTCGGATAACGTACCGGAGCGCGTGTCGGGGGCGAGTGGGGACGCGGAGGGGGAGGCGGAGGGGGACGCGGAGGGGGGCGGGGAGAGGCTGAGCCTGGCCCGGTTCCTGATCTCGCGCGCGTGCAGCAACACGACGCTGTCCAACTACCTGTACTGGTACCTGCTGATAGAGTGCGAGGACTCGCCCGGCGCCGGCTCGAAGGACCTCCCGGCTCGGTCCATGTACCTCGCTGTGATGCGCACCTTCAGCCATTGCCTCGCTAAAGGTATACGTTTTACTCTAATTTCATTAATAAATAATGTTGTACCTTCAATTTCATTAATGAATGTTTCTATACCTTCAATTTCATTAATGAATGTTTTTATACCTTTAATTTCATTAATGAATGTTTCTATACCTTCAATTTCATTAATGAATGTTTCTATACCTTCAATTTCGTTAATGAATGTCAATTTCATTAATGAATGTTTCTATACCTTTAATTTCATTAATTAATGTTTCTATACCTTTAATTTCATTAATGACTATTTTTATACCCGCAATTTCATTAATAAATGTTTCTATGCTTTCAATTTCATTAATGACTATTTTTATACCTTCAATTCATTAATTAATGTTTTTATACCTTCAATTTAATTAATGAATGTTAATATACCTTTAATTTCATTAATGAATATTTTTATACCTTCAATTTAATTAATGAATGTTTCTATACCTTCAATTTCATTAATGAATGTTTCTATACCTTCAATTTCATTAATAAATATTGATATACTTTCAATTTCAATAATGTATGTTTCTATACCTTCAATTTCATTAATGAATGTTTCTATACTTTCAATTTCATTAATAAATGTTTTTATACCTTCAATTCCATTAATTAATGTTTCTACACCTTCAATTTCATGTTTTTGTTGAACCATCCTTTTCATATAGGGGTATGAATTTTATTTTAAAAGATAACGACCTATTCTTAGACACCGAATATAGATATAAAATTCTGTGAATATCGGTCAAGCCGTTTTAGAGGAGTACGGCAACTAACATTGTGTCTTGAGAATTTTATATATAAGATTAAATATAGTGGGCAGTAGTATGTAATAGTACCTTATTATGTGTTTAAATTGTACCAGGGAACAGTGACCACCAGCGGACCCGCTCGTTCCTGGCCCGGCAGCAGGTGTTCATCGACAAGCTGGTGAAGCTGGTGAAGAGCGTGGCGCGCGAGAGCGGCAACAGGAACAAGAAGGCGGAGCGCCTGCAGCAGCTGCTGGCGGACCCTGACGCCTTCAAGTACAACTTCACCAACTTCGAGCCCATGCCCTTCCCCCTCGACCCGGCGGTCACCATCAAGGGCATCGTGGCGAGGAAGGCGAGCCTCTTCAAGTCGGCCCTGATGCCGTCCAAGCTCACCTTCCTCACCACCGAGGGCGTGGAGTACGAGGCCATATTCAAGCACGGCGATGATCTCCGCCAGGACCAGCTGATACTGCAGATGATCACGCTCATGGACAAGCTGCTGAGACGCGAGAACTTGGATTTGAAGCTGACTCCATATAAGGTTCTGTATCTTTCATTTAAAGTGACCCCATATAAGGTGCTGTATCTTTCATTTAAAGTGACCCATATGAGGTACTGTATCTTTCATTTAAAGTGACCCCATATGTGGTGCTGTATCTTTCATTTAAAGTAACCCTGTATAAGAGGGGCTGTATCTTTCAGTTAATTTGACCCCATATGAGGTGCGGTATCTTTCATTTAAAGTGACCCCATATGAGGTACGGTATCTTTCATTTAAAGTGACACTGAAAGTTTGCACACGTGTCACAAGCCAATGACAATATAGTAATATCATCACTTTGTCCTCATATCCTGAACCACCAGCTCCCATGTAAATGTATGAAGTTTTACAACACCATACAAGCCACGACTTTTTAGTATGGAGTCATATGTGCTTAGTACCTTTGGAACTATGATGATGTGAAAACAATTTGAATCCGATAGTGTCGGGTCCTGACTGATGAATGAAGATATTTGATCAAGAACACATTTGTATTTATGGATGCAAGCCGGGATAAAGTAGACTTTGTTTTTATTGGCTGTTGCATCTAATTGTGGGTCCATTTTGTATATTTAATTACCTTTTATGACCTTATTCTATTAGCAGCTTTTTATTGACGACTTTTTTTATGATCTTAATTTTATCAGCGACTTTTTATGACTTCCATTTATTAACTGCTTTTAATGAACGACTTTTAAAAGGCATTTTATTTATTAAAGGTGTTAGCAACAAGTTCGAAGCACGGCTTCCTCCAGTTCATCGAGTCGGTGACCGTCGCCGAAGCGCTCGCCACTGAAGGCAGCATACAGAACTTCTTCAGGAAGCACAACCCTTGTGAAGGTGCCCCCTACGGAATCAAACCCGAGACCATGGACACGTACATACGCAGTTGCGCCGGGTACTGCGTCATCACTTATCTATTAGGTGAGTATTGGCTTAACGTTATGGCCATAATCTCACCTGATCTTAAGTGACGATATGGGCAAAGTTGGTAGACCCGCTCTGCACCGGTTTCCCGTCAGCATCAGACAGCAGCGGCATCTCCTTGCCGCAAGTACGAGCGTATTCTGGAACCAACCGAATACTTTTATGTTGTCCACATTTAATCATTTGCAAGGAAAAGTTGAAAAGAGAGAAATTACTTAGCAATGGTACTAAAATGACCTACCGATTTTGTCTTGTATATCGAGATATCGCCTGTCATTTTTTTTTTTAGTCAAGATTTAGTGTTATGACTCTATTCTCACCTGATCTCAGCGATGATGATGCTGATCTGATGATGGAAGCGATGATAGCTCAGTGGTAGTGTGCACGACTTCGTGTCAAAGGACGTGGGTTCGAACCTAAGCACCTACAATGAGCTTGAGCTGTCGGTGAAGGAAAACATCGTGAGCAAACCATAGCATGGTGGTAGGGCTTTTTCTGATGCCCGCCTGGTTAGCTACCACCCTCAAGTTGTGAACCTGCCGCCAAATACCAATAGGTGTGTTCCGGCAGCAGCACTTGACAGCCAGTTCCTCCACAGGTTTAGCGTGTCTACCAACTTGGGCCGTATCGTCACTTAAGATCAGGTGAGATTATGGCCATTACGCTAAAACCTTAAGTATAAAAAAAAAAAAAAAAAAAAAAACAATCTTAAGTGACGATACGATCTACGTTGGTAGACACGCTAAACCTGTGGAGGAACTGGCTCTCAAGTGCTGCTGCCGGAACACACCTATTGGTATTTGGCGGCAGACTTTCAACTCGAGGGTGGTAGCTAGCCAGGCCCTATGCTATGGGCTATAGCTAAGGTTCCCTCACGAAGTTTTCCTTCACCGGGAGCTCAAGATCATTGTAGGTGCTTGGATTCGAACTCACGTCCCTTAACGCGGCGTCCGTACACACTACCACCTGGATTTTTTATCTTCAGTGATGTACTTTTTGAACAGCCCCTTATCAGTAATTAATAACGATTTAATTATCGTAATGAATAAATACTAAAACTTGCGTACTGCTTATTACCGTCATATATCATGTTCGAAGGGGGGAAGGTCTAGCATTCGTGACGTCATATCGAAAGGGGGGGGGGGGTTTGTTAAATTTGTGACATAGCGTGACGATTCGGGCGGTTTTAGTGAGGTACTACTACATGAGCACCATATTGTTCGAAGGGGGAAGGTCTAGGGGGGTTGTTAAATTTGTGACATAGCGTGACGATTCGGGCGGTTTTAGTGAGGTACTACTACATGAGCACCATATTGTTCGAAGGGGGGAAGGTCTAGCATTTGTGACGTCATATCGACAGGGGGGGGGGGGGGGGGTTGTTAAATTTGTGACATAGCGTGACGATTCGGGCGGTTTTAGTGAGGTATTACTACATGAGCACCATATTGTTCGAAGGGGGGAAGGTCTAGCATTTGTGACGTCATATCGACAGGGGGGGGGGGGGGTTGTTAAATTTGTGACATAGCGTGACGATTCGGGCGGTTTTAGTGAGGTACTACTACATGAGCGGTGGTCGCTTGTCAGGTGTCGGCGATCGGCACCTGGACAACTTGCTGCTGACGCGAGCTGGTGCTCTGTTCCACATCGACTTCGGGTACATCCTGGGCCGGGACCCGAAGCCGCTGCCGCCGCCGATGAAGCTCAGCAAGGAGATGGTGGAGGCGATGGGCGGCGTGCACTCGGACCACTACCACCAGTTCAAGAAGCTCTGCTACACCGCCTTCCTGCACCTGAGAAGGTACGTTCGGTGTTTACATAATCTCACCTGATGTTAAGTGACGCCACGGCCCGTTGGTAGACACGATATGCCTGTGGAGGAACTGGCTCTCGAGTGCTGCTGCCGGAACACACCTATTGATATTTTGCGGCAGGTTTACAATTTGAAGGTGGTAGATAGCCAGATGGGCATTTGAAAATGGCTACCACCATGCTATGGTTTCATCACGATGTTTTCGTTCATCGAAAGCTCAAGCTCATTGTAGGTGCTTGGATTCGAACTCACGTCCCTTGACGCGCAGTCGTACACACCACCACTGAGCTATGTTGGTTGTTTGTTTGTTACGCTTTCACGCCTAAACCGCTGAATCGATTGTGATGAATTTTCATGTAGAGGTAAATTAGCGCCTGGAGACGGTAATAGGCTACTTTTTCTCGGTAAAAACTTATTGGAAGTGGAGTAAAGCAAGAAATAAACTTTGTATGATACTTTTTATTATATCAGCAGAGTTGATAAAATCAATATTTACACGGACGAAGCCGCGGGTAAAAGCTTAGTGTGAACACTAAAAATGATTAAATTACTTCCTTTTCTGATTGAAAGGTGACCAACTGACCAGTGACGGTTTTGCAAAATTTCATAGTTATCAATTCTATAATTAATAAATATTCTATCTAATGCCTACGACTTCATATTTTTGTAATAATATGTGTAGCGTTATGGCTATAATCTCACGTGATGTTAAGTGACGGTATGAACCAAAATGGTGAACACGCTAAACCTGCGGAGGGACTGACTTTCAAGAGCATCTACCAGGACGTATCTATTGGTACTTGACCGGCAGATTTACATCTTGAGGGTGGTAGCTAGCCAGGTGGGCATTTGAAAATGCCCTACTACCATGCTATGGTTTCATCACGATGTGATAGCTCAAGCTCATTGCAGGGATTCGAACTCAGGTCCTTGGAGGCGGCGTCCGTGCACACTACCACCTGAGCTGTCATCGTTTCAAAGTGTTATAAATATTAAAAAAAAAAACAATTTTATAGTAAAATAACTCTTCATTTAAAAACCGGCCATTTACTGAACCAATCACATCGAGCAAAATTTTATCAATTTAATTCTCATTCAATTCATTTAAATCTATTCAACTGTCAAATCACTATATATGTTGATATATAACTTAAAATTATCTATTAAAGTTACTGCTTCTGAAACTATTATTTATTCCAATAAATAATAACCAACATTCTATCTGAATTTTACCCGTTGACTAAAGTAGTTTATATAACTTGCTATTTATTTTCCTAAATAAATTATTTAAACAGTATCTTATCCAAGTTTGTTTCAATGAAGAAGAATTATTATATTATTGACACTGAGTTCATTATTCTTTTTTTTCCTATAATAAAGTACCAACTTCTATAGTTTTTGCTTCAGAAAGGTTTCATTGCAAAACTCATATAGTTAATGTGAAATATGATCACAGAATGTATTATGAGGTTAATATTTCATATTCCAGGCATGCAAATCTCATGTTGAACCTGTTCTCGCTGATGGTGGACGCCTCGGTCCCGGATATCGCACTAGAGCCGGATAAAGCGGTCAAAAAGGTCCAGGATAAGTTCAGGTATGATATATTTTTCTATTAAAAACTACATTATTAATAAAAATTAACTCAGTCAAATTCATCGGTTGATTTTGTATAGTTATAATTAAATTATTATTCATTACAACTAGTTAATAATTATATTTATTTAATAATCATAATTATCAATTATAATTAATTATTCAATATGGTTAATTGTCTATGATAATGATTTTATTCACTGTGGATCTATTATAATTATTCACTATGATTAATTCTCATAGCTATAATTAATTACTTTGTTTTCGGTAAAGATCATGATTCTCAGACAGGCAGATATCAGTATTGATTTTTCGTTTTTGTTTGTCTGTGTGTATGTTCTTCTGTACGTGGATCACTTTGAAACTCGTTTACAGAGTTTACTGACATTTGACACGATGACAACTAATACTCTTTATTCCATAAAATTATAAGACTATTTCTGAACCAGAGACAAAAGTTCTTTCTTTTTGTTAAATTATAAATATATCTACTTCTTGAGTGATTTTAAAACAATGTTTTTAACATAGAGAGTGGTTTTGATGTTATTCCTGATAACCTTATTCGACTATTGTTGGAGCAGTTTATTCCTCATCAGGAAAAAGGAAAAAAAAAACCGATATATTTTGACTGTGTTTGATAATTGAAATAAACTCGGTGAAAAAATCTCTTACCCGGTACCTAAATGTTAGCACAATTTATTTCAGACTGGATCTAAACGATGAAGAGGCGGTCCATTACCTCCAGAACCTTCTAGATATATCTGTGACGGCCGTCATGGCGGTACTGGTCGAGCAGTTCCACAAGTTTGCCCAATACTGGAGGAAATGAGCCACGAGACACCATAGAAACCTGGTGTCCGTCACTATTTACATGCAATTATCTGTCAAGTGAACATCTTTTAACCTCTTAAATCCAACAGATATAACATCTGCAGTAAAGTGGTTATTCTATAATATCATAGACAAGGCAGACTTTAAATTATTCCGAAGAGTCGGTCACAATAGGTTATTACCAATAGGATAGTAGATTGACAACATGCAATTATTATGAATTACTATTATTTATGGAGATTTGCATGGTGGTCCTCTAATGCCTAGCTGGCTACCACCACCACTACCTGCCTACCACCACCCTTAGGTTAAAGATCGGTAGTTACTCTTGAGAGCCAGTCCCTCCAAAGGGAGGTTTAACGTGTCCACTATCTTGGACCACATCGTCACTTAACATCAGGTGAGGTTGTGGCCATAATGCGAAGCCTATAATGTATTTTTAAAAGTACAGTAACAATTAAAATGAGCGGCAAATCAAATCCAAATGAGCATTCAACAGTCACCGCTGTTCTGATGGCTTGGTTAGATACCTCTTCCATGCCTAGTTCTGTAATACATCTGGTGAGTGACCACTACAAATCTACCATCCCCTACTGTTATAACTTTCTATACCTAAAAGATTGAGTCAAGTATTCTGAGGCGACACCCTAAATCATAATTATGAGGGTAGAAAAATAAAAAACCTGTGTATAAAAGCAAGTTTTAATATAATTTTTTATACTGTGATAACATAGGTATTAATAATGTGTATTGATGTATGAATAAAGTTATATATTTTGTATCGAAACAGTCTTTTATTTATTCAAAATGAGAAGACGTAATGACCAATTTGAAGTCAAATGGTTGGTACATCCTAATATTATGAATGTTTGTTTGTTACTCTGTTAGACTTTACTCAATCAATTATTATGAAATTTTACATACACGTTGTCAAAAAAACAGATAAGGGGACAGGGTAACTTTTATCTAGGAAAAAGTGGTATACCAGAGTTATAGAAAAGTAAACACATAGATGCCAGTGAAGCCGAGGGCAAAAGTTAGTACCTCATCATATGTTGCCAAAAATTATAGTAATTACTAGCTTTGAGATTTTGCGCGTTTTTTGTAATTTTTTACAGATTTGCTCCTATATATGGTAGGGTGATATAAAGTAACGTAAATCATGCGTCAGTTATTGCTCTATCAAAAAACTAAATCAAAACAAACTCAAAATATACTTAAATTTTTCAATGACAGTGATTTTGTTGACATGATAATAATGTCTTGTATTACTTTTTTTGTTGAATACTGCATGTGTGGATGGATGTATGAATTTGGGTGTGTGAATGGATGTGTGAGTTGATGTGAGAATAGCTGTATGGATGGATGTGTGACTTGGGGTGTGAGAAAGAAGTTGTTTATATACTGTTTCAGAGAATTTTTCTATAGGTATTCTTTTTTTATTATAAATTATATAATAACTAGTACTAAATTTTATTAATAATTACTCAAATAATTTGTTACACAAATTTTGACAGTCTTAGGACATTATGGCCATCTATATCATTTTGTTGTGATGGAACCTTTTTTTAACCTAATATGTGACTATAGTTACTCATAAATCATGATAGTGTCAAGAAATATATTTATTTATTATGATTAAATAATAAATTCTATTACGTACCATACAGTCTTATGGCGACCACACACACTAATGTGAAGATACATTCTTACATATGTTTGAAAATATTGTGAATGTGACGATTTTGTTGAAAACTACTTCCGCTCTATGGTTTGTGGTCACCATTTATCTATTAAAGCCATTCTGTTGTTTTAGATTCTTGATGTTCAAGTATTGGCCGCGATCAGATCACTGCTGCTTGCGATACAATCGCTAGCGATATAAATTTTGCTTCCAGTATTCGTTTGAACGACATCACAAGCCGCTACCTCCGCATAATTCACCCCACCTATCATGTAAACCAAAACACATTTAGGCTTCAGTGGAAACATGTTCCCATAATTTGCGTCACCCTTCAACGACTTTGTTAACAATTTTGTGTCTTTACAACCGAAATCTAAGTCAGCCTGCAGTTTTAAATCCGATAGTTTTTCATTTAGTGTTTCCATGCCCTCCTTCAATTTCTCGTTTACAACACCACCGATTTTCAAATTGGAAACTGCTGTTAACTTCGCCAGGACCTCTGCAAGTGTTTCTGACGTTAGAACAGCATTACAGAGCACTGCTATCAATGGCACATAACCACCATTAAACACGTAACCAGGAGTTGTTTTTCCAACTTTCTCAGGCTGTGACGGCAGCTGTTTCAGCTTGTTCGCTGTCATCTGGAACTCGTTCTGCCATTTCGGTAGCCTGTCGCTCAAGTTTCCCAAATTAGTAATATTCAAACCTAACTTCGGGCTGGACGGTTGAACTAACAATCCGGCATTGATTAAATTATTGAATACATATAAATACTTATATCCAAATGCTAATAAGTACTTATTAACTAACATGTTATATTAATCGTAAGACAAACCCTGGGTTAAACTCAGTAAGCACATCAAACGAAGGCTGTTGTACATGTGAATATCTGTGCCGAAGTTTTCATCTACAAATGTAAAATTTGACTTCTTATTGTGATTATTCAGCATTTCTGTTTCAGTCCACTTGAGATTCTCAAACTTGTTGCTCATTTCCGAAATAATAGTTTCACATGCCAGAACATGGTTCACAAGATTCTGTTTAAATAATGTCACCTGCTGCAACTTAGTTGCTACAAAATGTTTCATCTCCTGTATACCCAGCGCTTTTATATCTTCATTCTTCAATAGTTTTGCTTTCGAACTCAAAACACTGAGGACTTCAGAGAAATGCCTATGTTTTATCTCTCCATAAAGACTGTCTATTGAACTGTCTAATGTCATTGTGGCATTTTTGTCTGATGTATTACTTTCTTGTAGTAAATTCAATGTCCCTTTTTTAACTTTTGTGTTTTTCACATTCAAATCCAGTTCCCCACAGTATATATTGAATATTTCACTCAATAAGCCGCTATATGTAGCTGGTGTTAACAGGCTGGATGCAAAATCTTCACTACGATCAATGATAATCAGAGCACCTATGTCTTTGGACTCTGCAGTATCTATAGAATCTCTTGAATATGTCTCATTATAGATTTCTAGCATGTCCAAAACACTTGCTGATAGTTTTCCTACAGAAAACATAGCTTTTGGTCTTCCAGTAACATGGAATAGACTCCATAGTGACATAGAAATGCTTGATAGCAATGAATGATTCTGTTCTACATATAATTGTTTGAAAAGAAATGGTAATTCTGCACTCAGAAGCTGTTCATCCAATGCCATTAGCTCCCATGTAAATGTATAAAGTTTTACAACACCATACAAGCCACGACTTTCTAGTATGGAGTCATATGTGCTTAGTACCTTTGGAACTATGATGATGTGAAAACAATTTGAATCTGATAGTGTCGAGTCCTGACTGATGAATGAAGATATTTGATCAAGAACACATTTGTATTTATGGATGCAAGCCGGGATAAAGTAGACTTTGTTTTTATTGGCTGTTGCACCTAATTGTGGGTCCATTTTGTATATTTTATCAATCCCATGTTGCCTGTAAATATATGAATAGTACTTTAAATGAAATAAAATAAAATACTATGCTAAATCAACAACATAAGTTTAGACCAAAACCACAACAAGAGACTGTGCGGGACCAAAATGCTATTACTTTGCATAACAAATCAGCATTGCAATATGTGTCAATGCTGCTAGCATTTTTTTACACTGACTTGAGCCCCAATATGTTGTTATTAAAAAAATATTTTCTATATATTGAGTTGTTATTTAGGCTTATTTAGTACTTTTATAAACAATTGTTTAATATTTAAAATGAAATAATTATGAAGTAACTTAACATATATGTATCATTAGATTACTTCTGATGTTAAGTCATAATCATTTTACAGTTATGGCCTTTTTTCAATTTTTGTTCATAAATAGATTATTTTCATTATGCTAGAAGACATTTAACAGCATTCTTAAATATTTTAAACATCATTTTCTATTGTATATTTATAAATCACCAAATAAGTATACAATTTCCTTAATTTATTTGAGTACTATAATTTGTAGGTAATGTATAAGAAAACCCAAGCTACACAATCTTTACTGACTATAGTGATAATAAGTTACACTGGAGGACTGAACTGAATTATTTTATAAGCTCCTATATATTCTAGATTATACCCTTTTGAAGTAGAACACAACAGCATGCACTATTGCCATGTGGCAACTAACACAAAGAGATTTTAGCTGCATTCAGCTGTCATCTTTTTAGTATTTTAGCTAGCTGAAGATGTATTTTGGAAATATTGATATGTCTGTCACAAGGATTTAAAATAAATAGTGAGATAGTTGTCAAGCTAAGTAAAAATATATAGTGAAAATTATATGAGTTGTGAGGTTGATTAATATAGGATATATACAAAATCTATGAAATATCCTACAGCCTCATGGCAGAAATAGGTTTTCTTCTGCAATAAAACCTTTGTAGGTTCTACCACCATTTAGCTAATAATTAGTTAAACAATTTTGCAAACATGTTGATTATAGACCTTAGTATGTTGAGAGGTATTTTGCAAGAACAATCCAAATAAGTGGGCAATGGTAAAAAGGAAGTCTGTCGTTTTATTTATTTACAATTTCTTCATTTTCACTACCTACTTTATGGTAGACTATTATTTTAGTAATGCCTACCGAAGCCAACTGAGACCGCATATCTTTTCCAAGATCTTTATCAATGCCGGATCAATAATCAAGTCCTTTTTGTCCCCGCACTGTGCAAGAATGTGATCCAGTTTAGCCTGAGATATAAGGCTTAGTGAGCCTATCTTTAATGAAAGCGGTTGATCCATGTTAATAATTTTATTAAAAATGCTATTTCAACATTATTTGTAAGTCACTGTATACAAGCAACACAATCCGTAATATATGTCAACTCGTACAATAACATTCTTCTTTTTTTATTATTTAATGGCCACATGTGTGCACAGTTTTGCCAATGTCACATAAGTAGAATCTACAATAACATTATAGTATAGTTTCGTTTATGCTTGGATGTCAATCTCTGGTAACTGCCATCCAAAACCACAGATAAAAAATACGATAATAGCACTGACTGGAGATCACGATATTATGTTCGTATAAGATATCTACTACAATATCTGCAAACAATTGACATTATTTATGCTTGAAAGTAATTATTAACGTTGCTAAAATTATAAATATTAAGTTATCTTTCTCGCAACACTGACCGATATAATTAAGAACTATAAGAATCCGTTTAATCCTGCACTGGCTGCACTCATCAAACAAATATGTACTAATTGGGCTTCAGAGTTTCACGAATATGTTTTTAAATGTAGTATCTTCAGCTTTCTACGTTTAGTGCATTTAAATGCTACTTGTTCTTTGTTGTTATTTAATTTTTTAATGATTGTTGTAGGCATTCGGATATTCAAGAGTCAGTATAATTTAATATATGTAAAATTTTTGTTAACACCTATTATTACATAATATAGAATACTAGGTGTGTATTACACTTATTTAGATATTTATAATAATGGTAACTTACTAATACAATAAAGAATCGTGAGAGATATAGAACGCGTTTAACGGTGATCTGGTAAGTTCTGGGTAATCGAGTCTCTTGTGTCATTTTTTAAAAGTTGCTATAAAAAAAAAGAACTTCTAGAACTATATATTTAGTACTTTTGTCGTGAATTTATAAATATATAAAGAAATGATACTTAATTGTAAAGTAAATATAAATTGTTTAAATTATTTATATTAATAATTTATTGCTTAGTATGCAATATTGTCCTTCAAAATATACACTTCCGGTCATGCGTAGTTACCGCGCTCGCAATATCCTCCTCGTATCCTCCCTCTCCGCCCTTCACCGCGGAGTTATCTCGCGCTGTCGCATTAGCGAAAAATATTGAAATGGCTGCAAGAATAATCAGGAAAATTGTAAGTTTGTAGTTCAGCGTTATATAATAACTTACGTTGCATGTTATATACGTTAAACCTTCGACGCTGTTTCCCTGAGAACCCTTTTTTATTTTTCTGTCATCCAAAAATAGCCGTAGTATAGTTATGTCTAAGAATTACATAAAAGTGCTATTGGAGCCTTTTCGTGAGAGTAAAGTGTTTGGTTCGCTCGTGAAATTGTTCGTTCCAGCTGCCAACGGTAACGCAAAAGTGTTAAAAGCTGTTGGAAATGAGGTTAACATTTTTTTTCGTGATATTTCTTTGTGTTTCGTTATAGGTTATTGTATTTTTTTTTTTCTTAATTTTGGTCAGGTTCCGGCGGGCAGGGCTGGTGCAGCGCACTACAGCACGGGAGTACGAAGGGTGACGCTCATCCCGGGGCATGGAATCGGGCCGGAGATCACCGTAGCTGTGCAAAAAATATTCGAAGCAGCCAAAGTTCCTATCGAATGGGATGAAGTGGACGTCACAGCCGTCAGGGTAAGTCCCGCAGCGTGTTCATATTTTATAGCGTATAATTTATTGAACATATACAATTTATATTTATACAACTGCAGTTTTAATGCAAGTTTCATTTATCTTATGTGTTTTTCCTTATTCCTTAAATGGCAAAGTCACTTTTGTTTTATATATATACATGGTTATAAGACAATATAATTGCATTGTTTTATTCTTTTAGACATATGTTTTTTTAATTTTCAACCCTTACTAAGTATTTTAATTATCATTACCATTCATGATTATAATTAAATATTTGAAATAACTGTGTATTTTTGTAACTAAAGTTTTGTTGTAATTTTTGCAAAGCTATATGTAACTGTATGTGATTTTAAAATGTAGAAATATTTATTTTTAAATACATTGGTATTAATTAAGTATTATGTTAATTATTATATTGTATATAAAAGATATGAAGTACAATAGAGCTAATGAACTATGACCATTTTGAATATAGTTTCTGTAAACTTTTGTTCATGAGTACTCGGAAAGCGAATTTTATCACAGATATATTTTTGTGAGTGAACTTGATTGGTTTAATAAATGCCAATGGCATAAATACTTATTTCATTTAATCAAACTTCAGTGTGATTTTGTTTCATCAGCACCAAAACATACATACACATCTATTTTTTATTTTTTAAATATTTTATAAGTATAGATTTCTAGCTATAATTGAGCTTTCGGTGAAGGAAAATATTGTGAGAAAACCATGGCATGGTAGGGCTTATTCCAATGCCTGCCTGGCTAACCACCACCCTCAAGTCGAAAATCTGTCACCAAATACCAAAAGGTTTGTTCCACTTGAGAGCCAGTACCACATGTTTAACTTATCTAATAACTTGGGCTGTATCGTCACTTAAAGTCAGGTGAGATTATTACCACAACACTAAACCTTAATTATATTTAAAAAAAAACTGATGGCAAACGATGACGTGGTCCAAAATGGTGGGCTTGTTAAACCTAGTAAAAGGACTGGCTCTCAAGTACTACTTCCAGAACACACCTATTGGTATTTGGAGGCAGATTTTGAACTTGAGGATGGTAATTAACCAGATAGGCAATAGAAAGCCCTATGCGATGCTATGCTTTCATCACAACGTTTTCCTTTATGAAGAGTGTAGGCTTATTGCAGGGATTCAAAGACACCTCTTTACTTCCATTGCTGGGTATTATAATAGCTAATATTGAAATTTCGTACAGTGTTACATCACTATAATATATCCACAAACAAGTACCACTAAGTAAATCATATTGTATACTGATTAATTTCTTATAGGGCCCTGATGGCAAATTCGGCATCCCCCAAAAGGCGATTGACTCAGTCAATGCCAACAAAATCGGCCTTAAGGGTCCCCTGATGACTCCGGTTGGTAAAGGCTACAGGTCACTCAACTTGGCGCTCAGGAAGGAGTTTGACTTGTACGCCAACGTGAGGCCTTGCAAGAGTTTGGATGGGTGAGTTAATTTTTTTTTTTAAAGTAGACTTAACATTTTTAGCTTAAGACACTATTTTACATAAATAGCAATCCTTGATTTAAGATATTTCATTGATAAAGGTGTTACTCGATGGAAGTCCATCATTAATTGTTGGAGTACTGGATTCTCCTTTGCACATCCATCGAGAATTAATTGACTGCTCCCAAGATGGTTCATGGAACAAAAATACTGTAATAATTTAAATTTATTGCATTATGAGTCGAGTAGAGAATGATGTTTTCATTAAATAGTTAGGTTTTAGATTATGCCATCGGGACATGACATTCCTAGACACAACTATCAGTATGTTGGATACTTCAGAGCAGCAGTGAACTGATCCATTTTGTTAGTAGTAGATTCTTTGCCAGTTTCAGGTACACTGAAAACTGAGATTGAATGTGAAATATGTATTAGTAAATTAGTTATATTAGTTACCAACTTTGACATGACTTTGTTCTCATGGAATTAAAAATTAATATATATCTATTTTCAATACAGTTTAGCTTCTAATAGTGATACCTTGAATTTAAATACCTTAAAGCTGTTCTCAATGATTCTTTTAACCAATACAAAGAGATCTTTTTAAATTCCAATGGTAGTTTTTAAGATAACCAAGCAAACACACAAACGAACTTTTCTGCTCCATAATTTTGATAGTGATTATTATATTAGATACAAGATATTACATGCGGCTTTGCTCGGTTTAATATTGATATTGTCAAACCAATCGGTTGACTCAATAAAAAGGTTCATACAGAGTTTATTAACCCTAACTGTATCCCACTTCCAATAGGGTTTTCTTGAGTACTGGTAGCCTAGGTAGGTTCCCATGTAGAAATAACTCTATACCAAAATTCATCATAATTTATTCAGTAGTTTAGGCGTGAAAGCTTAAAAACAAACAAACTAGAATTCGTATTTATAATATTAGTGAGGATATTTTTTATATTTACAAAGCTGATGGATTAAATTACAACCTTATGAGTAATGATGAATGTGTAATTTATTAGTTATCTATACATATCAATAAAATTGGAGTGTCTGTTTGTAATATTGAAATAACCGTTTTTACTACATGTTTATGAATATATACGGTACATAAACTAAAATAACATTTTTTTTTACAAATTTTGTCTGTCCGTTTGTTCCGGCTAATCTCTGAAATGGCTGGACTTATTTTCACGGGACTTTTATTGGTAGGTGGCTGATGTAATAAGGAGTAACTTAGCCTACGTTTATTATAAAAAATTATTTTATTGTAGAAAAATAAAGTAATGATGCAATGTACAAGTACTGTCCAGTACCGCGCTCAGCTCACGCGCAAGCCACTGGGCCGTCACGTCGGGCGCCTCCCACCAACGAATTAATATTAGTTAAACATATTCATAGTTAAGACAGGACAAAGTCTCTCGAGTCAGCTAGTTCTTAATAATTGTCTTAATCCATAATGCGGCATAGGATTTTATAAAATTAGTATATGAATTTTTACTAAGTTCGTTCGTTCACGTATGACGTAACGCAAATTGTGAAGATTTCTGAATCCCCTACACCCACGTAACGCGCCGTAACATATTTCTGTACCAC
This sequence comes from Actias luna, assembly GCA_039707435.1. Classification (NCBI taxonomy): domain Eukaryota; kingdom Metazoa; phylum Arthropoda; class Insecta; order Lepidoptera; family Saturniidae; genus Actias; species Actias luna. The sequence goes on along the minus strand of JAZHAC010000019.1, from coordinate 1,585,031 downwards.
CCTCCCTTCCTTAAACGTTACGTAACACCCAAGACCCAAATCCATTATTACCAAAACGACATGATTATGGTCTTTTTGAATGATGGTAGGGCTTTTTCTAATATCTGCCTGGCTAGCAGCCACCCGCAAGTTGAAAACCTGCCGCCAAATACCAATAGGCGTGTTGCGGCAGCTGCACTTGAGAGCCAGTTCCTCCACAGGTTTAGCGAGTTTACCAATTTGGTACGTATCGTCGATTAAGATCAGGTGAGATTAAGACCATTACGCTAAAACCTTAGCAAAAAAAAAACCTCTTTCTGCTAATAAACTTCTAAAATAACATAATTAGTAAAAATATTACATAAATATAAAATAACGTAACGTTTTACCAGACTCCCCCACCCCTGCAAATTGCTTTACGTAATACTTGAACGGCCCCTTACACAGTTGTTACAGTTACATACTATCACGCCCCTCTCCCATAAGGGTAGGCAGAGACCACTTCCATTTGCTACGATCCTGACATACATCTTTCGCTTCTTCTACTTTCATAAGCACATTCATACATTCGGTTACGGGTACTTTTGACCTGGCCTTTCTCCAGAACGTCCTCGATCTGATTGAGGCAAGTTCGGCTAGGTCGACCTTCACAGCTTGCCCTGTCAAACAGTGGTACTAAAAATGACTAATTATGTATATGTTGAATCAGAAACCAAATGTGACCAGAACTAATGTATCTTAAATTAAATTATTAAAAAAAATAGTAGAATTTGAAACAAATGTGTAAATAATGTTTACTATTTTTTACATATGGATTTAATGTAACTGTATAGATTATTTTATCCCCGTTTCAAAACATGTAACCACATCATTCACTCACGCATCCACTCGCTCACCCATTCCCTCAGACACATATTCATTCAACCCAAACACACTGACTCACACAGGCACACACACTCACCTTTCAACTTTTTCTATTGCATATTCTTGTTTATTTACATTTGAATAAATTGCTTAAAAAATAATATAATACTATTAATTGAAATTACAGTGTATTAGTACGCTACAAAAGTAGTAATTCTATGTAGACTAAGTCGTGGACCTCAGATAGTATATTTGTTAACTGGTCATCAGGAAATTTTGCATAAACATTGCCAGGGATAAAGAAAAGGACTATTTATTCACAAAAGAAGTACGTAAACAATTTTAAGTTCCATGCGAACAAAGTCGCGAGCATAGCTAGTATGAATATAGGTGTACATATTGAGCAGATGAAAATACAAATCAGGAAAAACCAGATGAATAATATAGATTAGATTAAGACACTTAAGATAAAAAGGAATTGATGTAGTTAAAGATTGACGAGGATACGAAAGAATATTTGTAGCGAATAATTTGTGAGTTATCACTTATACATCAGCATAACATGGCGGTAGGTCTGTTTCTAATCCCCGCCTGGCTAGCTACCACCCTCAAATTGAAAATTTCCCACCAAATATCTATAGGTTCGTTCCGGCAGTCGCACTTGAGAGCCAGTCTCTCGAGTAGGTTTAACGTGCCCACCATCACGGTTTATTCGTTACAACTATAAGACAAATGCAAGATAATTGAAACGAATCCGTTTGAAGCTTTCAATCGTGTCACTTTATAAAGACTATTGTTAGAGTCGGAGATTGCGTCCAATCATACACGTCCCACAATCGTTATATTTTGCAGTAGAGTCTCCCCTTACCACTCGAGATTACGTCCTCACTGTCGAACGTTCTTAACTCGACTGCCTCACTGTCGCGCTTCTACCCAGGATATCACTTAATCAAATAACCAACTTCTTTCATAGTCATTACACTAACTGTAAGATCAATACATCTTTTATAATTGCAAATTATAGTTATTATTCGTAGTTGAATCACTCCTTTAATTAAAAGTATGTATAGTATGATTGTGTTTCTAGTATCATTATGTCTCCACACCAATAGGCAGTGGACGTGGTATTTAACATTATTATATGAAACAAAGTATTGGTGAATGGTTACAAGATGTTACAGTATGTCGTCGTTACGTACATTTGCATATCAATAACTGGCTTCCACAGCAGATGATCAAACTTGTATGTTTTTGTATAGTTTTACAATTTTTGTTAATGTGTTTGCTTTTATATAATGAAGCGATGTTTTGAAGCAAAGGTATTCTTTTAAAATGCCTCACTCTTTGACTCGCACATTAAATAATTCGTTCTTATTGAAGAAATATGATTTCTATCACGCGTACGAGATATTAACCTGTTTCCGGAACTCAGTAAAGTAAGTCTTAAGACCGGGGTATTATATTTTCGATAGCGGACATCGCGAAACGTTTGCTTCGAAAATGGTAAATTCGTATAATGTATCAGCTTTAGTCTACTTAATTTCTCAATTTATTGCTGATTGTTTGCTATACTTTTGCTTTTGCGATGTCTATTCTTATTAATATTATAAATGCGAAAGTCAGTTTGTTTGTTTCTTACGATTTCACGCCTAAACCGCTGAATCGATTTTTATAAATTTTGGGATAGATTTTTTTTTAATACTTATACCTGATCTTAAGTGACGATACGGCCCAAGTTGGTAGACACGCTAAACCTGTGGAGGAACTGGCTCTCAAGTGCAGCTGCCGAAACACAGCTATTGGTATTTGGCGGCAGGTTTACAACTTGAGGGTGGTAGCTACCCAGGCGGGCATTAGAAAAAGCCCTACCACCATGCATAGACCCCGAAGACGGTGGTAGGCTACTGTTTCTCGCGAGAAGAACTTACATGAAGTGGATAACGAGAGTGGGCTTTGTATGTTACGTTGACGAAATCGATATTAACGCGAGCGGTGCCGCGGGTAAAAGATAGTTTTACATATTTAACACCAAACTTGGCAATGGAGCCATAGAATGCACAGCCCTTTAAGTGTCAGTATATATGGACCGTTTATTTTGAAAGTGTGTAAGTCCATTTTTGAGAAAAATGAGCTATCACGTAATTCATGCTTAATTTAATGTAATTTTTTTATATATAACTAGTCCGTGTTTAATTTCTCAAAAGTATAGTAAATATATATAAATAATATATATAAAAATATAGTAGTAACCTTTAATTTACTCGAAACAAAAGAAAATGGACTTACACCACTTTCACAATAAACGGTCCATATCTTGGCACCGTATTTCCTTACGATGCTTTGTATTGCGATCGTTTGAAACGAAATTACCTTTAGCGATCGATGTGCCAATTTTCAACGGTTTTTACGTGAATTAATCTGCTATCACCGTGTTGGCAGTGACGGTAGACGTAAAGCGGGTCAAGTACACGATACAATGCGATTGGCTGATAATTTGTGTCTAGACTGCAGATTGCCTCGTCTGAAACGTACCACAGCGCGACGCTACTAATGAGGAAAAAAATGCAATTCGTTTCATTATACCATGGTTAGGTTCGCGTTTACGACTTCGCGTCAAGGGACGTGAGTTCGAATCCAAACACCTACAATGAACTTGAGCTTTCGGTGAAGGAAAACATCGTGAGGAAACCATAGCATGGTGGTAGGGCTTTTTCTAATGCCCGCCTCGCTAGCTACCACCCTCAAGTTGTAAACCTGCCGCCAAATACCAATAGGTGTGCTCTGGCAGCTGCACTTGAGAGCCAGACCCTCCACAGGTTTAGCGTGTCTACCAACTTGGGCCGTATCGTCACTTAAGATCAGGTGAGATATGGCCATAAACCTTAAGTATAAAAAAAAAACTTAGCGTTCAAAATGCTTAATCATACTGTCGTTAAATTGTTTATCTATAATAATGTTATATAGAATTTTGCTTACCAATCGTATTGCAAAAATAATCTATGTTTTTGATTGAGAAATTATCAAGGAAGACTTTAAGCTGTTTGTCATCACGCTACCACCGATAGAGGTCAAACTGTATTAGTTATTTTTTACAAAAGCGTACCAAAATGATTAACCAATTTTTCCGGTTCAGTTTTCCCCCAAGGTTATGATGTGGGACTCTTCAAAAAGGGATTGAATGTAGTAACCATTTAACACCAGGTGGGCCGTCTGCATGTTCGCTGCCCGTTAGCAGAAAAAAAAAGTCCATAATAAATAAACTACACCGTAATTATAGTTTGTAATGTTTCTTGGCATTGTTATAATTTTATTACATGTAAATAGATTTACGTGTAATCTTTCGATACAAGATTATGCATATAGGCATAAGGAATTTGCCGATCAATCTGGCTCAAAGCGATAATAACTCAATCTCTTACGCTTGTTAGATAACATATCAGTGTTTCAAATACAATATCGATGCATATTAATAGATTTGTATCACATGATATGAATAATGGATATATGAATATACGTTAAAAGAAAAAAAATGGGTGCATTTAACGGCATTTAAGTAAAACTTTAATAAAATTCGCTTCGTAACACTTTGGTTAAATATAGAGAACACTTGGATATGTGTTACATTAATAAGATCAATTATAGGTTTATTTAAAAGCTTAAACGTAAAGAATAAATATTGTTGGAGGGGACTTTTAAGTGACTGCGTGTTATAAATACAATGCGAACACGACTATATTAAAATATAGTTTCAATCTAAGCGGGGACTCGAGTTTACATCATCGAAGGGACGTAAGCTATTTACACCATGTTAACATATTTGGTATTTATGCTGTAACTCATTACCGTGAATGATTTATACTGGGCGGAGAGAACTATTAAAGTAGAATTATGTATACATACGTAACATATATATGGTGCTATAATAAACATATATCAAACATACTTTGTATATCTGATGTCAACATAGTAGAAACATTAGATATTCTAATATAATAAAGCCTTTGCGCGCGCACACACATAACTAACACACATGACCAACGCTGTGGCTCGTAAGAAATATTGTATAATGTCGCATGTTAAATGCTCTAGATCAATGTTTCTCAAACTTTTTTGGTGTGCCGCCCGCTTTATGGAAAATAGAATGCCCAACGCCCCCATGAATACTTATTAAATTTTTTTTACTGATATTTGTATGCAAATCCACTCTGCCCACAGATTGTTTTTAGCTATAACCAATATCACTTAAAGTTTTAATAGCCCTCTCAGGTAGCCACAGCGCCCACTGGGGGGCGGTACCGCCCACTTTGAGAACCTATGCTCTAGGTGCATGTATGTTTCTTTTACTGTGAGTTTTTCGTTTCATCGAGTTTCGAATCATAACTATGCTAAGGAAGGTTATACTTAAAAAGGATTATAGTTTAGTAGTGTAAAGATTTAATATCGTTGTATGAAAAAATCCAAACAGAAAAAGTTCAATTTCTACGTTTTAGAGAATTTATCGTTAAATCGTATGGCGTCAATGGTAGTGTGTATGGATGCAAAGTTAATGGACATGAGTTCGAATCCTTGGCGGAGCTTACGGCGAAAGAAGACATCGTGATGAAAGCATGTCACGGTGGTTTAGGGCTTCTTCTAATGCCATCTACCTGCAAATATCCATGGGTATATTTTAGCAGTTGCGCTCGAGAGCCAGTCCTTGCACTAGCTGTACGCTGTCCACTATCTTGGGTCATATTATCACATAATATCAGACGAGATTGTGGTCGTAACGCCAAACCCATAAACTATAAAAAAATGCACATCGAGCCTAAAAAGAAAAATCCCTAATTATGACACCACATTAAATTTTACACCCTGTGTCTAATGGTTGAGAACCCTAGACATCCACATTGTACGACGCGGCCTCCAAACTCTATTATGGCTTTATTAACTCGTTCAATTGAAATCAAAGTTCTCGCAAAACTATCTACACTCGTTTCAAACGCATAAAAATGTCAAATTCACTATCTAAAGTACCTACATATTTGTTTGTGATAAAATTGGGCCTAATTAATTATACATACAGTCACCTATGATTACATTTTAGATTACACAAATAGAGATTACATTTAGCGTAAAGATTAACAAATAAAACGGTGTGTGCTTAAAAGACCACATCTCGTTCTCTTATTTGCTTCGAGCCGACTTTACTCGAACATGCGTCACACAGATCAGAATTGCAAAGCGCAAAGTTCCCAAAGTGTCCGCCGCTGCGCCTTGGTGCACCATTAAGAGTAAAGAAGGGCGCCATGAAGCGATTGTCCTTTACTATTCTCCGAAACCTCACCTTAAGTGGTCGTGGGTACAAAATAAACATATTGATTTATATACTCATCTACGTGCTCGGAAACTGTTAATTTTATTGTCATATAAATAAACAGTTTGAATTCATAATGTCGATGGTTTTAATTATGTAAGTAACTATTTCGACCAGCTAGATAGGTTAGGGCGCCGCGATAAAATAGTAAACATGTGCGCTGCAAAGTGAAAAAGATTGGGAACCCCTGCCCGAAGAAGTTTCACTTCGAAATAATAATAAATTGCTATAGATTTCAACAATTCTCTCTCCCCCCTCTCTCTCTCTCTCTTGTAAAAATAAAAACCAATGAGTTCCTGATAGTGTAAATATTTAATACAATTATATTGAATGTTATTGTACATAATTATTTATGAATTAGTGTTATGTAATACGTAGCAAATAAATGGACCCTTTTATTTAGAAAATGGTGTAAGTCCATTTTTGAGAAAAATGAGCGATCACGTTATTCATGCTTAATTTAATGTAAATTTTATATATATATATACCTAGTCCGTGTTTACTTTCTCAAAAAAATCCCATGTTTTGTACAACTTAAAATCGGTCGGTAAATGAAAATGGACTTACACTACTTTCAAAATAAACAGTCCAAATGTGGATTACGAAACGGAGTTTACACCTGCCAATAAACCGCCATGCAGTTTGACAGAAGTAGTGTTGTATCATCTTATGTGATATGATATGAATCTATTATATTCTAATTCATGTCATTAAAAAAAGGTCGAGCTTACTTACTGGCCTCTATCATTATTAAAATTTACGAGACACTCTTGGAGAGAAAAATACCCGACGAACTTAAAAGGCGAGTGTCCAGTGGTATACATATATAAGAAACTACGCATTAAAATGAGGACATTTATATCAATCTCGTATGATATATGGACACGTGACTTGCGATTCAATAGAATTTGCCTTGAATTACATATGTCAGGGCGTTTAGTGAATCGGACATGCTTATATAGGTTCTAGTAATATATTGCGTTTAAACCTGTACTCGAAGCGACGATGGTTAAGTGTACGGACGCCGGCCACCATTTAGTCCACATCGTCACTTAACATCGTATGAGATTGTGGCCATAACGTTAAGCCTATATACTATAATTTAAAATAAAATCGGTGGTAAACGTCACCGTTGAATAATGTTTTTGTGTAAATGGGCACATCAAACAGTTATGTAAAAAAACTTTACGTGCAGACCGAATTTCTTGCCGGTTCATCTCGATGACCGCGTTACTTTCTGAACCTGTAATAGTTATGACCATCATAAACGCTTCCTAGGGCCTAACTTGAATACAAGGCTTAGCGTTATGGCCATAATCTCATCTGATCTTATGTGATGATACGGCCTAAGTTGGTAGACGCGACAAATCTGTGAAAAAACTGGCTCTCAAGTGAAACTGCCGAAACACCTATTGGTATTTGGCGGCAGATTTTCGACTTGAGGGTGGTTGCTAGCCAGGCGGGTATCAGAAAAAGTCCTACCCATTGGATGTGATTTAGAAAATATGTAATCGACTGGGTCGCGAACACTGTTTCTTTTTTTCGGTAAAGTTGGTAAAAAAATATCTACGAGTAGAGGACTGCGAGGCACCGTATTGTAGTGAATATCTGAGGGTGGGTGGTACTCATCTGGTGAGTTCCGCAGAATCTTCTCGCACCCTGCCCGGCGTGTTGCGGCAGGGAATATGTGGATATATCGTTTGACTACCATAGTAAAAAAGAAGCGTGTGCCCTACGTTGTAGGTAGAAAGATGAGTTACTCGTACATCCTACTGCTTCTACTGTGTGTAATATTATCTCTTTGGGAACAAATCGTGGATACATAGAGAGAAATCACATTAATATCTTCGTGACGCTTAGGAACAAGTAGGAAATGTATATGTAAGGTAACGTTCCTTCACTGTGCCGGTTACATTTGTGACACCTAATCATTGTGGCAGAGAGAGGATAACACGAGAGTGTCTGAGACTTGCGACTCAGATGTAGGTTTAAGGCGGCCTCGTTTCGACAATTGTCAACACTCACCTTCACCGCTCGTGCCTCTCTCCGCACAGTATAAACCATTCCCTAAGATGATTTACAGCATAAATACCAAAACAGTGTCAATAGTAAAGTAACATTAAATCTTACGTCCCTTCGGTAGTGTTTCAGCTACGTACGATGAATACGGCTCAAGCGCCTCTCTTACACTGAACCCAGTGGCACGCTTGCATCGCGCTTTATACTAATCGGCGTTATAAACTACCCTCCTATAATTATATTTATATTCTACCATAGAATAACCATCCTATCACTACATCCCTATTAAATATTAAATTTTCTACAGTAAATTACAAAGAAATATAGCCGTAATATGCGGAGAATAGTGTACGTAAATGATTATTACGGTCTTGTAAATCATCTTATGAAACTCGAGACAATTCTGTAATCACATCCGAGGTCAGTGTGTACAGTTTTCCGCTTCGCAGCGCTTCGTTGGAATTTGTAATTCGCTAATAAGAATCGATATTGTTTTGTTAGTTAATCGCTTCGACGCGACGTAAGATTAATAAACCTTAACTTTTCCAACAACGCTGTAAGAAGATCGCGTAGACCTTGCAGAAGCTGACTGCAGTTTTCGTGGTAACTCAAAACGCACGATTCCCGTCATCTAGTTATCCAATAATTCCGGTTGATCAGTATTTCAGTTATAGGGGTGTTAGTGAGAGTGAGAGAGCTTGCGCACTTGAGAGCCAGTTCCTCCACTAACCTTAGTTTGTCCGCCATCTTGGGCGGTAAACCTATCAAATATACATAAAAATAACTCGATCACAGCGTCATCTATCGCTTTCAGGGGTAGTGTCACCTTTAGGCACTCTTTATTACGTAATTCATAAATAAAGCGATAATAACAGTGGCAAATTATGGTAATAAATAAGTAAATAATTTAATACAATAAATTAATAAATAAGCATGGTGGTAGGGCTTCTTCTAATGCCCGCCTGGCTAGCAACCACCCTCAAGTTGAGAACCTGCCGCCAAATACCAATAGGTGTGTTCCGGCAGCTGCACTTGAGAGCCAGTTCCTCCACAGGTTTAGCGTGTCTACCAACTTGAGCCGTATCATTACTTAAGATCAGGTTGGATTATGGCCATAACGCTAAACCTTAACTATATGAAAAAAAAAGTTGATGAATCTAGTACGTTAAACGTATTTGTCAGTTCAAAGCAAATAATTTGCGATTTTAGCTATTAAGCAAGATACGTAATCAGTGAGCTGGTAACTTAAGACATTAATTTTTACCTTTTTTTACTTGGGTAAAAAAAACCTATCTACGGACATCGCTCTGGCGATTATAGTAAAAATCCGAATGGTAACTCTAAAATTCTCCCTCTCTTACATCTCGAAGCGATGATGGCTCAGTTGTTAGTGTGTACAGATGTCGCGTCAAGGGACGTGAATTAAAATCCGCCTACAATAAGCTTGAGCTTTCAGTTAGGGAAAACATCGCGAGGAAACCATAGTATGGTGGTAGGGCTTTTTCTAATGCCCGCCTGACTGACTACGGCCCTCAAGTTGAAAACCTGCCGCTAAATACCTTTAGGTGTGTTCCGGCAGTTGCACTTGAGAGCCAGTTCTTTCACAGCTTTAGAGTGTGTACCATCTTGGGTTGTATCGTCACTTAAGGTCAGGTGAGATTGTGGTCTTACCGCTAAACCTTAAGTAGGATCCTGGAACCGCTATCGCGTTGCTCCCAGTTGGAGGTTTGTTATATACTAAGAGATAAATATGTAGCCAGGCATATTTATGTCAATAAATCAGTCAGCTTCCTACCCCGTAGTTTCACTGTTGTTCCACCGGTAATTATTAGTTTGTACCTGGCAACCCTCTTATCACCGTATCGTGTTAGTTCGTAATTCATTAGCGTCGCTTAGAGCGTTTTCTGTTATCGTGTTCGCGGCACACATATTTGCTGATAACATCGCGACCCGCAAGCTATATCTATATAAAATCGAACGTCTGTCTGTTTATGGCAGTGCTGCTCTAAGTACAGTCAGTGTAATTTAACGAAAACTGTTTTATTATGAACCTATTGTCTTTCTTGACAGTTTACACACTTCCAAAAATTTTGGTGCTATACTAAAAAATCATGGCCAGAGATACCTTAACTAATATTATACAGTTATTTTCTGGTAAGGAGCAATCTACAACGAATTTCATGATTTCGATGGATGGTCTGTCCGCTTAACCTGCGACGTAATTTATTGATGGACCCTAGTTTCAGTTTGTTTGATACGCTATCACGATAACAGATCAAAAATTTTTGCATGCATGTTAACTTAAAGGGTTAACTTATGTTAAAGGGTCATTTTTGTACAAAAAAGATGTGTTTGTATGTCAGTTCTGACGAACGGTTAGAGTTTGCTCTTTAAGTGTCATCTTTGGAATATCAATTGGCAAAGTGAAAGATGCGCATGGTACGTTGCGTAGGAAAACGTAACACTTTTGAGTTAATGCTTGTATTAATTTCACTTCCCAAAAAATTTTCATATCGAGAGTCGTTATGAAAATCGGTTCTTAAGAGAGAAACTTTAAAAAAAGTAAATATTGCTCTCGAGGGATAGAAAAATAAATTTTAAAATTTTATATACATTATGTTAAGCAAAACCGCGAGCTAAACTTATTTATTTATAATTAATTTTGTTTACGGGTAATAATCGAAACTATGCATAATGCCATTTACATAATATTACGTACAAATTAATAAATAACCGCGATAAAATTCGTTTAAATTAGTTTTAATTCGATGAATAATATTCGCGTAAACGTAAGAAATCATTATTACGTTAAGTAGTTCAATTATATCATGCAAAATGATTTTTTACATTACACAGGGCCGAGTAAGTTTATGAATTAAAATAAAATCGATTAGTTGGTGACTGATAGTCATTCTTTCAAAATCTGTGCCCTAGTCAAATTTGTGTAATGTAAAGAAAAAACAATAAAAGAATGGGGTCATACATGTCGAAAGAGATTTTAGAACTATTGCTAACGTAAAAAAAAATGTATGGGATCACACATGTCAAACTGATTTTGAAATTGTCGCTAACGTAAAAAAAAAAGAAAAAATGTGTGGGGTCACACATGTCAAACTGATTTTGAAACTGTCGCTAACGTAAAGAAAAAAAAAGATGAAATGTATAGGGTCACACATGTCAAAGTGATTTTAAAACTGTCGCCAACGAAAAGAAAAATATGTTTGAGGTGAAACATGTCAAACTGATTTTAGAACTGTCGCTAACGTAAAGAAAAAAATGTATGGAGTGACACATGTCAAAGTGATTTTAATACTGTCGCTAAGGTAAAGAAAAAACTAGATTACGGATGACCTCATTATTTTCCCTCCCGTCAAACTTAGAAAAACTCACTTCGTTCCACGTTCGTTCGGAAAAATCCACTTGAGTTAAAGATTGTAACATTCGCAATAAAGCGATGATAGCTCAGTGGTAGTGTGTAGGAACACCGCGTAATGGGACGTCAGTTCGAATACAATCACCTACAATAAACTTGAGCTTTTGGTGAAGGAAACCATAGCATGGTGGAAGGGCTTTTTCTAATGCTCCTTAATCTAATACCAATAGGTGTGTTCCGGCAGTTGCACTTGAGAGCCAGCCCTCCAATATAGACCGGCAACGTATCTGCGATTCCCGTGGTCTTGTGGACGTCCATGGGCGGCGGTGATCACTTACTATCACGTGACCCGCTTGCTCGTTTGCCCCTATTCTATAAAAAAAGTGGGACGAAGAAAACCACGGTCGTGAGTGTTGTGAACACAAGTTGATATAAGTCCCAGTGACTCCAGGGTCACGAGATAAAGTATTGTTGAAAAAAAAGTAGATTCCATGCACGACCACACCCGCAGACATACATATGATTACGTTCAAGTGATAAAAAAATAGGTACACACACGTTTAACATTGTCGACAAAATCGGAACGTTCAAGGCCGTTATGACGTCCCATGTACGATACGATACGGTGTTTTCCGTATGATATTTCGGGCCATTGACATTGTCCGGTGATACGTTATCACACAGCCGGTTCTGATAAGCCGCGACGCGCTATCAGTCGCGTGTTCGCTTACCGAGAATTAAAATAAATCATAGCCAATCAGTTGATAATCAAATACTACAAAGTTAGGGATGTATTGTTGTTTTCGAACCAGTGTATACTGGATTTTCGTGCGATGGTAATGCAGGGACGTGAGTTCGAATCCACTTATAATGAGCTTGAGCTTTCGGTGAAGGAAAACATCGTGAGGAAACCATAGCATGGTGGTAGAGCTTTTTCTAATGCCTGCTTGGCTAGCTATCATCTTCAAGTTGAAAATCTGCTACGAAATATTATTAGGTGTTCCGTTAGTTGTACTTGAGAGCCAGTCTCTCCTATAAAGGCCAGCAAGGCACATGCGATTCCTCTGGTGTTGCAGGTGTTCATGGGCGGTGGTGATCACTTACCATCAGGTGACATCGTTGCTCATTTGGCCCCTGTTCCATAAAAAAAAATTGCGAAGTTACTTGCGACTTTGCTTACATGGAACTCAATTTTATTTAATAATAGTACATTATAGCAAAGGCCCTGAAATAAGCAATTTCAGGTAGGGTATGAGTTTGAAGGCCGAGACGTAGATGAGGACTTCACTTATACGTGACGGGTAATTACCATTTCTGCAGAGCCATATATTGTGCTTTACTTAAAATAATGCAGGGAAATAAAACATCATTTTTTAATTTACCTTTGTCGCTAAATATATATATTATCTGGGGTCACTTAAGTATTGTCACTTAAGGTCAGGTGAGATTACGGCTATAACGCTAAGCCTTAATTATAAAAAAAAAATAGAAATTGCTTTGTTTTCGTCAGTAAAAAATTTCGGTTTTGTGCATTTGAATCCGGTCGATTGTGGTTTTAAAAGTGGTTAAATTTCCATATTTTTTCAAGTTAATACCGTTTTTATCATGAACTGTACATTTCAGCATAGTATAAATTGCCGATACTGTAGATGGCTTTTTAGTTTTAACAATCTCCTTAAAATACGCCAAAAATACTGTTTCGGAGAAAATGTGCTCTATTTTCTCGGTTTTTCTCATATACTTTCAAGTATTTTTCCTTTGACATTGTTGGAAGCAGGTTTTCCATTCCCAATTTGGCTTCTGATTTTAAATCTGGCCGAGTACAAATCAATCTCAGTTTCACTCTCTGATCCGTTGGAACTCATTTTAATTATTAAATTCATAATTATTAAGTACGTAAATAGAAACCTAAGAGAAATAGCGTAAAACCATCAATGATATAGCTCCTATCACATTTGAAATTCGACTGGTAGTTTCTAAGATCATTTCCTCTCTACAATGTATTAATTAATATACATGTCTCGCGTTCTCTTTGTCGACAGCATCAAAACGTTATACGACAACGTCGACGTGGTGACGATACGCGAGAACACCGAAGGTGAGTACTCCGGTATCGAGCACGAGATCGTGGACGGTGTGGTCCAGTCCATCAAGCTGATCACCGAGGAGGCCAGCAAGAGGGTCGCTGAGTTCGCGTTCCAGTTCGCGAGGGACAACAAGAGGAAGAAGGTCACCGCCGTCCACAAGGCCAACATTATGTAAGTGAAAAAAAAGTGTTAGTAGTATTATCAAAAAGCAATGATAATTCGAAAATGATCAAAATCAATAAATAACCGCGATAAAATCCGTTTAAATTAGTTTTATTTCAATGAATAATATTCGCGTAAACATAAGAAATCATTATGTAAGTGCATTAAGTTAACTGACAGATCTTAAACAAAACAGCCAAGATGAACGTCACCGTCGTCCACAAGGCTAACATTATGTAAGTGAAAAAAAAGTGTTAGTAGTATTATCAAAAAGCAATGATAATTCAAAAGGGATCAAAATCAATAAATAACCGCGTTCAAATCCGTTTAAATTAGTTTTATTTCGATGAGTAATATTCGCGTAAACATAAGAAATCATTATGTAAGTGCATTAAGTTAACTGACAGATCTTAAACAAAACAGCCAAGATGAACGTCACCGCCGTCCACAAGGCTAACATTATGTAAGTGAAAAAAAAGTGTTAATAGTATTATCAAAAAGTAATGATAATTCAAAAATGATCAAAATCAATAAATAACCGCGATAAAATCCGTTTAAATTAGTTTTATGTCAATGAATAATATTCGCGTAAACATAAGAAATTATTATGTAAGTGCATGAAGTTAACTGACAGATCTTAAATAAACAGCCAAGATGAACGTCACCGCCGTCCACAAGGCCAACATTATGTAAGTGAAAAAAAAGTATTAGTAGTATTATTAAAAAATAATGATAATTCAAAAGGGATCAAAATCAATAAATAACCGCGATAAAATCCGTTTAAATTAGTTTTATTTCAATGAATAATATTCGCGTAAACATAAGAAATAATTATGTAAGTGCATTAAGTTAACTGACAGATCTTAAATTAACAGCCAAGAGGAAGAACGTCACCGCCGTCCACAAGGCCAACATTATGTAAGTGAAAAAAAAGTATTAGTAGTATCATCAAAAAGTAATGATACTTTAAAAGGGATCAAAATCAATAAATAACCGCGATAAAATCCGTTTAAATTAGTTTTATTTCAATGAATAATGTTCGCGTAAACATAAGAAATTATTATGTAAATGCATTAAGTTAACTGACAGATCTTAAATAAACAACAGCCCGGGATATTTTGGATATCCGCTGACGGTGAATGGAAGATTACCATATGGAGACATGAACTAGCACGCACCTACGACACTTTCTACGTTTTACCCTTTAACCTTTTTTTTATACTTAAGGTATTAGTGTTATGGCCATGATCTCACCTGATCTTAAGTGACGATACGGCCCAAGTTGGTAGACACGCTAAACCTGTGAAGGAACTGGCTCTCAAGTGCTGCTGCCGGAACACACCTATTGGTATTTGGCGGCAGGTTTACAACTTGAGGGTTGTAGCTACCCAGTCGGGCATTAGAAAAAGCCCTACCACCATGCTATGGTTTGCTCACGATGTTTTCCTTCACCGAAAGCTCAGGCTCATTGTAGGTGCTTGGATTCGAACTCACGTCCCTTGACGCGAAGTCGTACACACTACCACTGAGCTATCATCGGTTCAGAAACCTTGATTGGGTTTATAATTTATTCTTAGTAGGTGTTGATACTGTGAAGCGTTGATGGATTGGGTGGTAGTGCGTGTATCGAACGCTGCGTCAGTGGAACCGGGTTGAGTTTTCGGTGAAGAAGATCGTGATTAAACCATAGCATGGTGGTAGGGCTTTCGCTAATGTCCACCTCGCTAGCTACCACCTTCAGGTTGAAAATCTGTCGCCAAGTTCCTCCACAGCTCTAGCTTATTCACCATCTTTGGCCTCATGGTCACTGAACATCAGGTGAGATTGTGGCCGTTTTTAAGGTAAACATTAAAAAGGGAACTTGTTAAAAACTGCATTATACAATAGCAGATTATTTAACAGATAAAAATGCATGGAATTAAAACACCGCTCGTATTGAAATAAAACTAATTTAAACGGATTTTATCGCGGTTATTTATTAATTTTGATCCCGACGTTTCGAAAGCTTTTCAGTCTTCGTGGTCACGGGGTGGGCTGACTAACTAACAACTACACAGCTAACTAACACTAACAGAATTAAAAATTAAACTGGAGGTAGACACTGTAGCATTAACTCTTCTGTGACAACCTACACTTAAATCCGCCCCGTGACCGCGAAGGCTGAAAAGCTTTCGGAACGTCGGGAACAAAATTAATAAATAACCGCGATAAAATCCGTTTAAATTAGAGTTTTATTTCGATGAGTAATATTCGCGTAAACATAAGAAATCATTATTCATACTTTTTAAGTTTTGACTATTGTATTATATAAAGTGCAAATTGCTGGAGAGTTTCTTCTGTCGTTTTTTCTTATGTAGAACGCCATGATGTTTTCAAAATGGTAGCTTTTTTTGATGACACAAAAATTTTTTTTTTATTGGTATATATATATTATATATATATATATATATATATATATATATATATATATATATATGTCAAAATTGTATTACAGGCGTATGTCAGACGGTCTCTTCTTGAGATGTTGCCGCGACCTCGCGACCAAATACTCTGACATTAAGTTCGAAGAGCGCTACTTGGACACTGTTTGCTTGAACATGGTTCAGGATCCATCGAAATTCGATGTCCTGGTGAGTGTTTAGAAAACTGTTTTCCTAAAGAACTTGTTAAAGGAAAAAAATTTCATCATCTGAAATTCAGAATGACCTTCGAAATAGATATGCTATCATTATCAGTATATCTTAATTATTTTTCTATTAGTAGCGGACTGGTTATATAACCACAGTAGCAAAGTAATGCATACACACATACTATCACGCCTCTCTCCCGTAAGGGTAGGCAGAGACCACTTCCACTATCTACGATCCTGACATACATCTTTCGCTGTTTCTACTTTCATAAGCACCTTCATACATGCTCTTCGGTTACGGGTACTTTTGACCTGGCCTTTCTCCAGAACGTCCTCGATCTGATCGAGATATGTTCGCCTACGTCGACCCTTACCAGCTTGCCCATTCACACTTTGTAAATTTGTTTTGTTAATCTTCTTTCATCCATCCTCTCTACATGTCCATACCAATTAAGCATCCCTTTCTCTATCTTTGTCACTACATCCTCTACCACACCACAACGTTCCCTTATCACACTATTATGTTGTTTAGAAAAAAAAAAACATTAAATTAATCCTTTTTTTATATAGTTAAGGCTCAGCTTTATGACTGTAATCTCACCTGATCTTAAGTGACGATACCACCTAAGTTGGTAGACACGCTAAACCTGTGTAGGAACTGGTTCTCAAGTGCAACTGCCGGAACACACCTATTGGTATTTGGCGGCAGATTTTCAACCTGACGGTGGTAGCTATGGCGGTAAAAGCCCTACCACCATGCTATGGTTTCCTCGTGATATTTTCCTTCACCAAAATCTCAAACTATTGTGGGTGGATTCGAAATCACGTCCCTTCACGTTTACGCTATCATCGCTTCAGAATAATCACGCTGGAAAACATATCTGTCATGTCTTCATACAACGTCATGATGGATTTTGATAGTATTTTTTTGTGCCAATATCACTTAAGGTGTTTGCTAATTTTTGTGCTATCCTTGAATGCGATAGATAGCGCTGGTGTTCTGTTATTATCTACTAAAATAAGTAGAAGAGTGTCTGTCGGATCAATTTTTTTTTATACTTAAGGTTTAACGTTATGGCCATAATCTCACCTGATCTTAAGTGACGATACCACCTAAGTTGGTAGACACGCTAAACCTGTGGAGGAACTGGCTCTCAAGTGCAGCTGCCGGAACACACCTATTCGTATTTGGCGGCAGATTTTCAACTTGAGGGTGGTAGCTACCCAGGTGGACATTAGAAAAAGCCCTACCACCATGTTATGGTTTCCTCACGATGTTTCCCTTCACCGAAAGCTCAAGCTCTAGTCAGGCGGGCATTAGAAAAAGCCCTACCACCATGCTATGGTTACCTCACGATGTTTCCCTTCACCGAAAGCTCAAGCTCTAGTCAGGCGGGCATTAGAAAAAGCCCTACCACCATGCTATGGTTTCCTCACGATGTTTCCCATCACCGAAAGCTCAAGCTCGTTGTAGGTGCTTGGGTTCGAACCCACGTCCCTCGACGCGAAGTCGTCGTGCACACTACCACCACTGAGCCATCATCGCTTCAAAATTAAATAATAAGACACTTTGTTACAGGTGATGCCGAATTTATACGGTGACATAATGTCGGATATGTGTTCCGGTCTTGTCGGCGGCTTGGGACTGACTCCTTCCGGTAACATCGGCAAGAACGGAGCCCTATTCGAATCCGTGAGTAGTTTCTTGTAAATATATTCGACGGTGATCGTATTTCCGCGAATAAATTGGAAAACTATTTATATTGAATACTGATCGAGGTATCTGTGATGGAAATGGAGAGACACGGATAGACGATTTCGGAAAAGTGGTAGGCAGGGACTGGATGAAAATTGATAAAATTAGTGATAAATGTAGACTTTTGGAAGAATTCTATACCCGAGGAGGGACAACGACGTGAATTAGGTATAAATAGGGACTATTTATTAAATAAAAATATATATCTGTTTACTCTTATCATGTCGATAAATAAAGGTTTATTATTATCCAGTAATCAAGCAGATGTTGGGCAGATTATAATGTTTCGAAGTGATGATAGCTCAGTTGTAGAGTGTACAGACGCCTCGTCAACGGCTGTATGTTCGAATCCCCGCAATGGCCTTGAGCTTTCGGCGAGGGAAAACATCGTGAGGTAACCAGAGCTTGGCGTTTTCTAGTGCCTGCCTGGCTAGCTACCACCCTCGGGTTGGAAATCTGTCGCTAAATATCTGTTAGTGCGTTCCGGCAGAAGCACTCGAGAGCCAATCCCTCCATCAGGCTCAGCGTGTTCACCATATTGGGCTACATCGTCACTTAACAACAGGTGAAATTGTAGCCATACCACAGGGTCGGCACATGGTGGAACTAAACTGAGGTGGATAAATATAATTAAGTGCTTACCTTGATAAGCAGGCAACTACATCTCAGCTTGACCGGATATGGACTATCGCACTCAAAATTATGACATTTAATAGGTAACCTTGGAATACGTGATGCGATAAAAATATAATATTCCAACCAGGCACAGTGTCTCACTCTCTACCTCAAAACCAGTTACAGTCTTCCTCGATGTCTGCGTATCACACAACTCGCCTCTATACTTTCGGTTAAGTATTCGGCATCGTAATCTCATAACAATTGACTATGAGAAGTATAAATCGAATAATACTGTATTGACAAGAAAACTCGTTTTTTTACCTTTATTCGTACCATGAGTATCTTTGAGAATAAAACATGCAATATATAATATATAATATTAAAAGTCATTTAACAGTATGAATATTACATGGTACACAAATGATCTGTTGTTACCCGCATTGAGAAATAATAAATAAATATATATATAATTTTTATAATAATAAAAATATTATATAAGCATCGACTACAGCGTTGTGATCATTTATCGAAGATAAAAAGTATCCTATCTCTCAAGTTGGATCAAACTGCACACATTGTGCAAAATTTGATTAAAATCGGTTCAGTAGTTGGACGCGGACAAATGATGTCACACGAAATTTTTCTATATAAACTTCATACCGACGCAGTATTCATATATACAAATATCATGACAACATGTTTTGTTGTAAATTGATATTAAAATTCTATTTGAATTCGTTTCATGTCTGTTTATGACCCGATATGAAGAATATTTGCAGTATACTTTTAGGTCATTACTCGAACTTATGTTCCGCCTTTATAACACAAAATAATTTATTATATTTATCATCCGAGACTATCGAGTTTATTTCTTTATTTCCGTTTTCGGCCTTATTTTTGCCTATGATGAAAGTGAAATGAGAGAAAAATAAATACAAAGAATGTAAGTTTTCTGTTACTGAAAATTATTTAGCATGTCTACTAACCCGGTGTGGTGTTGATGTTAAAGTCATTGGTGTAATAATTTAGAGTTAGATCCGATTTATTCCGATTCATTGTAACTGCATGTCTGTGCGGGGGAGGGACGCAATATACATATATTTTAAAAAATACACTCATTGTTAAAGTGTTTATTTTTTTAATTCCGAATTATACATGTAAAAATTTTACTAAATGTCGGCAAGTTATGTAATAACAAAATTATGTTTTGTATGCCTGTCAATGTCGTGACTGAGTTATCATTTCCAAGTTTTAATTACTGAGTGGATAGATGTAGAATATACAGAGGATTTCGTGTTGTAGGTATAGTCTAAGAAATTATACATAATAATTCAACCTCTGAAGTGGATAGAAGGGATCAGATTTATGTTTGGGAAAATATATGTCTAATTACATTTATATGTAACTTTATGTCGATACACTGACATGATTGAGGTGAAACATAGTTTGGTGATTTTTTTCAATTGTGAGGGTATGAAACGGAATGATTGTGAGGGTATGAAACGGAATGATTGTGTGGGTATGACAAAATCGAACTTCGTATGAAAAATATTGTACTTTAATACTGTTAAAAGGACACATATTTCAGTATGTTTCAAATTCAGTCCTAGAGAGTGAAAGAGGTTGTAAATTATGTTTTTTTAATCGGCTTCTATGTCAGTACTATACTAAAATCAATATTCGAGATAGAGAAATTCAATCTCCAAAGGGTTGACAAGATTTAAATGTCAGATCATATTTATGTGATTAAATTTCTCGAGAATTTCGAATTAATACATCATTTTTCGAATTTCAATTCATTGATATGCCCATATTGAAGTAAAAAATATACATATTTGCATTTACTGTTCGTTTATCGTATCAACCGTCCACTATTTTCAAGAATCTTAAATCGTTCGCAAAGTACTTACCCTCTCATACAAACATGACCAATATTCTTATTTCTATAGTATTCAAAAATTGTTGGCGATAGGATAGGTGGTGTTACCGTGTTTATTATCACTAAAATATTCCCTCGACCGTCTCCAAATAAATTAACCCATTCCTCCCCACTGTCATATTTTTAGGACACTATTTTCAAAATGTCTCTCTACGTATTAGAACTTTTATTTTTATTATCAAAACATTTTTTTATAGCGAAAAAAAAATATTTTATTAGAAAAATAGTGTAAAAATATGAATTTCATCACAAATAATACAATAAAGGTCGTAATACGTAAAAAGAAAATTTGAAAACAGTGTCCTAAAAATATAACAGTGGGGAGGAATGGGTTAACGTAACTAACCTACAACATAAATGTGTATAAATATCTCACCATTCGATGTAAACAAGACTAACGATCATCTGTCCCGTTCTGTCACTTAACTAAACGGCATTGTGTTAAAAAGAGATCGCACGATACGTTACCTGTTCGTAGCGCATGGTTTTTGGTCTTAATTTACTATATATATATATATATATATTAATTAAAAAAATACGAAATAACTTTTTAGGTACACGGTACAGCACCGTCTATAGCTGGTCAGGATAAAGCGAATCCCACAGCTCTGCTGCTCTCTGGTGTGATGATGCTCCGGTACATGCACCTGCAGGAGCACGCGAACCAGATCGAGGCCGCCTGCTTCCAGGTGCTCCGCGAAGGGAAGGTGCTGACCGAGGACCTGGGCGGCAGCAGCACCTGTACACAGTACACAGATGAAATCATTACCAATTTGTCTTGAATATTTGCTGTTGATGATCGCTGTTGAATGCATTTACAATGGACATGTTGATAGTTACTTAAAATGACTTTAATTATCACTTACACCTAATTATAGGTTGATTAATTCTAATTCAATTACATACAGGATAGTTATATTCGGATACAATTATGTACAGGATTGTTACATTTACATTTATTTATTATACCTTTGGATACAATTACACATGGGATATTTGTTATCTTTGAATACAATTACATACAATTGATTAATATCTTTAGATATATTAATACAAGGATAATTGTTTTTTTTGCATACAAGAACATACAGGTGTTTGTTAACATTGGATACAATAACATACAGGATAGGAATATTCAGTTTCCATACATATATTTTTAGTGTCCAAGAAACAGAACAGTTTAAAGGAAAGTTCTATTAGTTATAAAAGAATATAGAAATATTGTTTTTCTCTGAATTCTATTATATATAACATACTTATATATAATTATATGAATACTTATATATTTATATAAGGCTTCATAAATGGCTGAAAATTACCTAAAAACCTTTTCTTTATCTACGTTCAATACTTTTTTATATTATGTGAGATCTAAAAATATCTCATGTATATTAAAACAATCAATTGTTAAAGTCATAAAATTCTTCCGTATACTTATATCCGATATACCTAATAATAACTTTAGAAAGGAAATAAGTGAATTAGATTTTCTTATAATTTTTAATACTTCAATTTGCTACATAATTTACATTACAAATGTATTGTTTCCCATTTTACTATAGCATTTAATAAGTTATTAATATAAACCGAAATTATCTTTAGCGAAACATTAAACATACCTGTCCATACAAAATCATACAAATATTGGGTTTTCCCATCAAACTCATAGAAATGCATTCAACGGTGATATTACATAAGTTACTATAAGTTTCAAATTAGTTCAATTTTAAGATAAATTAGTTGAAATCAGTATTCCGGATCTAGAGGGGAGATTGGAGAGTTAACCCCCGAGATATCTCTCGGACTAAAATGGGCGACGAATTAGCAAACTTGCAAAATAAGAATTTGCTTTAGATTCGGTAAAAACTTAGGTACTATATGTAGGTGTGTATGTATTGGGAATAATTATTTATTGTAGTGAGATTTGAAATCTCTTAGGAACATGTCGCTTGCAACTCACCAAAGAATATTCGAGAACATCGTTTCTATACTATTCAGTTTTCAAGCATTATTTCCATCGGCTATATATTCAATAGACGTCTATCGCTTATTAATTTTTATGAGTGCTTTAAGCACAGTTGTTGTTTAAAAAAAGGTCGAGAAACAAAAATATTCTATGGAAATTTTTATTTGTGAATTTTATAACAAAACCTGAAAGGATATTTGTTTTAATAAATATAAAGGTATAAAATATTTTCGGTTTAATATTATAAAAAGATTGTTTAATGCCAACTAAATTTGATATACTAATCCTGTGGATAACGTAAATACCCAGTTAGATTTTTTTAGTATGAGCGATTGAAAATAAAAACATTAACATAATCGCAGGCTTTAGCTACTATACTAGCTATAAATACTATACACATACAAGTATTTATATAAATAGTGCACCGTCATAGGAGTTTTTATAGTACAAATTATGAACTTAAAGGCATAGCTTATCAAAGGAAATAAATATGGTCGTAATCAAACAATTTAAAAGCACTGAGATGTTTTTAAATTGTTACATTATACACATATATTAATTTGTTATACAAATTAAATAAAGACAACCTGACTCTTTCTCATCACCGTATATTTTACATCAAAATTTAGTTAATTTTCAGTTGCATAAATGTCATATATCGAACAACAATAACGTCTATGGGACTCGAACAAACAACTAACGAACATAACTTTGTGCATTGTGTTAATAAAAGAGTGCATATGTTAACAAGAAGTGGAATAAAAATAAAATAAAATAAATATTATCCGTGTCTATATCGTTATGTAGTCGATGGTTCCGTTATTTGTTTGTATATATTAATATTCTTAGATCTGTGACAGGTCGTGATATAGACTTAAAACATATTAGTGCCACAGAAAAGTTTATACTGTTGATTTGGAATGTTCTATAGTTGCGAAACACAATAGTGTTGCCAGCTGTATAAATTTAAAAGTTACCGATACTTAAGGAAATGTGAGGTTTATTATATTTGAATTTATTCAAAAAGGTTAGCTGAAGAGAGAGAGAGAGACGTCTAGATTGCATTTATTGCCCGTTTACATGTCAAAATATCTGCAGGACAGATTTTTGTACTGTGACGTGAATTATTTATTTGAAAAGGAAAACAAATTGTTTTATTAGAAAACATTCCTTTGGAGCCCTAATTACATTCTAAAAATACGCCATTCAATGGAGGTTTTTTTTTTCATTTTTCTAATTTATGATGTGTCATGTTCAATATGAAATTACAACTTACTATGGATTTTCAAGTAGTAAAACGTATTTTGTTTATTCCTTAAAGGCTATTTATATATCGCAAATGTTATCACACACTAATAGTTAGATAAAACTCTCACAAAGCCGTTTAAAATATTTTTGTCATTATAAAACCTGTTTTATTATATACGGAGATACTAAATTCTTTCCTAATTCTAAAGTTTTTCTAAAAGCTTTAGGTTTCTATAAATAAATAGATGTCCTGAATGGCAAATATCTATTGTCAATAATAATAGGAAAATCGATTAAAATTAATAATAATAAATGATTCCAGTTAATTATGAACTATTACCCAATATATTGTATTAGGGTATCTCTATGAGGTATTTTACTGCACTTTACCATTTTCAGTTTAGAAAAAATATGTTTTTTTCGTTGTATGAAAGCTGTGATTTCTTTCTCTTTATACATCATATTGAAGCATTTATTTATGATAATAAATTTTTTTTTGTATCACATTTACCACTATAGATTATAAAATAACTTATATGACGCTTGCATGAGATGCACTTAAAATTGTTTGTGATTTAACCCTTACGTTAATGTAAACTTAGGTTAATTTAATTTTGTAGTGTTGTAAGTCATAAAAAAGTAATGAGGATAATTTTCGTATGTGGCAACACAGATTCTGTGAAGGCGACGCCATTTTTATAAATTTGACAAGACGATATTAATTTTTGGCGTGGATCTCGATAATTGTGGATTTTAATTCATACAATTATATTATTTGATATTGGTGGCATACTATCTGATTCAGTTTGTTGCTTACAGTGGCAGTAGAATATGAATTATACCTAAAAGCATGAATTTGAAGTTGCTACAACAATTCCCTCTATTATTTTTACAAAAGAGCCACTGTTTTGTTGAATATAACTTTCATCTGTTTCATTTTTTTTTTAAAGTTGATATCGACAGAAGTATGACGCCAGTGAATAATAAATAAAAGTCAATAATTATGCAATGGGAGTTTTAACCCGTTGTGTTACTATATTTATTTTAATTCACCAACTTACCCTTATTTGACTCTATTTTATGTAATATTGGTGGCATTTTGCATCTCGTAACATGATTATTCCGCATAAGTGAAGTGAATTATAACTATGGATGTGATTTATAAGTTACCACAAAAAATCCCTCGACCCACTACACTCAACCTGCGGCCCGCCGGAGTTTTGTGATTGGCCAACCTGGTATTACTTAATTTTTACTAGCCTAAGTATATCTATAAAATCTAAGGAAATCTTTACCTAAATATTTTCTGTTTGCGGCCAGTGACACCATAACTAACATATGTTTGTGGCCCCTATAGAAAAAAGGTTGAGTATGGCTGACATTGAGTCGCCATTTTGTTTTAGTCTTGTATGAACCTTAAAATTCAGTAAAATTCTATCATAGAAATAATAAAGGCAAGGCTGGATTTTCCTACAAGCTAATTAGACTTCAGCTTAAGGGTTCAAGATCAAGAGGGGTTTGATTCAAGTTGTTGTAAAAATAAGGTGAAATTCTACACATATGAGCACTAAACCAACAAAAAATTATTGGGAAAGATCAACGCGAGAGGTCAAAGGGCCTTACATGTTAGGGGTTAGGGCTTCTTTTCATGTAAATCCTGCCCTGAATATAAATATAAAGAGAATTCCACTAAATAAGAGAAAGAAGAATCATGAAATGCTGTTAGTTGTAATGTATTTTTAAGTAGACTCCATTTTGTTGTATTGTGTTACCGACAGTATTTGATTGTGTGAGATATAGTTTGTATTGATTTTCAGGTTATAAAGTATAAACTTATTAATTATGTGAGCTCGCTTTTAATATGTATGAATTTAATTTATGTAAATATTATTGAACGAATTAAACCCTTAAAACCAATAAATGGATGGTCTCTTATTCCCTGTTGAATAAAATATAATAAATAAAATGCGTGTTTCATTGCGTGATTTTGCTTCATAGGGTGCGTTCCAGATAACATTCATAGAGCTCATGACCGCAGTTTTTCCATTCCACTTGATTTAGGGAAGTTTCCACCGTGTCTAAAGTGACAAAGTATTAATATTGTAGTTCTTGATAGCAACCGAGGTCGTGTTGTGGAACGTCTGAAGGCATGTTTGGTGCCGTTCAAGTATTCCGTGACGTAATTTTTGAAGATTTTTTACCCTCTTTCGCCGCGTAACTCGCCGTATCATTTTTCCGTAGCACCCCCTCCCTAAAAGGATATGTAAAAGCCAAGTGTTCATTATTACCTAAAATTATTGCTTTCTACTAATAAACTAATATAGGTAACCAAAAATAAAGGCCGGCAATGCTCCAGCGATTCCCCCAGTGTTGTTGGTGTCCATAGGCGGCGGTGATCACTGTTTATAATCTGTGTTAGTAACTAATATGCGTGGAGTATTTATATCGAAATTATTATTGAGATAAAGCCGTTAAATTAAGGAATTCGTTTTTTGTAAACGTGATGAATAATTACTTTTCCGTTCATATCCCGCTATATGCCAAGCTGATTACGAGACGGACTTGTGGAACTCATCGAATGAAGGACACCTTCAAAAGCCTTTAAAAAGACTACGACAATTCGCATTCCCACTTATTACCCAGTAGTACTTTTACTTGTATGTAGTAGGGAGGGAAGCTACTTCGAGTAACATAACTTCCGTATATATAATTTCTACAGAGAATTCATTCAAAGCAAAAATTACACGTGCGGCACCTTGTATGTGTTAATAGAGAAACCATTTTGATAGTTATTTTGATGCAAGAGAACGCATCTTAAAGAATTATTTTAGTCTTCTTGTTGTATTTAACGAAATATACTCAAGCACGACGTTTCCTTGGTGTTTCACGCTCAGTATTCGTATAATGAAGTATATGATTACTGTTTAAGAAGTTGTGTTAAAGAAAGCGCCCAGTAAGGTTTCGTTTGTATTTTAAAATACTCTTTTTTATGGATATAAGTGGCGGATTATCACTTTTGCCGCTCGTAAGCTATTCAAATGTTGCCGTCTCTACCTACGTCTACAATTAGATTCCACATAGGACTACGTATATTATGGGAAAAGAGTCGATATAAGGATTAGATTCTAGTTGGTGAAAAATAATAATCTGGCTACATTTAGTTAGATGAATAATTTATTTCAGTTTCTATAAAAAAGGACAGCCCAAATTTGCCGCCTTTAAAATCTACCGCCGTAGACTCAATCTTACTCAGCATACTGGTAAATCCACTCTGAAGGATTTGTGCTCGATCACTGCACATGCTGATAAATTCGTCAAAGTGACTTAGTTTGTCCCGTTTCGAGAGTAATTAATCTATATACAACTGTCACGACATTTGCCAAGCTAACGTGCTCACAACAAGGAGTTTTTTTTTATTCTGTCATCGGCCTGTAAATGCCAGTTTGCCAATGTCAAGTATGAAGGAGATAACAACTGTTTATCACCACAATTAACGGACACAAAGTAGCGCCCGAAATTCTGAACAATTAATTGTAGATCAGACGGCGGTTTAACCGTCAGACAAACTGAGTAGTTCCCATTTAACCATATTTAAAAAAGTTTATTCATTATTTTCGGAAACTTTTTTCTACTTATAAGTAATTGTTGATTAAAGGTGACCTAAACCTGACAAGAATACCCAATATTTTATTTACTCAAAAGTATTAATAAATCATTTTGTGTCTTAGGTCCACGGTACAGCTCCGGACATCGCTGGGAAGGACATGGCAAACCCAACTGCCCTACTACTCTCAGCTATTATGATGTTAAGACATCTTCAGTTGAACGAGCACGCAGACCGTGTGCAGAACGCCTGCTATGAAGTACTCCGAGATGGCAAATCCTTAACTGGAGATCTCGGTGGCACCGGAAAATGTAGTGAATACACTAATGCGATTATCTCAAAACTTAATTAGGTTTTATATGCCACAGATACTAAAATATGAATGATTGATTGATGTTGCCCACTTTTTTATTATCTGGGTGTATCGCGTCGCGTCTTCATAAATATATACAGAGCCTAATAGTGTAAAATGTGATTTTGTAAGTAAAGAAACACCAAAGTACTTGAAGCTGTGGTTAAAAAAGTTATTTTAATGTAGTTGACAGTATATTGCCATGCAATAAAATTAATTTTAGGGTTCTACTAATAATCGAAGTATTTATTTTACTCGCCATGTTTTATAAGCATTATTTATGATAAATAAAATATATACATAGAAAAGGATCTTCAGGAAACTGTATTATTTATTACATACATTTTTGGTTAATTTACTACCGAAGTATCAAAAATTTACGAATGTTTTTGTATTATCTGATTTATCATTTCCAAAATATATTGTATTTAATAATACACTGTTGAATTGAAAATAAACTGTAAAATTTTGTGATTGTTTTATTGTAACTAATAATTTATATAGTTATCGACACACAGAGTTTAAATCGGCTGAACTGATGACGATGAAATTTTCATGTACTTGTCATTCGTGAAGCGATTGGCTTTCTGTCTTCAAGAATTAGAAAAATAAATTATAGTTCTACGCGAACGGTATCGCAGGAAAATACTACTTCCATATAAAAATAAAAGTTACTAGTTGACAATGCAGTTTTGTAACGGTTCGCAAGATTTTTTGTATTGTAATAGTTATTATTTGAGAGTATGGCCTGCTATATTTCATACAATTTTTTTTTCAGACTTTTATTGTATTAAAGCATTAAGCTATAGTCACACTTTCAGGTTAACTCCATATGCGTACATATTCACTACTTAATTAATTATTAAATAATGACCAATTATACATCTTTGTACCACTTTTTTAAATATTTGTTTATAAAATTTTATTTAATTATTTTTTTATGGACTAGGGGGCAAACGAGCAAGCCTTTCTCATCTGATGGTAAGTTATCACCACCGCCCATGGAGACCCACAACACTGAGAGAATCTCAGGTGCATTGCCGGCCTTTATTGGAGGGACTGTCTTTCATAACAGATAACTCACCTAGACGTAAATTACTATGTACATATAATTCCTAACTAGTAATCTCAAAGTTTGTTCATAATTTGAAACGTATACCACAAAAAATTGCGGGTTGTAGGATAATGGCAGAGTTTGGCTTGCTCGCCCTGATGAAACTTATAGAGCCATTTGTCGTACTTACAAAGAGTATTTTAATTATGATAACTTTTTATCATATGTGGTATTACAAAAGTGCACATACATATAATCATTATTTTTGTGGAATTGTTGGTCAAGTGACTTCGGCAACTTTTCAATAAAACGGCTTCTTTCAATTATTACGGCTGTCATATTATCTTAGGGATTTTATTATAACTAATTGATGATTCTCAGTAACTACCCGGAATAGAAGTGATATTAATATTCAATAATAGTCATTTGGGCATATCTACTGCATGCTCTATCTGAACCAATTTCAAATGATCAATCATATACCTACTGTCCGTTTCAACTAGGCATCATTCATTTTGACTCTAACAATTGATAAATTAGAAAGATTAGTCATTCAAATGGTCAAATATATTAATTTCATTCATAATAAGTTGCCTCATAACTGAGCGTTATCATTGTATAAACATTTGCACTATTGTAGCAGTTTAGTAGTGTATTTAAAAAGTAACCTTTATTGAAACGGTAATTCTTACTTTTATTATAATGGATGATATACAATGTTTTCTTTTACAAGTAAATTCTGGATAGTTTTTTTTTGTCTTTGTTAATTTTAGGGAGTTTGGTCCAAAAAGGACATGGCAGCCCCATCGTACTCTGACCTTATACTATGTGCAAAATATAATTAAAGTCAAATATGTCCTAGAACTACTTAGATCTAATCAAAAAATTCCATAAAATCTTGGCTTCATCACTTGCAGGTGTAGCCAAGATTCCATAGAACATGCCCTGGTCCATTAAATTCAGTCCTAAACATTTTATGATCGCTGTCCGTTGAGTTCGGTTCCGTTCGCATTCCCTCAACAAGTGTTGCAAGTCTTCTATAGATCCACACGTTATGCAGTTGGGTGAGACACTTTTCCTCATAAGAAATGCAAACTTGTTGAGAGGCACGTGTCCGGACCTTACTCTATTCGCAGTAACAACTATAGATCTCTTTAGATAACAAACTAGCTAGCAAACCATGGTATACGAGGCGGCTCGCTTTGTAATGTTTTATACCAAATACCTTTATCTTTAGACTATTCATCAAAATATTCTTTCCAGTTTAGGAGACATTTACATTTAAATTTTGTAAACAGTTTTGTGTAATCTGGTCTAACGTTTATATTAGTACCTTTTAAAATAGACTGTTTTGCTAGTTGGCCTGCCTTCTCATTGCCTTTCAATCCAATGTGTAACGGAATCCATTGCAACTTTAGAAGTATCCCTTTTTCTTTCAAGTTTAGAACTTCGCGTAATATAGCATAAGCTGTCGATACACCTCTATTTCCAGAGGCGCAGCGAGCCAAATGCTGTAACGCGCTTTTACTATCTGTAAAAATTACTACTTTCTTACAGTCTAAGGAACTAGCATACGATATTGCTATAAAAATTGCAATGAGTTCCACTGACATAATTGATATATTTGCAATGATTTTAAAACATTTGGCTTCATTTCGAGTTGGATCATATAATGCATACCTTCAGTACTTTTAGATCCATCTATATATAACCTATTCCAATTGTTGTATTTTTATGAATTCCTTCTAAAATATGATGTCTAATTAAATTATAATTATAATATTTTTTCGATCGTGTGACGTTATTTTTTGCTTTATCATTGATCGTCTCTTTACTTTAAATTTCATATTACAAGGGTTTCAATATTCACACGTTAGTTCAAAATAACTTTATAGATTCAAATTGATATTTACATGTTTGGTTACAAATAACTTAAGTTTAGTTGTAAAATGTCTCTTATATTTAAGTTGTATACCCATGTTTTAAAGCTGAACATATATACAAGTTCTGATGAATTTTTTTTTATTTAAATATATACAAATTCTGAGTGTTATTGTATACTGATATAAGAATAGGTTTTTTTTTATTTACCCAATACCGGTTTACACTCTTATCGCTCACACTTTTAAAGAGAGAAATTGTGCCACTTTTATCCCATATTTTAGATTTGAAGCGATGATAGGTCAGTGGTACTGTGTACGACTTCGCGTCAAGGGACGTGAGTTCGAATCCAAGCACTTACAATGAGCTCGAGCTTTCCGTGAAGGAAACATCGTGAGGAAATCATAGCATGGTGGTAGGGCTTTTTCTAATGCCCGCCTGGCTAGCTACCACCCTCAAGTTGTAAACCTGCCGCCAAATACCAATAGGTGTGTTCCGGCAGCTGCACTTGAGAGCCAGTTGATCCACAGGTTTAGCGTGTCTTTCA
This sequence comes from Actias luna, assembly GCA_039707435.1. Taxonomy (NCBI): domain Eukaryota; kingdom Metazoa; phylum Arthropoda; class Insecta; order Lepidoptera; family Saturniidae; genus Actias; species Actias luna. Next base: position 1,553,597 of record JAZHAC010000019.1, on the reverse strand, counting down.
ACTTGGGCCGTATCGTCACTTAAGATCAGGTGAGATTATTGCCATAACGCTAAACCTTAAGTATATAAAAAATAAAGGATTTGTCTTCTCGCAAACAATGGCGGGATACATATTTCTGACTCCATTACATGTATAGGTGTACTTTTAATAAAGCCACCTATAATTCTTAGTGCCTAATTTTGAATTTTGTCCAGTTTAAAGACATGAGTATTGGCACTATGATCATATAGAAAATATCCGTAATCTACTCTACTGCGAATAAGAGAGATATATAATTTTCGCAGATGCTTAGGATGAACTCCCCACTTTTTTTTTATCGTGGGGAAATGTATTTATGCATCGCCTCCCAGCCCGGGGTGACTGAGAGGGGTATGTGGGACTCACCCAGCGCTAAGAGCCGGGAATACCCACTAAAACCCCAGGGTCATCTGTTGCCTTCCTGGGGCGACGGGGGTCCGTGCATGCAATCACCGCGTCACCCCAGCGAATACCCTTAATAAATTGAGTAACTTGTAAGTTTTTTTATCACATTATTGATATGTGTACTCCATAACAAAGATTTGTTTAACCACATACCTAAATATTTAACACATCCCACCGCAGTGAGACATACATTATTTATCTAAAGATTTATTATATGTTGCCTTTTTCTACTTTTACTGAATATACAAAATTTTGGCTTGGTTTCCGAAAGTTCTTGACCTATGTTTTCTAAAAGTGCAACCATTATATCTAAGAAATTTTGCGATTTAAGCGTACTATTGGCTAAGTTTTGTCTCAGTAGAGTATAATATAAAATCGTCGGCATATTGGCATATAAAGACATTATTTATCAAATTACAAACCTTCGGTAATCTTTCAAATGAAATGGAACGGTCGAAATGTCAAATTGAATCGCTCACGTTGTTTACACTTTTATAACCTCACGAAGTAATGTAACATAACAAATGCTAAATTAAATTTATAATTATTTTGAGATCTAAACCAAAATGGTGAAAAAAGTAAGCAGTTTTGTTATTAGAAATATTCTTTTGAATGTATCGTTATCATTAAATCAAAAATGGTGTTTTCTTATATTAATTGAATATCGTGTTAATTTTACTAATATATCGTTTCTAATTTAAGTTGTAAATATTTATAGGACAATAAAACATCTATTTCCGAAGAAGATCCTGAAGATGAGGTTGTTAATGAGAACGGAAAACGACCCGCGGAAGGTGAAAATGTAGATAAAATTAAACGCGTCAGGACTAAAGGCTTGTACAGACAACCGACGGTAAAAGAATTGAACAGGCTGCAGGAGACTGAAAATTTATTCAATTCGAATTTATTCAGACTGCAAATAGAAGAAATACTCCAGGAAGTTAAAGTCAAGGAGAAGACTGAGAAGAAATTTCAACAATGGTTTACGGAATTCAAGAATTATTTAGAATCCATAGCGGAAGACAGTACGGAGTACGATTTATCGGAGTCAACGTTTATAAAAAAGTTAAAAGTTAAATTGCCTGTGAACAGTGAATTGAAGAAGACAAAATGTATGTTCAAGTTTCACAAATTCAAAAGTGTTGACATAGTCGGTTCATATTTTATAGGTTGCTCTATTAATTCAAATCTAAAAATCGATGTACAGATAAATGTACCAGCAGATACGTACACCAAGAATGATTCAATAAACTATAGATATCATAAAAAACGTGCAGCATACATGGCATATATAGCTTCACATCTCTCAAAGTTAGAAAATATTGATGAATTAAAATATTCATGGCTGTATGGATGTGAAACGAAACCTGTGCTGGATGTGAAACCAGCAGGAAAAATTGGGAATCACTTCTCGGTACGCATAAACTTAATTTGCGAGTCGGAAGCATATAAACTACACAGATTTAGTCCCGCGCGTAACAATCTGAGAGAGGCGTGGTTATTTTCATCAGAGAATACCGAAAGTAATACAGACATAGGACCGCCAACTCCATATTACAACAGCAGTGTACTCAGTGACTTAACGGCATCGATTAACTGTGACTTTTTAAATGAGACACTGATGAGATGTGATAATTTAAAACAGGCCATCGTGTTATTAAAGATCTGGCTCCGTCAGAGAAAGTTACAAGTATCTGGTCACATTGTCAATATGATTGTTGCATATTTTGTCCAGACGAAGCGAGTGAATAACATAATGAGCAGTTATCAAATTGTACGGAATATTTGGATTGCTATAAGTAAGTTTTTGTAATACAACTAAATTATAATTCGTAGGTAATCGGTGGTGAAGGCATAAGTTGTTGACTTTTGGAACATGATTATTATAACTTTGGTTGGAAGTTTTTGTCTTTTTCTATTATTCACTGAATGTGTCCTAAGCTTAGGTTAATTGAATCAGGTTTTGTATACTTTCAGAACATATTTTGCAATTTTAAACTCATGTTGCAATTAACAATTTTTTTTAAAGATCCACTAAATTACTACAACATTGTCCTAATATACAGTGGAGTTAATTTATTACTAAATTTAACATGTATCCTGTATCCTGCAAAAACCCTTTTGTTTTATGTGACAAAATAACCCTGTTATTATTTACATTGTTAATTAATACTGCACCAAGTTTCATCAGAATCTGTCCAGTAGTTTTGGAATGCGACACATATAAGAAGAAACTAGAATTTTTTTAAAGATTTTTTACACTGATATCACGGGCTTGCATTCTTTTTAGTTCACAGTGCACATACATGTTTATTATTTTGTCGCGGGGCCCTGACCTATCTATCTCATCTAAGGGGTAAAGAGGAGCGCTTCCAGCACTCTTAACTCTCTATGGTACACCTTGGGAATAGCTAAGGAAACCCTGATTATAATTATAAAAAAACATGTAGATGTGGCTACATTACAGTTTTAGTACATATATCATTTAAATACACCTATTTTATCACATTATTCATATATGACAGAGTATATTATTTTGATTTAATTTTCTAGTGTTCATACATGTTATACGGATTAGTGATGTCCTGCCTTCTTTATATCTTATTATAATTAATTTTACTAACGATGTGGTAATGATGAATGAAATATACTGAGCCCTGTATAACGTTGCATATGTGAGTCCCTAGCCAAGTTGTCTTCGGCAAAGATTACCATAAGAGAAATTTGAACAGATTTATCTAGAAAATAATTATTTTAATAAAACTAGTTTACACAGGGCTCTGAATTATATCTATACAAATGCAAGTCAAAGTGTACAGTACTTGTAATAAAAATACAATTTTAAAGACCATTGTCTGTTTATTCTGACTCAGCTCCAAAATGATTGAACTGATTTTGATGGAGCTTTCACCAGATAACAGCTGATGTTATAGGGAGTACCTTAGGCTACTTTTATTTTAAGCTTGTTCTTTCTTTTATTTATTTTATTTCATGCATGAAGCTATTTGTCCTTTTTTGTATACTAGCTGACTTCAACAGACATCCTGTCTTAACTATGAATGTTGAATTTGAATTGGTATAATTAATTAAAAAAATATGATTCAAAAGCATAGTGTTTATTATAGTAATGCTCTATCACGACTGAGAGCTGAGATAAATTAATATTGTCCCTAAGTTTTTTATTAATTTCCTAATGTTTCGCTCAAGTTACTTAATTTTTTCTTTTATAAGAACCCTCTCCTGACAATGATTAACACAACAAAAAAATTAGAGAAATTGTTCTATCTCTTCACATGTGATGCGTTGACCAAGGGAAATAGAGATTCATTTTGATATTGTGTATATTAAATATTTCTTGAATTATTTTTACAGAGGCGTCAGATTGGGAGACCCAGGGTATTTCACTGTATAAAGGCCAGGAACCAGTTCCTACACTTGAGGAGTTCCATAAGCATTTCCCTGTGGTGTTCGTTGATAAGACAGGCTACTATAACCTGTGTTGGCAGATGACCAGAGGCACCTACATAGCTTTGAGGAGAGAATGTGGCTTGGCTGTGGATATGTTGGACGATGGGAAATCGAATAGCTTCATACCATTGTTCATGACGCCTGTTACGCCTTTGATGCAGTTCGATCACATATTAAGGTACGTTGTTAGATTTGCATTATTTCTAATTAACATCATTTTTATTATTTTTAATTTGGTCTATGGCCCTTGTGGAAATTCCACACATTTCTGACAATGTCCTGTTACTTCATAACAATTCATGGAAGTTGTCAAATTAGTTAGGACAGAGGTTCCCAAACTTGCTCGCGGGGCACTTACATATTTACTATTTTGTCATGGCACCCTAACATATCTAGCTGGTTGAAATAGTTAGGTTCATGATACAAGAATGCCCTTCTTTACTTTTTATGGTTAATAAGTAAAAAAATAAACAAATATAAATTACAATGAACTCATACTACCGCCATATTGACTCCTCAAGTTCTAACCACCCAACACTACCCACTAAAACGAACCACGGTGACCCTTCTAGAAACTACTTTAAACTTTTCAAAACTTTAAAAAAATGTGAGTGGCTTATTTAAACCAAAGAAGTTGACCTGTGTCTTACATACATATTTATAGGCATCGGTTATTCTATAGTAAATATTACTAAGCAATATTATTTTCTAGGCTTAAAAATCTTCAAGAATTTAAATCTTCGGTCCTGAGTAAGGCAACAAAAGAGACCAAGTTGAATTATGGTGTCGATGAACTCGTGTTAGTGACTGACTCTGTCTATTGTTTACTCCTGAAGGGACTCGGGAATAGAGTGGACCTTATACAACCGTTAACCGAAGATCAGTTCTCGTGGAGTATTAAGCAGAGCCCTGAAAAATTTAAGAAAGAAATGTAAGTATATGAAATGTACATAATTAAAAATCGATGTGTGTGTGTGTGTGTCTGTGCTTTCTATGGACTTATAAAATTACTGCACCAATTTTGATAAAATTTTCCGTCAATTTTCAGATTAGATTCTCTAGTGATTGTGTCAATAGATTTTCTTTTTATGCGAAACAGGGATGGGTCGCTGCTATTCTGTATATTGTCCATTCTGGAAATGGGGGGGTGATTAACTCATGGGCGTAAAATTACGGTGTAGAGTTGTGGAATTTGTATAGTAAATTTTATAATTAATTTATGTTAACATTATAGTGCGCAGTTTGTTTGTTTGAATGCGCTAATCTTGGGAATCACAAGTCATGTTTCAAAGAATATTGTTGCATCTATAGGAGTAATGATGTGATTGAGGAAGGCTTTAGGGGCTAAAACCACACTACCATCAATAACAGCAAAGCTGTATAGGAAAAAATGTCAAAAACTGGCCAAAAATAATAATAATAAAATAGTATATCATATGATATGTATAATACACATTTAGGAATTTATTGTAAAAATCATTAAAAAAAAAGAACACAAATCTGATCGTGACGTAACAATTACACATTAATTTCAATTAACAATAAAAACACAGATTAGGAACAAAATAATTACCAGCAAACAAAAAGAAATCATAAAAACAATCTACTTACAAATTAGCTGTCTTAAAACTACCCTCACAAAATAATTATTCTAACAGTCCTTGAGCGATGTGTACTCGACGACAGACACCTGACGAATGCGCCGGAGCCTGGGAGGCTCGCTGCTTTTATACTGTTCCCTTAGGGTATTCCTTATTATACAATCAAAATAACATATAATAAGTAATATATAATAAGAATAATTAATAAAAAAATCACGCAAATAAAGTCTCAGGCAATGCCAGTTAATTAAATGACAGATTAGCGCCTCGTGATGTGACTTCCTCTAGCATATACATGCCTTTAAAACTGTTATATAAAAGTAATGTAATATGAAATATTTACATAATATTAAATACAATGTAAATGCGAATGCTGATTGAAAAATAGGAAACATCACATCCAATATAATTAATCCGTTGGTAGCGTTTGTTTTATTATATTTATTGGGCTATTTCTAATTATTGCTGTGCGCGATAGATGGTGCGGTTCGACATCCATAAGTGTTTCAGGAGCTATTATAGCATTTCCAAAATGTATTTAAATATTTCTTACTTAAAAAAAATATATTTTTTATTAGCATATCTAAATATTTTTTACCCAATTCTTATTAACCTGTGAACAGATAGTGCCTCATGTCCGCTAGCTTTATTATATATTTCTGATACAATAGGCACGAAGAGAAACTGTCATTTGGATTCATATTAAACCCGGATAATGCTATGAACATCCTGGACAAGGGACCGCCGGCTAACTTACCAGAGGCTGAGGAATTTAGGTAAGATTTCAAATCAATGAAGGTATGAATGAGTGAAAGGTTTCGCTTTGAAAATTCTTTGTATGAACATGTCGATGAATGAAGTAATTGCATGCTACTTTAAAAAATTTTCGTGATAGGTTGGAATGACTGGAGACTTATTTTTATTCTGTATTAATATTATTTAACTAATATTTATATATAATAATTAATAATAGTAAGCCATCTTGTTGACTCATGGTTTTATTTGTAAATTGACAACTACCTCCAAATGATCCGTCTCGCTCGGGAGTCTCTCACGATATATCATAGCCAGCGTTATGTAGCGCCTTTTTGCACGCTTTATATTAGCTTCACCTGTATGTATGTATGTATGTATATATGTATGTATGTATGTATGTATGTATGTATGTATGTAACCGACCCCTTTGAGCTCGATTTTGTCCTACTTTGAACGATCAGATTTAATTCAAACTTTGCGCACCTGTCAAAGATCGATGACAATGCAATAATCCGATCAAAGCATCCGATTATCCTAATTAGATTCGCCAGGATTAATTAATTCCTGTCCGCATCCTTTGCATGCGAGTAAGAGAGATAGAGCTAGTGCGCTTTGCTTGCGAGTAAGAGAGATAGAGCTAGTGCGCGAACTACGCATGCGTGCAGTTCCAGTAACTAAAAAATAAAAAATAAATAATAGGTTAAAAAAAGTAGAACACACGCTTTATATAGAAAACTAAACTAAAAAACAGAAAATAAATTTTAATAAATATTAATTAAGAATAATGTAAAAAAAATTAATAAATATAAGTTATTAATAGTTTGAATAAGAAAGAAAATGTTTTATTGTAAAAAAGCGTGGGGTGCATGGTGTCAATAGTTATGAATATTTAATTGACAGATATGAGAAGGATTATCATTTCGATAATATCTTGAAAAGCACCCCCGCTTTTTTTTTAAATAAAACATTTTTTTTCTTATTCAAACTATTAATAACTTATATTTATAATTTTTTTTTTACATTAATCTTAATTAATATTTATTAAAATTTATTTTCAGTTTTTAGTTTAGTTTTCTATATAAAGCGTGTGTTCTAGTTTTTTTAAACTATTATTTATTATACTATAGTGGTACCGGGGAACGATACGTCACGTAATGCACCAACATTCGTTGAAGTACTTTTAATCATTTAATCATAATTCGTTGATGTATTCTTTATTGTATTTCCAGTCTATATAATATTCGCGCCGATATATATTTTTATTTATTTTTTGTTTTATATTTTAAATGTTTCATTTACGAAGTGTAGATATTTCCGTCAAAATGTGAGAATCAATAAATATCAGATTCATCTAAAGTAAAAAGGTTTTTCATGATGCCACCATAAATCCCTTTATTGGCTTGTGTCTTCCATTGTATTATTTTTATTTCGTCTTTATAAAATGAACATACTCTTTCTTTGTACAAGAAAGCGTATGGATTTATTACAATTCACCTTTATTCATAACTCTCTTGTCGCTGACACTCGTCCCAAAGTTTCGGGGATGAATTTTTAGTACCAAACGTAATGGAATTTAATAAAACTAAGCTATAAATCAGCAATGAAGTTTTATCTGCTCTCCTTAAGAACGTGCCGTTTTTTAATTATTCTGTAATATAATAAGGATTTTGAAGGTATAAAGCGTCACTTCTCTGGTTAAGCATGTTCAATATATGTTCTATAGAGCTTTCTGGGGTGATAAGTCAGAGTTACGCCGTTTCCAAGACGGTTCAATAACTGAGACGTGCGTGTGGGAGGGAGAGACGGCGGCGGACAAGAGATCCATCACTAAACAGATCCTCAACTACCTCCTGAATCTCAAGTTTGGTATGTATTAACTATATAGAGCTGATGAGTGACTGGAACTAATTTTTTTTTTGCGGGATTTTCATGTACCATGAATGCGTTGTGAATCTTAATAAGTTTGTGGATTGTAGACTCGTAGGCTACTTGTTAAAATCTGGCTCGAAGGACCACGAAATACGTAATGTAATTTGCTCGAGGGTCATGTAGTTAAGTGTTATGAGAAAAGTTTGTGTGTGAGAATATTAGTATTAGTTGGACGAGTAGTATTAGGTACAATCCACCTAACAAAATCATGAACGGGTCCCGAAATCTATACAAATAAATAAAATTGATGTGTCTGTTTGTAATCTCGAAATAACAGCATTTATTAGATGCCTATGAAAGTATTTACGGTACTTATATAAAATAAAAATAAAAAATATTTTTTTCTGTATGTCTGATTCTTCCGGTTTATCTCTAAAACGGATGGACCGATTTTGATGGAATTTTCTCTGCTAGATAGCCGAAAAGAGTTCCGAATTAAAAAAAAAATTTACGAACGAAGTCGCGGGTGCATGTGGTACTCAATAAAATCTCCACGCTGCCCCTACATTCCGCTTTTATTTGCCAGAGCTTGAGAACCACCTTTGGCTTTGATACTATTTAACTGGACTGTATTATCAATGCTTAATAATCAGTAGCATAAAATAATTTTGAAATATATATTATTTTCTTATCATTATTGGACGGATCCAAGTTGAAATTCTGCCTCCAAATACCAATAGGTGTATCCTGGCTGTTGCACTTGATTTCTTGCTAGCTCTTGGGCCCAAGATCAGGTGAGATTATGGGCATAAAGCTAAAACCTTAACTATAAAAAAAGGCGTGAAGACTTCAGAGCTGTTCCACGTGTGCGACCAGCTGGACAGCCTGCTGGTCCGCAAGCAGCACTCCTCGGAGGCGGGGGCGGAGCTCCACGAGAGCTCGCTCCGGGCGCTGCAGGCCTTCGACGAGCTCCGCGCCGACCTGAGGCAGCTCACCCGGCTGCCCCTCAGCATCAGCGCTCTGCACGGTTACTATCACCATATCCTGCTACATTCCCATCTCGATGGGCCGCAGTTCGATTCCTTGCGGAGTGTCTAAGAGCGTCTTGAATAAAACATAATGTTGAAAAGATAATCTGATGGAAATCCATTCTCCTCCCTCCTTCCCCCACCTTCTTTTCTCTTCTCTCTTTTTCTTCCTCCCTTCTTTATTAATTTCTTTATTCAGAAATTCCTAATAATGTGACCTTACATTCCTCTCATACTTATCAGTGACCTCAACTCTCCTTATCAGACACCTTAAATTTACTCCCATTTTGCTAGTCTGCAGAAGTTGCTTTCGCTTTAGAGGTAATCCAATCACATTCAGCAGTTTCACCTGATGTTAAGTGAGGCTCGAAATGGTGGACACGCTTAGCTTAGTGGGGCGACCGGCTCTAAATTGCAACTGCTTTAAACACCATATTAATTTAAAAAAATGTTTTATCACTATAACCTTCATCACCTAACGCTCAGGCCCGTTGCATCTACGAAATACTCCCACTTATCTTGTATTACCACCTCTATATTACATCTGGCAACATTGTACAGTTAGGGAATTCTTTCCCTGCATTCGCATAAAAATCGGGATTTTTTTTAAAGGAAAATGAAGGTAGACACAGTAACATAAACTCTTCTGGACAACCTACACCTCAGTCCGCCCCGTGACCACGAAGGCTGAAAAGCTTTCGAAACGTCGGGATCAGAATTTAATAAATAACCGCGATAAAATCCGTTTAAATTAGTTTTATTTCAAGGAAAATTTCTTTAGAATTGTGATTTGAAACTCGATGAAACGAAAAAGCGACAGTTAAGTGAGACAACCACATATATCTATAGGGTATAATGTGCGAGAGAATGAGATAGAAGGTACATATCGTTGTTTGTTTGAGTGTCCGAGTGTTGTACGTGTGTTAGTATATATGTGTGTGTGTGTGCGCCTGTGTATATGTGTATAAGAAGCGGATTTTTGAAGGTTTCACTTCTATCGCATGTGAACTGCACACACAATTTTTGAAGTGAAAACTTGTATAGCGCGGTTCGAATAGGGTGTGAATTCATGTTAGTCGTCATCAACATGGTCACGTGACGTGTTAAACTACACATTATATATATCTATTGCTATTTGTATACACTTGTTGCGCTCTAACACAGCTTTAGATTTGCAAGTTTTAATTTAAGATGAAACAATTAATTTGTATATCCAAAAATAACGACTGATTGCATAATGATTACTTATGTTTACGCGAATATTACTCATCGAAATGAAACTAATTTAAACGGATTTTATCGCGGTTCTTTATTAATTTCGATCTCGACGTTTCGAAAGCTTCGACGGAGGCAGAAAAGCTATCACAACGTCGGGATCGAAATTAATAAATAACCGCGATAAAATCCGTTTAAATTAGTTTTAATTCGATTAACAACTGTTTGTTTATAGTTTTAAGGTTTCACTTGTATCGCGTGTGAACTGCACGCACTTTTTTTTTTGCCTACAGGTGTATCGTCAGTGTTCAGCTACAGCTGCCCCCTGCCCCCGCTGCCGGTGGGGGCGGGGGACAGGGCCCCCTGGCGCAGGGGCAACGGGTCCCTCGTCAAGGACTTCACCACGAGAGATGGGTTGCCAGCCCTCCCCGAGTACGTGCCCGTCTGTAAAGCTATCGTCGAACTCGGTATGTCTTTATTTATCCCAAATTTACGGTTTTATCTTACCGTTTTTAGAAGATTACATTTCGTAGCCACCAAAATTCTGTAAAGAAAAATTAGTTTTTCGTGTCTCATTTTATACTATGTTTAAAGTGTATTTTGTATGCACCGAATACTTTTTGTCTATTGAATGTGTTGGACGTTTTCATTTGATTAATTATTGTCTCGATTTTATTGACTTATATTTATTTTACACTAGCTTCTACCAGCGGCTTTGCTCGCGTTTTTTTTCTTAATAAAAGTATCGTATGTTACTTCTAATACTTCCATGAATATGTGTACAAAGTTTCATGATGATCGGTTGAGTAGTTTTCGCGTGAAAGCGTAACAAACAAACTTACGTTCACATTTATAATATTAGTATGGATCTATTGTAGGTGTCTCAGGATGTCCTAATTCTTGATCTCGAAGTTAGTTAATAGTATTTTTATATGGTTTAAATGTAGTATATAAGAATGTATTCAAAACGGGCTTTAAATTAATATAATAAGTAAGTTCAGAGCTTGGGGTTTTGTTTACACGGTAAAGAATCCTGGGTTCAACATACGACATTTTAAAGAAACAGAATTTGATATATCTACGTTAATTCGATGCGATGATAGCTCAAGTGATATAGTACGTGGGTAACGCGTCGATGGACGTGGGTTTAAATCCCTGCATCGAGCCAGGAATTTTGCTGAAGACATTTATCATGTGGAGGTTATAGCATGATAGTTTTATTAACGCCTGCCTAACTAACTTCCGGGCTAAGTGACTTCCTGTTCTTTGTCGTATCGGCACAAAGTGTATTTAAAAAAAAACATGCGTGCGTACAAAGTACACATGTCAGAAGTGAAACTTCTTTGGCGAACTAATTTATAAATCTTGTTCGCTCTGTCTCACTTTTTCTCTCAATCTTTCTCACTCGCTTGCTCCCTACTCTCACTCCACGGCTAGTTGCTCATGCTACGTTCGCCCTGTCTTACTCTCTCTCAATCGGTCTCGATCACTCTCTCTCTCTTTTCCGACACTTCCGTTGCATACCGGTGTGACGTTTCATCTGTAAAAATTTTACCCTCATGCGCCTAAAGAAGTTTCACTTCAAAATGTATCGTTGTGATAAGATTAGCCAGTCGGTGAAGGTGGTAGCGTCTCTCGCGAAAGCTCCTTATCATGGTTAATGTTCTAAGATACAAATCTACCACCAAATACCTATAGGTGTGTTCATGCAGCTGCCTCTTTGTATATTCAAGGTTTAGCGTTATGGCCATAATCTCACCTGATCTTAAGTGACGACACGCCCCAAGTTGGTAGACACGCTAAACTTGTGGTGGAACTGCCGGAACACATCTATTGGTATTTGTCGGCAGACTTTCAATTTGAGGGTGGTAGCTATGGCGGGGGGCATCAGAAAAGCCATGCTATGGTTTCCTCGCAATGTTTTCCTTCACTTTAACCTCATTGTAGGTGGATTCGAACTCACGTCCCGTGACCCGAATTCGGACACACTACCACTGAGCTATCATCGCTTCATCATCATCATTTACCATCAGATCTGGAAACTTTCGAATAAGAAATTACTTATTAACCCAATAGGCAAAAGTTTTGCCTAATTTTGCTCCTGGGAAAGGCAATATCGTCCAAATAGTCGTTACCATCCAGTTACTCCGATTGTCATGCCCATCAACGTATTAACCAGGTCACAGTGGGAAATGGCCTGGTGATATCGAGGCATTCCGTTGCCTGAAGGCGGCCTTCCACCTGCAAATCTCTGATCGCCTCCGCGAACAGTGTTCCCTGGTGTGCCAGGCTGCACCAACGCACCTGGACGTCCTGAAGAACGGGCTGGTCTTCCGGCTCGCTGTGGCGCATCCCAAGGAGATCACCCTCATGAGGAGGGAGGTGGAAAACGGCGTGGTCAAGCACAGGGATACCGATGAGGTCCTGAGGCTCCAGCGCGAGACGGTTCTGCTGCCAAGACTGAGAGGCGCCTTACATGGGTCAGTTAATTTTTCAAATTACCTAATTAAATCTATTTAGACCTTTTTTTTATACTTAAGGTTTAGCGTTATGGCCATAATCTCACCTGATCTTAAGTGACATTACGACCCAAGTTGGTAGATACACAACTGCCGGAACACATTTATTGGTATTTGCCGGCAGATTTTCAACTTGAGGGTGGTAGCTATGGCTGCTGGCATTAGAAAAACCCCTACCACCATGCTATGGTTTCCTCACGATGTTTTCCTTCACCGAAAGCTCAAGCTCATTGTAGGTGCTTGGATTCGAACTCACGTCCCTTGACGCGAAGTCGTGCACACTACCACTGAGCTATCATCGCTTCGAAGATGACGTCCAAAGTTACGAGTACAACAGTGTTGTAATAAAAAAAAATACCCTGAGATGATTATTGGATCGACTTTCTAACTTCCCTTGCACATATTTACCAGGATCTGGTTAACATACAAGATGGTTTTCAAATTGAATAAAATAAATTTAGTAACAAAACCTGCTGTTTTCATTTTCTTTATGGTTTACTTTGTCTATGAAAGCGTCGTCTATCAAATTTTATTCAAAATTATCGTCACTTTAAAGTTGTAGTGATTTTCTTAACTGTCTCTTGTTTCGGTGTGATTTTTTTACTTACTATTATTTAATATAATAATGATTATAAAAGTAGTAATCGGATTTGATACAAACACTGTTTATTCGTCGTAATAATAATGATTATAAAAGTAGTAATCGGATTTGATACAAACACTGTTTATTCGTCGTATAGCTATACTAGGTTTTGTGTGCGGCTTCGCTCATGTTAATATGGATCTTGCCAAACGAATCTCATGACGCAATAAAAAGTTTCATAAAAATATTATCCCTCAGTTTACCCCACTTTTTAAAAGTTTTCCCGAGAAAAAGTACTTTCCACGATCCCATCTATCTCAGTGCCAGAATTCATCGCAATCGATTCAGCGGTTTAGGGGTGACGGCGTAACAAAAAACAAATTCACTTTCGCATTTATAATGTTATAATATAGCTGTATATGTACTAAGCGATGATAGCTCAGTGATAGTGTGTACGACTTCGAATCCAAGCACCTACAATGAGCTAGAGCTTTCGGTGAAGGGAAACATCATGAGGAAACTATATCATGGTGGTAGGGCTTTTTCTATTGCCCACCTGGTTAGCTACCACCCTCAAGATGAAAACCTGCCGCCAAATACCAATAAGTGTGTTCCGGCAGCAGCACTTGAGAGCCAGTTCCCCCACAGGTTCAGTGTGTCTACCAACTTGGGCCGTATCGTCACTTAAGATCAGGTGAGATTATGGCCATGACGATAAAGAAAAGTATATATATTATTATCTTTCAGGAGTGAAATAATAATAAAAAAAAAAATCACAAATCTATTAAATATCCGCTTAATTAACAATTAATTACTAATTACACCTATTTATGCGTAATTTTAAAGAAAAGCAACAACACTAATAATTTTCAACCCAATACCCAACTAATTTGACAACTTCGAACATTAAAATCACAGTAACATTGAACTCAAACTAACCAATACTAATGAACCTGAGAGGACAGACGCAAAACTGAGAAACAACACGACAACAGTCAGATAGCACGTCCGTCTCGCTTGACGTCCGCTCGACAAGTGAGTCCCCTACCGACGCCCATCCTTTTTATAGGCTGGTCGTGTGACGTCACGATTCCCCCCACTACCTTACTATATAGTATAGTATGATAAGCGATGTTTCAGGTTTCAGCAGAGGTACCCCGCGTACGGACCGACCGCGTGCCTCCTCAAGCGCTGGCTCTGCTGTCACCTCCTCTCCCCCCCGCACTTCCCCCACGTGGTGGCGGAGCTCCTCGTGGCCGCGGCCTTCCTGCACTGCCGGCCCGGGACTCCGCCCTCCAGCCCCACGCTGGGGCTGCTGCGGACGCTGCGGCTGCTGGTCGACACTGACTGGACCAAGGAGATCATCTTCCTGGACTTCAACGATGATATGACACGTGAGAGAACTTCACCTACAATGAGCTCGAGCGCCCGGTGAAGGAACACATCGTGGTGAAACCATATATGGCTACAATCTCACCTGATCTTAAGGGACGATACGGCCCAAGTTGGTAGATGCGCTAAACCTGCAGAGGAACTGGTTCTTAAATACAATTTCTGGTCTAATGCCCGCTTGGCTAGCTGCCTTGAGTTGGAAATCTGCCGTCAAATATCTATAGGTGTGTTTCGGCAGTTGACAGTCTAAGATCGTATCGTCACTTAAAATCGTGCGAGATTATTGTCATGACGCAAAAGTGACAAAAATATAAAAATCCTTTTTTTTTCCTGTGTATGGTCTCATGAACGCGGGCGATATTGACAACGCCACAATTTTTGCGATCGTATATAGTATATTTGAGTTTGAATAAACTTTTATTATTATCGGTGAGTGATTTTGAGACGCGATTTAGGCGAGGAGATGGCGGAAATCGAGCAGAAGCTGAGCGGCGAGTGGGGGGCGGAGGGGGCGGAGGGGGCGTGCGTGCGCATAGTGACCGCGCAGGACGGGGACGCCCCCGCCGCGTGGGGCTCCCCCGCGCCCGCGGTGAGCGCGCTCGCGCGGGCCCGGGCGCTCGCCCGCAGCGCTCTCGAGTACGCACGGGACGCGCTGATGCTCGCCTACGAAGGCAATATCCTGGTGATTATATTCAAATTACGGTAAAACAGGAAAAAGAACCCCTGTCTCCTCCCCCCCCCCCCCCCCCCCCGCCCGAAAACCATCTCAAATAGAAAGCGACGATCATAGCGGGCCGTTCGAGTATCACGTACCGTAATTTTGAAGATTTTGGTTCCCCCCCCCCCCCCCCCCTAAGCCCCCGCGTAACGCTTCGTAACGTTTCTCTGTACTCCCCCTATCTCATCACACCTACGTTTTGCCTTTTTCTACTAATAAACTGTTAAAATGAAATAAGTTATGTTAACCGTTGGTAGTGTAATTAGAAATGATCATAGTCTTCAAAAAAAAACATTAAAAAAAAAACCTTAAGTAACCCGTTGTTCACACAACACCCCCCCCCCTTCTTTGTAACGCATCGTAACGTTTTATCAAAACCCTCTCTCCCCCCGAATTTCGTTACGTATTACTTGAAAGGCCCCTATGGGGATAGACGCAACTATGAGTCAAAGGTAATGTACCGGTTTGAGGTAGATCGATATGATTTTGGTAAAGATGAACATATCGTAATGAAATAAAAGCATGCTGATGAATAGTTCTTAAAGTCCTCTGCTTAAGTGTCAGCTTAAAACACCTTTTGGTGTGATCTGCTAGACACACTTAGTACTAGGTTGGTCGCTAGGCTTATTGTGTTACCACTTTGAATAATATTTTCTGTCATGGGTAATACCACTGCAAGTAATATTTTCTACTTCAAGTAATATTCTTTTTATGTGTAATGATTTCCATTGTAATAGTTTCCATTGTAATATTTTTCACCATAAATAATGCTTTCAAGTAATATTTTCTAGTATGACTAATATTTTCCACTAGAAGTGATAATTTACTACTATGAGTAATACTTGCCACTATAAGTAATACTTTCTGTTATGATTAATCATTTCTACTACAAGTAATACTTTCTACTGTGATTAATACTTTCCACTATAAGTAATACTTTCTCCTGTGATTAATACTTTCTACTATGAGTAAATACTTTCCACTATGAGTAATAATTTTACCACGACACATTTTTACATATTTTATAATACTGACATTTATTATACGTAATATTAATATGCAGGGAGCTTTCGTCCCTTCGCTGTCTGGTTACGATGTACTAATCCACCTACATGGGAAGCTGGTCCCACACGTGGGCGAGAGGGTGGACCAGCCCCCGCACCAGCTGCCTCTGCCGGAGACGCTCCTCGACGACCTGATACCGGTGGTGGAGTTCCACCCCGTCCTTAGATACCTCGACGAGTTACGGGTGAGTACATATGTATGTGTATCTTCAAAGTCAATGTCATCAAGGTCTTTGGAATCTGGCATTTAGGGGGCATCCATTAATTACGTGAGGGGATTTCGATGATTTTTAACCTCTGACCCTGGTAAGATTGGGATCTATCCCCTCCCTCCTCTAATCTCTCGTGAAAAATTCCAAAATCTCTACTTTGAATCCAAATAAGTTGATCTGTGTTTGATTGCGTTGGGTTTATGAATTCTCAAACAATTTAAAAAAATCCTAGAAAAAAAAAATCTAAAAAAAGAAACATAAGTTTTTCTTATTTCAACAAGAAAATTACTATAAGATTTTGATCGCTTTAATTTTGAATTTATTTCTTGTCACAACAATGCCCATTTTTATAAAAGATTTATTAAAGCTTTATCGTAATTTTGCACTGTTTCTTACGGAAAAAAATTAAGTGGTATCTGCCGAGGTCCCCCTCTCCCCCGCGTGAGATTTGGTGAGATTCGGCTGCACCTCCTCCACTCCTATACGTCTCACGTAATTAATGGATGCCCCTTTTTATTATCAACCTCGCCTTCTTCTGCAGCGTGATCTCAAGCCGTTTCTTGTATTGCAGAACGCATATAGCGAGTTCGCTCTGTTCTTCCACGACATGTACGGTGGTGAAGTGATAGCGGTGCTCTGGAAACCCGATATCGATGATTTCAAGGAGTTTCAGGTAATGCGTTGTAAATCCTTAGGGGCCGTTTATAAAATACGTTGGCATTTATGGGGAGTGGGTGCCGCTTACTGTGACACAATGTGACATAGAAGGTATCGCTTACTATGACACAGTTTGACATGGGGGTTGTCGCTTACTGTGACACAATATGACATTGGGGTTGTCGCTTATTGTGACACAATGTGACATAAGGAGTGTCGCTTATTATGACACAGTCTGACATGGGGGGTGTCGCTTACTGTGACACAAAGCGACATGAGGTGCCGCTTACTGCGATACATTGTGACATGGGGTGTCGCTTATTGTGACACAATGTGACATGGGGTGTCGCTTATTGTGACGCAATGTGACATAGGGAGTGTCGCTTACTATGACACAGTCTGACATGGAGGGTGTCGCTTACTGTGACACAATGTGACATTGGGGTTGTCGCTAATTGTGACACAATGTGACATGGGGTGTCGCTTATTGTGACACAATATGATAATGAAGTGTCGCTTACTATAACACAATGTGACATGCAAGAGTGTTTAAGGAAATAGTTCGCTGCTTATAAAATTATTTTCTTAATTTTTCTCGTTTAAATTTATTTGTTACTAGATTTTACATGCGGCTTCGCTGGCGTTAATATTGATTTTTTCAAACAAACCGGACGACACAATAAAAATCTCTTTACCCCTCCCCCCTACTTTTATTATTTAATTTATTAAAGCTTTATTATTGCAAGCAATAAATATGTTAATATATTTGAAATATGTGTACTGCTGTTAATTACCACACATCATTTATGAGGGGGGGTATATAATTTGTGTGGTAATATTGATAGGAAGAGTCACAGACAATGTGATGACGAATGGGGGGGGGGGGGCGGTAAAAATGTAGAAAAAATGTATGAACAATGTATGAATGTACGAACAACCCCTTGTGGTCGAATACTGAATTTAAAGAACCTGTTATTATACAATGAGTAAAATATTTGTAAAATATTCTTCTACATAATTACTTTAATATTCACAGTATAAATTTTCCAATATTCTTTTACCCCGAATATAGATAATTTGTGATCATTTTAATAAATTAAATTCGTTTGAAATTACATTTTCTTAATAATAAATACTTTTTATTTTATTTTTAAATGTAACAATGGTGTTTTTATAATAGTCGAAATATGTATGTAAGAGTAATAAGGGTACTCTCGGGAAATAAGCCATGTTTTTATTCGTAAAATGATAACAACCTCCGAATGATTAGTCTCGCTCGGGAGTCTTTCACGATATATCCTAGCCAGCTTTTTTTTTCGAAAGGTCATACCTTGTTAGTCGGAAGGGCTTTCACGGCTTACCAGGGCTTTTTGAGGCGAATGCTGAGCGCACTCAGCCCTGAAGATATCCTAGCCAGCGTTATGTAGCGTCTTTTTATAGTATATGGAGCGCTGCCGTCTCCTAATGCGCCAATCGTTGAAGTACTTTTAATGCACGAACATTCGTTAAAGTACTTTTAATGCATGAACATTCGTTGAAGTACTTTTAATGCATCAACATTTGTTGAAGTACTTTTAATGCACGAACATTCGTTGAAGTACTTTTAATGCACGAACATTCGTTAAAGCACTTTTAATGCACGAACATTCGTTAAAGTACTTTTAATGCATAAACATTCGTTAAAGTACTTTTAATGCACGAACATTCGTTGAAGTACTTTTAATGCACGAACATTCGTTAAAGTACTTTCAATTATAATTCATTGATGTACTTTTATTGTATGTCCTGCCTATATAATATTTGCGCCGATATGTATAGTTGCGTTTTTCTCTTTATAATATCAATATTATCAAAGAAAGGTATTATTCTAAAAGCAAATCTATATTAAGGGTAAAGTTTGTTTATTTGAACGCGTTAATCTTAGAAACTGACTGACGGATAAAAAATATTGGGTAGAACAATAATTGAGGAAAGCTTTAGACTATATAAAATCATGTTAGCATCAATAGCACCAAAGTTGTACTGAAGAAAGTTATAAAAACGGTCAAAAAGACCTTGTATAAGAAATAAAACCAGTTAGTATTTTTAAATTCCAACAATATTCTACGGAGGACATTCTGGAAGGTGGAAGGTGCAAAGTAACCCATACTAATGCTGCTCGACGGAAGCTGGGAATCCTATTACAGATCTTCCTACGAAAAAAAAAACAAAAAAAATGAAGAAAATTCTAGAAGAAATAACGCTTTGGGTGATTTTGTTTTCAGTTGTCGAACGCAAATGCACTGAAGCCGGTGACTGTTGGGTCCGAGACGAAGTATAAAGTGAACAAGGAAGCCTTGCTGCAAGACTTCAAGATCTTGGGAGAAGGTCTCGTTAAACGTGTCGCTGTTGTTAACTCGTGACGTTCTGTTCCGTGATGTAAAATAAAATGTACATTTGCACTGACTGGTGTTTTCTTTATTTTATGTAATGTCACTTGTTTGGATAGGTTAGTTAGGGTAGGACCTATTAAAAAAATATCTATGTAATGGCTCTTGTTTGGATAGGTTAGTTAGGGTAGGACCTATTAAAAAAATATCTATGTAATGGCTCTTGTTTGGATAGGTTAGTTAGGGTAGGACCTATTAAAAAAATATCTATGTAATGGCTCTTGTTTGGCTAGGTTAGTTAGGGTAGGACCTATTAAAAAAATATCTATGTAATGGCTCTTGTTTGGATAGGTTAGTTAGGGTAGGACCTATTAAACAAATATCTATGTAATGGCTCTTGTTTGGATAGGTTAGTTAGGGTAGGACCGATTAAAAAAATATCTATGTAATGGCTCTTGTTTGGATAGGTTAGTTAGGGTAGGACCTATTAAAAAAATATCTATGTAATGGCTCTTGTTTGGATAGGTTAGTTAGGGTAGGACCTATTAAACAAATATCTATGTAATGGCTCTTGTTTGGATGACCGATTAAAAAAATATCTATGTAATGGCTCTTGTTTGGATAGGTTAGTTAGGGTAGGACCTATTAAAAAATATCTATGTAATGGCTCTTGTTTGGATAGGTTAGTTGGGTAGGACCTATTAAAAAAATATCTATGTAATGGCTCTTGTTTGGATAGGTTAGTTAGGGTAGGACCTATTAAAAAATATCTATGTAATGGCTCTTGTTTGGATAGGTTAGTTAGGGTAGGACCTATTAAAAAAATATCTATGTAATGGCTCTTGTTTGGTTGGTTAGTTAGGGTAGGACCTATTAAAAAAATATCTATTTTTATCAATCAGAAGCAGAAATTCTTAATGCTACGGCCTAGCGCTAACGCAACACAACTGATGTGCACGCGACGAACGCTCGGAACTAAGTGAGCGCATCGGCGGTCTAGCTGCCCTTTTATAGGCAGTGGCTATAAGCAGTGATGAGGGTAGTTGTGTCGTCGTTGAGGTCAATTGCTTACACTATATTAATGTTATGCAGCCGATATGTTTGTTTGTTTGAACGTGTTAGTCTTAGAAATTAAATCTAGTCATTTGAGGACGGCTGTAGGCTGTTTAACATCACGCTACCGCCAATAGGATCGAAGCTGTATTGAAAAAAAAACAAAAATTGGTTAAAATTACTAAAGAATTTTCAGTTCCACGGGAACACAGTAGAATATAGAATTCTGATTTTTATATTGAAATGTAGATTTTCATGATAATAATTATGATTTACAAATCATTATTTCGAAAACTGTCGCTGTTGTCTCCGGTCTACCCTACAAAAAACAATGTTAAAGGCCAGAAGAATTATGAGAGTAGATTCATTGCCCTCAACCAAATTGTTTATCCCATAAATATGCTATCTTATCTATCTATCTATCCTCTCTATCTCTCCTACTCTAATCTATGCTAGCTAATAAAATCCAGCAAAGGTAGAAAAAAAAATTATGCGATGACATTCTAAACAATAAATCGACGATGTGTCTTAACACTAAACACTGCGACCAGAGTTTTAAAAACTTTTAAAAAATTACACACTTTTGAAACAAAACGTATATATTTATTCCGCAGTTGATATAGTAAGGATTTGGTATTTTTAAAACGCTCTGATTCCGAGTTTTTAGTTTTTGGGTATATCGTCGATTAAGTGACTAAGTGTTATTTGTGTCTACCTCGATTGTTGGTATATTAATGCAAAAAGAATTTTTAAAATCCGACTGTTAGTGCCTAAGATTAACGCATTCAAACAAACAAACAAACAAACTTTTCCGCTTTGCAATATTAATATAGATTACAGTTCACATAATCGAATGTAGACAAAAAATCGATGTAGCGTCTCGGGTAAAAAAAAATTCAATGATTTCTCACACTTAAACAAAAACTTGTCATCATCACGTTTAATACCAAAATCTGGTTAAAGTTAGAGCCTAACAAAGTATGGCAAGGTGTCAAGAGGCGCTGGGTAGTTTCGTATCCACTGACCGCCGCGGAGCTGCCGGCCGGGCTCGCCCTGCGCCAGCCACGAGCCCGCCGGCAGGTACACGTCGCGTTGCCGGGCTCGCTTCTCCACCACCGGAGCCACTAGTATGTTCTCCCCGAGCAGGAACTCTACATGCATTCATCAAAGAATCAAAGGTGTTATCGTGACCACCTCGTATAAACTATACAAGAAAACAGTTCTAATACTTTATCTCATATTAAAAAAAAAAAAAATGTTATCTTGAAAAAAAAAAGAGCTTGCTGAACGACCATACGACTGAAGTGAAACTTCTCTGGCTATGAGAGAAAGAGAGAAAGAAAATTTGAGCTCGCACATCACTCTCTTGCCCCTAGAGTAATACACGAAACGTAACTCTCTCTCTTTCTATCTTCACTGACTTATATCTCTGTCCCAACTTCCGTTCACATCGCCTTTCGCACTTTTCATAACGCTCTCGTTACCAATTCACCAGGTTACTCGCCAAGTCAAGCGTGCGTAAACAAGGACTACTTTAAACAACTGTTTAAAATATTTTTTACATTAACGTCCGGACCTTTTCATACGAGCTGATTACGATATCTCCTTGCATTCTTTTATAATATAATAATCCCCTCGAGTGACTCTGCTCTCGCGATACAGTGACACTCTACATCACTGAGAGTACACCATCACACCGCATACCATTCGTGCACACTCACACGTTAAGTACACGGTTCTGTAAGGGACTACCCACGCGGCCCTTGAACTGCTTACCTGATAAGGTCGTAGTTAGTATCACTAATTTAGTAATAAAGAACCTGTTGGTTAGTCAGGATCATGAATCTTATTCATTTACCGGCAGCAGCCCTAGCCGAGGTTCGGCCGTCCTGGCACCCTTGTGCCTGCTGCCTCGGGGCTGAGTGCCCTCAGCACTCGCCCTCAAAAGTTCGGTGAAGCAGTCAAAGCCCTTGGGGCTAACAGTGTAAGTCAGGTCGAAAAAAAATAATATATAAAATAATTAAAACATATAAATAGTTTGGTATAAAACCAGAAGTCATACCATCCCATATATCATACGTGGTGGTATCGTTAGGCGCTATCCACCAGATGGGCGGGTTCACGGGGGCGCCCGTGAGTGCCGCCCGCCTGCAAGCGGCGATGATCTCCGGAGCGTATTGCACGTGAAGTTGGACTAACTTCCTGCTTATTTCCACTGTCTGAAAATAAATTAACACTAGCTGGAACCCTTTACGAACATCTCGCTCATTAACGTTATCAAAGTCACGGTATATAGATAATATAAGCACAGTCACTTAGGAAATCATTTAGGAAAAACCAATCAACAAACGGCTTTCTATGTAACTTTAAAAAATAATGTGTGCAGTTCACACGCGTTATAAGTAAAACTTTAAAAATATTTTTAACACCTGTAAACAATACACTTGTACGACACAACATGGCTCTATGATGCCTTTACACACACACAAACTTCTATCTTATTCTCTCTCACGTTATATCGTACAGATGTATGTGGTTGTCTATTTTTACTGTCGTGTTTTCGTTTCGCCGAGCTTCAAAAATTTAACGATTAACGTTACTCTATTTAGAAGATAATCGCATATATTTCTGTCTGCCTATTTTACCCCACAATAAAAATGAGCTTACCAACATAATATTACTGGACCTAAAAAGCCACTTAAACAATTTAAGCTAGGTTTTATATATCGCTCACGACCATAGTATTTCCTGTTCCACATGCTTGCAAACGTTTTAATCCCTAAATCAAATGGAATGGAGTATTGGTCCAACCTTGCAGATTAGTCGTTGTGAGCTGCCGTGAGTGGAAATATTAACGTCATAAGTGAGGCTTCGCCGTGACCACAAGGACCGCGGTCGTCATATGGAACAGCTAGCGGACGGATGTTTAGCTGAACGTTATGAAAGTTCTGATGTACTGACTTCTTTATCAAAATCCCAGGGTACGTGAGAGAACTGCATGCTCGGCATGAAGACGTTCGCCTGGAGCCATCTGATGAACAGCTCCTTGCTCGGGGGCTCGTTGTATCCGCTGCCCCCGATGATGTTGGGCAACACTAGTGGGTACCCGTTGAGGTTCATTTGCAGTAGCGTAGTGATGAGAGTCGGGAGACCGTTCTCGAATGTCCAGTACGTGTCCTTGTCGACCATCCGAACGAAGATTGGTAGATCTTGGGTTCTGTTGAGATGTTCCAGAATAAATAACTTTGTTTTGATGGTAGATGCTATAATGAAGCGATGATAGCTCAGTGATAATGTGTACGACTTCGCGTCAAGAGACGTGAGTTCGAATCCAATCACTGTAAGCTTGAGCTTTCCGTGAAGGAAAACATAGTGAGGAAGCCATAGCATGGTGGTAGGGCTTTTCTAATGCCCACTTGATTAGCCACCAATAGGTTAGTTCCGGCAGTTGCACTTAAGAGCCAGTTCCTCCACAGGTTTAGCATGTCTACCAACTTGGGCCGTATCGTCACGTAAGATCAGGTGAGATTATGTCCGTAACGCAAAATCTTAACTATACAAAAGAAATCGGATAAGTGGATTTGTTTTACTCTGTATAAGTTTAGCATTTGGTCACAATCTCATCTGATGTTAAGTGACGATGTGATTAACTGATACGATAAGCATAGTTAAGGTGCTGGTTCTCAACTATAACACACCTATAGGCGACAGCTTATAAATTTAAAGGATGGTACCTTACCTTATGGTTTCAAAATGTTCATTAGAAAGATTCCGACGCAAATCCATCGACGTAGTATTCGTATAAATTACCAATAAAGCATCAAAAGATTAAAAATGTCGAGTCTTTTTAGGAAAAACACGGTAGGAATAATTTACATTGTTTACAGGAGCGGATTTATTGATGCCTAATTAAAAATATTTAGGTATGATATCTTCATAAAAAAGTATTCCTTGTTTTTCATAATAAACCACTAATCTATTAAAATAGCGGCTATAAACATAATGGTTATAAATTACAAAGATAATTATTAGGAAGTTACAATAACAAAACATGAATATGTAAGATTTTTGACGCGTATTATGTATTTCCTGTAAAGTTTTGTTCGGGTCAATCATACCGCTGGACCTCGTATCACCAATGGCGGGGAAAAGAAGTCTTACTACCTGTGGCCGACCTCCGTGATGTTACCGCCAACTTGTAAGCGAGGAACTTTTTCAAAAGGTCTCCATGGCAGCAGCCAATTGTTATTTTGGCAGCAGCCATTTTGGTGGTGCATTTTTCGTAAAAAAATACAAAATACATCTGGAGATATTTTTTTATACCTAAGGTTTAGCGTTACGGCCATAATCTCACCTGGTCTTAAGTGACGATACGGCCCAAGTTGGTAGACACGCTAAACCTGTGGAGGGACTGGCTGTCAAGTGCAGCTGCCGGAACTCACCTATTGGTATTTGGCGGAAGAATTTCAACATGAGGGTGGTAGCTAGTCAGGCGAGCATTAGAAAAAGCCCTACCACCATGCTATGGTTTCCTCACTATGTTTTCCTTCAGCGAAAGCTCAAGCTCTTTGTAGGTGCTTGGATTCGAACTCACGTCCCTTGGCGCAAAGTCGTACACACTACCACTAAGCTATCATCGCTTCGAAAATACTTATACTTACTTATAATTTATACTTTTATGTGCACTGTAACGACAAATTAACACTTATCTCCTAGAAATTTAGTACTAATATTTCTGTCAAGCGGTTCTTAATATATTTTGTCGAGTTTTACCCGAACGTTCATAACAAGCTGTAATCACATGTGTACCACTGGAGTTTTATTCGCGTTGCTTCACCTTCTGCGACCTCGGATCATCACCAGGTTAGTAAGACTCCTTTCCCTCGGTATTGGTGAGGGGGGATCCAGGGGGTGTAGGTTCGGCTCTACCGGCTCTTTGCTGCCCATTCCACCACGCCATAGGTAATATACCGGAGGGTAATTACTATTTATCCACACACTACAGTTACAAGTCTCGATATGATCTCTTACCTATATCCGGATCTGACCTCCACTATTGGTCCGAACTGGGCCGCAGTTCTCGCATATTGAGCTGTGATTGCACCTGGATGTTCTCTAACGTCACCTTCTAGAACTGGAATCTGAACGATACAGTACATTAAGTCTTAGTTTACGATTGCGGCTGGAAAATTTATGGTATTCAGTTAATCTTTTTATCATTACCTCTGAGGCCGTAGTTTATAGGAAAAGATTACATATTTTCACTTAGCGGAAAGAGAATAATTAATTATTCTAATTCCACTGAGACTACAAACACGAAATAGGAATTTTAGTAGGATCTTATATTGTTATATTGTGGACTAACTGATCCGACATACTTTGTCCTGTCTTAACTATGAATATATTTAGCTAATATTAATACGTTGGCGGGAGGCGCCCGACGTGACGGCCCAGTGGCATGCGTGTGAGCTGCGCGCGGTACTGGACAGTACTTGGACATTACAACATTACTTTATTTTTCTAAAATAAAATATTTTTTCTAAAATGAACGTAGTCTAAGTTACTCCTTATTACATCAGCTACCTGCCAATAAAAGTCTCGTCAAAATCGGTCCAGCCATTTCAGAGATTAGCCAGAACAAACATACAGACAGACAAAAATTGTAAAAATATGTTATTTTGGTGTATTTACCGTATATATTCATATATATATAGTAAAAAACGGTTATTTAAATATTACAAACAGACACTCCAATTTTATTTATATGTGCAGATTTGGTTTTAAATCATTAACTTACTTATTTGGCTCCTTAACTTAGTTAAATATTGGTGATATTTAGCGTGATTAGTGTAGTACATCATATATATTATACTTAGGGGTATGATTAGTTAATTGCTACAAGAGCTCTGCAAATAGTTTGAACAAGAAAGTGACCAACTTAAAGTGTTGTATAAACTTGGAGGTTTTGTAAGAATTTATATGATTCTACATGCTATTGGATAAAATGTATCAAAGAATAAGAACATGAAATAGTAAGCTCATATAAGCTTCATATTACTTAGCTTTATGTTAATTTAGCATTTTTTGAAGCTCACACAGAAATGATACTGGCTGAAGTATGATACTATGAAGGAAATCTTCGACATCATAATATGCTATCAGTCTTAAAAATCTCTATTGAAGCACCTACAGAATTCATATAGTTAGGTACAGAGTTCATATCCTTAGGTAAGATTTTGGCCATTAATTATAAAAATCTATAAAAAGTAATAAGTTTAGAATTAAAAGTACGTTAATTCAGTAGTCTTTATAAAGAGAAAGCTTGCAAATGCAAAGGAGTAAAAAAAAACACTTACTTGTGGAGACCAGCTTGACTCTCCTCCGTCGAATTTAAACCCATCGATTCCGTATGAGTCCCTTAAGAGTTGCAGACGATCCGTGAACCATTTTCTTGCTTGCGGCTTGGTAAAGTCGATGTAGGCTGTGGTGGTGTCGTTGTCGTTCCACCAGCTCGTCTCCACCGAACCGTACTCCGATGAGACCAAGAACCTAAGAATTTAATACCAAATAATTTTTGCAGATTTTTGGTCGTAAGTTTTTGTCATTTTCTAGTTGTTTGTATAAGTGAGCATATGGAATCGCTAAACTTGTTTTTTTGCTTCCTCCGTTAGGATTAGCATTTCCACCATGTGCCACATCATCCCTTAACACCAGTTGAGATCGTAGCCAAAACGCTAACTCTATAAACTATAATACAATACATGGACGGTTTAATACTCTTCTTGTGGGATCGTCTTTGGCGATAGATGACATGCAGTTAACTAATTGACTAACTAAACAACTGCTGAAAGATTAGCTAGTTTGTATATATGGGTGTATTTGTAATTGCTAGACTGCAAAATCGTTTCGCCAATCACCGTCGTAATTGGTATGTATGTAACTAACACACTTTTTAGGGTGCAGATTTTAATGCTAGCTCTGATCATAATCGATGGCTGGATTAGATAGATCCTCTATCATTTCCTTCTTTTTGTTAGGACGTTCATACGTATCACAATTATTATAATTTCTGGCAAGATGCTTACCTAAAGGCTCTTTAAAAGACAGTGATAACCTGAATACTAATAAAAATTAATATATTTATTATATAAATTATATTAACTGGTGGCTTCGACTCCGTTCGTGGTTTATCATTAGCCTCGGAAGGTTGTAAAATTCGTTTGTGGCTATCGATCGTTATTTTTTTTTCAATATTAGAAGCTCTTTGAAATACTTTCTAAACAGAAAAGGAATGATATTTGATATTTGCAAGAATAGAATATGTAACGGAGAGAGTTCAGACGTTCGTCAAATTAGACATCACGTTTGAGTGAGCCACTAAGGGGGAATCATGATTAAATCCTTTAATAAATTCTTAACGTTGTGTTATAGCACTTATAGAAGTATTTGGTAGATGAACATTTTATATGGAAGTTACGTGAATTCCGGTCACCGGTTCACTTGACCAACAATCTCTTAATATCTTTTGTTATTAGTGATATATTGATATAGTTTTGAAGATATAAAGCTTAATGAGTGCAAATCCTTAGTAATATTATAAATGTGAAAGTATGTTTGTTTGTTTGTTACGCTTTCACGCATAAACGGCCGAGTCTATTATGATGAACTTTAATATAGGGCTAGCTGGAACCTGGTATACCTGGAGACGGTGATAAGCAATTTTTTTCTGCTAAAACCTTATTGGAAGTGGCGTCAAGAGATGGATAAAATTTGTATGAATCTTATTATTGCGTTTTAATTTGTTTGACAAAACCAGTATTATTAACACGAGCGAAGCCGCACGTAAAATGCAGTCTTCTATATATCTATACTATATTACTTATAAACAATACTGTTACTCACCCATTTTGCTTGGCCTCAGTATACCATGGTTCACAACCCTTATTAATAAAAGGATGCACCCACATAGTTACCCTAAAACCTCTCCTTTTCAATGCCTTAACAGTGTTCTTCATGTTTGGAAAACGATAGACGTCCACGGTTAGCGAGCCGTAGCACGACTCCCACAAATCATCGATCTCCAACTGGCTGTTAGGGAAGCCATGGGTTCTGATCTCATCGGCAAACTTGAGTACCACGTTATGGTCCACATTGGTTTTATAACGAGCCCATGTAGACCAGATAGGATATGCGATCATCCGCTCGTCCGGAACACCTGATGGCTGCCCCAGAAATCTATCAACGGCATATTGGTGAGCCTCTTTGACGTCATCAAAGATTCCTATGGAGTAGGCCAATGAATTTCGTTGCCTCCTCTTCGAGTACGGCGGTTTTATTTGTGCTATGAAGCACGCGGCGTTTTTCTCTATGTCGTTTTGGTCGACGAACAATGGTACCTTTTGGTCGAAATGATAGAAAACGCCATGGGAACTTAGCCAGTAGGGTTCGGCTATCGCGCAGTTGTCAGCTTCTTTTGTAACGTACGAGTAGTTGGGGAGCACGAGACGCTCTATCGGCCAGTACTGGCGTTTTTGCTGAGGCCCACCGTACCAGCTACTGACACCTGGAACATTTATGTTATTGTAATCTTACCTGCCAAATTCCTTTTCCATAGACAGTAAATAAGTATTTTCAACATACGTATAGATTATAGATGGAGTTTTGAGATGTATTATTATCTGCCATCTGCTTGATTTAAGTAGGCAATTTAGAAAGTTAAGTAGATACTTTTTGTTATGTCTTTTTTTACAAGTAGTTCGAACAGAAATAGCGCTGATTGTAGACATAAACTAAGAAACGTTCAGAGTTAGCGTGGATGCATAATGTGACAATTAATTGCCAGACAATAAAAAAGAAAATAATAAGTTCATCAAAATGAGACATTTATAGAAATGACGATGACAAGAAAGTACAAAGAGATCGTTTAATGCTAATAAAAGATATGCAAGCAACAAAGGAAGCTATAAATAAAAACATTTAAACCAGTCTGGCACTAAAAGGCAGCATTTGCTTGTAATAATGGGTACTGCTGAATATAAAAGTCCGTAGATTTTATTGACAGGCAGAGTAAGGAATGATGTATGTATATAAGGTGTGTATACTGAGATAAGAAGTGATAGAGGTAAGCATGAAGAACATATTTAGATGTCAGAATTGCAGATTCAAAGCAATGTGAAAGATGTTTCTGGTCGAAACTGTGGCTGGATAGAGAGAATTGCCATAGGGATTTTTGTGGGTATTGCTTGTATACAGGATGCTTGTAGATTACCACATATCCTTTCATCCTGCCTGGATACGAGGGAAGGAGTAATGTATTTTACCTTTTTTTTTATCTCAGATCTTAGTGATATCGTGTAACCTTTTACAGATGCTACCTCTCACCTTGGGTAAAGCAGTAGGCCTTAAAGGGACTCAACCGGATATAAGCCGAAAATTCCACTGCGTTCATTCTGTCGCCTTCCGACCTGCGGGAGCTGTTACCACAGTCCTTCTACTATATAAATATAGATTACCTAGGTGTTAAACCTTAGGTTACCTTTGTCCATATTCCGCAGGACCTATCAACATCTACTTTAAGCGCAAAGAGGATTGTTAAATTCTGGAGGTAGTAAATTTGATGCAAGATATTTGGTTTGACTTATTAGAGATATTTGAAGCAATTTGATGATTTGATAGTTTCAAGACAGGAGTGAAAAGGCATATTTTGAGCTTGCACGCTCCATCGTCGGCCTCATCTATACTTACCACCAGGCATGATTGAGATTAAGTGCAAACTTATAATGCATTAAAAAAAATGATGCGACAGAAGAACCTTGGTTAAGGTTTAAAGGTGGCACAAAATCAAGAAGAACATGTATAGAAGAAGGATTTAATTCTCTCTTACCGAGATTAACGCAGTCTTCCAGTCGTATGTTCCTCGGAGCTTCCCAAGTTAAAGTGATAAGATGCCCACATCTCTCACCAATGACTCGTTTAGTGCTGATTCGCACGGTCGTTTGATTGTTGAATTGGATGATAATGTCACCGTTTCGAACTACGTCTTTAATTGTGGTCGCGTGCCTGCCTATGACTGTTAGGACTTCTTGAAGGCCCCCTAAGAAATTAGACATGGCAAATTTAGCTGAAGTCTAAAGAAACGTGTGAAATGAAAACAGTGAATATTGAAATAGATTTATTTCAGTGTAAACTTCTGAAAGCGTATCCGTTACGTTGTAGGAGTAAATACATCGAAGCACTTTATTACGTGATACAACGTAAAATAAATATTGTTGATAAATAGTTACTTGAAATTCAAATACAAAAACTACTAAAATAATTATTACTTATGTCAAAATCTATTTATATTTATGTCGGGTTTGTGTGCAGCTAGTTATAGCCAGCCAAGAGGTGATACCGATGCGTGTATAAGTTAGAAACCGTTGACATTACGTCTGGGTTCTTGGGTGGTCACCCGGGCGTCGAAACACGCGACATATTTGTATTCATTCAACAATTCATTTATTCTTAGTTCATAAGTTACTCTCGTTTAAGCAGTCAGTTTATCGTACAATAAATTAGCTTAAAAAAGGTATCTATTTAGTGTTCGCAATACCGACAGGTTTGAAAACGAGAGTAATTAATGTTTTTTTAATTTTAAAACACATAATACGTTATCAAGGTTTTGTTATGTTATAGTTAGGTTTAGCGTTATGGCTACTAACTTACCTGATGTTAAGTGACGATGTGGCCCAAAGTGGTGAACACGTTAAGCTTGTGGAGAGGCTGGCTCTCAAGTGAACTGCCGGAACACAGGTATTTGGCGACAGCTTTTAACTTGAGCGTGGTAGTTAGAAAGGCGGGTATTGCAAAAAAGCCTACCACCATGCTATGACATTATCACGATGTTTGCCTTTAGCAAGCTCATTGGATTCGAACTCACGTCCTTTGACATCGGTCCGTAGTCCGTACACACTACCAACTGAGCTATCATCGCTTCGCGGTTTCATTTTCTCCACTTTATCTATTAATATCTTAAATAATTTTTCGTATAGCTTTATATATTGATGACTTGTAATGTTGCCAACGTTTGCTAATTATTTTTTTTTCGGTTAAACAGTTTCCCGAAAATTAAAGTAATTTTATTAGCTTTATCATACTCACTTCTCTGCATTAACAAGTTTAGGTCTCCATGTGTATTCTTTCGCAGGTGCACCTTCACCGCTTTTGTATTAACTAGGGCTATGTCCAAACAATTTGCGTAGGTCGTCAACACACCCAGGAGTACTGAGGACAAATAGTACTGATTCTTAAGTAAAAAACGGCGTGTGTTAAAGACTACACGATACAAGTGAAACAGCACTATATCTCTCTCGATCCCTTGGCCGCTTCGAGCCGACATTACCCGAACGAGTGTCACGCGAAACGGTTGGCGAATCAGAATTGAAACGGCCTCTCGTAAGAAGTTTCACTTCAAGTAATGAATATTTGACTCTTTAGTTACTAAGACCGTTGATTATTATTATTATTTTTTAACTTGATTCGCAGATCTGCCTCTCACCTTTACCTAGATATCTTATGAGTAGGGTATAAGTCTTGACTGGCGTGAACCAGAAGTACTAATAAGTTCTCCAATGGACTACATTCCTCTTTACTTGCGAGTAATCAGAAACAAGTTTCCATTGCCTTCCTATCAATATCTACCTATGTAGATGTAACAAAAGTCCAGCCCATATGTTTGATTGAATTAAGAGATCCTTTTTTTTGTCCACCGGACTTTTGGGGGCGAGTGCTGAGGGCACTCAGCCCCGAGGCAGCAGGCACAAGGGTGCCAGGACGGCCGAACCTCGGCTAGGGCTGCTGCCGGTAAATGAAAAAGATTCATGATCCTGACTAACCAACAGGTTCTTTAATACTAAATTAGTGATACTAACTACGACCTTATCAGGTAAGCAGCTCAAGGGCCGCGAGGGTAGTCCCTTACAGAACCGTGTACTTAACGTGTGAGTGTGTACGAATGGTATGCGCTGTGATGGTGTACTCTCAGTGAAGTAGAGTGTCACTATATCGCGCGAGCAGAGTCACTCGAGGGCTCCTGTTCGGAGGATCGAACTCGAGGAGGATCGATCGATCGAATTAAGAGATCCTGATATTAGCGTATAACGGAAGCACCTAAACGTATATTTCTTGTGTCTGGTAATGTAGTTGATGTGTAGAGGTCGCCGAAGGGCTTTTTAATATTTAAAATAATTCAAACCAGTTGAGTCCCATACACCTCTTAGAACCATCCCAGGGAAACTTAGGTAGGAAATTTGATGATAAAAATTGTTTTTTTTTTTTTTTTTTTAGGTTAGTATTATGACCACAATCTCACTTGATGTAAACTGATGTTTCTGAGTCAACGCTTGTATTTCACTTCTCATGAAATAAAAAGAGGTAAACTCTAGGTATATATATATACCTATATATAAATGAATTTATATTTCCCTTCATCACGCGTCACGCATCACGCGTGAACGGATGGAACAGTTTCGCTAATTCTTTTTTTGTTGTGGTAATTATTGTCATGAGAAGGTTCTTATGAAAGAAAAAGTTAAGGAAGTTGAGTGAAACATTAAAAAATCTGTATATATATAAATAAATGAATCGCCGAGATGTATGTATGTACGCGCATAATTTCCGAACGACTGCACCAAATCGAATAATTCTTTTTTTATTGTGTTCGTTAATGTCTGGATGAGGTTTGTAAAAAAAAACAGATTTTTTGAAATCTCATACTATGAAAAGTAATGACGGGATAATAGCTCAACTTGAAGCAATAATAGCTCAGCTACGGACGCCGTGTCAAGGGACGTGGGTTCGAATCCACCTATATTTAAATTTCAAATGATTAAAAGACATCAATTAATTGGAGTTATAAACAATTGTTCAGTCGGGAACAAAAAAAAATACGGAAACTATATTTAGATATACACAGTTATATATTGATCTTAACGAATTGATGTCGGATGATTGATTATAGATAATCAAAATGTATATAACAATATAAAAATGGGTCACACCGTTTTCGAGTATTAGCGAGAATATATGAAGTTCACCGGATCAGCTGGTACCCAATATATTGCGGTAGTGTTATAAGCGGAAACGTATTCAATTTGGTACAATAATTAATCTACAAATATCTTTACTTACATATGAGTGTTTTCATGGTGAAGGTAGCTGGTCAACTGATCCTCTGTCAGGGAAGATCTTTCCTCATATGTCTTCTTATTGATTGTGAATTGTCAATTGATTGAATTACGCGCATTGTCTTACCGTAATTTGCGTTAATTGCTTCTTTTTTTCATCTCTCTCATATAGAGGTAGTCATTGTTACGTTATTAGATGAAGATATGTGTTATTATGGAAACATTTCATTACAGAAATGTGGGTCATCCGCCAGTGTTTTCTATGTTTAGTCGCGTATGGATCATTCCGTCGCAGTTGGAATCGATCCCTTTCGACTTGGACAAATTTTTGGTTAGAAATTTTCTTTTATCATACAACGAAGTTGTGTCAAAGAAAAAAAAACTTATTACAATAGTTTATACAAATATTTTTCAAGGTTTTTTTTTTTTTTTTAATATCTCGAATACTATTATCGTTACAGAATCTGGCAACGGTTGAATTTAAAAAGGACACTTGAGGTTTCGAACATTTTTGCTGAATATTAAATTAAATAATTACTCGGAATTGTAGGTATTAGGTAAGTGCTTTTAGGCCGCCCGTATTAACTTTACTAAATCCGCTTTCTACTTACTCGATGCGATGATAGCTCAGTGGTAGCCTGTAGGAACGCCGCGTCATGGGACGTGAGTTCGAATCCAACCAACAATGAGTTTGAGCTTTCGGTGATAGAAAACCATAGCACTATGGTAGGACTTTTTCTAATGTCCGTCTCGCTAGCTATCACCCACAAGTTGAAAACCTTCCGTAAATACCAATAGGTGTGTTCCGGCAGCTGCACTTGAGAGCCAGTTCCTCCACAGGTTTAGCGTGTGTATCAACTTGGGCCGTATCGTAAATTAAGATCAGGTGAGATTATGGCCATAACGCTAAACTTTAATTAGATAAAAAAAGTTAAATATCGCATTTGCGGTCTACAGTGTCTCAAACAAGTATTGTTTAAATAAAAATGTACAGTCCTATCTTCATTACAAAAATATATTCCTCACATATTTTTAATGTATTGTCAAATAGCACACATTGAGGATTAGGGTAATAAAGAACATAGAAAAAGGTAAAAATAAATAATAATTTATTTTGATTTGTTATCTATAATACGTTTAGTATGTTGGCGACGAGACCCAGAAGTACCAGAGCGATAGAAATGACAGGAGATATGGCCGTATCCGGTTCATCTGTTCTCTCGCGTATGAAGTAGGGGAGGTAGTCGATGGGCGCCGCGTGGTCCCTCAGCCAGACTGGACCTAGGTGTACCCTTTCCTTGTCGCCTTCTTCATACCACGTGCCGGTGGGTAGGTAGATGTCGCGGCTGGTGGCACCTTCTTCTAGCACCGGTGCCACTAAGATGGTTTCACCAAGGAGATATTCTATATCAATAGCAAAACGTAGAAGGAATTAGATATATTTTTTTTTTTACAGTCATAGGATCTTATGTATTGAAATAAAACTAATTTAAACGGATTTTATCGCGGTTATTTATTGATTTTAATCCCGACGTTTCGAAAGCTTTTCAGCCTTCGCGGTCACGGGGCGGACTGAGGTGTAGGTTGTCCAGAAAAGTTCATGAACTTTGAAAAGCTTTCGAAACGTCGGGATTGAAATCAATAAATAACCGCGATAAAATCCGTTTAAATTAGTTTTGTTTCAATGAATAATATTCGCGTAAACATAGGGGATCTTATGTATGTTTATGTAGGGTTAATCTTTTCTTCGTTATTCGTGTTAGTGCGTATGTGTGCAAGTGTGAGGTAGATAGATGATAGGCAAGTATTTTATACTGAATTTAATATATTACTATAATTAGAATTTATTAGTACATGTGAGTTATCGTCGAAGTCCACACAACGACTGACTGACAAAGACTTGAGAGTGATAATTAGCCAGGCGGCCATTAGAAAAATCCCTATCACCATTTTATGGTTTCATTACGATATTACGTTATCATTTACAGTAATTTTTAGACCCATTGCAGGGATTCGAAGCGATGATAGCTCAGTGGTAGTGTATACGACTTCGCGTCAAGGGACGTGAGTTCGAATCCAAGCGCCTACAATGAGCTTGAGCTTTCGGTGAAGGAAAACATCGTGAGGAAACCATAGCATGGTGGTAGGGCTTTTCCTAATGCCCGCCTGGGTAGCTACCACCCTCAAGTTGTAAACCTGCCGCCAAATACCAATAGATGTGTTTCGGCAGCTGCACTTGAGAGCCAGTTCCTCCACAGGTTTATTGTGTCTACCAACTTGGGCCATATCGTCACTTAAGATCAGGTGATATTATGGCCATAACGCTAAACCTTAAGTATAAAAAAAGGGATTCGAACTCACGTCCATTGAAGCGACGTCCGTAAAGACTAAGAACTGAACCAACAGCGCGTCTATCGCTTGATGTGACAGCTAATAGAAAGTTTGCTATTTTTATAGGTATCTATTGTAATACAAAAGTCACTGACGTTCTTCAGAGGGAACATTGAAAAAAAAAAAAATGTATGGCCCAAGGTAAACGTGGTGGAAACGTAAAGACTGCTAAGGGTTGTTTCTCAAGTACAACTGCCGGTAAACGCCTATAGGTATTTGGTGGTAGATTTTCAATCTGAGCTTGTAGCTAGTCAGGTGACATTAGATGAATCCCTATCAGGTATATGGTTAAGATATCATACCGTCCCATATGACCAGCGCCTCCTCATCAGTAGGGTCGATCCACCACAATGGCGGGTTCACTGGGGTACCGTGGTTTACTGATGCTTCCATGGCGGAATATATTTCATTGGCATATGCTGCGTGCAGTTCTGTGTACTTCTTACTTATTTGTACTGTCTGTAAATATATTAGATATGCATTAGCAGCTCCGGCAAACGTTGTTCTGTGATATCCAGGGGTCATAGTGCCACCAATTGCGATCGGCCAATTGTGCAAGTTGTCTTCCAAGAATTGCTAACGAACAGAACAATAAATAATGCGATGACAGTCGATATAGACTGTCATATGTGTCAATCCATACATTCTTTTTTACTTTGTTAAGGTTAAACGTGAGAGTCACAAACTGATCTGATGTTAATTTATGATGTGTCCCAAGATAGTGGGGATTGCTCTCAAGTACAACTGCTGGAATACACCAATAGTGTTTAGCGACAGATTTTGGACTTGTGGGTGGTAACTAGCTAGGTAGTAAAAACCCAACCACCATGCTATACTTTCATCACCATATTTTTCTTCACCAAAAACTCAAGCTTAATGTAGGTGGACTCGAACTCACGTCCCTTGGCCTTGGACTTCGGATACAGTC
This sequence comes from Actias luna, assembly GCA_039707435.1. Taxonomy (NCBI): domain Eukaryota; kingdom Metazoa; phylum Arthropoda; class Insecta; order Lepidoptera; family Saturniidae; genus Actias; species Actias luna. The sequence continues at coordinate 1,516,188 of JAZHAC010000019.1, read as the reverse complement.
TACTACTTTGTTAATATGTATAAAGAAAACCTAATTTTTTTATAGTTAAATAAACAATGCCACCAATGTTAAAAATGGCGGAACTTTCCTTTATCTGTGAAACAGTTCGAGATAGAGAGTTGATGTTAATAAATTAAATTCCTTAGTTACATAACGTTTATGTGCACGTAATGAGGTTACGTCTGACGGATTTAACAATTCTATTGTTCGTATTCATTCTTGATCTTTCAACGAGCGATTGTTTTATTATTGACGCATTGTCATCTATATTACATAATTATGTAATTTTTTTTATTATATGTACCGTTTATTTTGAAAGTAGTGTAAGTCCATTTTTGAGAAAAATGAGCTATCACGTAATTCATGCTTAATTTAATGTAATTTTTTTATATATAACTAGTTCGTGTTTAATTTCTCAAAAAAATCCTATGTTTTGTACAACTTAAAATCGGTCGGTAAATGAAATTGCATTATCAACAAATATAGTAACCTTTAATTTTCTCGAAACAAAAGAAAATGGACTTACACCACTTTCAAAATAAACGGTCCATATAATTGTTATTACTTAGTATAACTATTGAGTGTATCTTGTGTCGGTCTGTTGAAGGAAAATGTAGTAAATTGAATAGAAAATGAATATATGTCTTTTTTTAAGCCAAAAAACTCATGCTATAGTTTCTCCTAAAGCATTTTCATACAGACCTCGTCATCGAAGTTCCACGGTGCGAATGAATACTGCATTGACGGCAGGAAAGTGTTCGCCTGCACCCATCGTATGAAGAGCTCCTTCGTAGGCAGGTCGGCCTGATCGTGGTCCAGGTTGTAACCATTACCCCCTATCATGTCGGGCAGGACCAGGGTGTACCCGTTCAAGTTCATCTGGACGGTGGTCGTGATGATCGTCGGCAGGCCGTTGTTCAGGCCCCAGATGGAGTCCCGGTCGACCATACGGACGAAGATCGGAAGGTCTTGCGTTCTGGAGGGATTTAGTATTCTTTACACGCCTGTCAAGTATATACTTTGAATTCAATTCTCAAGGTGCATCGAACTGCGCACAGTATGCTAAATTTTATTAAAATCGGCTCAGTAGTTTAGGATTTTATCACGGACAAACAAAGTGACACGATATAGAGCAAAAGTTTGTTTGAACGCGCTAATCTTTAGAAACTACTTCTATTCTAGTGTTACATGAGGCTTTAGCTTGATAAGGCTCCATCTCTAGAACTCGCTTTTGAAGCGATGATAGCTCAATGGTAGTGTGTACAGACTCCGCGTCAAGGGACGTGAGTTCGAATTCACCTACAATGAGTTTGAGTTTTCGGTGAAAGGAAACATCGTGAGGAAACCATGGCATGGTGGTAGGGCTTTTTGTAATGCCCATCTGATTAGCTACCACCCTCAAGTCGAAAATCTGCCGTTAAGTACCAATAGGTACATTCCGGCTGTTGCACTGGAGCGCCAGTCTCTTCACAGGTTTAGCGTGTCTACCAACTTGGGCCGTATCGTGACTTAAGATCAGGTGAGACTCTAGCCATAACGCTAAAGCCGCAAACAGTACAAAAAACCTAATTACGGAAGCTATTACTATAAATTTGGGTACTCACACGTATAGATTAAATTGTACTCATGAACATCCAAGTAAATGTCTCCAGTTTTTCTTTAGTTTCCACCGTAGCTTTTCCCTATTCTATATTCTGTTATTTCGCGTCAGAAACGCTGCGTCGCAAGAACGTTTTACCAAAATTCGACCATCGAATGTATCCTCATAGGGTTAAAAAATTATTCACTATGGAAATTAGTTTATATAAAGGTTTTGTATTCACCTAAATCCAGCCCTTATTTCAATCATGTCGCCGAACCGCGCACAAGTTCTTGCATACGCGTCGACAATGTGGTGAGGTTGGAGGTCTATGTCACCGGTTTGTACCGCTATCTGCAAACGAATACAGCTTAAAATAACTTTCGTATCGTACCAAAATAAAAATATAATACATAAGTTTAACGATACGGTCACAATCTCACCTATTCTAATCAGAAATCTGTATTCAACTTAGGCCCTGAGAAAGTCTTACTGAGTTTAAAAGTTTCTCGTTTTCACGGCTTCAATCACGGTGGTCTTCTACAGACTTTTACAGACATACATTAAGTTATCAAGAATGTATGGGGAGGGCGGATGTAAGATACCTAACTCTGACAAAATTATCGTTTAATAATTCGCGAGGTCCCATGTTGTGAACAGCTTGAACTGCTCGTTTTTGTAAAAGAAACACGGCGTCTACCTCATCTGCTGTCCTCGTCAGCAAAATACCAAAAGGCATTATACTGGTGAATACGTATTTGCCGGCAAATGTAAGTTTTAATAGCAATCCTAATTAAAAAGTTATAAAACGTCAAATTTACAAGGAGTCTGTAGGAAGCGCCTTAGTGACGAATCTGTACTACTCTCTACCAATTAATCTTGGTGATTTTGGATTACTCTGATGATGCTGATCATGGAAAAAATCATGATATCATTGTATTGTCGCAGGCTTTTGACACTTGCGCAAGTTTTCAAGTCAATCAGACTGTAAGAAAACTCTAAATAGGTGCAATTATGATGTTAAATCATTCTATTACAAAGATAAAGGTACTTTTGAACAATAATAACTCATCTGGTAGTGTGTACAGACCCCGCGTCAATATATGTGAGGTTCCTTACAATCCTTGCATTTCCATGCAATGAGCTTGAGCTTTCGGTGAAGGAAAACGTTGTGATGAAACTATAGTATGGTGGTAGGACTTGTTCTAACACCCACTTGGTCAGCTAACGCCTCAAGTTACCAATCTACCTCTAATCACCTATAGATGTGTTGTGGCAACTGCACATAATGAGCTTAAGCTATCGGTGAAGGAAAACATTGTGATGGAACCATAGTATGGTGGTAGAAATTGTTCTAACATCTACCTGGTCTACTAACGCCTCAAATTAGCAATCTGCCTCTAATCACCTATAGATGTGTTGTGGCAGTTGCACATAATGAGCTTAAGCTATCGGTGAAGGAAAACATTGTGATGAAACTATAGTATGGTAGTAAGACTTTTTCTAACACTCACCTGGTCAGCTAATGCCTCAAGTTACAAATCTGCCTCTAATTACCTATAGGTGTGGTAGTTGCACATGAAAACCTGTCCCTCTACTAGGATTAGTGTGTCCACCATCTTACGCCGCATTGTCACTTAACATCATGTGAGATTATGGCCATAATGTTTAACCTGTATATTATTAAAAATACACAAGCGTAATCAATATAAGCATTTTAATAACCAAGATAAGCCTAATAAGACATGCCACGTGGTTTAGCAGTTGACTGTTTGTTCACACTCTAAAATAAAGGGTGTATATGCTTAGGTCGCGCACTTTGCGACTTGAATCTAGAAATATAGCTAAGGAAAGGAAATTCAAACTGTTTTGGATCTTGGAACACATTGAAAACATCATTACGGCCCTACGGCTTTTCAAAGTTTGAAGACCCCTGGTTTAGAGTATACTTTGTATTGTTTAGATAATGTTTTTGCCTTTCTCCAAACTTTACCTGAGGAGTGAAGCTGCTCTCCCCGGCATCGAACTTCAAGCTGTCGATATCATAAGTGTCGATGACGTTTTTAACGCGCTGATACCACCACTCGGCCGCTTCCGGGTTGGTGAAGTCAACGAACCCGGGTATGGAACCGTTGTTGTTCCACCAGGAGCTGTCCGGGCTACCCGCCTCGTTTAATACGAAATATCTAAACAAATATTTTACCTTTATTATTTCTGTATTAAATTAATATTTAATAAATCGCAAAAGATTCATTTGAAGTTTTGATTCTTTTGCCGAGTTATGAGAAGCTTTTGTTTGAAACAAAACAAAAAAAAAACACTTATCAATGTTACACACTATGAAGTTAGTAGACGTTAAGTGCTGACTTCATTATGTATTACATCGGTGTTAATCTAATGGTTCTTTTTCTGTTTCTCGATATCAGTGTAAATATAAATATAATAATGCTTTTATAGTATTTGCTAAAAGGCAGTGTTCTTTGACTGTTTTACACCATTAGTTAATAACCCGTTCATAAATGCACACCTTGAGTGCTCGTTTATTTAACACTAGCTGTGTCCGCGACTTCGTTCACGTAACAGTGAAAGAATTTTTCAAATCGGTCCAGTAATTTTTGAGTTAATACGTTAAAAACAAAAATACAAATCTTTTCTCTTTAGAATATTAGTATAGACTATCGGTTTGGTGTTTTTTTCTTATACTTAAGGTTAAGCGTTATGGCCATAATCTCACCTGATCTTAAGTGACGATGTGGCCCAAGTTGGTAGACACGCTAAACCTGTGGAGGAACTGGTTCTCAAGTGCAGCTGCCGGAACACAGCTATTGGTACTTGGCTGCAGGTTTACAACTTGAGGGTGGTAGCTAGCCAGGCGGGCATTAGAAAAAGCCCTACCACCATGCATGTTTTTAATTTATATTAATGAGAATCACTCACCCGCTATTCAATGCCTCGGAGTACCACGGTTCGCAATTCTTGTTAACAAAAGGATGTATCCAAAGAGTGACGCGATAGCCCAGAGCCTTGATATCCTGAACTGTTCTCGTGAAATTCGGGAATTTATTCTCATCTACAGTAAGAGATCCGTAACACGTTTCCCAAAGATCGTCGATTTCAAACTGCGAATCGGAGAAACCGTGGTCCCTGATCTGCTGTGCGAAGTCTAACAGCTTGCTTTCGTTTATTTCCCTCGAATACTGAGCCCAAGTCGACCAGATCGGATGCTGGACCATTCGATAGTCGGGCAGGCCGCTCGGTTTTCCGAGGTAGTTCTCCACGGCGTGCTTGTGCGCTTGTTTGACGTCAGGCAGAAACCAAATGTCGTAGGCTAGCGGCGTGTGATTCCTTTTAGTGGAGTATGGTTCGGCGATCTGAGCTCCGAGACACAAATGATTAGGGTATAGATTGTGGTAATCGATGAACAGCGGTACTTGGGAGTGCACGTAGATATATTCTCCGGCAGAGTTCAACCAGTAACGTTCCGCAATAGCCCCGTTGTCGTATTCTTTGGAGTACGATGGAGAATAATGCTGTTCAGCTTTCTCTATAGGGTATACTTGATCGATTTGCATAGGGCCGGCGTACCAATGTTTTGCACCTTTAGAAAACGTTTAAAATTTAAGTTTGATCCTTTTTTTATTTATTTACAATGCTAATTTCAACAGTGCGCGTATTATATATTCTCGAGCCTCATCTACAATATCTAATTATGGTATGCGAATTACTTACAAACGCTAATTACGTTCATAAAATACAAATAATCACAATCGAGCATTGTATAGGCATTATTAATTATAAAAATAATTCTGCAACAAGAAGGAGGGAATCAAGGAATATATTACAAGCAATAAATTAATTTCTAACAAGACTTTAAGTGAAGTTGGAAATAATGGCATGTAAATAAGTAATGGTAAAAAATCGTTGAATGTACAGTACAACCAGTATATTCATTATACATAGATCCAAGATTTCTGCTAATTTCTGGTACGAAAAATGTTTAATAAGTCCGTTTTCTTGGATAACTCTATTAATTAATGAAATATTTTTATCATATTTGTTTTTGAAATAACAGATTCTGTCCCAAAGGGTTGTATACGCCATACACTATCGTTACCAAATATAAAGCACGATGGTACGGATTTGACATCCACATGTACATGACAATACATTTGTCATAATAGTATATGTAATTTATTGCAATTTGAATTTAGCTTACGAGGAGCTTGCAGACCAGCGTAAAAGGGATAGACAGCGATGGGTTGTGATTTGTTTTTGGATTGCACTGTCCTTACTACAATATATAGTCTTTACTGTAGGGTGGTTCAAATAAAAAGGAAATATTAGAATTTCTGAGGAAAATAATTATGATAGATACTCTCACAGATTTATTAAAATTAGTAAAACTAGTGATCTTTAGTTCTTTCTTTTTATTACTATAAATGTTATAAAAGTCTACTACTATTTCTATTTTATTGGATTTTTTACCGAAATCGATGCAATCTTCCAGCCTGGTTAGTGGTCCAGCGTTCCAGTTGAATTTGACTCCTCGAGCTTGGGTCTCTTCATCGTATAGCGTGTGAATAGTGAGGTTTACAGCACCGACGTGGACCTCCACTCCTCCTTCAATGTCTACGACCGTGTAAGTTGAAGTAGAGACAAGGGTACGTCCTATCTGTCCGTAAACTGTTCGCACGTCATCTGCAAATAATACATTGAAACTTTTCGAAGAAGAGTAAGAAATAGGGAGAAACATATGTTTAAGTTTCCTTTCCAATTTTCATTTTGATTCGCAAATAAATTTCCAAACAATATTTGTGTAGAATTTTCATTTTTGGGTATTCCAAGAATCTTTTAGGTTAGCTAATTGCTTATAAACAGACTGTCCTTATATAGTTTCAGATCAAATAGTCATTTTGATTTTGAAACAATTCGTTTTTGTCTGGAATTAAGTATAGCATAGGGTTTTTATTTATTCGAATCTTTGAGATGCGAGATATCAGCGCACTTTGGTGCGTTTAAATCTTTGAGATGTGAGAGGTCAGCACACTTTGCTGTGTTTAATGGTGCGTTTTAATCGTTGAGATGCGAGATGTCAGCGCACTTTGGTGAGTTTAAATCATAAAAAATAAGTTCTGATGACTTATAGGTTTCAAAGTACCTATTATATATTATTCTAATAGCAAAATCAATTTTCTAAGTGGAACAAGCCAACAAAACCATTTTTAACTTAGGTTCTTTCACGAATGTCCCTGCCTCGGTTGTGTGGGCAAGCTATGAGAAGAGCGTGCTAGATTCGACTGGTGCAAATCTGTGATACTAGAAAGCCCAACGATGATACTACAATGCCATTTCACTTGCCAAAGACCGGAAACCGCTTTCAAATTGCTTTCAGAAGCCAACATAATCTTAAGTTTGTGTATAGACTACGACGACAGTCTTGATACGACAATAATCTCGATATGTTTGACAAGATGTGACAAGATAAACTTGGAAATTTACACGAATATCAAAATAACAAGAAAATATAAAATTAGATGCTTATTCTAAACTTTATTCTAAACTATTGGCTGTTTGAGGAATGTTATAGTCACGCGGGCTTTAAAAAAGAAAAAAAAAAATTTTAGCTTTATTTTTCAGTTCTGTAATCGCTTAGAAACCTCAAGAGTGAAGCCAAACTAAACTAAAACATGTATTTCAATACTTACCTTCAATGAATACAACTTCAAAACCTCCTGTAAGCAGGGGTTCCAGAGTTAGAGTGATATCATCAGCTCGCGATGATGGGATGGAGACGCTCGCTGTTTGCGCACGCACACCCAGTGTCAACAGAGCTGACAAAGATACATAACATTCGGTTTATTCTCACAATAACTTTAAGTGTTCGTTATTTTTTTTAATCGTGACCACTAAACACGTGAATGCTCTGAAATACTGAAATCGTTATCGCAATAGGAATTAATCCGACGTATTCAGTTAATTATGAGATTTTTGTAATTCTTTTAATTGAATTAATTAGGTTTACCGTTTGGGTTCGCATTTTTCTGATGTTAAATGTTGAGCGGCCCAAGAGTGTGGATACTTAGCACATAGTACTATAGTACTGTAAGTGACATTCAAGTATAACTGCTGGAACTCAACTATAGCTATTTGGCGACAGATTTTCAACTTGAGGGTGGCAGCTAGCCAATATTTTACCTGCGTTTTTACCGCGGCCATAGGAACGGATGTCTAGCTAGAAGCCGCCAATAAAGTGATGATGGAGAGCGGATGCAACTCGTTTGTCTTTTTCTGCGAATATTTCCTGTCTGAGGAGAAGACGGAAGAGGGATGGTGGGACTTAACGTGGGGTGCGCGCATCTCGCTCCCGATGAACCAGTCGATGAAAACTTGAGGACTATGGAACTTAGTAATGAAGCTTGAATGACCTTCACCTTAGCAGTCCGTCGGAGCATTATTACTCAATGATCGGTATATTAACTTTTATCTTATTTTATTTATTCACACTGCAGACTATTGGTCCGCATCATTTTCATTTAATCTGTATTTTTTTTATATATAGTACTCTTATTTAACAATGCACAATATAATTGACTTACTTATTAGTGGTTTCCTTTATTATATATAATTGTTATTAATATGGCTACTGTAATTAATATTTTAAGAGCGTTTGTAATGTTATTGACCCGCTGGGACAGCTACGACAAATTCCTCTTCTATTATGTTGGAAATCTTGTCTACTGTTTCTATGTCCCTGTTTTATAGACATCTTAATAATTCCATATTAATAATCAGTGTTATTCTTGATGGCTCTATATTTGCTTTATGAGTAAGTACAAATAAAACTATGTTGGGCTTTTGTACAGACTTTTTGTGAAATACAAATTGTGTTCATTTACGAAGCCTCAGAATAAGAAATACAAACTGGGTAACAATCCTTTAATAATAAAGTTTTGTTTTACTTAGTTTAAAAATCAAACTATCAAAATTGAAATTCAGTATCCAAATACCTACAGGTATGTCTAGCAGGTGTACTTTAGAACCAATTCCTTAAATAGGTCTAAGGTGTCCATATATCTTGTATCTCAGGCCACATTCTTAACTACGATCAGGTGAGATTGCGTTCAAACGCTAAACCTATCGAGATTAAAAAAATATATGATAAAATTGTGCTATTCTTAAGGAAACAGCGGTGATGGAAATAAAATAAATTGTTATATAGCTCACCAAAGAGCACTCGGAGTGCGGCCATGATAGCCCAACGACACCTACGACCACCGACTGCACTCGTGACAGTCGATTTCGATCGAGATAAACTTATCCGAAGATTTATCAATGCTTTTTCTAGATGTTCAAATCTGGCACTCGAGATAAGCTTCTTGAGATATTTGCCTTATCCTGAATTAACCTTGGTATTAGTCGCGTGTATAGGTATCTATATAAAGACTTCGTAAAGTTGGCATCACTAAATATGTAAAATTCGTTAGCCGAGTCAGATAATTATTGGGTATGTTTGTGGAATTTGTATGTTGGCAACAGTTCATACCGGCCTCGTTGGCACGTTTCCGCTGAATCAAATGAAATAAAAATTCTTTTTTTAGTTTAGGCCCTGCGAAAACGCTTATGGACGTCAAAATTATCACCGCTTCGGGAAATAACCCAGTTATTAAGATGAACCGACAAGAAACTCGATCTGGTTATATTTTTCTTTTGTCATGTTGAAACAAGGAATGATTTAAATGTACATGCAACAGTTTTTAGTGAATGCACAGAGTGGGCATTGGGAAATAAGTTTTATCTGACGGTTTAATTATTAATTATAGTCGCTGTGGCCTAAATGCAATATTAATAGACCGCGTTATAGCATAATGATAATTCTTTCAATCAGTATTGTATTAATAATAATAATAAATAACATTTACTTCTGTTTTTATTTTATAAATAAAATTAAAATAAAATTCAACATATATGGTCTTCCTATGGCCAACTGTGTGCAACCATTACGTGTCTTTTATTTCTTCAACACTTCATTTACCAGCGACCTAATTAAATTAAATATTTTGCCAAATATTGCTACAGTGGTTTTCATGCAATATTAATAGATGGCTTTATAGCACAATGATAATTCTATCAATCAGTATTGTAATAATAATAATAAATAAAACATATGTAAAAGTTATAAATGAACGTAAAAGTTACAGCTAAAATAACATTTATTTATATTTTATATTCTGTTAGTAATAGTTAATTTTTGTTTTTAATTATGAATTAAAAATATACGGTCTTCTCTATGGCCGACTGTGCGTAACCATTGCGTGTCTATTATTTCTCCAACACTTCAATTATCAGCGACCTAATTAAATTTAACATTTCACCATATTTTACTAAAAAGTGTAATAAGCTCTCATTAGGTATCAATCAGACATCACCATCGTTTACATATTGATCCACTCTGTAATAGCCTTTTGACATCAAAACCCGCTTGACATGGCGCTTGAACATATAATTCGGCAAATATGCTTTGGGACTTTGTTATTAAACCTAGCACCATTACCTTAAAACACTTTTACTGTTCCTGCTGAGTCCAAAATGCGGTATGATCAGTTCGTCATTTTAATATTTAAGTCATTCGGGTCTTTACACAATCCAGCTTTTCGAAGTTTTTGCGAACACTCATTAACTTGTCAACAATGGTTTTTTTATAGTTAAGTCTCAGCGTTATGGCCATAATCTCACCTGATTTTATGTGACGATACGGCCCAAGTTGGTAGACACCCTAAACCTGTGGAGGGGCTGGCCCTCAAGTGCCACTACCGGAACACACCTATTGGTATTTGGCGGCAGGTTTACAACTTGAGGGTGGTAGCTAGCCAGCTAGCGGGCATTAGAAAAAGGCCTACCACTATGCTATGGTTTCCTCACGATGTTTTCCTTCACCCAAAACCCAAACTCATTGTAGGTAGTTGGATTCGAACACACGTCCCTTGACGCGAAGTCGCACGCACTACCACTGAGAAAATTAGTAATTATTTTAAGTGATTGTATGAAGAGTTTGCTCGGAGTAATACCAATTCGACGTGAAATTATTTGCAGATGGTTGTCAATAGATTGTATTTTAGCCGATGTGATAAACACAAATTTTGATAAGTACCCCACGTATGCAGATTACGGGCATCGTTCTTTACTTCGTTTACGTGTGATACAGGGTCTTAGTACAAATTTATTTCTGCAATAATCATACGCAGTATTACTGATTCTAATATTAGAGCAGTTGCAACCAACGCCAAGTTATTGACTCACGATTAAATTGAATTAAATAATAATTCTTCACGTTCAGCTTCGATTAATAGTGCCAACATGAGTGAAGCTAATGAAGAAAGTCGATAGGTTTTCAAGTTTTAACATAAAAATGGAAAAAATGCAACGCAAGCCGCAAAATAAGGCTTTTATGGACCATATTCAGTGTCAGTCAGAGTAGCGCAAAGTTGATTTAAGCGTTTTCATTCCAGGACTTTTGATGTCAACGATGCAGTTTGCTCTGATCTCGCTATTACGGATACGGTGGACGCCATTTTTAAAAAATGGAGCGAGATCGGTATCGCCTTAGTTACGACATAAGACCACATAAAAAGTGGGGTACACAGAAAAAAAAACTCGATATTTGGATGCCAGAAGATCTCACTGAAAGATACCTAATGAATCGTGCACTAATTTCGGATTCTTTATTGAGACGTAATGAAACCGAACCGTTTTTGGGGAGATTAATAACTGGAGATAAAAAAGTTGAGAGGTGTCAAAGGACACCCGGATGGAACGAAGTTGTGCACGAACTTGTGCAGAAACACTGTCAGGAGACATTATTATTATTAGTTTTTATTATTGATTATGTACAAAAAACCTGTATACACTCAACAAAAATAATCGTCGCGACACCACACTGTTCAATGCGAAATAGAAATGAAAATATCTGGCTTGCTTTCTATAAGAGAGAGAAAGAGAGACAGACAGAGAAACATGCGCACGCCGCACAGCTTACAATAGCTTACTATAGCAAAAAGTGTCGTTACAACTTTTCGTGAGAATTTTTTCCGTCTAGCCCTTTCACAAAGCGCGGTAAGGAACTTCGTTCCAAAAAGTGGGTTACGTACGACAAGAAAGTACGTAAAAGGCTGTTGTCAAAGGTCTGTCTCAACTTAGGAAATCTCCCGCCCAAAACCTACACATGTGTTCCGACAGTGACACTTGAAAACCAGTCCTCCCACTAGGTTTAGCGTGTCTTAATTCCAGGCGAGATTGTAGTCATAATGCCAAATTTAAACTCTAATAGAAAGTCATATAATTTTAAGACCCTATTTTCATTATACTGTAGCTGTTCTATAACTACATAGTAATAATCATGTAAATACCAGATCACACTTTTGTGTTAAGGACATGCGTGCCTACTTTATTTAACAAAGAGGTAAGAGGTACCCGCAGAATAACAATAGCCCTAGCGGATGACCTTCGTCATCCGTAGGACAACTCAATGGCACCAGACCCGAGCCAACACAGCATCTGGTGGCCGTAACTCAAAAGTGTTACAACACTAGCGATCATCTCTCTCCCGCATAGATCTCAACGCAGATGTTTCTTCGGTAAACCAGTGGTTACATTTATTGAGAAATGTACACATCATATATCACCTTCTGATTAAACGTTACATTTCTACATAATCGACGAACCTAAAATCTCCAGAGTGGCACTAATTGCCTAAAATACTATTATTTTTTTTTGTTTAATTTTATTTATTCGGAAAACAAACAGTAATATGTAACAGTAGTTAGATCTAAAACGCTTTTTCGCTTGGAATAGATTAAACAAAAAAACTATGATACTAGTTACTTCTGTAACAGACTTTTATACGCGTCATAAGCGAATCGTTGAGGTGGGTACTAGTTTCACTTCACGCAAAACAACTGATTTTTCAAACTTAAAATGTCTATATTTATCATATATTGCACTTGTAAAATCGTATATACACACATGTATCAAGAAAAAACACTATTTTTAACACTCATGATAGTTTTGATGCCATTTTTGTTATTTAAACTAGTTAAAAAACTGTTTAAGAAAGTTCTGTCTTGGACGTCCGTGTGTCTGTATGTGCGGCTCCTGTATGTTATTACGATAACGACCGAAATACTTTACTAATCGAGTATTTTTTTCTTACGCTTGAGTATAATTAGGAGTAGAACCCTATTAATTTTCACGGTCTGATTCGATGTGGTTTGATTGTTATTAAATTAACAAAACCAAAAATGAGAATACGAGACGTACACTTTTGGATTTTTCAATTTTTAATGTATCTATTGAAGTTCAAGGGCACTTTACCAAAGCTTTGGTGTTGTTAATTGAAAACAGTTTTTTATCTAGACTTTAAAAGGATTTCCTGTATCTTTTGATAGTGATAATAGATATATTTCACCTTGGTGTCTAGTGGTATATAAAAATATTTAATATTGAAACGCAGAATGTAAGTTAAGATTTAATCGTGATTTATTTTAAATAAATAAATAATGTACAATTACAATTTAATCTTCTAGAGTGAAGTAGGGTAGAACGTCGAGCGGGGCGGGGTAGTCCCGCAGCCATGTCGGGCCTTCCACCAGATCGCCGGTGACGGCGTCGCGCCAGGCCCCGCGCGGCAGGTAGATGTCGCGGCTGCTCGCACCCTGTTCCACTACGGGAGCGGCCAGAAGCTTCTCTCCCAATAAGAATTCTATTGGAACAAACCATAAAATATATACTTACTCTCATTTCCTAAAACATCAAAACTACTTAACCCTAATTTTCTTAAACATGGAAATTATTTCACTTTTATTTTCTTAAACATAAAAATAACTTAACCCTGGTTTCCTAAAAGCGATGATAGCTCCGTGGTAGTGTGTAGGAATGTCGCGTCACGGGACGTGAGCTCGAATCCAAACACCTACAATGAGCTCGAGTTTTCGGTGAAGGAAAACATCGTGAGGAAACTATAGCATGGTGGTAGGGGTTTGTATAATGTCCGCCTGGCTAACTACCAACCTCTACTTAACCCTAATTTCCTACAACATCGAAACAACTCAATCCTAATGTCCTAAAATATCGAAATAACTCAACCTTAATGTCCTAAAACATTGAAATAACTCAAATCTAATGTCCTAAAACATCGAAATTACTTAACCCTAATGTTCTAAAACATCGAATTTACTTAATCTTAAATTCCCAAAATATCGAAATTTAAGTAATTTCCTTAGTTAGCTTAGTTTCCTAAAACAAAGAAATTACTTAACGTCACTCGGTTAACAAATTTCACTTTAAGAAAATTTCAACCAGTTCGTATCAAAGGCTTTGCCTCCGCGCTAATTTGCCTGCTAACAATTGGTAACGTAATAGAAGACAAAAAACGGTGTGTGCTGCTTAAGACCACACGAGAGAAGTGAAGCGTCACTATATCTCTCTCTCGCTCCCTTATTCAGCTCGAGCTGATTTCACCCGAACGAGCGTCACACAAAAAATTACGAATCACAATTTCAAAAACTCCGTAAGAAGTTTCACTTATAAAGTGTATCGGATGACACATGTCAATGTCACTTTGACATTCTATGTCGACTGTCATGCAATCCTTTTTTGTTTTAAGTTTGCAATCGTTGGAATAAAACTAAACAAGATGCAGATGTTTGTCATTGAAACACCGCGCTGCATTATCTACCTTATCTTACCTTATCTACCTTGGGCTATGCTGGTAAACTTATCTGAATGATAGGCCGTTGTTAGATACGCTTGAGATAGTATTTAGTATTTGTTGTCTTTTGTATTATTTCTTAATATTTACCCAATACCAAAAAAAAATCTTTCTTTCCTTCATTTGAAGCTAAATTCTTTTGTGTTAGAAGCTTCAGGTTCAGCTGAAAACCAGCGCTATAGCAGTGTTGCCATAGCATATGCAGAGCTCCGGTACTTTTTTGATGTTATATGGCAATTTTAGTTTTTAAGACTATATTTTTGGAATTACGCTGTGTGCATTGTATAGCATCTAAATAAATGTTCTTTCTTTCTTGAAATTAAGATCTGAAACACGAATATTATTAATTAAACTGGTAAACAATGAAATATAAGTGGATATTACCGTCCCAAACTCCAAGAGCCACTTCATCGGTAGGGTCGAGCCACCAGATAGGAGGGTTCACCGGAGCCCCGTGGTCGACGGAAGCCTGCATGGCTTCCACTATCACGTCCGCGTAGTCAGCGTGAAGTTGCGTGTACCGACGGCAAATTTCCACAGCCTTGTACGCGAAATCATTATATTTGAAAGGGTAACGATCAAGTTCTATATATATTTTTAGAAATCATAAGCGGAGCTTGTGAAAAATAATACAATTAACGATAATACCTAAATATGTACGTTTCCAATGAACTATTGATACGTTTCCACAGGATAATCTGGTTATTTCTAATGAAGGAACAAAATTACAACCACGAAGATCAGTATAAATCATTCTTAATGATGATTTACAACTTAAACACAATATAAACATTTTGAAAATCTGCCACCAAATTCCAATAGGTGTTACGGCAGTTGCACTTGAGCGCCATTTACTTCACGGATTTAGCGAATCTGCCAACTTGGGCCGTATCGTAAATTAAGATCAGGTGAGATTATGGACATAACTGGTAAAGAAAACACTAAAATTATAATTTTGAAGCGATGATAGCTCAGTGGTAGTGTGCACGGCTTCGCGTCAAGGGACGTGGGTTCGAACCCAAGCACCTACAATGAGCTTGAGCTTTCGGTGAAGGTAAACATCGTGAGGAAACCATAGCATGGTGGTAGGGCTTTTTCTAATGCCCGCCGCCATAGCTACCACCCTCAAGTTGTAAACCTGCCGCCAAATACCAACAGGTGTGTTCCGGCAGCAGCACTTGAGAGCCAGTTCCTCCACAGGTTTAGCGTGTCTACCAACTTGGGCTGTATCGTCACTAAAGATCAGGTGAGATTGTGGCCATAACGCTAAACTTTAAGTATAAAAAAAATATATGAATATAAATGTCACGTAACTTCAATGATGTCGTAATATTATAAACGCGAAAGCGAATTTGTTTGATTCTTCGTTTGTTACGCTTTCACGCCTAGACCACTAAATCGATTATATTTGGTATAGTGATAGATGGTACCGTGGGGAGGGTGACCGCCTACTTTCCTTACTACTTTTTATAGGAAGTGGGATAAAGGGGAGAATAAACTTTGTATAAAACCTTTTTTGACTCATCCGATATTAATGCGAGCGGAGCCGGGTGTAAAAGCTAGTATAAAATAAAAATAAGTATAACTATGCAATTCCGTGGTGCTGAAACGCAGATAATAAGTGGGTCTATGTTTAATGATCACGTATTAATGTTCCACAAAAAGCGCACCAAATCGTACAACATTACTGGAACTACCGGACGAGTTTTCACTTTTTTTTTTATATTTCTCAACTAATAAATGGACTGACTCTCGTGGAAGATTTTAGTGTATAATCCCTTAAGGTTACGCATAAATTAACGAAGATATGACAACAGTTGTTGAAAAGGTCGGAATAAATCACGCAGACTGTAAGCTTTCTTGCCGTGCGTCGCATAAATTAAATAATGTTTCGTGAAAATAATGTACTATTCGATTATTCCTATTACAAGGTTCTATTAAATTTTAGCAATGATAAACGTCTGTTATCAAAGATATCGTCAAATATCTTCTGATTGAGTTATTTTATCGGTTTAGCGCTATGGACATAATCTCACCTGATTTTAAATGATGTCGTGGATCGAAAGTGAAGTTGCAGCCGCTGTGACACGTTTATTTGGCTTTAGATTTTCAACTTGAGGATTAAATGATTAAAGCGATAATATCTCAGTGGTAGTGTGCACGGCTTCGCGTCAAGGGACGTGGGTTCGAACCCAAGCACCTACAATGAGCTTGAGCTTTCGGTGAAGGTAAACATCGTGAGGAAACCATAGCATGGTGGTAGGGCTTTTTCTAATGTCCGCCGCCATAGCTACCACCCTCGAGTTGTAAACCTGCCGCTAAATATCAATAGGTGTGTTCCGGCAGTTGCACTTGAGAGCCAGTTCCTCCACAGGGTTAGCGTGTCTACCAACTTGGGCCGTATCGTCACTTAAGATTAGGTGAGATTATGGCCATAACGCTAAACCTTAAGTATAAAAAAAATATATTACTAAAAATGGCATATGGATGTCTGTCGTATTATATAGTATTTTAATAATTCCAAATACCTCTTCATCATGATCCCAGGGGACGAAAGAATACTGTAGGGTTGGCATGAAGACGTTAGCCTGGAGCCACCTCACGAACAGCTCCTTGCTGGGTGATTCGTTGTATCCGTTGCCACCGATCATGTCAGGCAGCACCAGCGTGTAGCCGTTAAGGTTCATTTGCAGGAGTGTGGTGATCAGCGTCGCCAGGCCGTTGTTGAAGTCCCAGAGCGTGTCCTTGTCGACCATACGGATGAAAACGGGCAAGTCCTGGGTCCTGTTTTATGAATTCATTGACATCCTGATGCAAATGACAATGCTAAAGAATTTGTGTTTAACAAAATAGCTAATTTTGCATTTCGATGCGATGATAGCTCAGCGGTAGTGTGCACGACGTCGAGTCGTGGGACGTGAGTTCGAATCCAAGCACCTATAATGAGCTTGAGCTTTCAGTGAAGGGAAACATTGTGAGGAAACCATAGCATGGTGGTAGGGCTTTTTCAAATTCTCGCCTGCCTAGCTACCACCCTCAAGTTGCCTGCCGCCAAATACCAATAGGTGTGTTCCGGCAGCTGCACTTGAGTGCCAGTTCCTCCACAGATTTAGAATGTTAACTAACTTGAGCCGTATCGTCACTTAAGGTTAGGTGAGATTATGACCATAATCCTAAAGCTTAAATATATATAAAAAAAATGTAACTATAGAACTAATGTGTATTTTGGAAGCGATGGTGTTTTTTTTTTAATGTAAAATAGTCAGCAATCAGGCAGATGGCCCCTGTGATGGTAAGCCGTGGGCTACGAACAGCCGCAACACCAGAGGCATCACTGCTCTATTGCTAACCTTAATGGTACTCGGTCAACACAAAGGCTTATAACGAACCTGTATTTTGCAACAGTCTAAACCCGAGGGTGGTCCTTCACCAGTCGGATAATATTCCCATAATCATAAATTCTGGAAGCGAAACGAATTCTGAAAGCGCTGATACTTCTCGAATCACTACTCAAAACAGTTCCCGGGCTTTGGTAAGTAAAAAGGGAGTGAAAGCTTCTGTGTGGATTTTTATGAGTAAAACCACATATAATTCTCTCGTAATTTCAAGACGTATAACTGTAAATGGATTTACCCATTGCAACAAAAATATTGCTCGTCAAGTGGTTAACAATGGAGCCAATGTTTTTTAGAGTAATGTGAAATGTTACCTCATGCCAGAGCGAATTTCAATCATTGGCCCGAACTGGGCAACGGTTCGCACGTAGGAAGATACAATGTGTGACGGGTGTAAGTCGATATCACCAGGTTGGACCGGGATCTGGATGGAAATAACGGTATTGATATTTGAGACACTCAACAATATTTAGTTCCTTAATGGAAACCCATGCTGCTGTCGGTCGTTGGCATAACTACGAGAGGGTATCCGGCCAGCTCACTAAAGATTATAAGGATCCAATTTTAATTTTATTTAATAGCGGACAAACGAGCAAGCGTGTCAACTGACGGTAAGAGATCACCACCGCCCTTGGACACCCACAACACCAGAGGAATCGCAGAGGAGCTAGCCTGGCGGGTATTAGAAAAATCCCTTGCACCATGCAACAACAAGTGATTCCAATAAACACTGATAACTAATAAAGAAAACTAAAAAAACGGTTCTTAATAAGCAATCAAAACTACAAGGTAGAAAAATCTCAAATTTAAAAGGGGCATGCAGAGAATTGTCTCGGCAAAATCTACGACGTCAGAATTAAACTCGGCCACTTTAGCTCCTCAGTCTTAATACCTAATCATATTGTACTAATGTACTGCAGTACTTTTTTTGGCTGGGATTACTTTAATCCCTCCCAAAAAAAATATAAACTTGCCTAGAATCAGATTGGGTTTAGCTTTTAATGGCTTACATTCGCATAAAGTTTTTGCGTATCCACGCAATTACGAAATCTGCAAATCTTTACACTTTGAACACGAATATTGTACTTGCGTTTGTTTAGACAACATTATTACTAAGACACGTAACTGACTCCTATTGACTAAGTGTTATTTTATCTTGATAATGTATAGCTGAAGTCTCTTAAAGTCCCTGAAGAAGATTCCTTATTAGTGACTGTTTCTCGTACCTGCGGAGACCAGCTCGATTCTCCGGCGTCGAACTTAACGCTGTCGATATCGTACGTTTCGATAACGTTGCGGACTCTGTCGGAGTACCACGCGGCGGCCTCAGGGTTGGTGAAGTCGACGTAGCCGGGGACCGAGCCGTTGTTATTCCACCACGAGGTGTCAGGGCTGCCTTCCTCGTTCAAAACTAGGTAGCTGTCAAAAGAAGTTGCCATTTGAAAAGATCCTATGCTTATAGTCTATGGTATGGTATAGTATAGTCTGTGGTAGTAAGTTCTAAATTGACTATTAGATGCCAAGAATACGCCAAGATTTTGCTGCTATTGCAATAGTATGTACTACAAATGAAGTAAACAAGAATAATAAAGTGTTTCAACTTGCTGCCTGAAGTTAAATACACCTTTATTAGACATGAATGCGAGAAACGTGTATCGTTTTAGAAACAAGGGTTATTTCCGTCTTGCACCTCATTATAATGATAAAGTAACACAAAAATATAAGTGAGGAATAAAAACTTAGCAATGTTTTCGTCAGTGTTCGTTGTCATGTCAGTCGGTAAACCGATAGCTCGATGGATGTACATCGACAGATCACGGTACGAGACATATTTAAGCTTCTTATGCTGTTATATCGGTTTATGGTCGGAAACAGCTGTTGGTTCCATGTGACAGATGTAGAGACGTTCTTTTTAAGTCAGGGATTTATGATGCCAATAATTTAATCAATATACTAACAGCGACGGGGTTTTTACTTTCGTTCTTTGACAAGATTATCGCAGGAGGATTTCATAAGTTAGAATAAGAAGGCTTCATATAGAAGAAATAAGTAAAGATATCTTGATACTTTGCGTAGAGTGGTTACCAGCTGTGCTTTGTCACACGTTTAAAGCAAAGTATCAAGTATTTTAAGGCAGGAAAACCCACAACTGAATAGAATCCTAATTATTTTTGACATTACAGATTTCTCAAAGCTACTAAATGTTATCGTCGACACATTATTTTTAGCAATCTAATTTTAATAATATAGATTAAATCCTTTGTTTAATACAAAATTGCGCAGTTCGCTTTTATCCCCTATCTTAACTTTTATTGAATAAAAAGTATACTTTAAGTTTTATGCCATTTACAGCAAAATCTGATACACGTAAAAGACAGACAGATTACAAACACTAATCAAATATTTTTGACTTCTACATTAATAACGAAGAACATCCTAGTTAACTTTTTCTGTACATTGACACAGTTCATAGTTTTATTACATGAATAGATAACTTACCCTTTCTCTAAAGCTTCTGAGTACCAAGGATCGCAGTCCTTATTGATGAACGGATGCACCCAAATAGCGACTCTGAATCCAAGCCCCTTGATATCCTGAATCAACTGCTTGAAGTCGGGTAGCTTCCTCTCATCGACAGTCAGGGAGCCGTAGCAGATTTCCCATAGGTCATCGATTTCGAACTGTGCGTTGGGGAAGCCGCTCTCCTTGATCTCGTTAGCGAAAGCCCAGAGCTTGTCCTGGTCGATTTCTCGCGAATACCTCGCCCATGTCGACCAGACCGGGTACTGGATCATTCTGTAGTCGGGAAGACCGGAAGGTTTCCCCAGGTAGGTGGCGATAGCATGCTGGTGCGCGACCTTGGCGTTCTCAAAGAACCAAATGTCGTATTTAAGGACATTGTGGGTACGGCGTGTTGAGTACGGCGCAGTCACCTCGGCGATGAAGCAGATGCTGTTTTGTTCCACGTTGTGATAGTCGATGAACAAGGGCGCTTCGGGCTGCACGTAGAAGTATTGGCCGGCGGAATTTACCCAGTACCTTTCGGAGACGGCGGAGTTGTCGTCCTCTTTTGAAATGATCGAATACTTTTGAAGTTTACCGTTCTGGATCGGCCAGTATTGCTCTTTCTGCTCCGGACCTCCGTACCAATGGTAATTGCCTGGTTCGTATAAATAGGAAATAAATTCTCGTGCCGCTGTTAAGTAACGCGGCAAAACAATGTCGCTGTAGATAATGATTTCTTATGTTTACGCGAATGTTATTCATCGAAATAAAACTTTTATGAAGCGATGATAGCTTAGTGGTAGTGTGTACGACGAATCCAAGCACCTACGATGAGGTTGAGCTTTCGGTGAAGGAAAACATCGTGAGGAAACCATAGCATGGTGGTAGGGCTTTTTCTAATGCCCGCCTGGGTAGCTACCACCCTCTAGTTGTGAACCTGCCGCCAAATACCAATAGGTGTGTTCCGGCAGCTGCACTTGAGAACCAGTTTCTCCACAGGTTTAGCGTGTCTACCAACTTGGGCCGTATCGACACTTAAGATCAGGTGAAATTATGGCCATAACGCTAAACATTAAGTATAAAAAAAAACCAAGGTCATTACAGGCATTCAAACACATGTCGGTCCACGCAGTATCCGTAACGGGTTACCATAGTTCCGCAGTGAGAATACGATGCAAGAAATATGTAAGATGGATTCTTGTTGCGTTTGAAAATAAAGCGTTTCTACACTCACCGAAGTCGAAGCAGTCTTCAAAAACTCTGTCGCTTGGCCCGTCCCAGGACACGCTGATGCGGTATCCACCGCTGGCGTTATCCAGGGACGTGTTTATTTCGAATTCCACCTCGTTGTCATCAGCGGATACTCTGCGACCGATGTGTCCGTACAGCTCGGGCGATCCAGACACTAGAGATATGATGACAGTATATTTTATTATTTATCTGAAGCCTGTCAGAATTGCGAGTACAATGTGAAAGGCATATCTTTTTTTTTTTTTTCGAACTGACATACGCTGTAGGCTTTGACAGCTTCACCGAACTTTTTTAAGGCGAGTACTGAAGGACAGAGAGATGGAGAAAAAGAGATCTATATACTGTTGTGTTTATCATAAATTGACTTTTACAAATAGCAATCTATGTCTATTTGATGTGAGGCAAACTCACGCTTTTTCAACAAGATAATTTAATACTGTGTCAATGTTACTTAAATTTAACTTAAAAATTATTAAATTTTTCTAAATTACATTGAACTGTTGGATTTTATATCAATATAGAAAAACAAATGTGTGTATGTATTATCATGATTTCTGATCAGTATCAATGTATCAGATTATTTTTTTCTTTTTAATTCTGTCATTAAAGTGTGTGTTTAAGACGCTTTATAATTTCACTTGTACCCTTATTCTTACTTACGTACTAGCATTATAAATGCGCAAGTAAGTTTATTTGTTACGAGATCATGCCTAAGCCGATGAATCGATAATGGTGAATTTTGAAATAGAGATAGATGGAACTTTAGAGAATTAGAAATACTTCAGTTTTACTTAACTATTGAAAGTGCGGTAAAGAGCATCGGATTTGTTTGAGAAAATTAATATTAATGAGAGCAAAACCGCGTGTAAAAGCTATTATATATATCAAGTACATGGATGACTGATTTTTTTATTCTTAATTATGTTTATTTCAATAAATAAAATTCACATTTCAAGATATTAAAATGTATAAAGGAATTGTTAAAATAAAAACTAATGAGTGTAATTAATCATTTAAGGATAAATGATTTTCATAAAAATTGCTTTTTTACGAAATATACATGTATATAGGTGACTTCCAAAATTAATAATCCTGTCTAAATACAACATTTCATTCAAATCGTTAGAGCTTTGACGAAATATGCGAGGTTTATATACAAGAATTTCTCCCTTAACACGTACTATTAGATAAATTAGATATTAATTAGAAATGGTTTAATAAATCAAATTTCTTACGCCCAATAGCGGTGAGGACGAACCCGCCATCTTCGTGCTCGTCGATCAGGAGGTCCCGCTGGTTCGGACCTCTATGTACTGCGCATAGCGCCACGGTCAAACCTGCGAAAAGATAGTATCATATGATATGTGAAAATTCTAAACCGACGCACCGTTAAAGCTATTGAAAGGATATTAGTCAGTTATATAGTAATTATTAGTTTCAATTCGTATACTACACATAAAATATCTACTGGTTCCGTCGCTATCGAACTTAACGAGATCACGCGCTGGGCTAATCTCAAGATTATATGAGAATTTCATCAAAGCACGGAACGTGTCTATTTACTTAGGCAACTATACTTTTTTTTATAGTTAATGGGTTTAGGTTCATGGGCACAATCTCACATAACGATTACAAATAACGATTTGTCTTGAAATGGTGGACACGCTAATCCTAATGGAGGGACTGCCTCTCAAGTGCAACTGCCCCAACATACCTATAGGTATTTGACGGTATATTTTACACTTGAGGGTGGTAGCTTGCCAAGCGGGCATTAGAAAAGCCCTGCCACCATGCTATGGTTTAATCACGACGTTTTCCTTCACTGAAAGCTCAAGCTCATTTGTTCAAGTTCAAGTTTATTTGTTTGTCTGTTACTCCAAAATCGCTGAATCGATTGTCATGAATTTTGGTACAGAGATAGATGAGACACAGGAGAAATGTTTACTGGAAGTGGGGTAAATAGAAGGATAAACTTAGTATGAAACTTATTTTATATCATCCGATTTGTTCGACGAAATTAATTTACCGTGAGCGAAGACACACGTGAAGTCTAGTATTCTGTAAACTATAAAACACTAGACACTTGTATAATGAATTATTTTTTTATGTGCATTGTATAAGAGCACTTTCTTTTTGCGAATGCGGTGTAAAAATACCAACATTAACTTAAAGCGTGTCGCTGTCATCACGAAGACGGACATTTCCCCTCGTTTTCAGAGAGCGGACTAGGAAAGCGCCTGAGGTTTTTTTTTAATAAACTTACCCGCCAAAAAGACGAGCCCCTTCATCTCGGACCACAATGAGAGACTACTGAGATATACCGATTTATTTATTCCTCTCGCTTATCAACACTTATCGGTTCCTCGGCGTCGGTGTTAGATACGGTATGGATCATCTCAAATACCATCGGGAGGATATACAGGCTGTTCCTTATTTTTATGTCATCTACCAATGTAGGCAATGTGAGTTATAATAGACATACAAGCTACGTACACGGATACATTTAGATTTAGAACAATCATTTGTGTGGATCAGCAGCGAGGCGCTCATTGAAGCGACGATAGCTCAGTGGTAGTGTGTACGACTTTGAGTCAAGTGACGTGAGTTCGAATCCAACCCCCCACAATGAGCTTGAGCGCCCGGTGAAGGAAAGGATCGTGAGGAAACCATAGTATGGTGGTAGGGCTTTTTCTGATGCCCGACTGGCTAGCTATCACCCTCAAGTTGAGAATCTGCCGCCAAACACCTACAGATTCGTTCCAGCAGTTGCAGTAAAAAAAAAAGTTCCACGCGGACGATATATAAATTGATTGCTCCAAGAAAAAAGAAAACGCATAGCTAGTTACATAATTAAAAATAAACATACTGTAAGTTAACCCAGTTGAGCGGTTATGTAACGTTCAAAGTTGGATTTCGATACCTCCCTCTGTACCTACCGCGTATCGACAACTTGGGCGCTTAATTTTAGTCCGCTATCTATCGATAAGATACATCACTCAGCAGTCACTATCGAGTATTTTGTTTGTGACATGACAGGTATCCGCTTACTTTAAAAAAAAAATGTTCACATGCACTGATATTGAACATGTGTTTAGATATTACCTTATACGCATTATACTCTGTAGAAAGTTCTCGATCGAGCTGGTAATTAAAAGAAAGTGTGCGTGTACGTACATACATGTACCCACTTGAGAAATTATATTTTGGCGTGTTAATAAAAATATCTTTTTATATGTTTCTACCGTTTTAAATATACGAAAGACAAAATTAAAATCTGTCAATGAAAGTTTTATTTTATAACTTGGACAAATTAAAAAATATACATGACTAGATGGCTGTATCTGATTCTTGGTTCGCGTCGAATTAAAATTTTGTTTAATCACTTCTGACCGCTTTTGTATTTTTTTTTAATTCAGCTTTGTTCGTATTGGTGGTAGAGTGATGTTAAGTATCCTTAACGAATTCGACAATGATTCTATTAGATATAAAAAGATTGGTGGCGATCAACCTTTTTGTTTGTAACCTTCTTTATATATTGGTTAGAAATACAGATAATTAATTAGAAGCAATTAAATACGGATATCCTGACCACATAGTTTATAATTGCTCCAGAAACAGTTTTTCGCTTTATGATGTTTTGCCTCCCTCTATTCCCCGTCCTATTAACATTATGTGCCTCCTAACTCTTGTTACGGATGATCGCTTTGTTGTAGAATGCTTGTCAAGTTTTGTAGGACCTAATAAATTAAACTTTAAGATTTTACTGTCATTCTACCATCCCGGCCCCGGGAAACTACACAGGTATAGGGATATTCATGATAAATGTTTTTAGGTTAAAATAACGATGTTTAGTCAAACTGAGGGGAGTTTCCCTCTCCCAGCCCAGTTTGACTCCGCCTTATTTCTGGCGCTGCGGGAAGATCATCCTTCGCCGACTGTGACAACCTGCAGGAACTGAGCATGAATAGCCAAGCTTTTATTTTCGATTATTTATTCTGTACGCAAGGATGGAAGGGCTATTTCCCTTCGCGCTTTTTATTTACACTTTAGGGGTAAGGCAGACAAAATCACGTGGAAAGTGGGGTTAAAATAAAACAGGAGGAATTTTTATATTGTTATATTTAATCTAATTTATAAATATATTTAATTACATTTATTTTGCTGTTGTCAAAATTGCTTTTTCAGACCTCTCTACTGGCTCTCTATACGCTGGGCGTGTGCCACGTCTGGTGACACGAATTTATTTGTTAGGTCACTATAATTTATTTCTCTATGTATATGTATGTGCTGAAAAAGCCTTAGGTACGTTATCGAATAATCTGTGTGAATGATGGAGCTTTCTTCGACATGTTTTTTTCTTGGCACCAATACCTAAGTCCTTTAATGCATTTCTACCGTCAACGGAACGTGAAATATCAACTTTGACATAACCATGACAATTTGTCCAATCTTAAATTGCAAATCGCAAATGGTGTGTTATTTGCCATTTGTATGGAAACTTTAAAAAATTATATCTCGAACACCGTGAATCTCTACAACTTAAAAAATTGTAAAAAGGGTTCTATTTATGAGAAGTATCTACAAAAAAAAAATATAAACTTCCAAATTGATGTACCGTAATGGAAAGTTCATGCTAGAAACGTAATAAGTTAGTTTATGCTAGTAAAATGTCATTGCTGACATTGTCAAGTGAGTAGTCTCTTATATTTTCAGTAACATGATATAGTGGTGGCTTTTTTGTTACATAATTATTGCTAGATATAATTTGTATTCCACGTTAGACAGATTAGTTATGACAAATCTTTCTTCCCTATTTGTTATCACGTATGTGTTTTGATCTGTACAAGAGCTTGCCTTCAGTTTGTACTTAAATCCAATAAATTTTATTTCATAAGTTGTTGATAAAGTTACTAAATAGAATCATGTTTAATTTAAATTCCCACCAAAATTAATACATTTGTAACAAAAAATGTTCAGTGTTGCCATTCATAAATTATATGTTATGTATATTATGTAAAATGTCAAATGATTGAGTAACAAATTAATTATTCCCATGATTTTCGAACCTTAATATTTTCTTTTCAGTAATTGTTTATTTATATCTTTCGTTCCTTATTTAGTAATATTCACTTTTATTTCTGCTTGTCATTCCAATGTCAATGTCATTGTCTAACAATTCCGATACCGACGGAAAAACAAAAGCGAGGCATTTCAACAATGGCAGATCCGAGAATTCGTCAAATAAAAATAAAGACCGGCGTTGTAAAACGCATTGCGAAAGAGATGATTGTTTACGAGAAAGAAGCGGAGCAGCAGAAAAATAGAATACAGAAAATTAAGGACGAAGGCCAAGACGAACATAACATAAGGAAGCAAGAAGAGGTTCTCCAAGAGTCACTGATGATGGTCCCTGACTGCCAGAGGAGGTAAACTACCACCCGCTAGGAACTAATTTTAGGTTTTAATTTTATAATTTATTAGTTAATTGATATAGTTTTACGTAAATACAGTGGTATACAGGTGAGAAATCGCAGATGTGTTTGAGGTTATGTTCTGCGTATTTATTCATAACGTCTTTGTTTGTAGATGACTCAGTGTTATAAAAATCGACGCAGTTTCATTTTGTAATTGTAAATATAAAAAATTACCCATCGGGATTGAAGATTTTTTTTATATATACTTTATAGGTTTAGCTCTATGGTCACAAACTCACCTGATGATAAGTGTGGATCTGTGCCAAGATGTTGGACACGCTAAGTATTGGGATTGGCTCTCAAGTGCCAAACTGCCAGAACACATGTACAGGTATTTGGCAGCAGATTTGTGACATACAAACGGAGTTAGTAATTTAAAAAAGAGTTAACAAGAGTTTATGTCTTGTGATGAGAATATATTTTAATTAATACACAGTTTTGGTACTGGATGATAGATATGGGTTAGCAATCTTTTAGAAATCATTGTTGAGGTATTTGGCAATATCATGTTGAATATTTATGACCTTTATAACCTGTGAAGGCAGACTCATCAGATTCTCTGGGATTAAAATTAAATTAAAATAACATAGAAAACAAAAACAGAATTGCTTATTGTACCATATAATAGGAACAGATGGCCAGGTCTCATTCAGTGTCAAAGAAGAAAAAAATGATGTGACCAAGTACTTATAGCTACTTACAATACTACAAATTAAACCAAATTACATATATGAAATTAAAATGAAATATACACAAATAAAGTGAAGGGAGATTGAAGTTAAGTAACAAATATAAAACTACTTCATCAAACAAACGTATTCCTTTAAAAGGAAAGAGCTGAACTTCTTAGCAACCATGGACACACAGTGTGGGCGCTGGTTCCATTGTGTGGTCGGGAGGGAAACTACAAGCAATGTCCCAAGCTTGTGACTCTTATGTAGGTTTAAGGGGCCCTTTGTTGACACACGTCAACACTCACCATCACAACTTGCTTTTCTCTCCCTACCCAGCCAAATCTTGGTAAGAGCTTTAGAAGCATGTTCTAGTATAGAATTTACTACAGTCCTAGACTGGCCAAGGTCTTTTAGAAGATTGTAGAGAGATTTAGCTTGTATACCTCTCGCTCCCACTTCAACCACATATAAAAATGATTACATAGCCGTTCCTATTCAGGATATTTAGTAGCTCGTAGTATTTATTTGTTTTTATAACATGGTCCTTAGGTATGTTTGTTTCCCATGGTACAGTAAGTTCAACTGGTACTATGTATTTAGTAGTAAATAAGGTGATGAAATATTATAATGTAGATTAATAAAAGTGTAAGATATTTTTCATGTTCTATTTGAAAGATTTATCTTTTCATATGTTTTACAAAGTATAAATAAGCATTAGGGAATTTGCTGGATGACTTTCTATTCGAATTGTTACCGTTTTTCGATTCCACATTGTTTATCATTCAGTGCTCCACTGTGTAGTACTGTGTAGTACTGTACTATGTCATGACACTTAATAAAAAAAATATGTAATTACTAAAAAAAAAAAAATACTAACTTCTTAAGTTTATGGGAATATTACTCATCAAAATATAACTAATTTAAATAATTTTGATTCTGACGTTTCGAAAGCTTTTCAGCCTTCATGGTCACGGGGTGGGCTTAAATTAGTTTTCCACTTTCAGGATTATATAGGAATTTTCAAGACAACATTTTTAAATTTCAGATTAGCAAAGGCGTTCGCAGATCTCAAGAATACCTTGGAATCAGAACAAGATCTTAAAGAGCACGAAGAGTATCTTGCAGCTGAGCAAGTGTTAAAAGAAGCGGAACCTCAGCTTCCGGAGATAATAACTTCATAAGGAGCGCTAAAATACAATCATAGATTTTGCTATTATTTTTATATATAGTTATAAACTAATCATGTATGATTCTAATTATAATCACTGGCCTGGGAATCGTTTTACATTCCATCCCACGAACATACCACCACCACCTCCACCGCCTAAGTATTTTATACCCTCAAACCCTGGTTTTTGCCAAAAGGTGAACGATAAAGAGTTTCTCCAAACATTTGAGTGCAGAATTTGTCCAATTCAAGAATCATCACCAAAGCGAAATATTTCTATATCTCAAGTGTTCCATCAACTGAAGAGTATTGTAGCGGAAATTAAGATTTTGAAAGAACGAAATGAGAAATTAAGAGAGGAAATATCTTCTATCTCTGAAGAGGAGTGGAAATTGAGACTGGAGGAGATTGAAAGGAATAAATTTAAAATTAATGAAATGATGGTACAGTTTAAAGCGATTAATATAAATGACCTAAAGCATCTTTTGTCTAAGCGAGCGGCTAAGAGATTACGTATGAGAAGAGTTAAGAAGGAAAAGAAAATGGAGAAAGAGAGAAGAGAAAGTGAGATGCTAGAGAGATCGAGGAAAATTGATGAACACCTGCAGAAGATCAAGGATGAAGTGCTTAAAGCCAAACAGGTATGAATAATTGAAGACTACCATAGATTTTATTATAAGTTTAGTATTATGGCTGCAAACTCACCAGGTGGTAAGTGACAATGTCGCCCAAGATGATGGGTATGCTAAGCCTAGTGGAGGCACTAGCTCTCAAACCAACTGCCGGAACACACCTTTTTTTTTTCTTTTATTGCCTTGATAGGCAGACGAGCAAGCGGCCCGCCTGATGGTAAGCGGTCACCGCCGCTCATGGACTTCGGTAATGCCAGGGGCACAGCCAAGCCGCTGCCTACCTCTGAAGGGATACTCCTTTTATGCCTCGTCTGAAGAAGGACATGTCATAGAGCTCAATATTCAACTTGGGGTTGGTAGTTAGCCAGATAGGCACCGGAAAACCCTACCACCATGCTATGGTTTCATCACTATGTTATTTATGTTAAAGCTCAAGCTCATTGTTGGTGGTTTAAAACTCACATTCCGTGATATGACATCCATACATACTATCAACAGAGCTATCATTGGCTTGGACTATTACAGGGAGGCAAATAGGTACCAGAAACCGAACTAATCCTAATTGGATCCTATGATAAGTAACTATCGTTCTCATTTAGAATACGAGTTAAGTCCGTGAAATCAATTCCAATCTAAAGGATTGTGCTGACTGGCTTGCTTTTCTTGTCGTCTGCTACCGAATAGTGATCAGAGTTCAACATTATAGAAGAATGATTGAATAGAAAATTTTATAATAATTGTTTATATCATTTTTTCAAAGATATATTTCTTGATCAATTTTTTCAGGAGGAAGAGGCTAAGGTTCAAGCCGATGTTGTTCTCAAGGAAGTGTTACGGAAGAAGCACGATGCCAAGAAATGCATCACAAAGCTCGATGCATTGATAAAGCTACGTAAAGCCAGATGGAACACTATGAGTGGGAGAGGTGAGAGCTTATCGGAGACTGAAGCTAATTCGTTCAACGCTAACATTAGTAAGTAAACATGTTACTTTGACTTTGTTGGTGTCGAACCAGGAAATATTTAATAATTTTTGCCCAGTTCTATAACTTTTCAATACAGCTGTGTTCCTATTGGTGGAAACATGATCTTAAACAGCGTAAAGCCTTCCTGAAACGCTATGAAATCCAAAAAAAATATCCCGCTAGTAGGTTCTAAGATTAATAATATAAATAAGACGCTAAGTCGAGTGGAAGGACTGGCTCTCAAGGGCAACTGCAGGAATTGGATGTAAGATTTTCAACTTGAGGGTGGTAGCTAACCAGGCGGGTATTACATAAATCACTACTTCCATGCTACAGTTTTATCACAATGTTTTCCTTTAGCGAAAGCTCAAGCTCACTGTTGATGGTTGGATTCGAACTGACGTTCCGTGATGCGGCGTTCGTATACACTATCAACTGAGCTATCATCGCATTATAACGTATTGGCACGGCGCATATCTTGTATAGGCCGATGCAGAATGTGACTTATGCGTCACACTCCATGATGTAACGCTCGCACACTTTTTTTTTCGACCTGTCGTATGCTGATAGCCTTAACCTATTCCTTCCCACTGTTATATTTTAGGACACTATTTTCAAAATTTCGTATTACGTATTACGACTTTTATTTTTATTATTTCATATTTTTACACTATTTTTCTAAAAAAAAATTTTTTTTCGCTGTAAAAAGTGTTTAAATAATAAAAATAAAAGTCCTAATACGTAAAAAGAGATTTTGAAAATAGTGTCCTAAAAATATGACAGTGGGGGGGAATGGGTTAAGGGCTTTGACAGCTTCACCAAACTTTTTGGGGCGAGTGCTAAGGGCATGGGTGCCAGGATGGCTGAACCTCGGCTTGGGCTGCTGCCGGAAAGTGAACAAGGATTCGCGATCCTAACTAACCAACAGATCCTAACTTACTAATTTAGTGATCCTAACACGCCCTTATCGGGCAAGACGTTCGCTGCCTGAATATAGCAGTGTCACATTGACTATGTCTATCTCGCTCTCTCGGTCGACTCGAGCCGACTTTACCCGAACGAGCGTCACGTAGCCGAGCGTTTCAGCTGTCACTCATTCAGTCAGTCAGCTCATTCGGATACCGTCCAAAATAAAGTGGTCAACGCATTTAAACAAAATGTTCACTTCAAAAAATTAAAATTCATTTTATAACAGACTAAGTTTGTGCCAGATTTAGATCTAATTTGAAGACCCCTTATGGTAACTAGATCATTATAATCTTACTTACAAATACTACAAGATTATACAAATATTCCAGATAAGTTGAAACAACTTTGGACAAAGAATTTAGCCGTATATGAGAAAGAAGAAGCAGAGTTACGGAAACAGTTGGAACAGGAAACGGAAGATGCTAGCACGTTTGGTAGAGAAATGGAGAATAAACTCGTAAAGAGTCTGGAGGAATGGAGTTTAGTGTTGTTCGGTGGGAGTGCACCTCAAGTGGACTTTAGGGGTGATATCGCAAGATTTGTTGAAGTAAGGTGAGGGTTGAATATCTTCCACTGTCTTTTATTGTATACTCTATTATTGTGCCAAACTCCGCTAGTGTCATGTAGTTAGAAGATATAATGAAGGAGATTGACTGTCAGGATGCTTCGGTATCCGTTCAAATAAACCAGTGAGATTTTGTCTCTAAGCCAGATTACCTCTACTTCCGATGTTGTTTGACAAAATAAGTATTAATGTGAACGAAGCTGCAGGTAAAAGCTTATAAAATATATAAAGTATCTAAGTACATTTCATCTGTTTGTTTCAGATCCCAATGGGACCAGTTTATAAATACTGAGGGCACTCTGATCCCAGTCGGCTGGGTTCCACCTGCACTGAAACTGGTGACAGATACCATCAACCTGTAATCGGTCAGACAGGAGTAATTTTTCACAATTTCCGGGCCATTATTAATATACATACTTTTTTTGAGCTTTGATTTATGCATTTAGCTTTATTTTACTGTAAATGATTTTTTATAATAAAAAATAAAAATAAATGAAGTGTTTCTATAAGTTATTTCATTCATGTTTTATGTGAGTTTGAATCCAACCATCTACAATAAGCTTGGGCTTCGGTGAAGGAAAACATCGTGAGGAAACCATAGCATGGTGGTAGGGCTTCTTCTGATGCCTGCCTGGTTAGCTACTACCCTCAAGTTAAAAATCTGCTACTCATTTACTAATAGGTGTGTTCCGGCAGTTGCACTTGAGAGGCAAAAGGCCGGGAACCACCTGAAATTCCTCTGGTGTAGTGGGTATCCATTGGCCGCAGTGATCACCTACCATCAGGTGACAGGCTGGCGCCTTTGCCCGCTATTACATTAAAAATACTATATACAGACATCACCATTGTCGACATATTGATCCACCTAAGCGATTATTGCCCGCCTGGCTAGCTACCACCCTCAAATTAAAAATCTGCCACCAAATACCAACAGGTGTGTTCCGGCAGCTGCATATGAGAGCCAGTTCCTCCACAGGTTTAGCGTGTCTACCAACTTGGGCCGTATCGTCGCTTAAGATCAGGTGAGATTATGGCCATAACGCTAAACATTAAGTATAGAAAAAAAGCCTAAATATATTGTGCTTGAAGTTACTGTCTGGTAAATCGGTAATGTGCTTTGAGACTTTTTTGTAGAACCTAATACTATTAACAAACTGTTATTGGTCTTACTGAGTCTAAAATAAAGGTGACCAGATTATGGGGCTGATGTAACTACTGTAAAAAGCCCGTAAACAAAATAAAGGTAAAAAAACAGCTTTTCCAAGTTTTTTCGAACATACATTAAATTGTCAAAAACGTAGACGGCATAGTTATGATACAGAGTTCCAGAAACTAGGCATTTGATGATTCACGAGGTCTTGTATTGTAAATTGTATTTATTGTTTAAACTGTCATACCGATCATTTTTGTTTTCACACTTTATGGTACGATCACAGATCAAATCACCATTGCAAAGATCACAGAAAAACAATAGGGATGTGCGAACTTCCGAATAATTTATTTCGAATATATATATTAATACGATTTTTTTCCGAATATTATTCGAAATGTTTCGAGTATTTTGAATTCACGAGTTTGTTATGTTTACGTTACTGACAGAGATGAACATAACGCTATGTTTTATTTTTCATTTTGCCATATTTATTACCTGTACAAGACCTGTCATATACCTCTACAAGAACAGGGCGTATACAAAATCGAATGTGACTGTGGCCTCTCCTATATCGGACAAACTAAAAGAACATATAGCTAATGTTAAACACCGACGGTCTACGAAGTCTGCTGTTGCTGAACGTTCAGAAGAAGGCTCCAAACATTATCTTCGATTCGACAAGCCACAAATCCTTGCCAAAGAACACCGATTCCTACCTAGGATGATTCGTGAGGCTATTGAAATTTAAAAATATCCAAATTTCAATAGAGATGATGGTTGGAAGCTAGCACAAGCCTGGGATCCGATTATACATTTAATTAAATCGGAACTCAAAAGACCAATTGCCAGACCTAAAGACACTGTGAGCTCTTTCTGCGTAGTTCGGAACTCTATCAATAATAAAAATTAAATTGAAGGTAGACACAGTAACGTGAACTTTTCTGGACAACCTACACCTCAGTCCGCCCCGTGACCACGAAGGCTAAAAAGCTTTCGAAACGTCGGGATCAAAATTAATAAATAACCGCGATAAAATCCGTTTAAATTAGTTTTATATCGATATTTATTACCTGCCGTAAACTATGCTTTTATGTGTATTATATAATTATAATAATATATATAATAATAACTTCTATGTTTCACATGTACCAGGCGTCTCACGACGAATTTCATTCTTTTTTTATGTATATTAGTTGACATCTTCGTCAATTGTGAACCGATTTTAATGAATATTTTAGAAGAAGAAACTTCTCTAACACATTTGTAACTTGATGAAACGAAAAAGCGACAGTAATAGCAGACAACCACATACATCTATAAGATATAACGTGAGAGGGAAAGAGGTAGAAGACTTTGTACAGAGTCCGTGCGATGTACGTGTGTTAGTATGTATTTGTGCTCGCCTGCATATTACGAAGCGAATTTTTGAAGGTTAACTTCCATCGTGTGTGAACTGCACACACATTTTTTATCTATTTAATTCAATATAACTCCTTTAACTTCATATTCTACTAATCTATTTATACATAATTGACTTACATACTTCAGTTAATTCTAGTTCTTAATCTTGTGTTACATTACCGCCATTCTGATCATTTATTGAACCCATATTGCATTTCAACGGAGACTTAGTTCCAAAACGCATATAAGGTAATTTCCTTTACTTCTACACTCCATAATATATATATATATTTTACGTTACTATATTAGGGATTAATTATTGCTAGAGTATTGAGATCTTAATTCATTGATCTATTGATCAGTATATAACCTCACTCGTTTTCACATCATCAACAAAGTTTACCAATTTATTTTTTCTAAAACTAAAAGGGAGCAATAAAAGACAAAACGTTAGGGTGTTTAAATTACTTTTAATTCTTTTTTTTTCATACACATTTAAGAATTTACACTAGAGTAGGT
This sequence comes from Actias luna, assembly GCA_039707435.1. NCBI lineage: Eukaryota > Metazoa > Arthropoda > Insecta > Lepidoptera > Saturniidae > Actias > Actias luna. The sequence goes on along the minus strand of JAZHAC010000019.1, from coordinate 1,481,176 downwards.
TTATTGAAAATGCATAAAAAATTACAAAATCTAATCACTGAGGACTTAGTAAACGTCGATATTTGATATATTATGGCCCTTCGCTTTCACAACGTTCAGAACGTACCTTCAGCCGTTTCATTCGGCCACCGCGGTCGTTGTGGGCTGGTGAAGCCATACACCACATGAGTTAATGTTTGTAACACTCGCAAGCAAGTGGAACTGGACGAACGGCGGTCGTGAGCGTTGTGAGCGCCAAAGGAACATAGTAGGGATGGCAATAATCTATGAAAATCATATATTCTAGAATCGATTGAATCGATTCGCAAAAAAATCGAGATTCAAAAGACCGATGCAGTAAATATCGATTTTATTCACATTTAGAACTTATATTTTCAATATTAAACCAATCGCAAAAAGCAAAAAGAACACCACAATAATAGATTTTATAATCTATATATGTGAAAAACTATCATATTTGGGTAAGCATTCAAATAATTGTAAATAATATTAAGAAAATAGATGAGAATTGAACCTCGATTTTTAAACGTGAAAAAACGATTTAGTGGATCGATTCAGAGCTGTGAAATGATTTATATAATCGATTTTATTTCAACTAAAAAATCGATTCTTTGAATAATCGATCTCTGATTACTATTTTTAGAACATAGCCTATTTTGGCTAGTGCGATATATCCCTTATATCTCAATCTGAGCTTAGCTTTATGTGATATTATTTTGGTAGTCGTTTTCATATGTGTCTGGTGTTTTTAGCTTTTGAAACGGAGTTCCTTATCGTGCGTTATCGTTCTGATTTATTTGCGGACTGAGAGGGTAGACCGAAAAAGTGGTGACAGTGAAAAACACACATCGGAAACCAACCGGCATCTTTTTTCAGTGATCGTGAGACATTTCCAGATCACTTGGGAAAATGAATGTCTGTTCAATCGATTAAATATCTGTGAATATGTAAAAATATTATGACTGGTAAAGTTTTATTTAATAATTAACTCGATACAAACACAGTAGCGAATGGAACCCCGTTTCAACCGGGTGTCCATAAGACATCTCTCTTTTCTAAACTAGATAGGCGTCTATTATTAGGTTGTCTTAGTATATTAAGATTATTAATTGGCCATTGGATTTTATTTAGCTAATTAATTTTATAGGTTCAGCGATATTGCTACGATCTCACCTGTTGGTAAGTGACGATACGGCCCAAGTTGATAGACACGCTAAACTTGTGGAGGAACTGGCTTTCAAGTGCACCTGTCGGAACATACCTATAGGTATTTGACGGCAGATTTTAAATTGAGGGTGGTAGCTAGCCAGGCGGGAATTAGAAAAAGCCTTACCACCATGCCAAGTTACCACCAGTTCAAGTTTATTACAGGGATTCGAACTCACGCCAATTGACGTGGTTTCACTATACAACTCTTTCTGTCTCTATATGGGTTTTCTTTTAACAAAATGGCCGCTAACAATTTTTTTCATCGACATTACTTATCGATTTTTATTTCGCATTAAAATAAAAACTATTTCATATTTTACTAACCTCTAAGTTATTTACGTACATATTTTATACGGGAAATGAAATCGATTGGTTTTTTTTTTGGTCTGTTTAAACCTGAAATCTAATTTTTTTTTTTCATTTGCCTCAATATCCCGTAAAAAATGTCCACTTTAATTTAAAAAGTCGAATTAACCTCGTCTATAGAGTATGAATTTATATAAAACCTATATTACTTACTATATACAATTAATATTTCACTAAGCACTTGGAAGAATCTCGTTTGTATTACAAATGGCGATCGATACGCGAATCGACATTTTATGTATCGATATTCGATACTTTACGAAGAATCAGAGCCTATAACGATAAAAAATAAACCTCCCTAAATCTGTTTTACACAATCCGTTCTTATTTTATCGATAATCGAAGTTCAAAGAACGATAAATAATTGTGTTTGAATAAAAAAGTCTGATTAATTTCATACCTTTCGTTAGTGAATTAGAGTATTTTGTCCGTAACAAAACGCAATATGTTTTATCGATAAAAATATAAATACGTCACGTGTCGCGTCTCTATCTGGGGGTCGATAAATTCTGACAGCACGTATGGATAATTACCGAGTACAGTACGTTATTGCTTCGGATGTTTCACTAATATATATATATGTAATACTAACAAAGGCATCTATCAGAGGTCGATATTATTTTTAAAAAGGCAGTTTCACAATCACCAAAGCGCACGTTTAAAATAACGGCTTATATTAGCGTTATTATTTATACCGAAGGTTTTTTAATTTCATTCAACTAGCATCGACTACAGATTTCGTTTATATTCTACGATATTTATAATTGATATATAATAATAAAAAGTTTTTTATTTTTTATTTTCATCTCCCAATAATCATCTTCGTAAATTAGGAGCAGTGTATAATGGCCACTATCTTATCAGATAAGTGGTTAATTATGTACAACAACCCTTATCTCGTAATTAAGGTATCATAAATACTTATTATGAATGAGAAAGCTCTCTCCTGTTAAAAGTGCAAATTGTCGTTTACGATGTTCACCTTGAGAAGGCCCGGTACGTGAGTACGTGCGTGCGATGACGTCATTACGTGCCTGCAGTGACGTCATTGTGACGCTCGTGCCCGCAAGTGGTGATGTTGATGACGTCACTGCGTGCGTACGTGTGCGTGCCGGTGACGTCATCACCTGCGCGGTGACATTACTGCTTGCGAGCATTAATGACGTAATTAATGACGCAATCGCTGAGTGCGCGTACGTGTGTATCAATGACGTCACTGCGTGCGGGGAAACGTGTGCGTGTCGGTGACGTCATCGCTTGCGAACGTGCGCGGCGTCACTGCGCACGTGCATGCGTGATGGGACGTCACAGCGCACACGTGTTTATTGTGACGTCACAGCGCGCATGCGTGCATGGCGAAATCACATCGCGCATACTTGCACGGTGTGACGTCACTGCGCATGTGCGGGGTGTGACGTGCGTGCGCCTGGCGGGTGTGACGTCACTGCACACGTGCAGGGTGTGAGTTGGGTATGACGTCACAGCGCACGTGTAGACAGTGATGTGAGCGCGCATGGCGGGTGTGACGTCACAGCGTACACGTGTGTATTGTGACGTCACGGCGCACATGTCTGTATTGGGACGTCACAGCGCACGTGCGTGCATGGTGAAATCACATCGCGCATACGTGCAGGGTGTGACGTTACTGCACACGTGCAGGTAGTCACGTGCGTGCGCATGGCGTGTGTGACGTCACGCGCACGTGCAGGTAGTGACGTGCGTGCGCATGGCGGGTGTGACGTCACTGCACACGTGCAGGGTGTGAGGTGGGTATGACGTCACGCGCACGTGCAGTGTGTGACGTGCCAGCGCACGTGCAGGTAGTGCGAGGCTGGTGTGACGTCACAGCGCACATGTCTGTATTGGGACGTCACAGCGCACGTGCGTGCATGGTGAAATCACATCGCGCATACGTGCAGGGTGTGACGTCACAGCGCACGTGCAGGTAGTGACGTGAGTGCGCACGTGTAGTGTGTGACGTCACTGCACACGTGCAGGTAGCGACGTGCGTGCGCATGGCGGTTGTGACGTGACTGCACACGTGCAGGTAGCGACGTCACTGCGCATGGCGGGTGTGACGTCACTGCGCACGTGCAGGGTGTGACGTGACTGCGCACGTGCAGGATGTGACGTCACTGCGCATGGCGGGTGTGACGTCACTGCGCACGTGCAGGGTGTGACGTGACTGCGCACGTGCAGGATGTGACGTCACTGCGCATGGCGGGTGTGACGTCACTGCGCACATGCAGTGTGTGACGTCACTGCGCATGGCGGGTGTGACGTCACTGCGCACGTGCAGGGTGTGAGGTGGGTATGACGTCACGCGCACGTGCAGGTAGTGCGAGGCTGGTGTGACGTCACTGCCAGAGCGCGGCGTAGTTGCCGTGCAGGGGCGCGGGGAGGGGCCCGCCGGCCGCGAACACGCGGGTGCCGCTCTCGTCGTAGCAGTGCGTGTAGATGGCGGGCACGTGCTTCACCTGCCCGCCGCCCTCCGCCTCCTCCTCGCCGAACTGGAAATACAACTTTTATATAAACACAATATAACATTAGCAGTACGGCTACAATCTCACTTGATGTTATATGTCAACATCCTCCAAGATGGTGAACATTCTAAGGCTAGTGTAGGGACTGACTTACAAGTGTACATTCGGCGGCAGATTTGCAACTAGAGGATGGTAGCTCCCAAATATACCAAAATACCTACCAGCATGTTTTAAAAATAAGTTACTACAATGGGCAAAAATAATTAGGTTTCATGCTAAGGAAGTCCCGGGTATAGCTTGTTAATAATAATAATATATTTCGATAGTATGACATTTAGTATTAAAAGTTTTATAATATACTCACAACATAGCCTCTGGACGCTTTCAGTGTAACGGTTTTAGAAGAATGTATATTGCTTTCCAGATATTTCCCCGCTCTCAAATCATAGAACATCAACAGACCTGGAATAGACAGTTATTTTCATTAAGAAACTATAAAAAAATGGTGTAATCTAATGATACAGTATTAGATAAAATTAAAAGGTACTTAATTTAAAAAAAAATATCTTTAGACTAACAGTGAATAAATCAGAATGATATGGAATTAATTCAGAAGAATTAGCTAAACATATTTCAACATTTATGATTAACTGTGGGATTAATTATAAGCAAATTATTTTTAATTTCAATAAATACATAAATAACACAAAACAAAAAAAAATGAGTGCAGTTCACATGCGATAGCAGTGAAACCTTCAAAATATTGTTAAAAAAAATAATATAAACAATATATGTGTAGACGTTATGACGCCTTTACGCAGGCGCACAAACACCTACATCGCTCGGACCCAGTAAGAAACACCGTATACTACCATCTATCTCATTCACTCGCACGTCATACCCTATAGATGTGTATGGTTGTCTCTTTTTACTGTCGCTTTTTCGTTTCATCAAGTATCAAATCACAACGACGCTAACAAGTTTTCACTTAAAAAACAACATTAAATAGATATGAACAGGTCGAGTCTTGTACGCGGTGATGGCTCAGTGATAGTCTGTACAACTTCGCATCAAGGGACGCGAGTTCGAATCCAACCACCTCCTACAGGTGGTATATAATAGATCTGCTCCGGCCACTTGAGAGCTGGTTCCTCCGCAGGTTTAGCGTGTCTAACAACTCGGGGCGGTGTCGTCACTTAAGACCAGGTGAACCTGTACGTGATGAACCTCACCGAGTCCAGTGCCGACGGTGAGCATGGTGCCCTGGAAGCTGGCGGAGCGGATCCCGCAGCCGTTGTACCGGGACGTGATCTTCTTCACGGACTGCAGCGTGCGGCAGTCCAGCAGCAGCGTGTAAGACTTACACCCGATAGCATACAGACCGCTCTCCTGAGGGTAAGTGCATTTTCTTAAACAATTCTCTGTCACAGAACCGCACAGAACGGAGACATTTAACTTTACACACCCCCTCTTTTCTACAAAAGTAAGCTCCTACCCAATATAACTATAAAACACATGTATAGACGTACATTGGGAAGACACTGGCACGTGAGATACGGGTTAAAAAAAACCTAGTTCAGGTTGTCAACTTTATGTTGTAGTAAAAATATTTTTTTGGAAAATAAATTATTATAATTATTAAATAGCATTAACACAATCATCGTCTGAACACCAGGCCCCCGATTCCTTCAGCATGAAGCTAAGTAATGAACCCCCCATTTTGGTGCTTACGTAATACAATGGTCCCATTATATTAATAGAATATGATCTATACACTTGATTTATTACAAGGTAATAATGCTTTCCGATGTCTGATTTGTACTAACTCAGTATTGTGAGGCCGAATTTGTGAGAAGATAACGAAGCATTCTGAGGCCTGATTTGTGAGAAGGTGTTAGGATAATCTGAGGCCTGATTTTTAAGAAGATAACAGGGCATTTTGAGACCAGATTTATGAGAAGGTAACAGAGCATGCTGAGGCCTGATTTGTGTGAATGTAATTAGGATATTATAAAGCCTGATTTGTAAAAAGATATTAGGATATTCTGAGGCCTGGGTTGTGAGAAAGTAACAGGGTATTCTGATACTTGATTTGTGAAAAGGTAAAAGGACATTTGGTAGCCCGATTTTGAGAAAGTAACAAAGCATTCTGAGACTTGATTTGTGAGAAGGTGATAGGGCAGTCTGGGCCCTGATTCATGAGAAGGTAAGAGTTCCTGAGGCCTGATTTGTAATAAGGCAACAGGGCATTTTGAGGTCTAATTTGTAAGATGGTAATAGATATTTGTGAGGTTTGATTACTAAGAAAGTAATAGAGATTTTTGCATTGAAAATCAATTATTTATATATTATCCTAAAATGGGATCATAATGGTAAAAAAGTGAGTGAAAATAAACATCTTAATATATAATAATACATATTTATATTCAAAATTATTAAGTGCTTCAATATTTTCACCGCCACCATTTCCTAGGAATTTTGTAATCATTTTCAATATGTAGCATGAAAATTATTATTATTTAAATCCAATACACACATACAGTGCTTATAGAGGATATAGAATCATGTGTAATTTTTTTATCTTGTTAAGGAAAAGAGATTACTTAAGACTGGTGTTAGTAAAGTGCTGTTCGATGAATGTACAAGAGGTAGGTCGGGTAAACGAGTAGGTATAGAGACCTGCGTGGCGAGGCAGACGAGGTCCTGGCACGAGGGCAGCTTCCTGGAGAAGGTCTGCTTGAAGGTCTCCGCGTTGAAGACGTGGATGTAGCCGTTGAGGGTGAGCGCGGCGATCTCCCGCCAGCGCGAGTTGAACGTCAGCGCGCGGACCTTCTGACCTTGGGGGGAGGGGAGAGAGAATACAGTTCAATCATACTCTTCTGACCTTGGGGGGGGGAGAGAATACAGTTCAATCATACTCTTCTGACCTTGGGGCGAGAGAATACAGTTCAATCATACTCTTCTGACCTTGGGGGGAGAGAATACAGTTCAATCATACTCTTCTGACCTTGGGGGGAGAGAATACAGTTCAATCATACTCTTCTGACCTTGGGGGGAGGGGAGAGAGAATACAGTTCAATCATACTCTTCTGACCTTGGGGGGAGGGGAGAGAGAATACAGTTCAATCATACTCTTCTGACCTTGGGGGGGGGAGAGAATACAGTTCAATCATACTCTTCTGACCTTGGGGCGAGAGAATACAGTTCAATCATACTCTTCTGACCTTGGGGGGAGAGAATACAGTTCAATCATACTCTTCTGACCTTGGGGGGAGAGAATACAGTTCAATCATACTCTTCTGACCTTGGGGGGAGGGGAGAGAGAATACAGTTCAATCATACTCTTCTGACCTTGGGGGGAGGGGAGAGAGAATACAGTTCAATCATACTCTTCTGACCTTGGGGGAGGGGAGAGAGAATACAGTTCAATCATACTCTTCTGACCTTGGGGGGAGGGGAGAGAGAATACAGTTCAATCATACTCTTCTGACCTTGGGGGAGGGGAGAGAGAATACAGTTCAATCATACTCTTCTGACCTTGGGGGGAGGGGAGAGAGAATACAGTTCAATCATACTCTTCTGACCTTGGGGGGAGGGGAGAGAGAATACAGTTCAATCATACTCTTCTGACCTTGGGGGGAGGGGAGAGAGAATACAGTTCAATCATACTCTTCTGACCTTGGGGGGGAGGGGAGAATACAGTTCAATCATACTCTTCTGACCTTGCGGGGAGGGGAGAGAGAATACAGTTCAATCATACTCTTCTGACCTTGCGGGGAGGGGAGAGAGAATACAGTTCAATCATACTCTTCTGACCTTGCGGGGAGGGGAGAGAGAATACAGTTCAATCATACTCTTCTGACCTTGCGGGGAGGGGAGAGAGAATACAGTTCAATCATACTCTTCTGACCTTGGGGGGAGGGGAGAGAGAATACAGTTCAATCATACTCTTCTGACCTTGGGGGGAGGGGAGAGAGAATACAGTTCAATCATACTCTTCTGACCTTGGGGGGAGGGGAGAGAGAATACAGTTCAATCATACTCTTCTGACCTTGGGGGGAGGGGAGAGAGAATACAGTTCAATCATACTCTTCTGACCTTGGGGGGGAGGGGAGAGAGAATACAGTTCAATCATACTCTTCTGACCTTGGGGGGAGGGGAGAGAGAATACAGTTCAATCATACTCTTCTGACCTTGGGAGGGAGGGGAGAGAGAATACAGTTCAATCATACTCTTCTGACCTTGGGGGGAGGGGGAGAGAATACAGTTCAATCATACTAATATTATATCGATAATTGAAGCGACGATAGCTCAGTGGTAGTGTCTAGGAACGCCGCGTCATGGGGCGCGAGTTCGAATCCAACTACCTACAATGAGCTTGAGCGCCCGGTGAAGGAAAACACTGCCTGGATAGGTACCACCCTCAAGTTGAATATCTGTCGCCAAATACCATAAGGTGTTCCGACAGTGAAGTGAATATATTTTAAATGATTAGTTTTTGTATATGATGTAAATGAAAGTAATTTTAATTTTACACCAATAGATGGCGCTCTGCCACGATTTCGTACAAGCGCTATCGAATGGTATTTTTTGTTTATCGTGATTGTTTTTCTTGGTTAATAAATTATGTCGGCCTAACCACGTGTTTTCTTTGGGAATCGCCATAAATACGTATGTGTACATTAAGATCGTTTTTGGAATAAATATTCAGTTATATAATGGCCGGCAACGCACCTGAGATTCCTTTGCTATTACGGGTGTCCATGGGCGACGGTGATCACTTACCATCAGTTGGCACGCATGCTCATTTGATTTGAACAGGCTACAAAAAAAAAAAACTAGCCGACCCAGTGAACTTTGTGTGACCTTCGTTTTTGAGTTTTAGTGAGACGGAAGGAAGATTATACTTTATATTTATTTTACAGTGTGGTGTTTTGGTATATTTATTTCCCATTGACAATGAGCTTAATTAATTAAGTCAATTCTATCCAGCTATATTTTGTCATCAACTAATTAACTAATAAAATGTGCGCATGTGGAAGACCACTTTTTTTTATACTTAAGGTTTAGCGTTGTTGCGATAATCCCACCTGATCTTAAGTGACGATACGGCCCAAGTTAGTAGACACGCTAAACCTGTGGAGGGTCTGGCTCTCAAGTGCTGCTGCCGGAACACACCTATTGGTATTTGGCGGCAGGTTTACAACTCGAGGGTGGTAGCTAGCCAGACGCTACCAATAGGCTGGTTTCCTCACGATGTTTTCCTTCACCGGGCGCTCAAGCTCATTGTAGGTGGTCGGATTCGAACTCACGTCCCTTGACGCGAAGTCGTACACACAACCAACTTGTTCAGGCATTGGAAGTGTGTGCAGGCGAGGGGGTCGCGAGGGGGTCGCGAGGCGGAGGGTACGGGGTTCGGTACCGGAGTGGCAGTCCTTGAGGGCGAGCGGCGCGACGTAGTGGTGGTGCGGCGCGGCGCGGGGGTCGCGGTCGGGCGCCCTCCACAGCGCCAGCTTCGAGTCCCGGGACCCCGTCACCAGGAACTCGTCGTCCAGCCAGCACATGTCCAGGATCTGTGAAAACACATGCGTTATCATATACTGAAGCGAGTGACTGAAGTGAGGGACGTGAGTTCGAAACCAAGCACCTACAATGTGCTTGAGCTTTCGGTGATGGAAAACATCGTGAGGAAACCATAGCATGGTGGTAGGGCTTTTTCTAATGCCCACCTGGGTATCTACCACCCTCAAGTTGTAAACCTGCCGCCAAATACCAATAGGTGTGTTCCGGGAGTTGCACTTGAGAGCCAGTTCCTCCACAGGTTTAGCGTGTCTACCAACTTGGGCCGTATCGTCACTTAAGATCAGGTGAGATTATGGCCATAACGCTAAACCTTAAGCATAAAAAAAAAATCTGTCTAAACCAGTGTTTCTCAAATTTTTAGAAAAAAATTAATGCCTAGGGGTCATTCATTAATTAGATTAGGGTATTGAATGGGGGGTGGTTGAGAAAATCTCTTCATGCCCAATGTTGGGCCAGAGGGGGGCGGTGTAATTCATTCTTACGTAATATTTTTTGAACCAAAATTAAATATTAAAAATCTAATTCATTTTTAGATTCCAAATATATTTCTTAATTATAAAGTGTTTAATTACTTATTGTAAAAAAAAACTTATTACAATTTCATATGTTTTTATTGATACCCATGTTTGTTACTATAGAAAAAAATGTAGTACATTTTTCCTTGTATTATAGTATTTTTATTATTTAAAAAATAAAACATTTCGTTTACTAACATAACAGTTTATTATTTAATTTATTATTATGACATTAACAGTCCAGTTAAAACATCTAAGGACATGCATGCAGCGATGATAGCTTAGTGGTAGTGTGTACGGACTCCGCGTCAAGGGACGTGGGTTCGAATTCACCTACAATGAGCTTGAATGTCCGATGAAGGAAAACATGGTGAGGAAACCATAGCATGGTGGTAGAACTTTTTCCATTGTCCGACGCCACAGCTACCACCCTCAAGTTGAAAAGCTGCAACCTAATACCAATAGGTGTGTTCCGACAGTTGCAGTTTAGAGCCAGTCCCTCCACAGGTTTAGCGTGTCTACCAACTTGGGCCGTATCGTCACTTAAGATCAGGTGAGATTACGGCCTTAACTATAAAAAAAATTACTAAGATACCTAATTGTGAGATATTAATATATATATATATATATATATATATATATATATTTATTACACATTAAAATTGTATTTAATTACCAAACACGTTACAATTAAAATAGATTACTGTATTTTATTAATTGACCTAAGTGGAGTCATTATTCATTGCTTCGTTCACTTTGACATAAGTTTTTAATAGATTTTTTGCGTTATGACCACAATTTCACTTGATGGTAGAAGACAATGTGGTCGAAGGTGGTGGACATGCTAAGTCCAAGGGCCTGGCTGTCAAGTGCAGCTGCTGGAACACATCTATTCTTCAATTTGAGGGTGGTAGAGAGGTAGGTGAGCATTAGTAGGAGCCCTACAACCATGAAATGGTATCACCACGACGTTTTTATTCAACGAAAGCTATCTGATTGTGGGCTATCATTGCGTATTAGACTCTACCTGTGGAATTCTTAAATATACAACACAAGTGCATATGGTTTGATATTAAATCGATGATGTGTGAACACTCACCCAGTCCTTGTGCGCCTCCCCTACACATATGGGGTCCAAAGTTGGCAAACTGTATACGGCCAACTCACAACTGTTCTGCGCACCGGTCGCTAACAGTGTTCTGAAATTTATATATACCAATATCGGTATTTCTGTGCTCGTGATAACACAGACAGACAGAGAGAGAGAAGAGAGAGAAAGAGAGAGAGAGAGAAGAGAGAGAGAGAGAGAGATAAGAAGAGAGAGAGAGAGAGAGTACTGCAAAGGGGTTTTAACAACACAAAAAAAAAAACGAGTGTGCTACAGTCCACACGGCTGAAGTAAAACTTTTCTGGCTATGAGAGAAAGAGAGATAAAAAATGTGCGCTCGCACCTCTCTCTCCAGCCCCTACAGTAACACACGAAACGTAACTCTCTCTTTCCATCTCCACTAACTTATATCTCGGTCTCAACTTCCGTTCGTCCCGCCCGATCACAGTTTTCGTAACGCTCTCATCACGCACTCTCCAAATTACTCCGCGAGTCGAGCGTGCGTTAACAAGTTTTACTTGAAAATAAAAAAATTTGTTAATATTTTATACGAGGATATTCAATCCCAACGATGGGACAATATCTGTTATTTACAAGACAAAACTCGGAACTCTATCAATAATAAAAATTAAATTGAAGGTATAGACACAGTAACATGAACTTTTCTGGACAACCCACACCTCAGTCCGCCCCGTGACCGCGAACGCTGAAAAGCTTTCGAAACGTCGGGATCAAAATTAATAAATAACCGCGATAAAATCCGTTTAAATTAGTTTTATTTCGATGAATAATATTCGTGTAAACATAAGAAATCATTATACAAGACGAGAGTCAAGTTTATCATCAAGTTGATATAAGGGATTGGATATAGTGTGCGTACTTGGATGGGTTGATCTGCAGCGCGTGTATCCCGGTGTGGTGGTCGGCTCCCGGCCATGGGCTCCGCGGTCTCAGGGTCGGGATGGCGTCCAGCGCCCTCCTTCTCACATCATACACCATCAACTACGACAATAGATACCCGATGTTTGTTTGTTTGTTTGTATAAATTACCAATAGGATATCAATTTCGGTCAAGGGAATATCTCGAGGAAACCATAGCATGGTGGTAGGGCTTTTTCTAATGCCCGCCTGGGTAGCTACCACCCTCAAGTTGAAAAACTGCCGCCAAATACCAATAGGCGTGTTCCGGCAGCAGCACTTGAGAAACCAGTTCCTCCACAGGTTTAGCGTGTCTACCAACTTGGGCCGTATCGTCACTTAAGATCAGGTGAGATTATGGCCATAACGCTAAACCTTAAGTAAAAAAAAAAAAAAAAAAAACCAGTGGGATTTCAATTTCGGTGAAGGGAATATCTCGAGGAAACCATAGCATGGTGGTAGGGCTTTTTCTGATGCCCGCCGCCATAGCTACCACCCTCAAGTTGAAAAACCGCCGCCAAATATCAATAGGTGTGTTCCGGCAGCAGCACTTGAGAATCCAGTTCCTCCACAGGTTTAGCGTGTCTACCAACATGGGCCGTATCGTCACTTAAGATCAGGTGAGATTATGGCCATAACGCTAAACCTTAAGTATAAAAAAATAAAAAAACCAGTGGGATTTCAATTTCGGTGAAGGCAATATCTCGAGGAAACCATAGCATGGTGGTAGGGCTTTTTCTGATGCCCGCCGCTATAGCTACCACCCTCAAGTTGAAAAACTGCCGCCGAATACCAATAGGTGTGTTCCGGCGGTTGCACTTGAGACCCGCCCCTCGTATAAAGGCCGGCAACGCACCCGCGATTCCTCTGGTGTTGTGGGGGGCGGTGGTGATCATTTACCATCAGGTGACACGCTAGCTCGTTTGCCCTCTATTGATGAAGGCTTTGAGCTATTGAACATCACGCTACCGCCAATAGGAGTAAAGCTGCACTGGTAAAACTTGCTCAAACAGGCAAAAAAAAAAAAATGTCTTTTTTTCCAGTTTCAAGCCGAATGATTGTCATTTTGTTTCTTATTGTTATCGTTTTGTATTATTTTTACTTTAATAAAATATTTAATAGTACTAAATTTTTTTATAAATTATTAGAATTTGCACAAATAATCTGAAGGTTATCCTAACATAACCCCTTGGTTATATTTATTATTTTCTATATATATATATATATAATATAATAACTATTTTCATAACTATTTTCATTTCAATAAATAGTTTAAAAATTTCTTTTAATTTTTTTATTCTGTTAAATATATATAGAATTGCTCGTCCCGAAGAAATCCTTTTTTTTTTACAAACAATCTATTCGTAGTTGAAACAAAACATAAGCATTATTAAGTAATCGATTATTTTATTCAATGTCACATCCCTACCTACAAACCTACACCGGAATTAACCAAATTATTTAAAGGATACACGAAATATAATATTATTACGATAATTATTAGAAATAGTTTATATGTTGTACTAGATTTAATACCAAAAATACAGGAAACCTGAAAAAAAAAAGAAAAAAAAACAGTGTTACAAGTCTCAGGGTCAGTCCGCAGTTTCCCACTCTGCCACACTATGCTACCTCCGCCACTCGCAAGATGAATCTATGGATTACTATTTTCTATCATCTACATACTACGAGTGCATCTCAAACTGGATGTAATACACAGAACTGACCTTGTTACACTTGGTGCCGAAGACGACCTGCCTATCGGAGAGCCACTGCGAGCAGAACACCTTGTTCATGTTCCCGAGATTTACTGGAGTCTCGCGGAACATGTCATGTGTGAGTATGTGACGAGTGGCGTACGAGGGGTCCACGGAACGAGGCTGGAATCATAACACACACCATCCTTTCATAGATACAGCACGGCATTACAGTTCGAATCCAAGCACCTGCAATGAGCTTGAGCTTTCGGTGAAGGAAAACATCGTGAGGAAACCATAGCATGGTGGTAGGGCTTTTTCTAATACCCGCCCGGGTAGCTACCACCCTCAAGTTGTAAACCTAATACCAAATACCAATAAGTGTGTTCCGGCAGTTGCACTTGAGAGCCAGTTCCTCCACAGGTTTAGCGTTTCTACCGACTTGGGCCGTATCGACACTTAAGATCATGTGAGATTATGGACATAACGCTAAACCTTAAGTCTAAAAAAAATAAGATTGAGGGTAAAAATGATGTAATAGTATAAATAATATAAAAGTATAAATAAAAATGATGAGGTAAAAATGAGGGTAAAAAAACATAAAAAGTATTACATAATTTTAAATTCCATGCACAGGAAGTCACAGACACTGTCAGTATCCTTTCACATATGGAATTTGAGTACTAGTGAATTCTATATACAAACTTTTCACTTCAAGTTTTCTTACAGGTACAGTCAACCATTGTAACAAAATTCATTGAAATTGGTTCAGTCTGTTCAATATGAAAATCTTATAAACGGACAGTTTGTTCAATGTTTATAAGACTAGTTTGGGTTTGAACAGTGATATTGAGGAAAGGTCATGCCATTATCATTTATAATATGTTATCATTTATACCACAACAACAATTACTCATCAACTTATCAGAGATAAGATTTTATTATATTTTTAGGAAACTGTGTTGTGTTTTTTATATATCTGAATATGAACTTTGTATCACGCTAGGTTTAAGTACAGTGCCAGCTATGCGTTATAGCCAGTTGTTGGACAATAAGATATTGATGTATGGACTGCAGGGTAAACCATGCAAAGTCAAGTAACTATGAGATTTTTGGGGCTTATGCTATATATTGATAAAACTACATAAGAAAAGTATCAATGTAATTTTAATAATGTATTCGATGTTCACTTTATTGTTAATGCAATTCTTTCAATATATTGTATACACAAAATTTAAACTTTCTAGTATTTTCCATAATAACCATTCGTTTTGTAATGATTTTCTAAATCAATAATTTACACACATAACTCATCCACACTTCGATGCAAATATTCAACACATCCACACACATAATTATTTATATCATAAGGAAATATACAAATTGAGTGTTGGTATTTATAAAATAGTTTTAAACCAGGACAGATGTCAATGCTACAAGTGTGGTGATATCCTTAATTTCTATTTAGTTTTTAAATAAATAACAAAGTGAAATTACTTTAAAAAAGAATATTAATATTATTGTAGGAGTACGGGCCCTGGGAATGAAAAAAAAAAGTTTGATAACTTTAACTGTCAAAGTTTACACTTCACATTTTAACAAGCAAAGCTGCATGGGAAGGAAATATTGACAAAAGCATTAAGTTTGAGAAAAATTTGGTCATATCCAGACCCCTTAAGAAACATTGAATGTTTCATTTTTGTCTATTGTTAATTTTGAATATGGCAACCAGCCGAGGATCACCAATCAGATCAAATTTCATTATGTTTAGTTGTTGACCACCACCTACAAAGAGCTTGAACTTTTGGTGAACGAACACATCGTGAGGAGACCATAGCATGGTGGTAGGGCTTTTTCTGACGCCCTCTGGCTAGCTATCACCCTCAAGTCGAAAATCTGATACCAGATACCAATAGGTGTGTTCCGGCAGTTGCACTTGAGAGCCAGTTCCTTCAAAGGTTTAGTGTGTCTACCTACTTGGGCCATATTGTCACTTAAGATCTGGTGAGATTATGACCATAATGCTAAGCCTTAACTATAAAAAAAAGTAAACACTCTTATGGAAGTTAATGGACTGATTTTTTACCTCCGGTGCTTGTATTTCTCTGGACCGAACATAATCAACAAAGTTGTATGATGTGGTCAGGATTTGGTGCTGCTGTGTAGGTGTCTCCTCGTCACTGTCACTGTCTGAGTAGCAGACAAAGTCCTCCGGCTTGTCTGGCTTCCTCTGTTGTTCTAACCTGTAAATTGTACATTATAATAATTAAAAAATATCATATATGGTAAATTGAAGATATTATAATGTATATATACTATATGTATATATATACATATAATATATTCCTTACATACATTCCTTACGCAATAAAGGTCAATCACACCAAAACAATAGACAGATGGAGCTATGGTCCACTTTATCATACTAATTCTTGTACTCGTACAGTAGTACTCATACTGTTTGCAAGTCATTGTCAGCACCATACATTTTGCTTCAACCATAAATCTCTAACAGCCGCCATCTCTTTGTTCCCCGTTTTCTTTCATCTCATTCCTCACCCAATCTATTCATATTTTCTTTGGCCTTCCCGTTCCTTTCCACCTTCCAAGATTGATATCCATTATTTTTCTCACTACATGCATATGTCTCTGTTCATGTGATATCTTCAAACCAAATCCACTTAAACTATATACCAAAAAAAATCTTATCAAAATCAATGAACTAGAATGACAAACTTGGATTTACCCAGGGAAGAAGGAAACTCCAGATAACTGCTGGGTTCCGTGTACTTCAACACTCACCTTCCTCTCTTTGCTCAAACAGATATGCCAGGAATCTACTAGTGCAGCTTTTGAAGCATATTACAGTTATACTACAGGAGTTGTTCCAGCCTTTATTGTAGTTCTGGTTACTACTTTTAGAAAATTTGTAAGAGATTTTGTTGGTATACCAACTTTAATTGTGTATAAAAAATAATAAATATTAATTTTAGTTCCTCTGTAATATTTATTCATTTTATAGTTATTGTAAGGTATTTAAGTCTATCTCTTTCTCATAGTATTATTTGGTGTTTAAGGTGCGAGATATTTACAGAGACTGGTTTATTATGTGCTTCTAACATGAAAACACCTGAAATCATATTTATTCTACCGTAGAGTTGTTAAAGCTTACACAAGAATTTCAACTCTATCTTTGATCATAGTTGTTATAAATAATTTAATCAGAACTGTGGTGCATTTTGAGGTCAGTTATAAATAGCTATAAGGTGCATTGACCAATTAACATTACTGTATATCAGTATTGCGATAACAAACAATATTAAAAAAACCAAAAATGGTTAAACTTCCATTATGGGGTCTCAATTTTTGGTTTCAGAGAGGAGTTAGGGGCTTTTTTTAATTTTACATATAGAATAACAACTTAACCTATAGAGTTGATATTATTTATACAAGTTCAGTATTTGAATATTCATAACTTATTAGTATTATGTAAAAATAAACAAATAGATAATAATATAATACAGCTAAATATTTTTCAGGGCAAATAATAGTTTCCTATACACAATTCTGAATATTAGTAAGCCAGAGAAATAAATATCGATTGTAAACATAAACAACAAGAGTTCGAAGAATAAGAATTAACAACAACGTGGTAATTGGCGTGATTACAATCATTATTTACCTTAAAGCTCTCGCTTTCGCTCTTCTCTCCTTGATCCTGTTTGGTAAGTAACATGAGGGATATCTGCCTTCAACGGCCCTGCGGATCGTCTGCGCCATTTTTATCAACAAATACGGCCTATCGTAAAAATATCAATAATACTTCGAATATCACACAATCACTTTCGTTTTGTCCGACTGTACACGGATCCGTAACACAGCATTTTTCATCACAATCGAGTTTATAGTTGTAAAATTAACTTCGATTTCACGCTTCATTCATTAACTGAACATATTTTTATTTTGTAAATTTAAAGAATGTTAAAACAATAAAAAATATATCATTTATTTTCTGTAATTTTATACAACAATGCTGACGGATGGCTGGCTGTCAGCGGTGTTGTCCGTATAAAAAAATATCTATATAAAATTGTAATACCAGTGCTAAAAATGTATTTACTAGAATTGTATATAGTAATAATTATAATGTGAATTAATTTTTACTGATGTCTGATGTTAAGTAAGAACAGTATTGTAATTATTTAATGAATATAAAATCATAATTTACTAGAACTGGATGTTTTATATTATTTAACTGTAAATACTCTGTTTTAAAAGTTATATTTACTACTGCATTATTTTTATTTTTCTATATATAGTTTTAAGAAAACTACAAATAAATTGCACAGGTTTGTGTTGTAAGTAAAGTTGATTTTTAGGAAAATTTATTGCTTTTATTATTATTTATTTTGTGCGTTTTTGTTTCCTTTTTTTGTAATTTTGGTATAAATAAGTACATATATAGAACATGAAATTCAAGTAAACTCATAATTCTTCTAAAATATGAATAAAATATTAAATAACCACTATATACTTCCAAATGAATTTAACATTTAATATCGAATAAAATTAAAAAATCCAACAGGAGGAGTAACGATTGTGAATAAAATAACCCGCCATATTTGAGACTTGCGTATAACGTACATTCAATATTTTGTCTTATTTCCTTTATAAATAACTATTTAACCATGTAGTTAGTTTTGATAATTATATAAATTGTGTGTAATTTGAATAAAACCCTTTTATAAGTTAAATTGTATGGTAGTACTATGTAAAAGAGAAAAGATTATCAAATTCATGAGTAAAGTAATGTACTGGTATATTTGTATTGTATACATGGTAAACGCCATGCCATGTCACGCGATTCAACGATGAGGTCTTCAAATCGTTTTAACTACTTTAATTTGATTTATTTACGTTCTTCTCATAGAATAATGTTTTCTGCCGATACAATAACTGTAAATAGCTAAGAAAATACGGAGTCCAATACCACCATATAAAACTTAAAGAATATTTATTTTAATAAGTAACGTCCACGAAGATATATTTGCATGATATTGAGTTGTGTTTTTCTATAATTTTATTAACTATTTTTCAGGGTTTTGGACATTATATTATTGTACTAAGTAGAACTTTTAGTTTTGCAAGCCCATAAGCGAAGCGTTGAGGTAGGTAATACTATCACTTCACACAAAACAACTAACTTTTCAAACTTAATATGTCTTTATTTATTATATATTACACTTGTAATATAATATACATAAACATATATCAAGAAAAAACACTATTTTTAACATTCATGATATTTTTGATGACATTTTTGTTATTTAAACTAGTCAAAAACTGTTTAAAAAGTTTTGTTTTGGACGCCTGTGTGTCTGTATCTGCGGATCCCGAATGTTAACATGATATCGACCGAAATACTTTACTAATCGAGTCTTTTTTTCTTACCTGTCAGTATAATTAGGAATAGAACCTTACTACTCTTTACAGACTTTTACAGATTTCGGAAAAGCTTTACCCTTTTATGGGATATAAATGAGTGTATATGTTAATCCACATTTTTAGAACAAAATCGGTTATAATTTTACAACTACTAGCTTTTACCTGTGGTTTCGTTGGTTATATTGATTTTGTAAAACAAGTCAAATGACGCAATACAAGGTTTTATACAAAGTTGATCCTTCTATTAACCCCATTTTAAAAAAGTATTCACGAGAAAAAATAGTCTACTTAGTCGTCTTCACGTTCTCATCTATCTCTAAATCAAAATTAATCCTAATCGATTCATCGGTTTAGGCGTGAAAGCGTAACAGACAAACATACAACTAACTTTTGATTTTTTTTTTTTATCTGCTTCTGCAACCTGGCAATCTGTACTTCTTCGATATGGTACAATGAGCCATTATATTGATTATTCTCTTTGTAGAATTTCTTTTTTTTTTTTTTGTTTTTTTTATCTTCAGTGACTCCTATGAGTCAACCTTCAGAGGTTGAAAGTTTGAAAGGTGAAATTTTTTTTTTACTACACTCTATGTTTGAGGTTGGGCACGCTAAGTCTTTTTAATCGGCTGTGCACCATACTTCCTTCTCCTTCCAGCTTTGACGCCAGTATGTTAATGTGTCTCGACAATTTATTTTGGTATTTCTTGCTGTTTTCTGCTATCTCCTGTTTTACACTGCTAATATTAACATCCATGCGAATATAGTTGTTTTTAATATAGTGTAGAATGTGCAGCATATAACGAATTGTCTTGCTTTGGAATCTTTCGAGTATTTCCACATTGCTGTTGCTGGCAGTGCCCCATAGTTGTATGTCATATGTCCAAATGGGTTTGAGGATGGTTTTGTATATTGTGACTTTGGTGTAAGTTTAGATTTTGGTCCTAATAGCCAAAACATGCTTCTTAGCTTAGTATCAAGTTGCTTTCGTTTAGTCCATATGTGTTTTCGCCAATTTAGGCGACGATCTAGGTGCATGCCCAAGTACTTGACATGCTCAGCTTGTGGAATACTATTATTGTATAACTGTATAGGTGGGCAGGGCAACCTACAGGGCAGGTAGTTAGGATTTCTATATGTTCCAATTTACTTCCCAATCGCACTAATAGATTACACTATTTGTCAGAAAATTAGTTCGAGATGCAAATTTCGATAATAGCTCAGTGGTAGTATATAGGAACGTCGCATTATAGGACGTGAGTTCGAATCCAACCACCTATAATGAGCATGAGCTTTCAACCATAGCATGGTGGCAGGGCTTTTCTAATGGCCTAGCTACCACCCTCGTGTTGGAAATCTTCAGTCAAATACCAATAGGTGTGTTCCGGCAGTTGCACTTAAGAGCCAGTCCCTTCACAGGTTTAGCGTGTCTACCAACTTGGACGGTATCGTCACTTAACATCAGGTGAGATTATGCCGACAGAAGTGAAAACTTAAAATTATAAACAAACAGTTATTGTTTTTGGATACCGAAATTAATCAAAAGTGTTTAGAACGAAATACGTGTATACTAATAGGAACAGATATAGTGTGTACGTTAACACGTCACGTGACCATGTCGATGACGACCCACGTGAATTTATTTCCTATCCGAACCACGCATAGAAGTTTTTACTTGAGAAACTTTATTTACTATCTAGAGTTAGGTGAGTTTTTGTACGACGCCTGGCTTCAGTCACACCCGATGGAAAGTGAAGACAATGCCGATGAGGTAATGCGGTCTTGCAGAAGAAACTGGTCCACTCTTCGTTTGAAGACGCCGATGTTGTAAGACTCCGGAAAAACATAAGTAGGCAGTTAATTCCACTCTTTGGCGGTTCGCAAATGAAACGTAAATGTAAATCGTTTAGTCCGAATGACAAATGGTATACGATAACATACGGGCGAAAGCCCACACGACTTCGAGTAGTACGGCGGTGAAATAGGGAGGGGGGGTGAATGAATGTAGTTGCTGCGAGTACGCACCGAAGCGCAATCGGTAGAAAGCTGAAAGGCAAGCGACTCGGCGATGATGCTTCAGCTCATGCCTTTCTGCATCTGTCAGCGAGTCCTCCCCGATCAGCCTTCTGGCTCGTCGATCGACAGAGTCTAGCGTTGCCAGCTGATACTTGGCAGACCTGTCCCAGATATGGCAGCAATACTCCACACACGACCTTATTTCCGCTTTGTATAAATGGAGGGGTTGCAACGATGTAAAGTGCCGCTTAACTTTGAATAAAACCACCAATTTTTAGGCGGCTGTTTTAGCACTAGCGTTGGTCGAGCAGCCAAAGTCGAGGTCCGTCTGAAAAAGCATCCCAAGAAGCTCCAGAGTATCAGTGATAGGAACGGTACCTATTGGAGTTTCGGAGTGTAAACAAACGGGATACGTTTGTTGAAGAAAAGACACGCCTGGGTTTTCGTAGCATTAAATCTAACGAGTTTTGCGTCTTCCCAGTTCGATACAGGTCAAGGTGTGTGGACGTGTTCCTGGTCTTTGGCAAATCCGGGGGTTTTATTATTACTGTGACGTCGTTTTTATTAGGTATTTGTTGATGTCACTCGATGAGTCTCTCCACATATTCCTTACGTGACCCGCGCAGGCGTTGCGTTTCTCATTGTAGGAGGTAGTCCGTAAACCGAACTTTTTTATCGTGATAACAATAAAAAAAAAACGTTGATAAGCATTAGATATTACTATTTAATCATACTAATGTTATAAATACGAAAGTGTGTTTGTTTGTTACGCTGTCACGTCTAAACCACTGAATCGATTATGATGACTTATGGTATAGAGATAGATGGGATCCTGGAGACAGCGATAGGCTACCCCTTCTCACGAAAACCTTATGGGGTAAAGAGAGAGATAAACTTTGTACGAAACTGTTATTGCGTCGCTTATTTGTTTGACAGAATCAAGATTAACGCGAGCAAAGCCGCACGTAAAATCTAGTTTATTCATATTTTTTAAACGATAAAGCCGATACTACCCTCGGAATCCTTTACGGGAACCCTACAATGCTACTACTTATTTCCCGAAAACGGGAAACAACGAAGCAATGATAGCTCAGTGGTAGCGTGTACGGACGCCGTGTCGGTGGAAGTGAGTTGAAATTCCTGCAACGAACCTGAGTTTTTCGGTGAAAGCTCGTGATGAGATAGTGGTAAGGCATTTTCCAGTACCGGGTTAGGTAACTGTTAAACTCAAGTTGAAAATCTGTCGTCGAATACCTCAGTGCGTTTCCATACTTTCATTTTAATGCTAGTCCCTCCACTAAGTTTAGCGCTTCCACCATCTTGGAAAACATCGTCACCTGACACCAGTTAATACAATAAATTTATCTTAGAAGGTATTAAAGTAAAAGTTATGAAATAAAATTATGGAATGTTATAAAGACTGCGGTTTTGTTATGAATTTCGATACTAGAATTCAATGTAAACACATCCTTCCATCTCGGATTCCTAATTTTGAATGACAAGACCCATTATTTCGTCGGTGTTCTCGACACTTGCGAATCCTCGTTCGAAATATCAAATTCAGAAACGATCCCTCATATATGGCCCTCTCAATCAATCCAGTAAACTCTCACGTTTATTTATATACGCAATGTGCATACGTTAAAAATTCCTACTAACTTTATAAATGTGAATGAAAGTTTGTTTGTTACGCCTCTACGCGAGAACTACTTAACCGATCATCATGAAACTTTGTACACGTATTCTTGGAAGTATAAGAAGTAACATAGGATACTTCGTATTGAAAAAAATAAGAGATATAAAAAAAAATTGTTTGTCAAAAAATCTCAAATCTAGCTACTTTAACGCCATCTAGCATTCCTAAGTATAGGTGATACGAAGTTCACTGGGTGAGTTGGAAGTAAATAAAGTTCAAGGACACTTGATAACACAAATAGTAAATGAGTGGAAAGTCTTCGGGTTCTCCTTGTGAAATAAATTAATAAATATAATTAAATATAAATAATAATAATAATAGTCTATTGGAATAAATGAAATAAATGAGTATAAATTACAATGTTATTCTTTAAAGTTAAGTTTATTGAAGAGTTCTGGTTTGTGTAAGCCCAAGCAGTGGCCGAACATGGTACTGCTGAGACGTTATTGCTTCAGAAGTAAAAAAGTAGTGATTTTATGCCAACGAAGCCGCCGATATATAAACGAAAGGTCGAGTGAACATGTGGTTCTTCAGCACCCACTTGACCACATTTCGAGACGTCGAGCGGTGTTATATGCACTTTTTGATCGTCTGGCTTACGGCCAACACCCGAGGGTATGAGCTGAGAAGCAGGAACCGCTTAGTAAACACATTTAGTATTATGTAAACCTTATAGTAGCCGGTTGTTGTGTTTTTAAATGTTGGTTTATCTTATAACAGCGTGATAAACTCCAAAACTAATGGTGAACATTGCGAGATTAGCGATTTATAAACGATTGTCACTGTGAAGCGTGCCTAGAAACGTTTCGGCTGTTTAACGTAAATTAATTGTTCGTAAAACGTGAAGCGGTAATGATTCAGTAAGAGACAGTTTTGTCATTCCCAGGAAACGGAATAATAACAGCTCGACAATAAAATTTCCTACTTTCCTCATATAAATAAAACCTACTTTTATTAATGTTAGCAACTGATATACGACACTAGTGATGGCGCTATCACATTACACGTCTCATACTATTGCTTGCTACTCATGATTAATTCTCCCCAATTAATTAACTAATTACAATCAAATATTCACATTAATCTAAATGACTATTTCTAACCGGAAGTGACGACGTTAGTAAAGAATTGCATAGTAAGAAGTTAAATAAAATAAATAGTTTAAGATACTCTCATTTGGGACTAGGGAGAAATACATATAAAAGTAACTGCTTCACAGTAGAGAGGATTAAGTTACTTGGTTGCAGTTGTTTTATATGGAAGCTCTGCTATGAGATATTAAATTGTGGATCGAGACACTCGAGTATTATTCGAAACAGACCACACACTTTGAGGCATTACTTACCAGGACTCACATATATTGTTATATCATAATATTGATCCGAAAATGAAAAAAAAAACAAAGTAAATTTATTTTCCACTTTCATCCTCGATTGCCTCATCTACAGGATTTTCAGAATAATTTTCGTTTTTGAAATCTGTATATATAAAAATGAATCTCTATTTCCCTCGGTCATCGCTTCACGCGTGAACGGTTGGGACAATTTCGCTATTTCTTTTCTTCTTGTGTTATTAATTGTCAGGAGAACATTCTTATGTAAGGAAAAATTAAGAGCGTTACAATAACACTATATTTTAGAATAATATCTTGTTATTACTTACACTAATTCGAATGAAATATTCATAGTTAAGACGAAACGACGTCTGTCGGGTCAGCTAATCTTATATTTTTTGTTAATATGTATAATGTTTAATATTTTCACAGTATAGTATAGTCTGTTGGTGTGAAAATATTTTTTTTTTTTTTATATATATATAGTGTAATAGGTGGCGATGAACACTTATTGAAAAACAGTAAAAATTAGGAATGAAACAGAAAACAAGGGCATCAATATGAAAACAAGAAATCTACTGTAAAACTGTAGGGTTGGTAACACTGGTAACAGGGTATACGGCAATAGCATGAATAGACCCAAGTTCTTTGCAATTAATTAGAAAAAAAAAACATGCGTGCGTACAAAGTACACATGTCAGAAGTGAAACTTCTTTGGCGAACTAATTTATAAATCTTGTTTATATTTATACAAATCTAAAACTTTAAATTAACTTTAAATTAATAATTTAATTTTTAACTTTAATTTAAATTTCCCTGTCTTACTCTCTCTCAATCGGTCTCGATCACTCTCTCTCTCTTTTCCGACACTTCCGTTGCATACCGGCGTGACGTTTCATCTGTAAAAATTTTACCCTCATGCGCCTAAAGAAGTTTCACTTCAAAAACTTGGAAAATTCAAAAGCGCACGCTTCATAATCTAATTTTTTTTTGTTTATTTAATAACAATTAAACTACATCATCTCAGACCGTAATAAGTAATAGGGTTCTATTCCTAATTTTACTGAAGCGTAAGAAAAAAAAATATAGATTTAATTAGTAAAGTATTTCGGTCGTTATCGTAATAACATACAGGATCCGCACATACGTCCACGATAGAACTTTTTTAAACAGTTTTTTAACTAGTTTAAATAACAAAAATGGCATCAAAAATATCATGAGTGTTAAAAATAGTGTTTTTTTTCTTGATATGTGTGTGTGTATATATTATTTTACAAGTGCAATATATGATAAATAGAGACGTTTAAAGTATGAAAAATCAGTAGTTTTGCGTGAAGTGACAGTAGCACCCACCTCAACGCTTAGCTTATGCGGCGTGCAAAGTCCTACCACCATGCTATAGTTCTATTACTATGTTTTCCTTCGCCGAAAATCCGAGCTCATTACAGATATTCGAACCCACATCCGATGACGCGACGTCAGTGCACCCTACCGACTAAGCTATCATCGGTTCAAACTTTACATATATGTATCTGAGGGTGACAGATCACGTGCGTTCAGTTTTTTATTGCCCATCTCGAAAGTACCCAACTTACCACAATGTCACTACAAAATTACTTTTCGATTGAAATCACCTGTGTTAAAGCTAGCGAAATCACAGTCAAACGCTATTAGTCGTTATAAATAACCGCTATATTTGTAAGGAAAATGAATAGTCATAGATAATTGGAATAATAATTGATGAAGGTGTGCTAACAACATAATATAGTGTTATTAAATATAATGAGGTATTTGTGGATTCTTTTATTTCATTGACTATAATTGTGGGTTGACATTGGCGAAGTATTTATCGCGTTACGCCTCCCTTTTGTATTGTCTAGTCAATTGAATGCAGTGTAGAAGCAAACAGACGAGTGAATAAATTAAAAAGTTATGCATTTATAAATAAATGAATTGAGAATTAATGAGTTTTTTTATAGTTTATATGGTTAGCGCTATGGCCACACTCTCACCTGATGTTACGTTACGATGTGGCCCTAGATGGTGGACACGTTAAGTTTTGGAGGGATTATATCTCAAGTGTAACTGCTGGAACACACCTAAAGGTATTTGACGACAGATTTTCAACTCTAGAGCGGTAGGTAGCCAGACGGACATCAGAAAAAGCTCCTACCATCATGCTCTAGTTTCATCACGATGTTTTCATAATCGAAAGCCCCAATTTCATTGCAGATGGGTTCGAACTCACGTCTGTTGGTACACCATCCGTATACACTAGGGTGGCGCAAAAAAACCGACTATTTTTTTTTTTCAGTCTCGAGTGAAAAAATGTTAGTTTTTGATGTTTTAAGAGCCCTCTTCAAAGAACTACAAAAAATTTTTAAGAGATCGCTCCAAATTTTTTTAAATTTCAAAAACGATTTTTTTTTAATTTTTTAATTTTTATCTATTATTGTAATAAATAAAAGAAAAAAAAAATATGGAATTTAAATTTAAATATTAAAAGGTCGCTCGAAAAAATCTAAAGTAATGAACTAATAATTTAAAAAAAAATTTGCGCGACCTTTCAAAACTTAAATTTTGAACTGAAACTTTCAGAAACTTATTGTTTTTTGGTCTATAAAATTTTAACGTAACGAGAAAAAAAAAATCGGTTTTTGTCGATTTTTGAAATTAAAAAAAATTTGGAACGACCTCTTAAAATTTTTTTTTTAGTTGTTTTTTGGGGAGGGCTCTTAAAACATCCAAAACTAACATTTTTTCACTCGAGACTGAAAAAAAAAATAGTCGGTTTTTTTGCGCCACCCTAGCTATACACTACCAACTGCAGAGCTATTATCGCGTAATTGTATTTAGAATGACAGAATGAATGAATGAACAAATAAAAGGTCTTCAAGGAAAAGAAAACTTTATTGCACCTTAAAATATAAAACGGCTAACTCATTGAATCCAATTGTTATTTAAAAGTATTAATTGTATAGTTTTGGTTTAATATGCCTTGTTTACAGTGTATCAATCATTTTTAACATTTTGTTTTAGTGTCAGATGTATATTGTGTAGTTACTTTCTGTGTATGCTAGTGGCAACCTAATTCGACACAATTGTGATATCCTACCACCCGGAGAGTGCTGTGAGGAATTGTTTGGATTGATCCCGGCTGCTGAATTTCACCATCGGACATCGCGTCAAAACAAAAAATTTCACCCACACCACCTCGATGTCCAGCCTTCCACAACAGTGCGATTTGTAAGGCACTTCCTACCTCGCACAGCCACTCTGTGGAACCAGCTGTCGCCGGCGGTCTTTCTGAACCGTTACGACTTGGGAACCTTCAAGAAGAGAGCGTATTCCTTCCTTAAAGGCCGGCAACGTACTTGCGAGCCCTCCGGTGTTGTAGGTGTTCATGGGCGGCGGTGATCACTTTCCATCAGGTGAGCCTCCTGCCCGTTTGCCCCCTATTCCATAAAAAAAAACCCTTTTGGTTAGGCGAAGGAGAGTCGATAAGACAATTTGACTTTTATATATACAAAATTTGTGATATTAAATTAGACCAGAGGTTCCCTAAGTGTGCGCTGCGGAGCCCTGGTGCACCGTATAGAGTGAAGATGGGCACGTGAAGCGATTCTCTTTACCATTAGACCAGCTTAATTATCTATTAGCTAGTCACTTAGTGGTAAGTGATCACCGCCGCCCATCACACCAACGACACCAGAGGAATCGCAGGTGCGTTGCCGGCATTTATAGGGACTGGCTCTTAAGTGCAACTGCCGGAACACACCTAATGGTATTTGGCGGCAGATTTTCAACTTGAGGGTATTAGCTAGTCAGGCGGGCATTAGAAAACGCTCTACCACCATGCAAATATAGATTACTCAAGGCGCCGGCGACAATAAAATACATTGGAAACCCCTGAACTACGCGTTTCACCTGGTACACGCTTTGGTCTAGAAGTCCTGTTTTTAACGTGTGAATTATTATTTTACGGACTATGGAAGGGACTTGGGACCTCAGGTGATGCGGACCATTACAAATAACCATTAAAAAAAGTATAATGACAACACATTCTCCTGTTGATGCCGTGGAGGAACTCCCGTCGCGTTACTTCTGGTGTCTGGCGGGCATCAAAATTAACTCCTTCGAAGAAGTCCTCAAGATATCTTAGATAAGAATATATTAAGAAGAACATAATAAAAAAATATATTGACACTTTTTAAGACTCCGTTCCTGGTTTCAAGGCTAATTTATCAACCATTGACAATAATTTATCATTTTTTTTTTGTGTCTTTTAAAAAACAAATTTGCTTTTATTTTTGCTTGTCGTGGTTTCCTTAAGAGGTCCAGAGTATTCTACCAGCATTGCCTTAATTATAACTTATTATATTATTATTATTATTATATATTATTATTATAAACTGGCGGTCATAAATATAAAAATAAATCTTATGTCTATGGCTGCAATAAATAAAACAATACCTTAGTATGAACCTCGTAACACCGTATCTGTATTCCTTGATTTATTGCGATAGAACAGATATAGATCTGGGTAAAATGCAACAGTCGGGGCGTGATGCAATCGATCAGCTGGCGACCTTGCTCGGGTCAACGTCCTCTGCGACCCCTATAGGAGAGGGTGGGTTCGGTGAGACCGCATCGAAACGGATAGAGAAACCTTTGAACTTATTTCACTTACCTCTCACGTTGATTTGATAGAATGTTTACGGAAGTTCTAAATTAAACTATTCGAAGATTTCCGAAGATTACGAAGGCTTTGCTTCTTGTTTTGTGACAGAAATTGCATTATCATTTAATGTTAGAAATGCGAATGTGAGTTTGTTTGTTTGGTTCCCTTTCACACCGGTACTAGTGAACCGAGCTTCGTAAAATTTAGCATATCCGTTGTGGGGCATATGAAAAACGACATAGGTTAACTTTCATCCGATATATGTTTATTTCTCATAGATAAAAATGTAAATTTTAGTACCTACCACAAGAACAAACAGTGTTTAACAAATTCACTACACCTATTAATTATCGTCGATAATAACTAATTTGCAAGTCCTAAATTAATCTTCTTTGCCTTCAAACTCCGTTTATTGAGGGAGGTTCTAGAACAAGTTCTAATTTATTATGGCTGAAAGTTACACCTTCAGATTCATGAGAACCGGTAAGTAGCTGAACGTGAGGGAGATATGTGGGACTCAGTAGGAGTGAAACACCATAAATACCCATTAAAATCTCCTCGGTGTCCTTATATTTGCTTTTTACTAGCTAGAAACTGCTAGATCGCAGATGCGTTGCCAGCATTTATTTTTAAGGGGCTGGCTCTCAAGTGCATCTGCCGGTACACACCTATTTGTATTTGACGGCAGATTTCAACTTGAGGGTGGTAGCTAGCCGGGCGGGCATTAGAAAAATCCCTTCCACCATGCAACAACAAGTAATTCCAATAAACACTGACGACTTATAGTTATAAAGAAAACTAAAAAACGGTTCTTAGTAAGCAAACAAAACTGCATGGTAGAAAAATCTCAAATCTAAAAGTGCATGCAGAAAATTGTCTCAGCAAAATCTACGACGTCAGAATTATACTCGGTCACTTTAGCTACTTAGTCTTAATACTTAATCACATTGCATTAATGTTCTGCAGTACTTTTTTGGCTGGGATTACTTAAATTGCTGGCCTTTATTTTGAGGGACTGGCTCTCAAGTGCCACGGCCGGAACACACCTAAGGCTATAAAGGTACTGCCGAATACCTATAGATGCGCTCTGGGAGTTGGATTTGATAGCCAGTCTCTCCAGTAGGCCCAGTGTGTCCATCATCTCTATTTCTATATGGTTAAGGTCTAGCGTTATGGCCATAATCACACGCCAAACCTTTGGAGGAACTGGCTCTTAAATGCGACTGCCGGAACACACATATAGGTTTTTGGAGGCAGATTTTCAACTTGAGGGTGGTTGCTAGCCAGGGGGGCATTACGAAAGCTCTACCACCATGCTATAGTTTCCTCACGATGTTTTCCTTCACCGAAAACTCAAGCTTATTGTAGGTGGATTGAAACTCACGTCCCTGGACGATAAGTCGTACACACTACCACTGAGCTATCATCGCTTCTTCCTTCTTCCACACAGGCGCTTAACAGAGATAATACCATTACGCTAAACTCAACAACACATAGTGTAGTCATGATATTGAATCAAATTATAAACCTATCCATAAAGTTTTATTTCAAATTCGTCTCACTTCTATGTACATCTCTATCGTACGTATATAATATAAATATAGGTGTGAGGAACGGAATGATTTCTGAGATGCTACCCAAGGGAAATCCCATCGAATAGAAAAACTACAACTATTCCGAGATAATATATAGTTAGCTCTGCCCGCGACTACGTTCACTTGAATAATTGAAATGATTCCTCTTATACCGATTCAAGGTATGTATATACTAAACTAACTATGCCCGTGACAACGTTCGCGTTGAATTACAATTTTATTTTCATCATGTTTATCGGTTTTTGGAACCGTTTCATCGACAACTGCTCTATTAAATACGAAATCAAGTTTTCGAAATCCGACAACACATTAAATAACTAATAGACACTTCCGCTTTATAATATTAATATAGATGATAGGTGTGTTCCGCCATTTGCAATTGAGAGTCAGTAGTGCAATATACTCAGCGTGTCCGCCATCTTGGGACACGTAGTCACCTGTCATCCGGTGAGATTATGATCAAGCACCGTACTTATAAAGTGTATAATTAAAAATATAAAAACTCTGCGGGCTTAAGACCACATGAGATAAAGGTCAAAACTCCGTAAAGTAAACCAAATACAATTTTATTTATTGTTTTACATCCAAAACGTCACAACAACGCCGACCGAGTATAGCAATGACGCGTTGACTATATCATTTAAGCCGACTCTACCCGAACGAGAGTTATAATAATAACGAATTTATTGATGGCACCATAACATATAAGAAATAAAAAGAATTACTCAGTGTTGGCTACAATAGCGTAACTGTGTCGCAGCCCAATAGTACCCACCACCCCACTATTTAACAATATGTCTGCGTTCCACAGATTAAAAAATAATGTATACTAATGTTAAACAAATTGTAAATAAAGTATTTTGATGGGTGCGAATAAGGAAATTATAATAACATGTGTATATGTTGTGTGTAACTTTGTGTGTATGTGTGTAAGGGTGCGTATGTGTGTACATACGTAGGAATACAGTTAGAGTGAGTAAGGGAAATCGTATACTATTTCTAAATTTTTATAATTTTTTCCGTTTCTTCATTATTAAGAGTAAGAAGCCAACCATCTACTATTTTTTTTTATTTATTATACTTTAGGGAAAAATATTTAGTTTATAGTTTATCCTGTTATCTATTAATGCACAAAGATAATTAATTTGTTCTCTGGCAACAGTAAGGCTAGAAAAAACGCGTTTACAAACCATGTCTGTACCGCACCAATGAGAGTATTTTGATGGATCAAATGTTACAGAAGATATTTGTCGCAAAACAGATTTCAAGAGAAAGGATTGCCTGACTGTGGGAATTTACGATAATGAATGTATTTCTCTTGAATGGAATTGTATCGTTTGTGTGCCATTACTTTTAAAATAGCTCTTCGGGCTCTTTCAACTTGGAGAAATAGACTCTTACCAGCCCCATCCTATGCTGTAATGCAATAGGTTATAGTAGAATGAGATAATGCGTAAAGTTACATACCCGAACGTGATTCATCGGACAGTGATTAGCCCAGTCGAATGAGGTTTGAAATCAAAACTTTGCATTTTTGATATAATGATTCAAAACCATTGTGTTAAGGTTTTCGCGTCTGCAACCCCCGGCAAAGGTTGAAAAAATTTCGTCAAATGTGTTTTTTTCGCAACTACTCGAAAACGGCAAACATTAGACAAAAACTTTCCAATACAAATATGTAGAGATTAAAATTTGACATAAATAAGGTCCCATGACTTTTCTTCCTCCGGTCGAAATTAACCGAGTTAGGGAGGTTTTAAGTATAAGGGATGAGGGCGAATGAAAAAAATAATCGTAGGTAGGAGAAAAATAAGCAAATTTTATTTTTTAAGATTGCTTATAATAATCTAATCTTTGTATAAATACGAATATGCAAAGTTGAGTGCCAAATTTTGATTTCAGATCTTATCTGACTGGACTAAAGTAGTCAACCAAGCAGAACGAAGCTTGCATATAAAAGGCTTGTTATAATTCTAATTGAGAGGGGAACCAGGGTTCGTTAATCAAACCCGGAATAACTGTCAATGTAAAAAAACGCCGTATAGTATTTATTAATAACCCTTTTCATTTATCGAAAAGCCATTTGTGTATTCTAAATTAGGATTCTGATCCCGCTGATGGCTGCATTATACTTATGGTAATTAAGTATCGAATCATATTCAGATATGTCGATAATCTTTGCAGTAAATTGGAATTTCATGATTGACGTTTTTTTTTAATTGGTTTATCGTTATGACTCACCTGATCTTAAGTGAAGATACGACCCAAGTTGGTAGACACGCTAAACCTCTGGAGGAACTGGCTCTTAAGTGCAACTGCCGGAAAACACATATAGGTATTTGAAGGCAGATTTTCAACTTGAGGGTGGTAGCCAGGCGGGCATTAGAAAAAACCCTACCACCATGCTATGGTATACTCACGATGTTTTCCTTCAACGAAAGCTCAAGCTCATTGTAGGTGGGTTGGAATCGCTTCAATCGATTTACCTTTTTGTTTTTCCGGCGTCTACACACGCCGCGTCAATGGACGTAAGTTCGGTTCCCTGCAATGAACCTGAGCTATCCGTGAAGGAACATATCGTGATGAACCCGTAACATAATGTAAGTTTTTTGTAGTGTCCGCTGACGATAGATCAACAAATTTAAAATCTGCCACCAGATACCTATAGGTGTGTTTCGGCAGTTGCATATGGACGATGTTTTCTTTAACCGGAAGCCCAGAGTAATTCTATATTGACTCTATATAACGAAAGTTATAAGAGGTTACTGAGAGTTATTGTTATATGAGAGAAGTAACCAACAAAATAAACTAAAGTTAAATAACTTTAGGGTGTTTGTCGTTAAGAAGCCGTTTTGAAGCGATAATAACTCATTGGTAATGTGTACGACTTCACGTCAAGGGACGTGAGTTCGAATCCAACCACCTACAATGAGCTTGAGCGCTCGGTGAAGAAAAACATTGTGAGGAAACCATAGCTGCGTGGTAGGCCTTTTTCTAATGCCAATAGGTGTGTTCCAGCAGTTACACTTTAGGCCAGTCCCTCCACGGGTTTAGCGTGTCTACCAACTTGGGCCGTATCATCACTTAGGATTAGGTGTTATTATGGGCATAAAGCTAAACTTGAAGTTAATAAAAAAGTGAACGTAATCAGATATTACACTGTATATAAAACTAGCTCTGCCCGCGACTTCGTTCACGTGGCACTAAAAATTTTATTAGAAATTTTTTGCCCGTTCTTGTAACATTTTTCAATACAGCTTTGTTCCTATTCGTGGTTGCGTGATGTTAAATAGCCTAAAGCCTTTCTCAATCATTGCTCATGATTTTTTGATATCAGACTAGAAAATTTCAAGTCCTGATAACAAGTCTGACGTTACCATAAAAGTCCGGACGTCTTAGTCACAAAACCCAAACTTTACGCACCTAACTACAGTGGTATGGAAAGCATGCTAGCAGATGTTTGCGAAGGTAGAAAGGGTATATATACTTATATATATATATATATATATATACTTATATACATTTCATTATTCGTATTCTATCTTAGTCAAAAATTCTGTACAAATTCAAGATCTAGATAAAGATTGGACCAAATTCTAAAACCGGTAAGTCCAGCCAAATCTGGACGGATAATGGCTCTAAGTCAAACTGGTAGTTTTGAAGATTAGCGCATTGAAACAGACAAACACAATTTTCTGCCCTTTTTACTTCTTTATTATAAATGCGAATGTGTGTTTGTTACGCTTTCACGCCAACACTGTTAAATTGAAAACAACGAATTTTGGTATAGAATTCGATGAGAATCTAGAGACGGTGATAGGCTTATCTCACTGAAGACTTACCGGAAGTGGGCTAAAGAGACAGAGAGAGAGAGATGTAAACTTTGTACGAAACTTTCTATTCTTCATATATTCTTGACTTCTTTCACAAAATCAATAGCAACCGGAGTGAAGCTCTAATAAAATTTAGTAAAGGAATAACATAATTCAACAGTTTGCATAACAAATAAGAATGAAACGGTCTAGACATGAGTAATTTGTGAAATTATATACATGGCTATAAATTAATATGAATTAATACAGACTGGGGCTGGCGGTGTGACGGTGCGGCAAGTTTTATCGGCTTTCAGGGCATAAGGTCAGAGTTCACGGTGATGTAAGGTTTCTGGTCTATATCGCAGGTGGACTTTGCGGCGGGCCATGAAACAAACTTTAATACGTTTTCTGTTAAATTATTGAAGTTAAAACTTTTTTGATAAACATTCTTTATATTTTTGTACCAAATTTTTTAAAGCGATGATGTGGTAGTATGTACGACTTCGCGTCAAGGGACGTGAGTTCCAATCTAACTACAATGAGCTTGGGCTTTCTGTGAAGGAAACCATAGTATGGTGGTAGGGCTTTTTCTAATACCCACCTGTTTAGCAACCACCCTCAAGTTGAAAATATGTCGTCAAATACCAATTGGTATGTTCCGGCGGTTGCACTTGAGAGCCAGTTCCACAGGTTTAGCGTGTCTACTAACTTGAGCCCTATCAGATATGAGATCAGGTGAGATTATGGCTATAACACTAAACGTTAACAATCAAATAATCAGTTATATCTCAAATTTAGGATAATAATATCACTTTGTTGAAGTCAAAACATGCTACAGTTTCGGAAACAACACCAAGCGTTCTGGAAGACAAGAAACGGCTAAAGAGATTATTCAGCAGTCACTCTTTTTTACATTATTTTTCCTAACTAGCTTCTTTGTTCAGCTCTTTTCGAGGAGTCAAATTTGAAATCAATCACGTAATTATTTCTTCTACATTTCAAGGTTATATGATATCAAGTACTTATTTAGGGTACTTAATAAAAGTATAAATGAAAATTTCATTTTCCAAATATAAGTTAAGATAAATGCTGAAATATTTGCTTCTCTGTTTTCATTCATTCATTTCTTGTGTGCTAAGTTTGAAAGTGAAGAACATTTTTATATCTTATATAAAGTTTTACCTTACTGTTTATCCCTTTGGTTAGCAAAAAAGCGCTTCTTAGTGAGCCTGTGGCAAAAAATCACATTTCTAACTTCAGTTGCGTCAGATGTGGGTCGATAAATCAGCCAGCCAGATACATAGATAAACGAATATACTAAATATAAGCACAAACACTAATGAAAGTATATCAAAACTTATTTCAGCATGTTTTCGTGTAATCCTCTAAGTGCGTAAATTAAGGGATGAAATTTTTGTTATTGACATGTTTCCATTATTTGGAATCGTACTGATTTAGACATTAGAAAAACAAAATCACCCGATTGCACGTTTTGATAGGTCAGAACAAAAGCTGCGAGAAGAGGCGGCTAAAGAAAGGGTTTATTGGAAATCGTTGTCAATTCTCGCTATTCTTATAGCCCGAAGAGCCCATTTGAGTTGATATAGGCGCGTATCACGCAAGCAACGAATAAAGCTAGGCCTGGAGAGATATATTTAGGTTACAGGGTGTTTCTGACACGCCTATTTGACACTTATATCATCATAAATGGCGTGTTACTCTATCCAATTATAAACGTCACACCGAAACTGGTATAATAACCGGTTTAATAAAAAGTTTGAAAGATATAAAAAAAAGCAGTGCGCGTACTTAAGACGAAACTGTGTGTACTTAAGTTCACACGACAATAGTGAAAAGATCATCACGGCGAGGTTACTAATACTAGTTGCGTGAAAAATAAAACGTATTTTTATTTATTTGTTGGATGACCAATATCTTACATTAATTATGACAACTTACTTACATACACTTACTTAAATTTACTTATACTTACTTTAAACTTAACACTTTACTTAACTTAAACTTAACTGAACTACTTAAACTTAACACTTAAACTACTTTACTTTAAACTTACTTAAATAAATTATGACAACAGTTTCAATAGAAATGAAAATACGTTTACCGGTCCTCGTCAGAAAGTAGCAAATTAAAAAATCAAATCGTTTGTTATTTCAACTAAAAAACTTAAAATTAAATACACCAAAACTAGAAAGTTTATCTTACTAAAAACCGCCGTTTTTGAGGAAAAAGCTGCTTAACGATGTTGTCATATTATTTATGTTAGTATTTGCACAGTATTTTAATATTTGTCGCCAATTAATGCGACTGTCGCGTCACGCTCCCGCTGTAGACGTCCTCCCTTAGTCGACTCGAGCTGACTTTATCCGCATTCCGGACAAGCCTTTCATAGCTGGACGTCACAGCTCACTTTTAACCAATATTTTTTATAATTCGAAGCGATGATAGCTCAGTGGTAGCGTGTACGGTATCCACGTCAAAGGGCGCGAGCTCGAATCCACCTACAATGAGCTTGAGCTTTCGGTGAAGGAAAACATCGTGATGAAACCGTAGCATGGTGTTAGGGCTTTTTCTAATGCCCGCCTGGCTAGCTGCCACCCTCAAGTTCAAAATCTGCCGCCAAATACCAATAGGTGTGTTCCGGCGATTGCACTTGAGAGCCAGCCCCTCTAAAGGTTTAGCGTGTCTACCAATATGGGCCGTATCGTCACTCAAGACCAGGTGAGATTATGGCCGTAACGCAAAAATCTTGACAATAAAAAACACCTACAAAATAGAGTTCTCAGAGTGCTTAAAGAAGTTTTCACTACTATAAACGTCTATCTAGAATTTAGTATATTATCTGTGCTCTCACAATATATACGTATATATTTAAGCAATGTAAGTCTCAAAAACTTAGTACAGATTTTTACTGGCAGATTTTTAACAACAGTACGAATAAACTGAAACTGGTAGATCCCGTTTTTCAGACTTAGCGAGACTTACGTAAGTTTTTTTAGGTAATAGTGTTAGGTTCTATAATAAGATTCCTAAGTACATTACCGTTTCGCCGGTCAATAAGTTCAAGGATCCGTCGGGCACGTTTTAGATTCCACAGATTATGTAGATTATAGACAGCGCATTAGAGTATTTAAGTTAATTGTTTTTTTTTTTTTTTTTTTTTTATACAAATGGTCAGTAAACGGGCAGACGGCCCATCAGATGGTAAATGGTCACCGTCGCCTACGGATAGCGGTAACAGCAGAGGCGTTACAACCATGTAGCTGACCTTCGAGAAGGGTTGTTTCTCGTTCACTATGCCCGAACACAAAGGTTCGTACTGAACCTTTATTATGCGAGGGTGGTCCAACCCCTACCATAAGCTGTGATGACCCAAGGATTACGTGGTAGACCGTCATGACCAAATTCAAAGTTGGGATCAACAATCGCCAGATGACGATCAATGATACTGGTATCTGGAAATGACTCTTAACTTAGTGCATGCGATAAATAATAGTGTATATATAATAGTAAATGCTCAGGTGAAATAAAGACGTAATTGCGTTTTCTGAAATAACAATTTTCTTTTATTCACATCACACTTATACACAAGTTTTACTACAATTAACACATTTTTAACAGGATAACTTACCTGAAATAACAAAAACAACATTTAAAGCCTTTACTTCTAGTTTAAATGATAATATAATTCTATTTAAAATAAATCAGGAGAATATTTTCCACGTTTTTGTAAAAAGCACTTAACCTCTCTTTTTCCTTCTAAATTTATCGTCAGTGTCACACGTCACACTGACAGCTAATAGTTCCACAGATTCTATAATAACAATAGCGTAGATATCATATCCTTTACATATATATAAACTATGTATATATTGCATGGTGGGCTTTTTCTAATGCGCGCCTGGCTAGCTACCACTCTCAAGTTGAAAATCTGCCGCCAAACACCGTTAGGTGTCTTCCGGCAGTGGCACTTGAGAGCCAGTCCCTCCTGTAAAGGCCGGCAACGCACCTGCGATTCCTCTGGTGTTATCGGTGCCTTTGGAAGGCGATGATCACTGACCATCAGGTGACACGCTTGCTCGTTTGTCATCCATTCCATTAAAAAAAAAAAAACTTGGCGGACCGTTTTTTTTTATTGTTTATGGACTTCCATATCGCAACTCGAAAATGGAATAGCCGGGCTCAGTGCAAGGCAAGAGGGGCATCTGGCATGACACGTCGGGTGACCAGCATTGGACACTACCCAGCGGCACGCACCACGGCGACCCTGCAACCTCCGGTGTTGTCACAGACCGGAACTACTCTCGTACTACTTCTGGTGGAAGACTGGCCTTCATCTCTTCATCAATGATCGGGCTGTCGTATGTAAATTGGCTTTTCGACTGCCGACTCGTAATTCAAGTGACGAGCGTTCAACGA
The DNA here is from genome assembly GCA_039707435.1 of Actias luna. NCBI lineage: Eukaryota > Metazoa > Arthropoda > Insecta > Lepidoptera > Saturniidae > Actias > Actias luna. Next base: position 1,442,282 of record JAZHAC010000019.1, on the reverse strand, counting down.
GCAAACAGATTTTTAACATTTATTATTTATATAATAAAGCGGAAAAGTGTTGTTTTTTTTGTTTCAATGCGGAAATCTTAGCAAAAATTGACAAAGGCTTCGGTTTATTTATGATCACGCTATAACGAACAGGAGAAAAGCTGTAGAAAAAAATATACAAAATCAGTCTTAAATTTATAATTTTTAGTTCCATGCGAACGAAGTCGTAGGGAAAACTGGTATTAGTAAACATTACTCAAAAGTGTCTTTTGTGACAGGGTCAAATCAGGCACACGCTTTAACAGACAGGAGAAAAGCTGTAGAACAAAAAAATATATAAAAACAGTCTTAAATTAATAATGTTTAGCGACATGCAAACGAAGTCGTGGGAAAAACTGTTATTAGTAAACATTTCTGAAAAGTGTCTTTTGCGACAGGGTCAAATCAGGAACACGCTGTAACAGACAGGAGAATAGCTGTAGAGTTTTTTTACAATAACAGTCTTAAATTAATAATGTCCAGTTCCATGCGAACGAAGTCGCGGGGAAAACTGGTATTAGTAAACATTTCTCAAAAGTGTCTTTTGTGACAGGGTCAAATAAGGCAATTCCTATTTAAAAGTAATGCGGACATTACATTGTTGCCAGTGCTTAACAGGGCCTCTATCGAAATTCGACCCCTAAGGGGATGAAGGGGATAGCAAAGTTGGAGAAGAAATGAAATATTTTATGGTATTTATTAAATAAAACCTTTAATTAATGAATCATGTCGATTATTTTTTCAAAATTTACGCTTCAGGGTGCGGAAAGGGTCTCCAAAGTTTGAAGGGGAATCAATTTTACTCTGGTGTAAATAAACTAGCTGTAGGTTCGCGGTTTTGCTCGTGTAAACTAATAAAAAGTTTGAAAAATCTAAAAGTGCACACCAGTAATATCATCTTTTTTGTATATTTAATAACAATTAAACCACATCGAATTAGAACGTAAAAAGTAATAAGTTTCTATTCCTAATTATACTGTAGCATAAGAATTAAAAATACCCGATTAGCAAAGTATTTCGGTCGTTATCGTGATAACATACAGGATCCGCACAAACAGACGCGCGGAGGTCCGAGACGGAAATTTTTTAAACAGTTTTTTAACTAGTTTAAATAACAAAAATTGCTTCAAAAATATCATGAGTGTTAAAAATAGTGTTTTTTCTTGATGTGTGTGTGTATATATTATTTTACAAGTGCAATATATGATAAATAGAGACATATTAAGTTTGAAAAATCAGTTATTTTGCGTGAAGTGATAGTAGTATCCACCTCAACGCTTCGGTTATGACGCCAGCAAAAATTAACCTTAAAATTAATCTTGAATCGATTGAATTATCAGCTGCGAACCTGCTGAGGATATCCCGAGGAATATAACAATAAATTTTATTTCCACGCGAACGAAGCCGCAGTGAAATGTTAGTTTAACATATATGTTTAAATTTATCTTTACAGCTCTACTCCTATTGGTGGTAACGTGATGTTGGATGACCTAAAGCCTTCCTCAGTTACAGCAAATGTATCAAATTCAAATTTGTACGTACAAACAACCAATCATACTTTTCCGTTTTATAATATTAATATGGTTATGTTGTTGCGTGATTTAATTTTGTTACAAGTCTTAACTGCAGTGCAGTTTCGTAACACTGCGCACTGCAGCAAGTATCGAGTTCGGGGCCTACATTGTTATTTCATGTAACACTTCCGGTTTTTACATTAAATAAACCTTTTTCAAGTACGATCTTGTTAAGGCACGTCAAGAGTTTCCTTTTAGCTTTATTTGTAAAAATATCTATCTCTCCTCACCGATAAGCACGCGTCACTTTATAAAAAAAAAGAGAGTATTATAATAATTATAAATAAATATTAAATAAGTTCATTGAAACTCCGAAAATGAATAAAAATGTATATTGAAATTGTCACGTCTGTTAACCTTTATTTATATTCCGTTATGAGCTAGCGCGTAAAATCATCATCATGTGAAAAGATGATGGGTCAGTTTGTATTTCGTATTTCGAATCCCTGCAATAAACTTCAGCTTTCGGCGATGGTACATATTGTGATGAAACCATAGCACGGAGCTTTGTCTAAATCCTGTGTATCTACCACCCTCAAGGTGAAAAATCTGTCACGTATTGGTGTGTCCTGGCAATTGCACTTGAGAGCCAGTCCCTCCACTAGGCTTAGTGTGTGTGTTTTTATTAGGGGGCAAACTAGCAATCGTCTCACCTGATGGTAAGTGATCACCGCCGCTCGTGGGCACCCACAACACCGGGGCCATCTCAGGTGTATGCCGGCCTCTATTGGAGGAACTGGATCTCAAGTGCAACTGCCAGAACACAGGTAGCTAGTCAGGCGGGCATGAGAAAAAGCCCTACCACCGTGCTATGGTTTCCTCACGATGTTTTCCTTCACCGAACTCTCAAGCTTATTTTAGGTGGTTGGATTTGAACTCACGTCCCGTAACGCGGCGTTCCTACACATTACGCTAAAATCTATTAATTATAAAAAAACTCGGTTTTGACGAATAAATATACACCCTATATAAAAAAATGTATGTAATTGTCGCTCGAAGTACCTACGGTTTCTTTTTAAATACATGAAAACGAGACTAATGTTAATGAATTTACTATAAAAACTAATGTAATAATTATTTCTATTTAAACACTAGCTTCATATCAAAGGGAACGTTGAATGTTTCGTACTCACTACAGAGACAGTTCGGAGATAGGAGATCAAAACGATTCTCGGAGGGTATTATACAAAACGCGGGACGTGTCTTGTCGTAAAACGTTGGAGTTACGCGTTGATCTGTTGTGTAGTTGAGATAAACCACAGCTTCAACTGTTTACTTCAATATAAGACTAAGGTCTCTCTTATCCAGGGTACACAAAAGATTCCTTTATGTTTTACGAAGCGATGATAGCGCAGTGGTAGTGTGTACGACTTCGCGTCAAAGGACGTGAGTTCCAATCCAACCACCTACAATGAGCTTGAGCTCATGAAGGAAAACATCGTGAGGAACCTTAGCATGGTGGTGGGATTTTCTGATGCCCGCCTGGCTAGCTACCACCCTCAAGGTGAAAATCTGCCGCCAAATACCAATAGGTGTGTTCCGGTAGCTGCACTTGAGAGCCAGTTCCTCCACAGGTTTAGCGTGTCTAGCAACTTAGGCCGTATGGTCATTTAAGATCAGATGAGATTATGGCCATTACGCTAAGCCTTAGCTATAAAAAAAAATTACATCCAATGTTATACAAACTACTGAATAAAATAATCACAAGAGTCAATGTTATTAGTAATGAATAACGAGCAGACGATATTATGTGGTATTTTCTTAAATAAAATAAATAATAAGAGTCACTATTTACAAATGGTAGGACGCTTTACCGTACGTAGACTGGCATATAAATGTCTAAGTTCAAGTTCAAAGGTAATGCATTATTAGTGAAAAGTTTAAATAAGATGCAAGAAGCGATGATAGCTCAGTGGTAGTGTGTACGACTTCACTTACAATGAGCTTGAGCTTACGTTGAAGGAATACATCATGAGGAAACCATAGCATGGTGGTAGGGCTTTTTCTGATGCCTGCCTGGCTAGATACCATTCTCAACGAAATAAAACTAATTTGAACGGATTTTATCGCGGTTTTTAATTAATTTTGATCCCGACGTTTCGAAAGCTTTTCAGTTTTCGTGGACTGAGGTGTAAGTTGTCCAGAAAGGTTAATGTTACAGTGTCTACCTTCATAACATTGAACTGTGTTAAAATTTTACAACTATAATTGAGATTGTGGCTATAACCGGAAAATTTAACTATAAATAAATTAAAAAAAAAGAACATTGTGTGTTCTATTTCAGATTTTATACGTAGCAAAAAGTTGACAAATATTTTTACCGCAATACACTTTGTTACTCTATTGTAACAATGAACCATATTAATAAGTTAAATATAATAAGCTCTCGACCACAAAAACCCGTATTCAGACCGGCTCGTATGCGGTAGAATTGCAAAGAATACCAAATCACCCCAAATATTTGGACGTAACATAATTTTTAAAACGAATTTTTCTGTAAGTGCCGCCGTGTGCGGCAATGTCACAGTTATAGTATAAATATCTGTCATTTCTCAATGTAACATATATTTCACATACTTCTATTAGCTTTCCTTATAGAAAGAAAGAAACCTATCTTTTAATTTAGAGTCAGTAGGACCGGTAACAGTTTTTAAGGTAATAATTGTGTTAGGTTTTACAGCTAAGTACAAAGCATATTACTGATTTGCTCGACAGTAAGTTAAAGTACCATGGCAAGCTGGTTTTGATCCGTAAAAAGTGGATCAATATATGAACGATGGTTATGCTTGGAATTAACATACTTCTTTGTATATCCGTTAATAACTATTGCAAATGAAAACATTTACACATTATTAAAAAACAAAAACACATACAAACAAAAAGATATAACTAGATCGAGTTTCTTGCCAGTTTTTCAGGTTATTTTCAGAACCGGTGGTAGTTGTGAAAGGTACCTTCTTAGGGCCTAAATTGTGTATTGTTTTTTTTAATTTGATTTGATTTGACATAATTTCTAATTGATTTGAAATTTTTCTCACGTCTCAAGAACCAATGATAATACAATAATATCACGACTTTGCTCTAAAACCCTATATGTATTTGGCGATCTATTTTTTCAATTGAAAATCTTTACTAGGTCTACCTATTTTGGTGACTCAGCTTATGGTGAGTTGTGTGCGCTTTGGTTTTTCTCTTCTTTCTATTTCACTAGATTATCTTATGTAGGTTTATTTTATGGTCATAGTATTATATTGAATTATAATGTTATACATTTTATTATAGCTTGTGAACTTGATTATCAATTTAAAAGTACTTTCTTTGTTTTTCTTTAAATTTAACAGTGGTGGCTTGTTAGACGAGTTTAAAAAATGTCCCACCGCACTGCATGTTGTTTTTTTCACCGAAAGATCGGTCTCAGACATGATTGATTTTTTCCTTATTTAATTTATTTAATTTATTTAGCCCTTTCAGAAATTACCGTAAATCTGTCTAGTGACTGCGACAGTGGGGAGTGACTTGGCTAGGTTCCCCGCCATCCAGTCTCGACGTAGCGGCGGCGAGGCCTCTGCGTCTATTCTATATACATATGTTTGTATACAAATTATCTGGTTCCTTCACGGATCTATTTACCTCATTGATGGACCTCGATAAGGCACTGTTTTGATAATAAAGTGAGTTATTTAGTGTTACAGTATAGGAATATGCAATATTTTAGACATCCTGGTGTAAAAATTCATACATAATTTAATTCAAATTTTACTTTAAAGATATCCCGCGAGACTTGATTACTACGCGAAGCGATTATTGAAGCGATGGTAGCTCAGTGGTAGTGTGCACGACTTCGCGTCAAGGGACGTGGGTTTCGAACCCAAGCACCTACAATGAGCTTGAGCTTTCGGTGAAGGAAAACATCGTGAGGAAACCATAGCATGGTGGTAGGGCTTTTCCTAATGCCCGCCTGGCTAGCTACCACCCTTGAGTTGTAAACCTGCCGCCAAATACCAATAGGTGTGTTCCGGCAGCAGCACTTGAGAGCCAGTTCCTCCACAGGTTTAGCGTGTCTACCAACTTGGGCCGTATCGTCACTTAAGATCAGGTGAGATTATGGCCATAACGCTAAACCTTAACTATAAAAAAAAAATACGAAATAAAATATGGTAATATATAATATTGTTTATCACCGTGTCAAATTTGACCATAATCCTTTTAGGAGGTCAAAGTAAAATGCATCTACGTGGTATTCGAATATTCACTATTTTTATACGTATAGGTTATAACAGTTTGAGTAAAAAGTAACGTTCAAATTTGTGTTACATATTCGTTTCGATTATTTATTTAGCTCCGTCCTTGTACTAGAAATTTGGGGTGATCGATGGCCGGTACTTATATTTGGGTGCGTATCATAACCAGGGTTAGCCCGTTTGTGATTCGATTTTTATAGTTTTAATAGTATCGACTATTTCACTCATTGAAAGCTGCGTCCGCGACTTCGATCGTGTAGTCGTAAAACCTATTGGAACCAAGTACGGTACGTAAAATGTAAGATTTTTCCGTCACGACCTTTCCTTAGTCTGTTCTATATTGTTTTTTTTTTTGTATAGTTAAAACTTAACATTATGGCCATAATCTTACCTGATCTTAAGTGACGATATGGCCCAAGTTGGTCGACACGCTAAACCTGTGGAGGAACTGGCTCTCAAGTGCAACTGCCGGAACACACCTATTGGTATTTGGTCGTAGATTTTCAACTTGAGGGTGGTAGCTATGGCGGCGGGCATCAGAAAAAGCCCTACCGCCATGCTATGGTTTCCTCACGATGTTTTCCTTCACCGAAAGCTCAAGCTCATTGTAGGTGGTTGGATTCGAACTCACGTCGCTTGACGCAAAGTCGTACACACTACCACTGCGCTGTCATCGCTTCATAAGGACAAGGTTATCCATAGCTCTGATCCTATTGGCTGTGTCCAGTCACAGCTGCGCGCTTATTGGTTCAAAACAGCCAGTAAGTTCTCAACGGCTGCGCAGGTAAAGTCTGTACACGTCATACCTGTCAGCTGTTTCCTAGCGTATTATATGTATTAAATTGACTGAGATGAAACGAATGGTGTACAATAAAATGTTTATTTACACAACTGGAAAATAAAGTACTAATTACGAAATCCCCTACCTTTCCTCAGATGATAGTAATTCATTTATTTGTATTTATCGGTCAATAATATAATTGGAGTCGTTTGGGGTCGAAACAACGAGCTCGCGAGGGTCAAGTGCACACGTCTTGTTTAAAGAAATTGCAGGGCGTTTGTTCCAATCCTCGCGAGACCAGAGGGGGCGGGATTTTTCCTTACCATTTAACGTGGCAATTTATTTTGCCCACACTGTTTAGTAGCCCAGAATTAATTATTAATTTTTATTTTATATAAAATCATTGAATTAGTATTAAAGTTTGGAAAGTATAATACGTATACCAATAATATTATATTAGGTAAGGTAATTCGTTACAATCGAACGTTCCACGACACTCACGCACGTTACCGTGTACCTCGGGAGTGATACATTTTTATTAAATTAAAGTTATCTACGCCCCTTTTGTGTGGCCCTAGCAAAGTTGTATGTTTGACGTCAGGACGTGAAAACGAGAAAACCTAAGAAGCGAACAATAAATTGAAATGGATTGAAGTAATTATTGCTCGGTGGTAACGTGTACAGACGCTGCGTCAATGAATGTGGGTTCGAATCTCTCAATGAGCCTGAGTTTTCGACGATGGAAAACATCGTGATAAGAAATTCTGATACTGTATGCTATACATTGCATACTAATAGAGGTTTTTCTAATGCCTGTATGGCTAATTGTCACACTCAAGTTGAAAATCTGTCTTCAATGGGTGTGATCCGGCAGTTACACTTCAGAGCCAGTCTGTTCGCCAGGTTTTCTACCATCTCGGGTTACATCGTCACATCAGGTGAGAATGCGGACCGATGATGAAGTTTTTCAAGCGGTGATAGCTCAGTGGTAGTGTGCACGACTTCGCGTCAAGGGACGTGAGCTCGAATCTAAGCACCTACAATGAGCTTGAGCTTTCGGTGAAGGTAAACATCGTGAGGAAACCATAGCATGGTGGTAGGGCTTTTTCTAATGCCCGCCTGGGTAGCTACCACCCTCAAGTTGTAAACCTACCGCTAAATACCAATAGGTGTGTTCCGGCAGCTGCACTTGAGAGCCAGTTCCTGCACAGGTTTAGCGTGACCACCAACTTGGGCCGTATCGTCACTTAAGATCAGGTGAGATTATGGCCATAATGATAAACCTTAAGTATATAAAAAAAAAACAGTTGTACCAAAGTATTCTTCATTGCAGAGATTCGAACTCACGTCCATCTACATGGTGTCCGTTCACACAACCGACTGAACCATCATCGTTTCGAATAATAAGTCGAAAGCTGAATAAAACACGTTATATTGTGTATATTCGAACTACTACCACTACCTTATAGGAATTAAAATTGACTGAGCACAAAATGATAGGTTTCATTGCAAAAGAAAATTATAAAAAATTGCTACATAGTTGACTCCTTAACATAAATAACACTGTAAGCACGTCAAGCTGTGGTTAAAAAGCAAAATTTTACAGCGTCGTTATGTTAACAAGAGTTGAAATTTAAAGTGGCCGGTAGCGTCAGCAGATAAATCAATTTTTAACGAAACCGGGGCATTACCTTTTTTTAACGTCGTAAAAAAGGGTATTTACATACATCGTACGTAAGAAAAAATTTAGTAATTTTTGTATCTCCCTTCCCCCTTTGTCAGCAAAAGTCAGTAAAGCTCTTTGCTTCCCCCTCCAATGTTTACATAATCATTGGCATAAATACATTTCAATCTGTTGTCAGATAATTTCATTATAAAATTACGAATTTTAATAGTCCAGATAATTTTTGTTTAGTTGGACCTCAAAACCTTTCGTCTCCCGGCAGCAGTCCAAGCCGAGGTTCGTACATACTGGCACCTTGCGCCCTTTGCCTTGGGGCTGAGTACCTTCAGCATACTTCCTAAAAACCTCAATGAAGCTGTCAAAGGCCTTAGGCTTACAGCTTATGTCAGGTCGAAAAGGAAACATTTCAATTTACCATGACAACCGTGACAGTGAATAGACAATAGACAATATAACTATTCTGTGGAATCTCTGATAATGATTTTCGTTTTTTAGGGTTAGTTTTTTTTTAAGTTGTCAGTCAAGTGACACTCCGCAAATGTGAAACTTAGAAGTTAATGTTAGAATTAATAATCAATAAATGCCAAAAAAGTAAATTTGTTGTCAATTGAAAAAATAATGAATTCGTTAATAAAATCAAAATATTTTCTCTACTATTGCAATGAAAATAATAATTACAGAAGGTTAATAAATACATAAGTAATCTATATTTACAAAAAGGAATCTCTATCTCCCTTGGTCATCGCATCACGCGTGAACGGATTTAACAATTTCGCAATTTTATTTTGTTGTCTTAATTATCTTCAGGAGAAGATTCTTACGAAAGGAAAAAATTAAAAAGAAAGAAATTTAAAAAACTTTAAGACCGTATTTATTTTACCTAAGTGACAGTTGTCATAGAGTATTCTAATAATTAACACTATGGTTTTGAATAATATGTATTTTTTATTAATTACTCCAATTCGAATTCTATATTCATAGTTAAGACAGCCCCCAAATAGCAAATTGGGAGCAGGACGGTGATGATGATGATGATGAGTTAAGACAGGACAACGTCTTCGGGTTAGCTAGTAATACAATAAATATGTTTCCTGTACCGGCATCTGCCAAGGCGCGCCAAAAGATGTTGCATATCACAAATTACCATTCACTAATAAATTTTTTTTCAATTATTCTCAAATTATATTGAATGTATACAGTTCACTCAATTACAGCTTTAATATATACATTAGAACCACGTTAAGTCGAACCTTGATAAGTTGGAAACCTCCAAATGTCGAAAAAATGTATTGTTTCCTTCGCTTCAAACACCAAATCCTCCATTCTCTATAAGTCGAAAACTCTGTAACTCGAATTTTTTGGCTTCACCTTGGATTTTCGACTTATAGAGGTGCTACAGTATATATTAAAACTGCAACTAAGTGATCTGTATACAGTCAATATTATTTAAGAATTATAATTGAAATATTTATACACTAGCCCACGACCTCATTCGCGTGGTAATAAACGATATTTATATAATTTTGCTCGGTTTTGTAAATTTGTTCACTACAACTTAGCTACTATTGATGGTAGCGTAACGTTCAATAGCTTACAGCCTTCCTCAATTATTGCTCTATCAAACACAAAAAAAGAATAAACGACTAATAGCTTCTAAGGTTAGCGCGTTCAAACATACTTTATATTTTACTAACACAAATATTATAAAAGCAAAATTAAAGATGAAAATGATTGAACGAATGTTAGTGCATCATGAGTAAATCAACGAACTATGATTAGAGTACTTTCAACGGATGTTTGCGCATTACGTGACGGCAGCGCGCCACTATACTATAAAAAGGTGCTACGTAACGCTGGCTAGGATTCCCTCTCAGGCTCAAAAGGCCTCCGCGCTCGCCCCCCTAGTTCGGTGAAGCTGTAAAAGCCCCTCAGGCTAACAGTGTAGATACCATCAAACAAAAAAAAAAGCTGGCTGAGATATATCGTGAAAGACTCTCGAGCGAGACTGATCATTCGGAGTTTGTTGTCATTTTACGAATGTGATTCAACCAAATGGGTTATTTCCTGAGTGTACTATATATACACACATATATATAAAGATAGATAACTGAGCAGCAAGACATTAGCCAAAAGCGTGATATATAATGATTAGTATTAATAATAAATACGTAATATATAAATGTTCCATCTGCCCACTGTACAAACTCGAGGCCTTGTAGAGTGCTAAAACCTCCCCCGGCAAAGATGTTGGTCCAAGTTGTGAGACACACGTTTACTAAGAATGTTACGTGAAATTCTCATATCAAATGAAATGAAATCAAAAACACTTTATTCAATATAAGCCCTGAGAAGGCGCTGATGAACGTTAAAACCATCACCGGTTCGAAAAATTACCTCGTCATCGATATGAAGAGGCAAGAAACTCGATCTGGGTTTTTTTTATAGGTAAGGTTTAGCGTTAAGGCCATAATTTCACCCGATCCTAAGTGATGATACGGCCCAAGTTGGTAGATACGCTAACCCTGTGGTGGGACTGGCTGTCAAGTGCAACCGCCGGAAAATACCTATTCGTGTTTGGCGACAGATTTTCAACTTGAGGGTGGTAGCTAGCCAGGCGGGCATCAGAAAAAGCCCTATCAACATCCTATGATTTCCTAGGTATAGGTGTATTCCGGCAGTTGCACTTGAAAGCCAGGCCCTCCTATAAGGGCCCGGCAAAGCACCTGCGATTTCTATGGTGTAGTTGGTGTCCATGGGCAGCGGGGATCACTTACCATCAAGTGACAAGCTTGCTTGTTTGCTCCTTATTCCATTAAAAAAAATTGAGCCACACCATTGGTATATGATAATTATATATATAGTGATTTTTCTGATTTCTGCCCTCGAGTTGAAAATCTACAACTAAAAACCTATATGTGTGTTCCGGCAGTTGCTCTTAAGAGCCAGTCTCCCCACTATATTGGGCCACATCGCTATTTAACTTCAGGTGATATTGTGGCCATAGCCCTAAACCACTATAAAAAAAAAAAACTTCATATGGCCATAATCTCACCTGATCTTAAGTGACGATACGGTACAAGTTGGTAGACACGCTAAACCTGTGGAGGAACTGGCTCTCATGTGCAGCTACCGAAACACACCTATTAGTATTTGGCGGCAGGTTTACAACTTAAGGGTGGTAGCTGCCCAGGTGGGCATTAGAAAAAACCCTACAACCATGCTATGGCTTACCACGATGTTTTCCTTCACCGAAAGCTTAAGTTCATTGTAGGTGCTTGAATTCGAACTCACGTCCCTTGACGCGTTGTATACACTACCACTGAGCTGTCAAAATTCCTTTAGGATGTTTTAACTACTAACAATATGTCCTATAGAGTATTTGTCCCTAGTAGCAATAGTCTCTTTACCCCCTTAAAGCTTAAGGGATGAAATTTTAAAAATATATTTTATTCAGCGCTTAATTATAAAAACGTTATTTCCAACGCTGTTAACTCGTACCTTGTACCATAGCAATGAATACGATGTAAGCGCTAACTAAAGCGCAAAAGGGAAACGTCCCGGATTATAGAGGTAGGGGTAATTCATTACGGTTTTTCTTTATTATTTATTTAACTTTCGTCGCTTTGATGTTTTATTACACGAAAAAAATAGCTCACCGAAGCCGCTCGATCCGCTAATAAGGAGTTTACGAGACGAAAAAGTTTTTCCTTGTTCACATCTAAATTACTTTGAAATAAGTATACTACGGGAGTTTTTGGCGGGATCTTGATCTGACATGTGTTTGTTCATATACTTAGTTATTTAGCTCTGTATTGTGTAATATAGGCGACGTTTTACGCGATGTAGTGTAACTGAATAGCACAAGTGAAGTGAATTATAAATAATAATTTGGAACATTATATATTAGTTGCCACAAAAACTACCAAGAGAGCTTCAACAAGAGAGTCGCCATCTTGTTGGAGATAGTGTCATCTGCCCGAAATGTCCAAATCTTATCATTTGAAAATGGCAGTAATTATCTATAATGAGGACTGAGTTGCCAAGAGTAAAAAAAAATTAGTACCTTTTTTATCGGGTTCGAAATGTTACTTCTTTTTATTCTTAGAGAGAAACGTTTTTTTGTAGTTACGTTAAATAAAATTACTTTTGATTGTAGATATTTTAAGTAATTATTTAAAAGGGGTTTTTTGTTAAACAAAATTGTAAGTACAGCACCGGATATGTCTTAGAATTGAAATTAGGTTATTACTCCGCGTCAATGGAAGTGAGTTTTAGTCCTTACAATGAGCCAAAGCTTTCGATGGCGGAAAACATCCTAAGGAAACCATAGCAGAAGGGTAGGGATTTTTTTAATACGTACCTGGCTAACCACCACCCTCAAGTTGAAAATCTGCCACCAAATACCTATAGGTGTGTTTCGGCACTGACACTTAAGAACCAGTACCACCATTTTAACCTTTCCTATTTCTTGGGCAACTTTGTCAATTAACATAAATTGAGATTGAGGATATAACTCTAAACCTATTAACTATAAAAATGCCTAAGAAAAAGGAAAAGAAAGTTCCACAACTTAGGCGAAATATCCGCCACAGAGAAACGATATCCAGCTGCCAAAATACAATAGCCACAACCCCCGGTGGAATGGTCACCTCTCAGCATTTTTCAGTTATTATTGTTTTTGGCTTGTACTATACTTTCTATTAAGCTCAGCGTAGTCACTGTACCAAAAAAAAAAAAAAAATCTTGACCGACCCGAATTTTATGGAGAGATTGTATATTTTCTAATGATTTTCACAGATCGATAATCTGTTTTCTATTTTCTGTGTCATACTTAAGGTATTTTATATAACACACTTATTTTTAGAAAATGGAAGGGTTTACTCCGAGTTAATAAATATTCCTATTAAATATTTAAACATTAATAGATCTCACAGGTATTGTTCATTATATCTAAAAGCATTTTAAATGGCCTCTGGCAGTATGCTTCTTGATCTTTGCTCGTTCGAAGAAATTTTTAGCCATTTTTAAACATCGCTTCATTACGTAAGCTTCTTAATAAATTAAATACATCATTGCCAGATCAAATCAATCTTCATTCAAATCTTTATTCAATTTGACAAAACTACCACCAGTCATCGAGAAGAACTGGCAAGAAACTCGACCTGCATGTTTATATCTTTGGTAAAAAAAAAAACCTAATGTTGTTCATTAATCATTTTATATTCCCCAACATCGAGAGGAGAAAAGCTTACCAACTTAGAATTTCGGGTGGCTGTTGCCAGAGGTTTGATTGGGTGGCTATAGCAGCGGAAAAAGAAAACCAAGCTTGCCTACATGCATCTGCGAGAAATCACGCATAGCCTGCCCAGAGGTATATCAAAAAAGTGTAAACGCTGTACCTGAAGCCGGCAGAGTTGGAGTCTTACTGACGCTGTAAATTGTGCAGCACAAAGGTCAAAGATAAGTGTATCAAAATAAAATGCAGTAAGTGTAATGTCCCTCTTTGCATTACGCCTTGTTTTGCACAATTTCACAGAAAATAAAGTCACAAATTTAGCTTGCGTGTGGGTCTGTTGACGGGCAGTGGGAATATTTTTACCACCTATTTTTCCAAAACTTACGAAATAATTAGTGTTTTTCTTTTAAGTTTATTTTTGTTATATAAATAAAAACATGCCAAAAATATAGGCGCAAGTTATTTTAATCCTTCTGCCTTATAAAGGGTTGATGTTTGCATTTACAATAGTTATTAACATTAACAGAGACGGGTATCAATTCCAAATATCACTATCATTCAGATATTAATCTGTTCTATAATATCAGCTTTTGAAATCGAAAACCCGTTTGGCATGGTTTTTAAACTTACTGCCCGGCAATTCGGTAATGTGGTTTGGGAATTCATCGTAAAACCTAACACTATTACCTAAATAATTCTCTTACTGAGTCTAAAATAAGGGGTGACCCGTTTACCACGATTTCTAGTATTGAAGTCATTCCGGTCCTTTACGGAATCTAGCTTTTCCAAGTTTTTGCAGACGTACATTAAACTATCATGAATGTATTGGGTGGGCAGACTTAAGATACCAAATTCTGAAAACTTGTTGTTTAATGATACGCGAGATATTGTAAATAGCTCGAAGTGCTCGTTTTTATAAAAGAAATACGGTGTCTACCTCAGCTGTTGTCCGCCACAGTAAAATACCATAAGACATCAAGCTATGGGAGTAAGCGAAGGAGACCAACCTAGCTGTGGCGATATCTGTTAGCTGACGGATCTAATGAACAACGAATGCCTCAGAACTTAATCTTCATGCCTTTTTTGGGAGGACCCTGTTGTAATTTCTATCACTTAAAACTCACTAGATCACTTATATAAAATAATATATAGTATATAGTATTAACACAGTATATTATATAATACATTTCATGACAGCACAGTCATGCCTATGATAGCTACCATCCTCAAGTTGAAAATCTGCCGCCAAGTATCAATAAATGTGTCCCGGCAGTTGCACTTGAGAGCCAGTCCCACCACAGGTTAAGCGTTTCTACCAACTTGGGGCGTATCGTCACTTAAGATCAGGTGAGATTTTGACCATGAAACTAAACTAAGTTTGGGTAACTCTAGCCATTTTGCGCTTTTGGCCATTTCCGATAAATACCTTCTGCGCTCAGCAGTTACATTAAAAGCATTAGTGAGTTCACCAAATAAACAAAAATTCAAGACCTATTAATGTCACCTAAAGTGATATGATCAATGTGAATGTAATAGCTTGTTTCTTCCGTTTTGTTACCTAATAATCATCTCAACCAAGTTTAATATATTTTGGTCAAAAAGTAAAGTGGAACTTGAGAAAGTACTTAGGTTATTAATGTCGCGAAAATAAAGCTAAGTGATGTAACAGAAAATTAAATTTTATATGGAGAACTATATTATTTCTCAAAATATATAGATCCGAAGATTTGTGATGCATTGAAATAAAGAGATCAAAAATAACCCGCCAAGACGGTATAAAAGAAAATTAATTTTAACATAAACTTAAACTGAACGTAGACGGGGAAAGAGTAAAATTATATTAAATAAAGTGATACATTGAATAAGTTTTTGTGTACGAAGTCGGTTGATATAATTACAATCAATCATCGTTAACGTTCTTAGCAATTTGCTGTTGTATGATGGCAGAAAACAAATGGCTCGACGCAAATACACTATTTCGGCTTACCGCATGTGTATACTTGTCTCGAAATTGAAGGTATCGCGTGCGTCGGCCGGCGCGGCGCGGCGCTCCGCCCGCATTGCGGCGCTCGATCGATACCGGCCGCGGCGTCTAGTACGCACACGATGTTCCGCTCCTTGCAATTCCGTTACCTTCCCAATTTGACCGGGTTATCAGTTCCGATAGACAAGGAATATCAATTTTGACATTTGACATTTTATACATTTTTTTTTTAATTAGGCAAAGGAAAAACTATTCTGTAATATCTTTTTATCAGCTGTTTCTTACGTGTTTTATTTTGTTTAGTAGCTACGGCTTATGTTTCTTTTTTTTTTTTAATATAATTAGGCAAAGGCAAATAAATTTAGTAATATGTTTTTATCATCTGTTTCTTAGATGTTTTATTATGTTTAGTAGATACTGCTTACGTTTCTTATTAAGAAGAATTAGTTACTTACTACTAAATGGGGCATACTGTGGAATGGGGTGTATATTTTTATTATATCATGATTACTATACAAAGGTATGCGGTAAGAAGACCACAATATAAAAATAAGTTACATAAACTGTATTGGCGAGGTTTTGCATGAATAAATTTGATTTAGATTTTAATTTTAAATTTTATATACATATTTGTGTTAGTATATTTTAATTTTATAATGTAATGCAATGCCATCTATATGCAAGTAACATTTAATAGTCTATTTATTATGTAATATTTCTGACTTGTTTGGTTTTTGGAAATGTCTCATGTAATAAACTAAATAAATTTTATTTGTTTGCGTGATTACCTTATGTTTTTTTTTTGTGAGTAAATCTTCAATTTACCTCATATCTTTTGTTCTTATTTTTTAATGTTATGCAAGACTGTGATTGTTATACCGTTATTGTCACTGCTATTTGTTTTATATTATAATAGCGTTATGTATATGCAACGTTGAATTGCTATAAATAAATAAATAAAAAATTACGCTAGGTGTAATGTTAATATTTTTAACGTAACTAATAATACAACGTGTTCGAGGAGAGAGTGGAGCTCCCATCTTGCTCCTGACGAGTCAGTTGACAGAGACACATCTTTAGTCCTCCTAGTCAGAAGGTTCTAGTTAGTCTCCTAGTGAGAGGACAGGCAGCTGGTCTCCAAAGCAGTTCTACATGCGTCACGTTCGACCGTAGTGATGTTGGGTCCTACCGACGACGAGATCAGAATTTGTTTATAGGTTCAGCGTTATGGCCATAATCTCATATCTCTCATCTGATCTTAAGTGACGATACGGCCCTAGTTGGTGACCACGCTTATCCTACAGAGAGACTGGCTCTCAAGTACAAATGCCGGAATACACCTATTGGTATTTGTTGGTTGATTTTCAACTTGAAGGTGGTTACTAGCCAGACGGGCATTATAAAAAGCCCAAATGTTTACCTATACCGAAAGATCAAACTCATTGTAGATGGATTCGAACTCTCGACCCTTGACGCTACGTTTGTAGACACTGCCAACTGTGCTGCCATCGCTTCAAGTTTTAGACCTCCTTAGACAGGTCTGTACAGGAAATCTATTCTACGTGTATCACGGTTTGCCCGTAGTAATGTGGGGTTCTGTCAACCAAACCAGTAGGTTTGTGTGATCAGATAGGCTTTTATAGTTCAGTTTGCTACACCCGCTACAGATTAGAAGTAGCGCTAAAGTACTCCCTGGTAATAAGGGTGAAAATTAAAGGGAAAGGTAAAAATGATTAATTAAAATTGTAATTAAATTCGCGGGCACATTTAGTTGGTAATAAACTAATTTTGTCCGCGGCATACTCGCGTCAATGTAGATTTTGTCAATCTAACAACATTTTAAGGAAAACATAGCATGGTGGTAGGGCTTTTTCAAATGCCTGCCTGGCTAGCTACCACCCTCAAGTTGTAAACCTGCCGCCAAATACCAATAGGTGTGTTCCGGCAGTTGCACTTGAGAGACAGTTCCTCCATAGGTTTAGCGTGTCTACCAACTTGGGCCGTATCGTCACTTAAGATCAGGTGAGATTATGGCCATAACACTAAACCTTAAGCATATAAAAAAAATGTATGTAAAATACAGTCGCTTGAATTTTTAATACGTAAAAATGATACAAACAAACATTTGCATATACAATATTGGTTACAATTTAAATAAATAATCATGCAACTTTTGAACGAGTTGAATAATTTAGATCAAATTCGCATAATAGTATTAAATAAAACAAGGATTGGTAGTTGTGACGTCGTTTTTATAGGCATTTAAAGTGTTCATGTTGGTAGGGCTTTTTCTAATGCCCGCCTTGGTAGCTACCACCCTCAAGTTGTAAACCTGCCGCCAAATACCAATAGGTGTGTTCCGGCAGCCGCACTTGAGAGCCAGCCCCTCCACACGTGTAGCGTGTCTACTAACTTGGGCCGTATCGTCACTTAAGATCAGGTGATATAAAAAAAAAACTTGCACAAGGTGACTCTCACATACCGTTCTCGTAGCCAGCCTGGAGTTTTTTTTTTATCGCGGGGAAATGTATTTATGCCTCCCCTCCCAGCCCGGGGGGACTGAGAGGGGTATGTGGGACTCAGCCAGCGCTAAGCGCCGGGAATACCCACTATAACACCACGGCCGTCTGTCGCCTTCCTGGGGCGACGCAGGTCCGTGCATGCAATCACCGCGTCACCCCAGCAGATTACCCCCTCCCTTAAGAGCAACCCTCCCTTGCGGGAGATATACTTATATTTTTTTCCCATATCAGCCAGCATGTTAGCGACAACTCCCATACTCTGCTATTCTCGTGACGGTCGTATTCGGATTACTCTGTGTTCATCGTCACGTATATTACCAATAAAAAAGTTCCTCAAAGTCGTATCAGACTCTGCTGGACTATTAATAGGTCTAGAAGATTAATAAAATGTGTTTAATTGTATTAAGAGCTAATTTCGTTGGCTTCTGTCTGCGGTGAAGTGGGCTGTTTTCTTTGGAACTTAACAAAAATCAACTAAATCTATCCATATATAGGGGTGGCGCAAACAAACCGACAATTTTTTTTTTTCAGTCTCCTAGGGGAAAAAATTTAGTTTTTTATGTTTTAAGAGCCCTCTCCAAAGAACAACTTAAAAAAAAAAATTAAGAGGTCGCTCCAAATTTAATTTCAAAAATCGTCAAAAATCTATTTTTTTGTTTCTCGTTGCGGTAAAATTTTATAGACCAAAAAATAATAAGTTTCTGAAAGTTTCGGTTCAAAATTTAAGTTTTCAAAGGTCGCTCAAAATTTTTTTTTAATTATTAGTTCATTACTTTAGATTTTTTCGAGCGACCTTTTAATATTTAAATTTAAATTCCATACATTATTTTTCTTTTATTAATTACAATAATAGATAAAAAAAAAAAAAAAATAGTCGGTTTTTTTGCGCGCACCCTATTATATACCTATAATCACTATATATATATATATATACACATCATAATACTGTATATATATATATATATATATATATATATATATATATATATATATATATATTATCTACCCTACATTTTACATGCTGCTATGCTAGCGTTAATATTGATTTTATCAAACAAATAAGATTACGTGAAAAATTGTTTCATACAAAGTTTATCCCTCTCTTTATTCCACTCCCAATAAGGCTGTCGCGAGAAAAAGTACCCTATCACCGTCTCCAGGTTTCCATCTATCTGTATACTAAAATTCATTACAATCGGTTCAGCGGTTTAGGCGTGAAAGCGTAACAAACAAACTCACTTTTGCATTTATAATATAAGTATGATTTGTGTAAAAAATAATATAGTAGATCGGTCGGTTTGATTGACAAGCGATGAAGTGATGATAGCTCAGTGGTAGTGTGTACGACTTCGCGTCAAGGGACGTGAGTTCGAATCCAAGCACCTATAATGAGCTTGAGCATTCGATGAAGAAAACATCGCGAGGAAACCATATCATGTTGGTAGGGCTTTTTCTAATGCCCGCCTTGGTAGCTACCACCCTCAAGTTGTAAGCCTGCCGCCAAATACCAATAGGTGTGCTCCGGCAGCTGCACTTGAGAGCCAGTTCCTCCACAGGTTTAGCGTGTCTACCAACTTGGGCCATATCGTCACTTAAGATCAGTTGAGATTGTGGCCATAACGCTAAACCTTAAGTATAATAAAAAATGGGATGGGATGTAGAAATATTCGTTCCGGAGGACACGGCCACGGTAATACAGTGGGAAGGGTATTGTGGAGGGTCTGGCGCGCATTTAGATTGTGTCCACCGCACACTTAAGTCCGTTGAAGTAATTAAGTGAGGTAGCTTAGCAGTTTCAAGGTTTCTGTTTCATCAAATATAACCCTTTCTTTAATTTTAACTTTGAAATAGCTTTGTTTGAGAATGCTCAATTTATATTTACGTAGAATGCAAAATTAAAAAAAAACTGTATTAGTTTAAAAGTCGCGGGATAGAAATGAAATCTCTGTCACTATATGTGTCTTGCTACCTCAGTGGACTCAAACTGACCTCACCTATAGGATTTGAAAGCACATTTTCAACTGAGGGTGATAGTTACAAAGGTGGGCTTTAGGAAAAACCCAGACGAACATACTGTGGTTTCATTACGATATTTTCCTTCGCCGATAGCTCAGTCTCATTGCAAGGATTCGAACTCACCTCCATTGACGCGGCTTCGGTGCACGAACTATTCCAGATTACCAACTGGGCCATGATCGCTTCGCTTTAAAATGACTTTGTTTATATAAACGGGTCGATCTATATATGTTGTTGGATGTAGAAAAAATCGTTAGCAATTTCTGGCACAAACGATCGCTTAGACAAAAACTCTGGTACACGGCATGCAAAAAGTATTGGCCGAACTTTGCCAAGTGTAATATATAAAGGCATGATTCCATTGCGATGTTTTTTCACTTATTTAGGAGCTTTAAACAGTAGTTATATCAGCCCCATTATGAACTAATTATAATAAAACAAACTCTTTCGTACATCCTCGTTCATAAAATCACCTTTCGCACGCTCATTTCATATACTAATTTTGGGAACATCATTCGAAAGATTTGCTAAAATGCTATGAAATATACCCACACCTAGATTATATAAATTAAACTTGATATATATCTTAACCCTTATAATATAACATACATATTCCATTCGACAGTGGTGAATATCATCTATGATTACGCAGGTTGTACAAAACGGGAAAGGACATTACAGCATCAAATATAATTTTTTTTTCTGGTCGAATGAGTTCAAAACCTAATACGTTTACAACTGCGACGTTCATGTCACGATATCATCTACATACTTTCACGAAACGTAATATAGTCTGTGTATCTGTAGATGTTGATACAAAATGGCTGCCGGATTTTGACACCTGTCATTGAGCACTATGTGAGATCGGTTTGACTAATCAATGGGAGTTTCCAGCGAGGTCCTCATCAGTTAAGTTGCGGTTAATATTTTAATTTATAAACTACTATTAGTTTGCGTTATGGTATGCAATATTGGTGGTATTTTGCATCACTGAGTTTGGTTATTACGCATATGCGTAGGATTTATTAGTCGTTACAAAAACTCCTTAGATAGTTTTAACAAAAAAGTCACAAGTCACAACCTTCTTAAAGTTTTCTCATCCACTATCTTTGTAAGAATCATAAAGATTCGCAAGATAACCTAATATTCTACCTGGCACACTTGTCTACAGGCAGGTTGATTGAAATGTAGCATGTTCGCTCACACCGTCAATTTAAGTACATAGTTTCAATTTCGACGTAGCCCTGAGCTGACGTTCGCAATATCAAGATAAATACATAGCATGGTGTGAAACCATTTCCTGGTGCCTTTGAAAACCAGTACCTCCGGTAGATTTAGCGTGTGGTACTAATGATAACAGAAAATCTACATGCATCTAATGGTAATCAGGGACCGTATCGTCACTTAAGATTTGACGATATTACAGCCAAAGGCCATATTAAAACTTAATGAAAGTTTACATGAAAACCAATAATTTGTCCAAATTAGGGTTAAAAAGTTCACACTATTTATGCCAACGGTTTTGATACTGTCTTTTTTCAGAAATCTACTCGTCACGGTGGTACATTTACATAATTGGTCGATGCTACATCTCCAATTTTTACTAGGATTTTTGTTATTTCCGTTTTATTTTGTGTACATTTACGTTAAAAATGCTTTAACATATTATAATTTCTATAAAAAATATTACAATTCATGTAACCTGTATTCTGTTCATCTTCACTCATAATTAAAGTTCCTAACTGTGTAACTTGTGCACTAATGTAATAGGGTATGTGATTTAAAATGATATCCAGAATTAAGTTGCTTCGTATTTAATCTCATATCTGTATCAGTGCCTTGTAAAATAAAGTAAAATAAAATAAAATAAATAACTCGAATTGTTCAAGTTAACACGAACGTTATCACGAGTACAGCTATATAAAGATTTAAAGATGACACTCTCGCGATAACAATAATCACCATGGAATCGGACCTTAACATATGCCTTTTAAGCCTGTCAACGGCACAGAGCTGTGCAAAAAGTATTAAACTGTGACACGATTATGTCCGCAAAATGTTTCGGTCCCTTACCATTTATTTTCGAAATTCAACTCGCATGTTTATCACTTGTTGATGCATGGTTTTTATATTACACTTTTTAGTCGGCGATTTGACTATTGAGTAGAAATTGACAGTTATATTTCAAGCACGCTATGTGTGAGAGATGATATATATGAGACGAACTTGGATTTGTTGGATTTTTATGACCATGGATTCACTATGCGAGTGCCGGGTCTATCGTGTAATAGAGAGGGAAACTCAGTTTCCGAGACTTGTGACACTGTTGTAGGTTTAAGGGGCCTATTTCCGATACACTTCAACACTCATATTCACCACACTTGTTTCCCTCCCTGCCCAGCCAAATTTGGTAGGAGCATGCTAGCGCAGTTTTAGATACACGTTCCAATGCAGAACTTTCTGCAGTCCTGGACACACCGAGATCTTTTAGAACAATATAGAGAGAGTTCTATAATTTTATATAAAGGGAAGGAAAAAGCGAACTATACCTTGTATATCTTGTAGGCAGTTTAGGATATCTGTATCTCCTTTTTGTACGATGCTTTTAAGAAGTTTGACTTGTGTTACGTGCATTTTTTTTACAACTAAAGTGTTACACGTTTTGGTAAATAAAAAAAATGTTCAACGTATCTGATAGAAGCGGTTTATCGTAGTCTGTGCATAACAACGTAGGCGCCACTAACATTAAAGTGTCTTGTTCATGAGGTATTAAAACCTACCCTTACTGCATAAACTCAACATAAGGTTACTATTATTATTTGCCCCCAAATACGTTCGTGTTATAGTAGATTTTGTCAGTTTAAAAGTTATATTTCCGTTCATCAGCTATTGTACTTTTTCGGGTTTAAGCTGTCCTGTGACATTTTCTGTGCGTTTGATAACGCGTTAGAATAATTTCACGATGATGGTAGGAGTAAAAGCACAACTAACAAACTTTTATATGCTGTATTTCACTAGTCCGTTCTCATCAAGTGAAAAGAATTTGATATTTATCTTGGGTTTGAAATCTATTGCGTATAATGCGAGAATTCATAGACGCATTTGTTTCCGTTTTCAGATTACTTAGTCACTTAGAAAACGATACATTGTTGTAATAAAGTAAGATTTGGCACAATTTTATTTATTTGTATGTATTCCATTTTGTGTCTTTATTTTATTTAGGGACTTAGTCCCACAAAGGACATATAAGGCCCATAGTAACCTGACCTTACAATATTTGCAAAAACCACTTAGAACTAATGCCAAAATACCATAAAACCCTGACTTCGTATTCTTTGGAATGTATTCTTTGGAATATTAATTTTTGACGTGAAAATTCTTAACCTGCGCTTTAATAAGCGTGAAATTTCAAGAACTCGTCACGTTTACGTAAATTTCGTTAGATGAGAGAGAGGATATTTCGTATTTTGATATGCTATCTCGCTCTCTATCTGTCACGTTAAATTTCTCCTATTATTTATTTACATACAGTATGATATCTAAAGAAGGTTAGGAGAGTATATTTATGATAAACACTAAAGCGAGTTGAAATCGAGTTTTAATATTATGGTAGGGGATATGTAGACACTTTTGGGTCAGGCGTTAGTGAGCCAGTCGTATGCTGTTGTCGCGAAATGTCGAGTACGTTGACTTATGATCGATTAGCGAATTGAATAATGATATTTAGGAACTGGGGCAATATGTTTTAGACATATCAAGATATGTGTTGCTTGGAATTTATCGATACTATTGTTTTATCCTTTAGAATACAATCTATACATATAAATAAAACTGGAGTGTCTGTTTGTAATATCGAAATAACCTTTTACAATTTTTGTGTGTCTCTCTGTTTGTTCCGGCTAATCTCTGAAATGGCTGGACCGATTCTGACGGGACTTCTATTGGCAGGTGGCTGATGTAATAAGGAGTAACTTAGCCTACGTTTATTTTAGAAAAAATATTTTAATTTAGAAAAATAAAGAAATTTTGCAATGTCCAAGTACTGTCCAGTACCGCGCGCAGCTCACGCGCATGCCACTGGGCCGTCACGTCGGGCGTCTCCCACCAGCGAATTAATATTAGTTAAATATATTCATAGTTAAGACAGGACAAAGTCTGTCGGGTCAGCTAGTAAAACATATAAACGTATTGATAGTTCTGCCTCTTGTTTTGTCGCAACTTGTTAGTAGACAGTTATATTAGTGACACGTAGAATGGTAGAATGTATTGCAAATCTTCAAGGACTATGTAACATTTTAACAATATGGAGAAACTCTTATTAAAATTGTCCGTGATGTTTTTTTAATGTAACAGCGAGCAAACTACCACCCTCAAGTTGTAAACCTGCCGTCAAATACCAATAAGTGTGTTCCGGCAGCTGCACTTAAGAGCCAGTTCCTCCACAGATTTATCGGGTCTACCAACTTGGGCCGTATCGTCACTTAGGTGAGATTATGGCCATAATGCTAAACCTTAAGTATAAAAAAAAACAAGCAAGCGTGTCACCTGATGTTAAGTGATCACCGTCGCCCATGGGCACCCACAACAGCAGAGGAATCGCAGGTACACTGCCGGCGTTTATTTTGGAGGAACTGGCTCTCAAGTGCGACTACTGGAACACACCTATTGGTATTTGGTGGCAGATTTCCAACTTGAGGGTGGTAGCTAGGTTATGGAGTGAAACAAATTATGCACCGTATTGTTATTTATAATTCACATTGCAGTAAAATAGTACAAGGTTTGGATGAAAGGACGCGTATCGTCATTACATTAATAATAGAAAAAAAAATGAATACTGCATACATAAATATATAATGCTTGTTGGCTGGATCTTAGTCTGTCATGTAATGATTTTTAAGACGCTTTCTAGACTTAACGTTGTAGCCACAATCTAACCTTTTGTTAAGCCACGATGTGGCTTAATAAAGCCTATAACCCACGTTAAGCCTAGAGAAGGGACTGGATCTACAAGTACTTACAATGAGCTTGAGCTTTCCATTAAGGAAAATGTGTTGAGGAAACCATAGAATGGTGGTAGGCCTTTTTTTAATGCCCGCCTGGCTAGCTACCACCCTCAAGTTAAAAATCTGTCACTAAATACCAATAGGTGTGTTCCGGCAGTTGCATTTGAAAGCCAGACAAAATAAAGCCGGGAATGCATCTGCGATTCCTCTGGTGTTGTGAGTGTCCATGGGCGGTAGTGATCACTTACCATTAGATGACACGCTTGCACGTTAACCCCGCTTTCCATAAAAAAGTTAAAATATAAGTATTTCAGATATATTATATATATATATATATATATATATATATATATATATATATAAATTAATCTCTATTTCCCTCGGTCATCGCATCACGCGTGAAGGGATGGAACAATTTTGCTAATTCTCTTTTTTGTTGTGTTAATTATTGTCAGGGGAATTGTAAGAAATAATTAAGGAAGTTGAGGAGAACATTAGAAAATTTACGAATATTTATAAAAACTTAACGCCAATATTATTTTATGTAACTGTCAGTTGTCACAGATCATTACAATAGTAATTATACTGTTTTTGGATATTTTTTTAATTACAATATATTAATTCTAATTCAATATTCTTTGTTAAGACAGGACAACGTCTGTCGGGTCAGCTAGTAACATTATATAATAACATATTCTAAACGGATTGACCTATTCATTGGGCTTAGGTCGAAAAGATTTTTCAATGCCCCCGTGGTCCGGAAAATTGTTTTTTGTTTTGTAATGTTTTCTCTAACTATTGCTTGGTATTTACAGTTTCTAACAATTTCTGACTTAAAGATCTGGCAATTAGAATCTTTAAGTTTTATATTCCCTTTTTTAAAGTCTAAATACAACTATTCTGCAAGGAAACACGGCCCGTCGAATATCACTACAAAAAATAGTAATAATATGGCATGTTTTTATAACGGACGAAAAAGTAAAAAAACCTAAGATTGGAAACGAAAACTACGGGGCGCATGTTTATAGTTGTGTATTACACGTGCCCCATGTTTTTCATTTCCAATCTTTTATATTAATACTTTTTAATCCGTTATGAATATGATATTCTTATTATTTACTCTTATTATGTCCATGGTTATACAGTTCCATATCACAGATTATACTACTCTTAACGGTGAGCTTAACAAATATTAAATTTTTTTATAGTTACATATATTATATGTAATTTATTCTAATGAATAATCATGAGTCCGGCGTGTAACGGGTCTGTGCCGTCATTGCAATACTGTTTAAAATTATATCGTTATCTTTGTACTAAGAAGTCACTACACTTAACCTGAGACGAAGTTCTTCGCTATCTATGAATTCACCGTGCGGCTTCCGGGTCCATCGTGTGACAGAGAGAGAGGCTCCGAACATTCTCGAAGACCTGTGACACGGATTATGGAGGGTAGAGATAAGGAGCACCATCTAGGGTAGACTAGGATACATTTTAAGGAAAATGCCAAAACTAATTAGAATATGATAGAGAAATAAGGAAAGACTGACCAATTGCCGCTTTGTTTTTTTTTTTATACTTAAGGTTTAGCGTTATGTCCATAATCTCATCTGATCTTAAGTGAGGATACGGCCCAAGTTGGTAGACAGGCTATACCTGTGGAGGAACTGGCTCTCAAGTGCAGCTGCCGGAACGCACCTATTGATATTTGGCGGCAGGTTTACAACTTGACGGTGGTAGCTACCCAGGCGGGCATTAGGAAAAGCCCTACCACCATGCTATGGTTTCCACGCGATGTTTTCCTTCACCGAAAGCTCAAGCTCATTTTAGGTGCTTGGATTCGAACTCAAGTCTCTTGACGCGAAGTCGTACACACTACCACTGAGCTATCATCGCTTCATGTATTTATTTTAACTTGTTAACATTTATTTGTTTATAGAGAAATTTCAAGTCTCATGGGATTTTATAAATTAGGCGTAAATTTAAATCAATAAGCGGGTTAAATAAATATTCAACGAATATATATTATCAAATTCAGCAAAAACTAATTTAAACGGATTTTATCGCGGTTATTTATTAATTTTAATCCCGACGTTTCGAAAGCTTTTCAGCCTTCGCGGTCACGGGGCGGACTGAGGTGTAGGTTGTCCAGAAATGTTCATGTTACTGTGTCTACCTTCAATTTAATTTTTGATATTGATAGTTTTCCGATCTACGCAGAAAAAGCTCACAGTGTTTTGAGGTCTGGCAATTGGTCTTTTGAAATTATTAAATAACCGCGATAAAATCCGTTTAAATAAGCTTCATTTCGATGAATAATATTCGCGTACACGTAAGAAATCATTAAATAAACGTGTCAAACTTGGATCATATACTGAGACTGTCGGGATACATATGTACCACAAATTTCATCAATACACCTCAACCAGTTATTTAGATATTAACGTTCAAAAATCGTCATTTTCCACACTGCCCTATAGATCGAAATTATAACCCAGTTGTAGGTAACAAATAAAGTTCAAATTTGGCATCCAGGTTGATAATTGGGAAGAATACATCAAAAACTATAGTAAATTTTACATCCTTAATGCTTTTTTATATCCAAACATATCTGTTTTGGTACTTCTAATAACCAAGAATATAGTCGACTTTCGTCAGATACTGAATGGGTAATTCACTTGAACATTTCAAAGTTACATGATAATAGAGAAAATAACACAAAACAGATAACTATACCTCGAAAAACGTAGGAAAATATAGTAGATTAACAAAAACGATTTGGTATTATTTATTATGAATAAGTACCTATTAATTACATCTGTACAAAAAGTAATGATATCCCATGAAAACCATAAATGTGAACGAGAGCCAAGTTCGGTATTTTAATATATGCCTTGGTGGTTGAATTCAACGTCAAAAGAAGCGAGATTTACATGAGTGCCAAGTTCAATAGTCAGTTCTGAAATTTATTTTAAACAATATATAGAAAATATTGGAAAATTCAAAAGTTTACGCCTCATAATCTCATTTTTTTTGTTTGTTTATTTAATAACAATTAAGCCACATCGAATCAGACCGTGAAAAGTAATAGCGTTGTATTTCTACTGAATCGTAAGTAAAAAAACCAACTGGATTAGTAGAGTATTTCGGTCGTTATCGTGATAACATACAGGATCCGCACATACAGACACGCGGACGTCCAAGATAGAACTTTTTAAACAGTTTAAATAACAAAAATGGCATTAAAAATATCATGAGTATGAAAAACAGTGTTTGTCCTTGATATGTATGTGTATATATTATTATACAAGTGTAATTTATGATAAATAGAGACATATGGAGTTTGAAAAATCAGTTGTTTTGCGTGAAGTGACAGTAGTACCCACCTCAACTTTTCGCCTATGAGGCGTGCAATATTTTATAACAACTTAAATAATAATAAAGTATAGTATATTATAGTATTATAATAAGTATAGTAAATAAAGTAGAATAATATATTGAAGGTCAGCTTTGACTTACCTTATTCGAATATACTAATTATTATTAAGTACCTACTAAAACAGTCATGGAAGAGTACTATGTTTGAAGGCAAGTTTATACCAGCAAGCCAAATTTTCGTGAGGATAAAATGAGAGCTTAAAGCTTTAGAACTTGCTAAGGCCTTCATAATATAATTTGTATAATTGAACTAGGTAAGTCACACCTTAGACTTCAATATATTGTCCTACGTTATAAGAACAAATAATATTTTAAGTTATTATAAAATATTGTGTATTGTAATGACCAGTTTATCACGAATTCTAATATTTACATCACGAAATGTAGCTTTTCCAAGTTTACGCGGATGTACGATAAATTATCAAAAATGTATTTGGAGGTAAGGTAAGGTAAGGTAAACTACCAAATTCCGAAAAACTTATCTTCAAATGATTCGCGAGGTCCCATATTGCGAATGGCTCGAACTGCTCGTTTTTGTATATGAAATGCGGTATCACCTCTGCTGTCCCGCACCGGAAAATACTTTAAGACATAATGCTACAAAGGTATGCGAAATAGACCAACCTAGCAGTGGAAATATCTAGCTTCGAGCTGACGGATCTTACGAACAGCGAATGCAGCAGAGTTAAACTTTCCGCCAATTGTTTTTCTAGTCACACGGCTCAGCCAACCTCAATCTCGTTCAATATCCACAGAATAAAGTGCCCACGAAATAAAGTTTCCCGCAGAATAAAGTGCTCACAAAATAAATTGTGTTAACAAATTCCGAAACCATTCGCAGTTATGTATTGTGTGCGCCGTTCATTATAATGCATGAAGCATTCAGTTCGATTAACTTTGACGAGTTTTGCGTTAAACCGAACGCCATAGCTTTTATGGACCTGTCAAATTTGATTGCTTCATTTCATAGCTGTTGTAATAATTATTATTATTAGTTGTCCAGGCAGACGTCCTGTCCTCATCCTGCTCTAACATTAGTCAATAATTCAACTAAAGTACCAATTATCTCACTAATGAATAGCTTTAGACTCTACTAGTGTATTCGCATGGTGGTAGGGCTTTTTTAAACTACCATCGAGTTGGAAATCTCCCGCCAAACACTTCTACGTGTGTTCCGGTAGTTGCACTTGAGGGATAGTCCCTCCACTAGGTGTAGCGTGTCCTACGTCTAGAACCACATCGTCACGTATCATCGGATGAGAATGTAGCCATAACACTAAACCTTAACTTACCTAAAATGAAAACCTTACAAAGTTTTTTCCTCTCTTTACCTGATTTCCAATAAACTATCCCCGAGTAGAAGTAACCTATCACCGTCTCCAAAGTCCCATCTATCCCTATACCAAAATTCATCACAATCGATTAAGTGGTTTAGACGTCAATGTGTAACAACAAATAAACTCACTTCCACACTTATAATATTAGTAAGGATTATATGTACAGACCTTCTTCGTTTATAGCCCTCTATTTGAAAATTTTTTCTAGAAATCAGTTAAACAAATTTCAATAATTGTTTCATACTATAGGTTCTGTTAGTGTATATTTAAACAATATGTAAAACTAATTTACACGCTACGTGTGTCTGTTTGTCCGTCTGAACGCGATAAATTCAAACTTACTAGAATTTCAATAGAAAGCAATAGTCTCAATAGAGAGAATGAGATAGATTGCATTATACAGGGTTTACGATGATTGCTGAAAGATTTTGAAAAAACCAAGCCAGCCAGGACAATAACTGGCGTGCAGGGAGTTTGTGGCAGAATCTTGATCTGTCATACTGTGATTTTTATTTTCATTCATATACTTAGTTATTTAGCCATGTATTGTGTAGTATAGGTGACATTTTACGTAATGTAGTGCAGCTGAAGACCACAAGTGAAGTGAATTGAAAGTGAATCCAAATCTTATTTATTTATATATAGCAAGTCATCATTGCACGGACATGAAGCTAATATACAACATACAACGAATAAAAGTGTAATAAACATAAAAATGCAGACAAGTGAAAGCATGATTTGGAGAACACATAATGTATTTTATCAGAGATTTCAAAAGTAATGCAAAACCTAACCCAGTAAACAGATTATATAATTTATTTGTAAATGAATCGAAATTTAAATTTTATCACTCTAAAATGGTAGTAATATTCTCTAAAGAGGACCGAGTTGCCAGGAATAAAAAATAAGAATAACTGGTGTGCAACGCGTAAACCGATAGAGTTATATGAAAACAATGTATTATAGTATTATTGCTTCTAATATATTTTAAATACTAGCTATCTTTTACGATAACTACGATGACTGGTATCATTAAAAAGCATAACAAATTTCATTGGAAACGCTTAGTCATAATTATTACGAAATCGAAATTTCCTCTTTGGTTTTAAAACAATGTTATGCGATATTTTACTTAGCTACTTAAAAAATATTGAAATGTAAATAAACGCTGGTTATAGCATGATTCCGTCTTTATCTAACTCATATTGTTTGAAGAAGACGGAGCTATGCGTTAAAGTTGTACAACGTTGGACGTTACGAGGTGTAAAAATAGATTTACCGAAAACTGTGGTAATTAGTTATTTATAGTGACTCCTATAATGGGAATAGATTGTTTCTTGGAATATATGTGAAATGGACTCATAAAGCTTTAGAGAGAAATAAATTCTATTATCCAAAGAAGTAGAGGTTTATTTAAAAAAAGTCTAATTTATGTTTTCAAGTTAAAACTCCTTTAGGTGCGCTGAAAACTTTGTTTTGTGGGTATCGAGTAAGACTGAGCTGTCACGCTCGGCTATGTAACTCACGTTCGGATAAAATCGGCTCGAGCCGAATAGAAGAGTGGGAGAGATATAGTCAACCGATTATTGGTATACTTTGCATATTATACAATGTTTTTAATAGTACATATTATAATATTGAAATATTATATTACACAATATAGAGCAAAATAACAAAGTAACTGAGTTTTTGGCAGAATCTTGATCTGCCATGTTGTGTTTTTTATTTTTATTCATATACTTATTTGTTTAGCCTTATATAGTGTAAATTAAGGTGACATTTTACGTAATGTAGTGTAGCTGAAGAGCATAGGTGAAGTGAATTGTGCTTAATCATTCGGAACATGATATATTAGTTGCCACAAAAACTCCCAAGAGAGCTGCAACAAGTGTGTCACCATCTTGTTGAAGATAGTATCGTCTATCCGACTTGCCCAAATCTTATTACTTGAAAATGGCAGTAATAGTCTTATTAAGTTGCCAATAATAAAAAAAAATTAAGTACATGACAGTAACATGACATGTCAAGTTCCCGCCAAATTCTCTTATCACAGTTTCTTTTTGGGATAGTTTTTTCATTTCAAATTGTGAAAGTAAAAGGCAAAAGTATTTTGATCGTGCAGCCAAGTCAAACGTTTTTCTATGTTCAACTCAAAGGCGAATGTCATATCTTAAGTATCATTCATGTAAAGGCCAGAGCCAACTCTAATTTTTTCCAAATAATCTCTAATTCCACGTCTTTACCATAGCTATTTATTTGAAGTTGTTACAAGACCTTATTGGTCAGTTCTAGATACGAGCTGCTATTCTGTTCTGTCCGCGTGACATTGACAGAAATGTGTAAAAGACTTTTTTGTTGGGTTTTAATATGTTACGTTGTGAATTTTATTTTAATTCATATATTTAGGTATTTAACCCTGTACTGTGTAATACAGGTGACTAGTTTCGTGATGCAGTGTAGCTGAAGAGCATAAGTGAAGTGAATTATAAATAACCATTCGGAACATGATATATTAGTTCCCAAACAAACTCTCAAGAGAGCTCAACAAGAGGGTCAGTCAGTCAGAATCTTGTTGAAGATAGTTTAATTTGCCCAAAATGCCTAAACTTGATCACTTGGAAATGGCAGTAATAGTCTCAAAAGAGGACTGAGTTGTTCAGAATAAAAAGTGTTATAGCAGAATAATAATAAAAAGGAAATTGCATAAAAAAAGTCAGTTGTAATAATCAATCAATTTACGTTTTAATTGGGCTGTTAGCATGTCTCGTCGGCTGCGGCAGGCGATGCGTGCAAGCATCTCATTATAATCTATAACAAACATAGAGATAATCGTCTACGGACACGATGTACGTACATAATCGACTCTTATCCACGCATATTTATTGTCTGCGTGATGTTACTTATAGAACAAATTGAATTCATAAAAATATATTTAAGGTTTTTTTCTTATATCCAGCTGAATTCAAGTTGAAAATCTGCCGTCAAATACCTATCGGTGTGTTCCAGCAGTAACTAGGTTTATATTAGGAATGATTGCAGAGATAACGCTAAATCTATATACGCTTATCTATACTAATATAATAAAGTGGAAAGATTTGTATTTTTGTTTGTAACGAATAAACTCAAGAACTGCAGGACTGATTTCAAAAATTCTTTCACCATTAGAATGCTACATTGGCCCTGAAAAACATAGGCTATATATTTTTTTTTTTTAGTTAAAATAATTAAATAAAATATTAGTTGCACGCGAATGGTGTCGTGGACACAATTAGTAAACTATAAAGTTTGGGTCGAATAACTATTTATATCAATAATAATTAAAATAACGTGATATATCAAGATCGCCCCAAAAGACTCTATTGAAGATATATTTTTTTTGGTATAGTTTTTCCCTTTCAATTGAGAAAGGAAACAGCAAAGGTATCTAGACCATGCAGCCAAGTCAGATGTTGTTAATTCACAATTCACTTCACCTGTGCTCTTCAGCTACATTACGTTACGTAAAATGTCACCTTAATTTACACAATTTAAGGCTATATAACTAAGTATATGAATTAAAATAATAATAATAATATTACAGCTCAAGATCCCGCCAAAAACTGCCTACCGAAGATATTCCTGGGATGTATTTATATTTCTTTAGTTTATATAGCACGAACATTTGCCATTGTCACTCAGTAATTTAAAAGAAATGTTATTGGTATTCAATATGATCTGTCCCTGCGTTCCTCGAGTTCTCTGTTGATAACTATCTGTGTCCGCAACTTCGTTTGCGTGGAATTAAAAATTTAGTAATAATTTTTGCCCGTTTTCATCATTTTTTTCAATACAGCTTTGCTGCTATTTATGATAGCAGGATGTTAAATAGCCTAAAGCCTTCCTCGATGATTGCTCTAACAGACACATAATGATTTTTTGAAATCAGACCAGTAGTTTCTAAGATTGGCGTGTTTAAACATACAAACGTTTCCGCTTTTTAATATTGATGTCACGCTGTTATCTAAGTATATGCAAAATTGTTGAGACCAATCTGAAACGTTTTCAACGGACGTTTTAAAATAAACTGAAAATCGTATTACTTTTAATGAAACCAGTACGGTTATTGTATAGATGTTAAATAATAATGAGGAAATGCACCTTAAGTTGTCTCAATAATTGCCTGGTCCGTTAAAATAGAAGCAGCCATTTTTTTTAAGTCATTGTTAAGATTTTTAAAACATTATAAAATAACCATATTTTATCGACATGACATTACAAGAGTTATGTTGAAACTAACAGTGCCATCGAATAACAAAAAATATAATTTAATAACATATTAGTTTATTGACAAATTGTAGGTTAAGAAGTAATAAAAACGAAAGGAATTTTTGCGCCGAATTGATTTTACTACATGTGTTACGTCATCGGTGAAACGTTGCAAAGATTATTATCGCATTTTATCTTGTTTGTTTACTGATGCACATGTGTGTAAATTATTACACTTCAAGGTTACTGTGGTGGGGCTTGTTTTAAATGTGTAACGTGAAACAGTTTTTATTTTATATAAACATAATTGTATGCACTGGATTTTTCCGTGAAATGACCTTTGCTTGTATTTGACGCGATAAAAAAACATAGATGGAGTTTTTGGTGTGATATTTTTTTTATTTTCTATAATTTCTCAACTAATTCTGTCTAAGATAACTATGTTCATAGTGAAATGAGTGTTTTATAATGATTTTAACATTCAAATAAAGCGTTAGAGGAGTTCAAATGACAAACCTGAATTCATTTTTATCATTCATTTACATTTGACTTGGCTGCACGATCTAAATACCTTTGCCTTTTCCTTTCACAATTTGAAAGGGAAACTATACAAAAAAAATCTGTGCTAAGGGAATTTTGGCGGGAAATTGATACGTCAAGTTATGTTTTTTTATACACATAGGCACTTAGTTATGTTACCCTATATTGTATAAAATAATATTTTAATATTATAATATATAATAATAAAAACATTATATAATATACAAACTTTAGTTATGAGACGTTGACTATATTTCTCCCGCTCTTCTATTCGGCTCGAGCCGTCTTTACCCGAACGAGGGTTACAAATCCGAGCGTTTCAAATCAATCACTTTTAATACCAACAAAATAAAATACCTACCCAATGCACCTGAAGATTTCACTTAATAAATAAAAACCACAACATGGCCGAATAAGAAGCTGTCAAAAAAAATGGCGGATTTATATAGTCTGTTATAACAACAACAATGCAATGACATTTACTTTTTCACACTACGATTCGTTTCTTGTGCACAAGTTTCTAGTAAAACTAACACTGTCACAGATTTTTTATAAACATATTAAACTTCAACCAAATACTATTCATGTATAAAGAACTTATTAAAAGCTACATTATTTTTTTGAACCTATATCTAGACCCGTATTTAGATAAGAGAGCCTAGGTTATATTACTTATGCCCTTTTATCTCCCATCTTAAAATTTGTAGATTACTTGAGATATAAGATATATACTTACTATATATATATATATATATCGAAATATTTAATAAAACATGTTGTTATCGATACTAGCCTATATATATTCAATACATCGAATTTTAAACCAAATTCAATTCGGATAAATTTACGTCATAATAATTCGTATTTAAAGTTTAGATATGAATGTAGGCCCCGCTTGATCTGAGTCCATAGGCTGAAGCCTAGTTAGTCTATAGAAAAGTCTAGAGCTGTCTATATCCTGCTGAGTCAATTTATTTTATAGGATAAAAATATAATTGGTATTATTTATGACCGTGTCAAAATTTCATCGAAACGTAGCCGGCAGAGAGCTGTTCATACAAAAAAGTAGACCGATAGAAAAATATATGTATAAAAATTAAGAAATAAGTATAAATCTTTCGCCTGTATGTCGGTAAGACAATAAAAATCTTGAAAACATTTTTCTATTATAACCTAAAAATTAACTTTGAAAATTAGAAGCAGCATGTTAATAATTACTATTTTAATAGAACGGTGGTGAATTATGAACAACACGCCATATTTTTTTTTACAAAGATTTTTGAAACAATGAGTAAAAAGTTTAGTTTAGCTAGTTTTGTTTAGTGCAAATCGAATAAAAAATTACACATATAAACAGACAACATTTCAAATGTATTAACTATATTTCATCTCTAAAATTAATATAGGTATAGTTAGTTTAAATACGTATTAATTCAAGTTTAAAGGTGGTATAAATGTTAAAAGTACATTGATGTAAGTTTAAAATTTAATTAATTTAGGGTTTTTTTAGAACATCGCATTTATTAATATAGATTTTAATACTTACAATCAGACTAAAACTACGAGGTAACATTTTAAAGATATTTCAGTATATTTACTACCAACGGACTTCCACCTATGAAAAGATGTATAAATGCGTTTAACTCTGTTGTTACTGCAGAAGTTACTTAATATTAACATTAGATAACTTTCAAGACTCATTTTTTTTCGTCCGCTTACTTGAATACATTTCAAATGTATGTTTACCTTTTGTGATATAATTTATTACCTCTATTTACTGACACTAAATCTATTAGTGACACTTATTACTTAAAATGTGAGAAAACTTTACTAAAGGAGGGAATAGAAACTGCTTCTATATTTTCTTAATTGATTACGCCACTGAACAAACAGAAGAAATTACTTGATAAGCGTAGGAGAAAAACTACTGAACTTCTGATTACATGTATAGCATAGTCTTTTGTTTATCACATGTATTTTGTTTTGGTGAGAACGCGTTTTCTGTTGATTAGGCGTATCAATTTTTCGCAAATTTAGAAGCGTTAGCTAATGAGAAAATGAAAAGTGTTTACTATCTAGTTTTCCATGACATTTATCTTAGTGTCATATAAGAGAGAGACCAATGTAAATAATTAAATATGTAATCGAAATTATCCAGTTATTGATTGTAAACTAAACAGCTGAGGTTATTTTGCCGGCGTGTTTCGACGCAATGCAGATCACGTGTGCGCTGGGATAGCCGAGGTTTCTGTGCACGCCCTTACTTAGCCCTGTCTCACCCGCTCTGGTAGCGGTCGGGTGGGGTGCGAGCGGGATGGAGCGAAGGGGATGGTAACGCGGCCGCGGCGTCTGCGTGTCGCGTACGGAGAGCGGTCGATGCGAGAAATGCGCGCGCCTTGCCACCTATCGTCTAGCTGTAACGCCATTCCAAGCGGAGTACTCACATCGAGTGGTCGGTTTGAACGCTCGAGCTGGCCGAACCGTCGGCAGTCGCGCCGGCGCCGCCGTCCGCGATGGACCACGACGACGACAGGTCCTTGTCCATAGGGACGGAGGTCTCGACCTCCGTGCCCCCGCCGAGCCCCCTCACGGGATGTTACCTACTGGCTGTGATCGGGGAACCGCACACCCACGAACATAAGGAGATTATACTGCAGCGTCTTGTCAAAGGTAAGGCTGTATACAGTTTCTGCCTTTGCCCGATTGTCAGAGTGACAGGTGTCAGAATTCGCCGGCTCGCTGCTGGAGATTCGCGACCGAACTTTCTCCCTTGTTTTTTTTTTTTTTTACCGATGTCTCACGCCTACGCCGGTGTTTACGGAAGTGTTTTGTTTTTATTTATATTTTAATGCAGAAAAATAAGTCCATTTTAAATATTCATTTCGATCTATTTTTATTTGCAACATAATCAATTTTGCAGGAATCGTTTCGACAGATCCGCGTTGTAATATTATTTCTGTGTAATCTATATCAATTTGCAATATAAAAGGAGTATTATGTAAATTTATGCAACTTGTAAATGTTTTGTGAGTTGTGAAAATTTGTTTTACGAAAATTGTGATACATACGTAATCTTATAAGACTAATATGACATAAAGCCGGTGCGTGGACTGCCGGCTTCACTTTGTATCCTGTTACGTCACTTGTGACGTCATTATAGCTTAATAAGTAATTGTACCAAAAAGTGTGAATGCGGTAAAATAGTATCATATAATGTTACATAATTTTGCGCATGAAACTAAACTGTAATTCGAACGTTAACCTATATATTCCGTTAGACTGTCGGATGATGATAAAATTTTTCACGGATTCTGACAGTAAAATAAACGTTTTGCTTTTATGACTATGTTTGGATTGTTTATATATTTTTCCGGTGTTTTAGAATAAAAAAACCTTTTAGGATATTCGTAGATTGGCATTGTTATTGTATTCGTAAATAGATGTTATTGTCTCTTGGGATGATATTAAACGTCACAAAATTGAGCTCGTATTATCTCATTAGGTTCATGATCGTTCCTTTTATTTTGGGGTGCAATATGTTTGGTTTAAAAAACTATAATAAGTTTTTAAGTTAGGCTAAATGTAGAAAAAGTGTAAAATTATTACATATTACGTATTTATCTTGTTCGAATATTTTAAAATGCTACATCTTGTACTCGCTTGCAATTGATGCTGAGAAAATTCCATTATTTCACATTTGAAGATAAATAATGTTACGAATTCTATATTTTACTGTTATTTTGAATTTTAATTAACATGATATTCATGTCACGATGATGTATGCAAGAGAATACCAAGCGCCTTTTAAATATTGACAATTATACAGTAACGTATACTTTATCATCGCGCCTGCTGTCTTTTAGGGTAGGCAGAAAGGATACAGCACTATTTGAATTTTAAAGTCCAGAGATTTTACATAAATAAATATTAAAATAAAAAAACTAAATAGGTGATACATTGGGTTGCGTCGGGAAAATGGGCTTACGTTTTCGGCCTGTTGGATCCGGTAATAGACTAAACTGAGATTCAAGTTTGCAATAAGGATATTCCGTTCTCTTCTCTCCGAAGCTGTTTTTACTCCGATCGCTCTTTCTTTGGTCTTATATTTCCTATTACCAATAAACAAACAGTAACAAGTTGTAACATTGTTTATCTCCATTCTATTCTCCATTATTTCCGTCTGTCTCCTACGTCGTTAGCGTGGAAATAAAAATTATATTTACTGAATTTTGTCCGTTTTTATAGCTTTTTTCAACATATCTTTGATCCTATTGGCGATAGCGTTATGTTAAATAGCTTACAGCCTTCCTCAATTATTGCCCTATCAAATACAAAAATTGTTCTTAAAATTGGTGCGTTCAAACAAACAAACAAAACAAACATTTCCGGTTTATAATATTGATTAATATGCATTAACCGTGGCCTGTATTTCGTTTGCCGGATACAAAAAGTCGGTAGTACGCAAAATTCCATCATAATCGGTTAAATAATTAAGACGTGAAAAACAAATAAACAAACTTAAATTTGCACAATTATAACACAGTGGAATCTCTATAACTCGAATGTCAAGCGAAATGCAAAAAATTCGAGTTACTCAGTTTTTCGACTTCGACTTAGAAAGGCGCGATTTCTGAGTATATTTATCCAGAAGAAGGCTCCAAACATTACCTTAGATCCGTCAAACCACAAATCCTTGCCAAAGAACACCGATTCCTACCTAGGATGATTCGCGAGGCTATTGAAATTATAAAACATCCAAATTTCAATAGAGAAGACGGTTGGAAGCTAGCACAAGCCTGGGATCCGATTATACATTTAATTAAATCGGTACCCAAAAGACCAATTGCCAGACCTCGAGACACTGTGAGCTCTTGCTGCGTAGATCGGAAAACTATCAATAACAAAAATTAAATTGAAGGTAGACACAGTAACATAAACTTTTCTGGACAACCTACACCTCAGTCCGCCCCGTGACCGCGAACGCTGAAAAGCTTTCGAAACATCGGGATCTAAGTTAATAAATGACCGCGATAAAATCCGTTTAAATTAGTTTTATTTCTATGAGTAATATTCGCGTAAACATAAGAAATCATTATATATATATCGAGTGGTACCGAGAATTGTATCATATTGAAGCGTTATATTTTACTAACTTCGATATACAGGACCTATTATTTCAAATTCGAGTTATTGAGTATATATAAGTATATATACTATGAAGATGTCGCAGGGAAATAACATGTTCTTCGAGTTACCGAATCGAAATGATTTGAGATGCACGCGGAAGGGAACGGCGTTTTGTTTTCGAATTACTTAGGATTACGACTTAACGAGTTTCGAGTTATAGAGATTTCGCTGTATCAAGTTCAACAATTCGGACGTTTTAGGCGGCCGTTCGTACAATTGTGTGCGCGAATCCGATAATACAGCGTAGACGACGATCGGAATGTCTGTTTGTTTGTTGTTTTTGCTTTCAGTTTAACGTATATTAGTCACGCGTCGCGTCGGCGGCGGCGCGAGGCGTATGAAAATTTGCACTTGTTAAATATCGGGGCCTCGAATGTTTCTCCATTGCCAAGATGCATTTGGCTATATAAATAAAACTCGTTTTAAAAGAATCCCAACGCTTCCTGTGAACAGATTTTTGAATATTATTATCATCATCACACGTCATATCCGTTTGGGAGTTACATACATACGTACATACAGAAACTGGGGTGTTAATGAATTGCTTCCGAACAATTTAATCGAAGATTTAAGTTTTTTAATTCGTTCGCGTGGTGCTAGAATTATTTAATCTCCCGCCGTCACTCAAATTACAATAACGTTTGATAGAGTA
This sequence comes from Actias luna, assembly GCA_039707435.1. Taxonomy (NCBI): domain Eukaryota; kingdom Metazoa; phylum Arthropoda; class Insecta; order Lepidoptera; family Saturniidae; genus Actias; species Actias luna. Next base: position 1,401,824 of record JAZHAC010000019.1, on the reverse strand, counting down.
AACCGATTTTAATGAAACAAAGACTGAATGTGACTCGAGGATACGTTTTATGATTTCCCTGTTGACGTTGTATCATAAACGTTGTATTCTAGCAGTGATGCGTGCACAAACAGACAGACAGACATTTTTATTTTTAGACGCTTGCAATAAATGCTTTTCAAATACTAAAGAGTACAGATAAGTCGAACATCAAGGGAGGCGTCAAAAATTCGAGTTATAGAGTTGCCGACTTATAGAGAATGGAGATTTTAGTGTTTGAAGCGAAGGGAACGAAACATTTTTTCGAGATTTGGAGGTTTTCAACTTATCGAGGTTCGACTTAACGAGGTTCTCCTGTATACGTCTAGATTATTTGTTTAAACGGCTTCGTTCGCGTGGACTTGTCTTATATTTATTTATAACTTGAAAACGTTTATTTGTTTTAAAAATTAACTGATCATATTGAAATTATGGTCTGGTCACTTTTTATTGAGAGAAGAAATACTTAAATATATTTGGATTCCATGTAAACGATGTGGCAGTCACATAGTAAACGTTATAAATAACTACCAGTCAGATATCAAAAATCCTTTTTTTATTTGATTGAGCAATGATCGAGAAAGGCTTTGATTTATATAACATCACGCTATCACCAATAGGAGTAAGGCAGCGTTGAAAAAAGTTACCAAAACGGGTCAAAATATCGAATAATCTTTACTTCAACGCACAACACACAAATTACACGAGGCAGTAGTAAAATTATGTGATTATCAGAAATTGGTGTGTGTGTGTGTGTGCGTAAGAGAGAATTATTATGCATTATCGTGTACTGATTTGATAAGATGGGTGTTGATAAAGGTATTATTATAATTCAGTCGGCATGCATTCGCCTATATCCGAATGTAACGTTATCTTCGACGACGTTTGACCAACACGTTACGTGTAAAGATGCACGGAAACTGTATCCCAGAGACAGAACATGAAATATGTTAAAAGGAATGTAGATAACCACTATAAACTACGCGATATGAAGCGATGATAGCTTAGTTTGTAGTGTGTACAGATTTTCCGGCAATGGATGTGAGTTCGAATCTCTACAATGAGCCCTAGTTTTCGGTGAAGGAAAATATTGTGAGAAACATAGCGTAGCAATTTTGCTAGTTTTCATCCTCGATTCTAATATGGTTAAATGCGGTTTTAGATAACGAAACCAAGCTCTATATTGCCACTATGTTACACATATTGTCGTGCTTCCATAGCCCATACTTCAGCATATTCATGGAGCTGTCGGCATCTACTTGAAACGTCTAGCAGATAGCCGAATACTGGTCGAAAACTAATTAATAATCTTACTGTTTTCTGTATATGTTTATATATGTATGTATGTGTATGTATGTGTATGTGTATATTTCATTAAATAAAAAAATATGACAGAAAGATTTAAAAGTTTGGAAAACTCAAAAGTGCACGCCGCATAATCTCTTTTTTTTGCTTATTTAATAATAATTAAACCACATCGAATCGGAGAAAAGTAATAGGGTTCTATTCCTAATTATACTGAAGCGTAAGAAAAAAAGACTCGATTAGTAAAGTATTTCGGTCGTTATCGTGATAACATACAGGATCCGCACATACTGTCATGGACGTCCAAATGAGAACTTTTTTAAACAGTTTTTTAACTAGTTTAAATAACAAATATAGCATCAAAAATATCGTGAGTGTTAAAAATAGTGTTTTTTCTTGATACGTGTGTGTATATATTATTTTACAAGTGCAGTATATGATAAATAGAGACATTACTTCAGTTTGAAAAATCAGTTGTTTTGCGTGAAGTGAAAAGAACAAGAAAATATAAGGTCAAGTTCCAAATGTTAATAATATCTCGTAGAGAATCCCGCCGTCAAGGACTTGCTTATACGAAGCTGTTAACGGTACACAGAGCGTTCACAAACATATTAACGGTACAATAAAAAACTTGCAAGTCGTAACTAAATGTGCGTAAAATTTATCATACAGTTGCGACTGGAGCGGGCTGATACAAATTATTTTCGTATTTTAATGATACAAAGAACTAAATTCTTGACCACAGATGCAGATAAAGTCGTGGTTACTGAATGATGACATGCGAATTGAATATAGTAATTATATGTTTTTTTTTGTAAGGTGGTAGGGCTCTTTCTAATGTCCGCCTGGCTAGCTACCACCCTCAAGTTAAAAATTCGCTTTCAAATACCGATACGCACCTTAGAGCCCGTTCCTGAATAGCTTTAGCGTGTCTACCAAATTGGGCCGTATCGTCACTTAACATCAGATGAGATTATGGCCATAAAGCTAAATCTTAACTAAATAAAAAAGGGTCGAACTGATTGGGAGTGGTTCTGAAATTCGGATCCGCAACTTTTTTGTGTGACGCTCGTCCGGTTAAAGCCACCATTGACGTTGCGCTTCTCTCGTGTGGTCTTAAGTGCACAACGTTTTTATCTGTCACGTGTCATGACAGACAGTTTCGTTGTAGTTGCAGAGAGTCTTGCGGGTTGACGCGACGATGGCGACCGTCGGTGGATCTCTGATCAATCGACGGTGGTCATCGTTTTAGGCGCACACTTTGCTTGCCATCAGCTTCATATCAGGCTGCGATCTTACTTAACACTATCAATGCCCGCGACTTCGTTCGCGTGTAACTAAACGTTACTAATTAATTTTTACCCGTTTCGGTAACACTTTACAATACAGCTTTGCTCTTATTGGTGGTAGCGTGATGTTAAATCGCCCGAAACCTTCCTCAATGATTACTCTGTTGTATACAAAAATAATTTTTGCATTCCAATCGGTAGTCACTGAGATTGGCGCGTTCAGACAAACAAACTTTTCTGTTTTCTTATCTTAATCTATTTTTATAGTATACATTATGCAAACTAAAATAAAACAAAGAAAACTATAAAAGTATGTGAACATTGTATCTAATATCGATAGTTTCGTGAGATGGTAAACGTGAATAAATTCCTAAACTGAAGAAATAATACAAAGTCACGACGGAGCTCGACAAAATGTCATAAAGGAACTAAACATATCATGCCTAAGGCGCTGTTTTATCCTTCTAATGCGGTGGTACGCGTTCGAGAAACTTCCTCTAAGTATGGGCGGATAAAATCGAGGTTTCTATTGTCCGTGATAGATCCATGTAACTCGTATTTGGCACGCGTGTAGTTTTTCTTGCTTGTTTACGAATTTTAAGGGGCATTTACCTTTAATTGTTTAGCTTAGCTTAACGTTTGTGTTGAGCGAATTTACAAGATGGCGTCTCGTGAATCACAAAAGAATATGTATTTTAAAGCGATGATAGCTCAGTGGTAGTGTGTACGAGTTTACGTTAAGGGACGTGAGTTCGAATCTAACCACCTACAATGAGCATGCGCTTTCAGTGAAGGAAAACATCGTGAGGACACTATAGCATGGTGGTGGGGCTTTTTCTGATGCCAACCTGGTTAGATACCACCCTCAAATTGAAAATCTGCAGCCAAATACCAATAGGTGTGTTCCGGCAGTTGCACTTGAGAGCCAGTTCATTATCGTATCTTCACTTAAGATCAGGTGAGATTATGGCCATAACGCTAAACCTTACCTATAAAAAAAAAATTAAGAACTTAACATTTCAACTTTGGTCGTATTGGTATATGCTTCAAGAGTAAAATAAATCGATTAACAAGAACTCCTATATGGCGAATCGATTCAATACTAGAAATAAATCAATATATATAATAAAACTGTAATTGGCCTGAATCTGTAGGTACGTAAAAAATTTTTACAATTTTAAAGTACTTCCCACTATGACCATTTTTTTTGTTATCTGTCAATCTGCTCAATAATATATATGTATATATATAACTCAGAAACGGTCAGAGTTAGTAAAATATCATAAGAAAACTTTTCTGTAGAGCGTTAAATTTTCTACAAGAATTATTGTTCCGTTGATGATCAGACATGATCCGTTCATAGCAAAAAAAAATCCAAAGTAATAACAGATGTTTCCCCTGTTATTTGGGGAATATTAAATATTAAATGGGGGCGGGGGTTAAAATTAAAATTAAGAGCTATAACTTGGCATTAATTTTTTAATAGATTTTAATCGATTTAGGACTATCGTAGAAAAAAAAATCGGACAAACCCTAAATAAGGACCACCCTAATATACCGTATAGTGCTATCGATTCTATAACTAGAAATGATTCCTCCGGATTCTGAAATAAAGTAAACATTTCCTAGTAAAATGGGATTTTGATTCTATTTTCTCTTGTTCAATATTTTACCTTCATAATGTATCTTGAGGTTGAAAGTTCATCACATTTTCATCCATCACCATAACAATCGGTAGGTAAGTACGTGATTATTTTCGCGGGGAAACAGACCTACCACAACGTGTAGAACAGATGAAATAAATATGCTAAATAGAGATCGATTTTTCTATTCCGACTATGGGCAATTTATCGAAACGCAATCCGCGCGGAGTGTAGTCGAGTGTAAAATTAAAATCTGCGGTTTCTGTTTAAGACATTGTTATATTATTACGGCAATTGTGAACAGTGTTAGTTACTCGGTCATGTCGTGCGAAAAACGACGTGTCGAATGGCCTAATATTGAATGTTGTTTGTGATGCAACTATCTTGGAGTGTCGGCTCTGGCGTTACCATAGAGCAGCCTCACACAGAGGGTCAACCCTGTACAATAAAAAAATATATGACAGGTTCACTAATATCGATAATGGAAAACGTAATTATCGAACTGCGTAAAATAGAACTACACAGGGGAGCCAGAAATCTTTTGAATTCCTCATAAGCGAAGCGTTAAGGTCGGTGCTACTGTCACTTCACGCAAAATAACTGATTTTTTAAGCTTAAAATGTCTCTATTTATCATATATTACACTTGTAAAATAATATATACACACGCGTATCAAGAAACATCATTTGGAACACTCATGATTTTTTGAACGCCATTTTTGTTATTGAAACTAATTGAAAAACTGTTTAAAAACGTTCTATCTTGGACGTCCGTGTGTCTTTATGTGCGGATCCTGTATGTTATCACGATAACGACCTAAATACTTTAGTATTAGAGTCGTTTTTTTTTTCTTACGCTTCAGTATAATTAGGAATAGAACCCTATTACTTTTCTCGGTCTGATTCGAAGTGGTTTAATTGTTATTAAATAAACAAAAAAAAATAGATTATGAGGCGTGCACTTTTGAATTTTCCAAACGATTTTTTTTTGAAAATCATATTACAAAAAAAGGTTTGTCCTTAAAACCAGACGACAGAAGAAAAGCAACTCTATATCTCCCTCACTCTCTTAGTCGCCTCGAGCTGACTTTATCCGAGCGAGTATTACGCAAAAATAATAATAAATAAAAATAAAAATAATTTATTTTCAGACCTGCATAAGGTTACTGGTCAAAATTGCAAATCCCGTCCATAAGAAGTTTCACTTACTTATAATAACAATTTTGCTATGGATTTCAACATCTCTCCTCGAGAGACGAAGAAACTATATAGAAATGTATTCTATCTCATACCCTCACAGCTTAAAACTCAGTCTTAGCTCTCCCTATTGGTTACACATATTCATTTCACAAAATCCAATTCTCATTGATTTTAGATTTCCTCCTAAATCCTAAAAGATCCTAAAAGATTTTTTTGTCGCTTTGAACGCGTTAATCTTAAAAAATACCAGACGGTTTTCAAAAACCCTTGTATAGGCTATTTAACGTCACGCTACCATCCATAGGAGATAAGCTGTGTATGAAAAAAATAACAAAAACTGGTAGAGATAATTAAATAATTTTTAGTGCCACGCGATCGAAGAGGCAGTTACAGTAAGTAAGCCAATATTACGGCGAAATCTAAGTGCAGATTCTGCCAGTAAATTTTGGATACCATCTCCTAGCTCTTTAGTTGCGAGGTGGGGAATTAAATGTACAGTATGTCACAGTGGACTTTCTGTATTTTACTGTTTCGTGGGTTTACACGACCGGCGCCGGCTACGTGTGAAGATGACATCATAGATAAGTTACCGGCGAACGGATTCAGCACACCGTAACAATACCAATTCTCTACATTTAGACAGAGAGTATAATGAAGGAATAGTTTAATTATTACATTATAAATATAAGCTCGTTGAATGCTTTTTTTTAGAAGGTCACGTCACGTGATACAACATAATGATTCAAACTAAACACATTGGTTTTCGTATGACTGCATGGTTAGTATAGTAGTTGAAACAGGCGCCTCGTTGCAATGAAATTTTGTTGGCTTCGAGTTCGATTTGTGTGACGCACAAATAATTGTGGCGAGTATAAAATCCTTCACGCTTGATATTGGTGAAATTGCCGAAAATATGCCAATTGAAATTGCGACAAAAAATGCTCGTGGAGCACTCGGTTGGAACATTTTTTTAAATGTATTTATTGATTATTGATTAGCAAATACAAATAAATGAATTACTAGCGTCTGAGAGCAGTTACATGAAATGTAGAAATAACTGAAGGCAATGAATTGAATAAACATTTTATTGTGCATAATTCAATTCATTTAATACGTATAATATGTTACGAAACAGCTGACGCGTATGACGTGTTCAAACTGTGGCTGCGCAGCCGTTGAGAACATACTGGCTGTCTTGGACCAATAAGCGTGCATCTATGACTGGGCACAGCCAATAGCGTGCGCGCTTTAGATAACCGTCTACACTATACAGATATACTATAATATAAAACAGACTAATGAAAGGGCTGTTACGGAAAGATTTTACATTTTGATTTGTCTAGCCTCTATTGTCTAGTCAATTCAATACCACTCATTGGCTGACTCAATACGATATATTCAAAACTGCCAGACCTGTAGAATTGAAATTTGGCATTGGCATTCCTTTTGCGACGTAGATACACCCACTAAGAACGGATTTTACGTTCACGCGCAGTTGCCGAGCGAAACGCTAGAAGTCGGGTGCATCAGTTAGTTCATTATTAAATGTTGTAATTAATTACATTTTAAAATAATTATAATACTTCTTTATTATACTCTAAGTTTAGCTTTATGACCACAAACTCAAGTCATGTTAAATAACTATTTAGCCCAAGATCGTGGACATGCTAGGTCTAGTGGAGGGACTAGCTCTCAGTTGCATTTTGGACTACACCTACAGCTATTTGGCGGCAGATTTTCAACTTGAGAGTGGTAGCCAGCCTAGTGGCATTAGAAAAAGCCCTACCACCATGCTATAGATTTATCACCATGTTTTACTTGCTCAAGCTAATTGCAGCTATTATAGTTTATCTCTCTATTTACTCCACTTTCAATTAAGATTTCGCTAGAAAAAAATGTCTATCTTCGTCTCCTGGGTCCCATTTATCACTGTACCAAAATTCAACACAATCGATTCAGCCGTTTAGGCGTGAAAGCGTAACAAACAAACAAACTCACTTTCGTATTTATAATATTAGTATGAAGTATGAATTGATTGATGAACGCGTTACTTTGCGGAAATCCATTATTAAATGTTGAAGTGTATATTACTTTGCCCTGTCGCTTGAAATTGACGGACCGTTGACGTCCTTGGCTGACGGTTGACCCGATGTTGACTTGACCGCACGCATCGGAAGAGTCAATATCGATCCGAGGATGTGAAACACGTGTAATCGATTGTCCCACACACCCACATTCGGTCCAACCATCCGCCAACGTCGGGTCAACTGTCAACCGACGTCAGCGGCCAATCAATTAGGCGACAGTGTAACGTAATATACACTTCAACAATTAATGCTATTATATAAAATATTATATACACTTCAACAATTAATGCTATTATATAAAATATTTTCCGTTTAATAGGTATATATAGCTTAGATTAGTTAGTACAGCTGTTGTCATGTCCCTCCGAGCTAGATCGGCGTATCGTCTCTCTGGCTGCAGTGAAAAGAAAGTATGCGGTTGGTATAATTATTCGCGTCACATACCGACGCTATCGGACGGATCGCAAGCATGCAAGCATTCTTATAATTGGACATAATTTAGATTACTAAAAAAAATCCATGCATATTTTAATATATACCGGTTATATTTATATCGATTATCCCTACTAATATTATAAATGTGAATGTAAGTTTGTCTGTTACGCTTTCACGCGAGAACTACTTATCCGATCATCGTGAAACTTTGTACACATATTCTTGGATGTATTAGAAGTGACATAGGATACTTTTTATTGAAAAAAAAAATGCGAGCGAAGACGCGGGTAATAGCTAGCACTAAATAAAAATTATCACTTATGATGAGGATTTATCGACACTTCGAACTCTCGTCTTGTCAGAGATATACAAAATTAAAAAAAAATCTATAATTCGGTTATTCTTTTAAAGAACGGATTGCGATATACTTGATCTAGTTATGTTTATTAAGTTATGTATAGATTTGGTCGGTTTAAGAAATCATTTTTATCATTTAAAAGTTTTTTCAGCTTGAAACAGAAGTTGCGCGCACCGTTGAAACACACCGTGAAGTTAGTTGTAAGTTATGCTACGTTTGACGCTTTATGTGATAAACAAATTGTTAACTTAAAAATATAATGATGGTAAATCTGCGTTGCAGTGATGGTGCCTTATATTTTTTTATTTGTATATACGTGTTTGTTTCATAAGTTATTGCTGTATTTGGTACTAGATTTTTTTTGCTTCACTTCCTTTATTATTGTTTTTGTCAATGAAATCGGATGACGCAATAAAAAGTTTGTCCTTCTATTTACCTCACTTGCAATAAGGTTATGGCCTATCACCGTCTCCAGGGTCTATTTCTATACCAAAATTCATCATAATCGATTCAGCGATTTAGGGGCCGTTCCAGTACGTAATTTGGGGTGGAGATGGGGGTCTTGTAAAACGTTACGATGCGTTACAACGGCGGGAGAGCGGTCGAACAACGCGTTACGTTAGCCCATTATAATTTACTAAGTTCGCATGTTTATTATTTACGAAGAACCCCTCGAGTATTTCTAACCGTATTTCCAGAGGTTAAGATAAATAAGTTATTTGTTTTAAGAGTTTATTAGTAAAGGAAAGTAAAACATAATTATGACTTTTTAGTAAAAATGCTCGCTTGGGTGTTACGTAACGTTTGAGGACGGGGAGGGGGGAAAAAATTGTTATGTTTCTTTACATGGGGAGGAGGCAGGTTCAAAAGTCTTTAAAATAGCATTACATTATATTTCAACGACCCCTTAGGTGTAAAAACATAACAAACAACCAAATTCACTTTTGAATTTATAATATTAGTAAAGATTATCTATATCTCGTTTTGACAGAGTTTTTTTATCTGTCGCGTGGGCCTTTTTTAAACATACCGTATTTTATCCTTACTCAAACTTTCTATATATATATAATGTAATACGTTCGTGCATAAGTAAGTACATAGATCTTATTTCTTTACTTATTTTAATGTCTACGAGATACGTGGCTATACCGTTTCGCCTTGGCGAAATGTTTTTACGACCGGATAATAAGAACAGAAACATAAATCGCGCCAGACGCGAAACGAGCCGGGTCTCGTCTTCCATTTTATAAGCAGTTATCAATTATAATGATTGTCGATCAGCGTCAGGTACGTTGAATGTTTCGTTGTTACGTTTCACTGAGATGTTTACCAGATGACACATCTAGTACTATTCGCGGATAATCATCTTTGGTATAAAGACGTTTACAATATATGTCATTCAAAACGTTAACTTTTGTGACCCCATTCCCGTACATAAGATAATTGCAATTGATATCAGTACCCAGATTTCAATATTAAAAAAAAAATGTATTGCTTGCGATAATAAAACTTTAATAAATTAATAAATATCTCTAATAATATGTAAAATTGACATGTGAGATGCGAACGTTGCGTTTTCTTTGACCCCCGGCACTTTATAACATATTTTGTCATAGTAAGCGATCAATACCATATGGACCAAAACCGTAGCATGGTGGTAGGGCTCTTTCTAATGCTCGCCCGGCTAGCTACCACCCTGAAGCTGAAAATCTACCGCCAAATACCTTTAGGTGTGTTCCGTCAGTTGCACTTGAGAGCCAGTACCTCCGCTATTCTTAGCGTGTCCCCCATACTGGGTCACATCGTCACCTTATAAAAAAAAAGTTCGTAGCATCACAAATAATCCTGAAAATTCGTGATAAAAATTTGACAAAACCAATTCTAATCCTGCCTTTACTAATGAACTTAAAACGTCAATTATGTTAATGAATTTACCTAACGGTGTGCGGAATCATTATGCCCTGCGAGAGTCTAAAATTACTCAATGTGAAGGTCGAAGCGAAGGTCATCCGACCTTTCGTTCGGACAAAGCGTGACGGACGGCCCGGTACAATGGAGACGCGCCGACGCCAACAGAATTATTAACAGTTATTGATTTAATGGTCCGTGTAATTGTTTTATCTTGACAACGCTTCGTTACGGCGTGTGTGTATGTATGTGTGTTTGTGTGTGTGTGTGTTTTTTTAATTCACTCTATGACATTACCCTCAGTCACTCCTGATGCAAAGTAAAGACGATGCCGAAGATGTAGCGCGTTAGTGCAGAAGAAACTGGTTCACTCTTCTTTTGAAGACTATTCTAGAATTAGAAGTAAACGTTCTTTTTGTTTCAAGGACACAATGATGTGATGAGCTTTTTTTTTAATCGTTAAGGCTTAGCGTTATGGCCATAATCTCACATGATCTTAAGTGACGATACGGTCCAAGTTGGTAGACATGCAAACAGACACACACTACACTGTGTAGGGAAACATGGAATAGGGGACAGACGAGGAAGCGTGTTACCTGACGGTAAGTGATCACCGCCGCCCATGGACACCCACAACACCAGAGGAATCGGGGGTGCGTTCCCGACCTTTATAAGAGGTACTGGCTCTCAAGTGCGACTGCCGGAACACGCCTAATGGTATCTGGCGGCAGATTTTCACCTTGAACGCGCCGAGCTGAAAAACGCGAAGAGACATCGAGACGTCGAGAGGCTTAACGCAGTTACGCGCACGCGTTTCGTTCCGTTTTACCAGTTCCAGTGTTTATTTGTTTCCATGTAAAAATTTGTAATGTTTTTTTTTTTTTATTCGTCGCAGCGGACTTTATCGTAACTAGTGCGTCGGTTTCACTCGGTTCGAAATGGTATTTCATAACATCGGCTCTACCGTACTGTGGTTGGTGTTTTACGTTAACAACAGTTGAACGAACCCGCGAGGTCAATGTTACGACGTTCCGCCGGCCGATTATCCCGAGCGGGTCGACGTTTACGTGAATAGTCGAAACTCTATATAACAACACTGCTACAGATTATATCGCGTTATTGAGAGTTGATTTTATTACTTGATACTAACGTACGCGTAAATACATTCATCACGTTAAAAAAAGGGATTCGAACCCACGTGCAATAACGTGGCGTCCGTACATCCCACCAAGTATTACTGCTTCGAAAATGATTGCGATGGATAGAAATATAGCCTTTCGACTAACAAAATTGTCATAAACCACGCGGGCGTCACAGCTTCACGGTGTTCAGAAAAAGTTTCTGACGTACACGAGCTGTGGAACCGTCTTCCGGTGAGCGTGTTCCCGCCCTCCTATGACATAGGGTCCTTCAAAAGAGGCGTGATATGGTATCTAGCAGGGCAGCATGACAGCGGTGACTGATTGTGAATTTTTGTTCCACGTCAGTCACCGCTGATTTGGATTGCACTGTACTTAACTCCGGGTGCAGTGCAGTCACTGTGTTGTGCAACATAAAAACAACCCATCTGCGGGGGAAAAATGGTAATGGAGATAATTATAGCCAAGTCGTTTTCTCTAATTGTAAGTCTACACTTTTGCATGACCAATTAAAGTATGGAGAGAAAAAATAAACAACAAACACCATCTGCTCATAGTATTATGTACGTAGTCTCGAACACAACGGTTTTGTACATGATTCACCGTGCACCGGCTGGCGGTCCAACGTTGCTAGTGATGTGCCTGAATGTTTGCTTAATTATCGATACATTTCTTTTTTGGTAAAATCTATCGACCGGTTTTGGCTGTAAAATTGGCGTTCTGACTCTCTTGTGTACTATTGTTTGTTTTTTTAGATGACACAAAGTTCCGAATAGTTTTAATAAGAGATAAATCAGAATATTTGTAATATATTTCACCTTCTTTATGTGACAAGGCATAATTGTATATAAATAATTAGCCGACCAAATAAGAAAAAGGTCAAAGATGATGACGTTCACGCCAACTTCAATTACACGACTCAAAATTGTACTGTTAGAAAAGAAAATTAGAAAAAAAACATAAGAAACACAGTATTAATTAATAATTTACGTGATTCCTAAGTTTTATATTTTTTTTTTTTGTTCGGAGAGTACCTTTTTTTATTTAATCTGTATTAGAAATGTACAACAAGATGGTGAAGTGGAGATTAACGCGTGATGGCGGATTTTAATTGTTTCTGCTTTTTATTTTTTATTCTTGGCAACTCAGTCCTGTTTAGAGATTATTACTGTCATTTTCGAGTGATAAAATTTGGACATTTCGGACAGATGAAACTATCTTCAACAAAATGGCGACTCACTTGTTGAAGCTCTTTTGGGAGTTTTTGCGGCAACTAATATATCATGATCCGGATGATTATTCATAATTCACTTCACTTATGCTCTTCAGCTACATAATATCACGTAAACTGTCACCTAAAATACACAATACAAGGCTAAATAACTAAGTATATGAATAAAAATAAAAGTATCAACGCGACAGATCAAAGATCCCGCCAAAAACTCCTTTTAATTTTACAACCTCCTTGTAATTTTTATTCATAAATTTAGTTCATTGTCTATATTTTACAATATAGGTGACATTTTAATTACTAAATTTATTATGCTCAAGTTATATCAACTATAGAAAATATCATGAGTTCGGAGTTGTTACCAAAACTCAATGGAAAGTTCTAACTATTGTACTATTAATAATAATCATTTTAGTAACACATCAGTCGTTAATAAATATTCGCATTTCTTTGTTAATATACTGAATTCGTCACAATACATTTCACTGAATATATATAATAAGGGCAGCAAATATCTTTACCAACGTGGTTTAGTTGCCAAGTTGGGAAACCAAAATGACGGATTGACGTTTATTTCATTATTTGAAACGCATAAAGCGCATGTTTTTATTCCGATGCAAATAAAAAACACTGAAGTCATACTTTAATATTAATTTCCTATCCTTTAAGCTTAAAAACTTGATCATAGGCTGAAAAATGTGAATTTAATGTTCATTCATAGCTAAATTATAATCGGAAATTTACTCCACGGGATCATTTGCATAGTAAATAACATTGTCGTACCAAACGGATGAAATACCTAATTTCGTAACTCGAATTCCAGACGTTTTGGAGTTGCATTTTAATTGTTATATAAAATTAGTCTTATCTATTATGGTTACCGCGAACGAATAGCAGTTTTCTGTTACTACTAATTTTGCTTTTGGAATTTTTTGATCATAATTTATCATTGGTAAATAGATACGTCAGTTTCACAAGACTCTTTTGGCAGAATAGTTCAATAAACACTTTCATTATGTTTCACGAGTATTAACATAATTATTTATTTGTATTTATTATATTATTAATTGTATTTCCTTATATATACATAGTATATACGTTTATATATGTATCATTGTTAGTCTTAGTATTTTAGTAGATAGTTTTTTTCTTTCATTTGTTGTTTGCTTTACACCTAACGTCTTTTGTCTCTGCACCACCTTAAGGTTGACTGTTAGATAATGCCTATGGCATTAAGTCCGCCATTGTAACAAAGATAAAGAATAAATAAATAAATAAAAACTGGTAGGGACATCTCTAGTCAACTCCACCGTGCCGGAAGCGACCGAGCTGTATCCTTATGAGCTTATCCCGGGACAATTATTCCATATGTCGACGTCACAATCGTGACAACTGGCATATCGGTTTGTTGACACGTCTATTGTATGGAATCTATATTAGTACTATAACGCGGAAAAGTTTGTTTGTTTGTTTAAATGCACTAATCTTAGTAGCTACAGTTAGATTTCAAAATAATCTTTGTAGTTGTTAGGGCGATTATTGAGGAAGGCTTCAGGCTGTAAGTTCAGGCAAGCGTAGCTGTATTGAAAAAAGTTACAACAGCGGGAGTTTTTTCTTAATAGTTTTTAGTTTCACGTGAACGAAGTCGCAGACGCAACTTGTGTATAAATACAATAAAACTATAGCAAAGTTCAATTTATATTTATATGTTTTTTTTTTTATAGTTAAAGGTTAGCGTTATGGCCACAATCTCACCTGATCTTAAGTGACGATACGGCCCAAGTACACTGAACCTGTGGAGGAAATGGCTTTCAAGTGCAGCTGCCGGAACACACCTGTTGGTATTTGGCGGCAGGTTTACAACTTGAGGGTGGTAGCTATCCTGGCGGGCATTTGAAAAAGTCCTACCTATCGATGTTTTCCTTCACCGAAAGTTCAAGCTCATTGTAGGTGCTTGGATTCGAACTCACGTCCCTTGATGCGAAGTCGTACACACTACCACTGAGCTATCATCGCTTCAAACCTCCTACGAGCCGAGCTCGTTTATAACGTAACATAAGTAATATTGCTTATAATAAGCTGTGGGCGTCGAGATATATGTTGCTTCGAAAATCATCCCGCAGCGACGTCAGTGCGACCCAATTATGGAAAGTAGGGGGAAGGTGGATGACCTTATGATACCGACGTATCGTTTTATTGGTCATATATATATATATATATATAATTTGAAAGGTCAAATTCATTCTCTTTAATACCGAGTGAGACTTCTTTAAGCCAAACCTCAAAAACATAAAAAAAAAAAATCGATGTTCCATTTATGCTTTCGTTCCTCGAAATTTCAACCTCTCTGTAGGCGGAAATAATCAGCGAGCTTCTACAGGTCATTTCGGTACATATTTTCCCTTCGTAAATCTTAAACGTAAATTGAACCTCCGGGCTTCTAATATATCGGTGTGTGATTTAAACAGGAATTATCGACATTAATAGCTTGAAGAGAAATAAGTCAACGACATTAGGAACTTGCCAAGGACTACATAATTTTTAGAAAACAATAGGAATGAGCGATGATAGCTCAGTGATAGTGTGTACGACTTCGCGTCAAGGGACGTGAGTTCGAATCCGAGCACCTACAATGAGCTTGAGCTTTCGGTGAAGGAAAACACTGTGAGGAAACTATAGCATGGTGGTAGGGCTTTTTCTAATTCCCGCCTGGCTAGCTACCACCCTCAAGTTGTAAACCTGCCACTAATAGGTGTGTTCCAGCAGCTGCATTTGAGAGCCAGTTTCTCCACAGGTTTAGCGTGTCTACCAACTTGGGCCATATCGTCACTTAAGGTCAGGTGAGTTTATGGCCATAACGCTAAACCATAAGTATACAAAAAAAAGGAATTTCTTATGTATACGCGAATATTATTCATAGAAATAAAACTAATTTAAACGGATATTAAGCGATTTAAACGGAAGCTGAAAAGCTTTCGAAACGTCGGGAGCAAAATTAATAAATTGCCGCGATAAAAGTTTTATTTCGATAAACAATAGGAAAGTAAACAATAAATGGGATTACTAATTCTATAAGATGGCGGTAACTTAATATTTTATCTATATCATGTCTAATCTATATATATAAATATATATATATATATATATATATATATATATATATATATATATATATATATATATATATATATAAATGAATCTCTATTTCCTTGGTCATCGCATCACGCCTGAACGGGTGGAACAATGTCGCTAATTCTTTTTCTATTGTGTTAATTATTATCAAGAGAAGGTTCTTATGATAGAAAAATTAAGGAAGTTAAACGAAACCTTAGAAAAAATACGAACATTTAACAAGTTAATGACAATATTAATTGTGCATGACTGACAGTTGTCATAGAGTATTTATATATATTAATTATACCAAATAAAATTCAATATTCATAGTTTAGATAGGACAATGTCTGTCGGTTCGGCTAGTAAAATATAAATATACCAAGAATGACTTTTAACTTCTATAAGACGAATATCTTATTAGAAAATCACTTACTATCAGGCGACACGCTCGCTCGATCTCCTAATCCTTAAAAAAAGTTTCCATTACACTTCCTAAAGAATATATTAACCACAAACATACCTACTTATAACATGTTAAGTATATTTATCCAATAGAAGAGTTAAAACCATCTCGGCTTAGTGAAGTCGGATTTATTTCTATATGTGTACGCCAAGACCGAGTGCATCGTTTATCCCATTATGTTCTACAAATCCGTCGAAAAGTCGGAGTTGCCAGATTTAGAGTAATCCGCGGAAAGGTCTCGACTTATCGTTGCAAAACTCCGTAAAGTTAACATTGAGTCCACCGTGTATTTAGGCTGTTCAAACGAATTGGACATTTTCACATAACACATTAGTCAGTAAACTTGTGCGATTTTTTACATTAGTTATCAAGTTATAAATATATAAACAGTACCGTATTAGGTTCGATGGTGCAAATTAATTTGATCTTCTTTTGTATTTTAATGACAACAATACGATTTTTGGTGTGAATTAAATCTACCCTACAAAAAATAAAGCACTAAAGTTCGGTCCTGTAGTTGATAAAAACAAAATCGATACAAATTTTTCGGCCCCAAAAAAATTTGTCATCCTTCGGCTTCGGCCTTGTAGACCTAAGCCTGAATCTATCACTATATAAATATTTACAATTAAATATTTCAGGTAACTAAGTAAGTTTATCGGGCCAGCTTGACAGCGGTGACTGATTGTTTTGGATCATTGTCAGTCACCGCTGTACTGGATTGTACTGTACTTACCACCAGGTGCAGTGCAGTCACTGTGCTGCGCACATAAAAAAAACACTTATTTATGTAATACAATAACAGTTGTGTATAGTAAATATGCAAACAAATATAATGTCCGATAATTTAGAAAATATGTTATTATCTATGCATGCGAAACTTGAAAGCTTATTTGGTTTATTGGTTGAACGACTCATCAAAATTTCATTACGTTCCGATGAATTATTAAGGAATGGATAGATAAATAAACAAATAAACATTAATTTATATAGAGAGATAACGACTATTTCGAGCTCTGTATTTCGTAATACATTTCAACTTTTCTCGAATTATAAAGCCATTTCGTATGGGTTCCGGTTTCATTGCGATGTTATCATTGTTATATTATTAATAAATATATTGAAATTCTAAAAATACAAACCATGGTGTCGGACAGGGGAAGTTTTCTATACAAAAAAATATATAATTAAAATTATAGTTTAGAAAAGGTTGTGAATCAGAATTTCAAAGTGCTCTCATAAGAAGTTACTCTTCAAAAACCATAAACAAAATTGGATGTTACAAGTCGATATAAAAATTAGAAAAGTGTCAAATTTACAACATGCATGCATATGCATGATGGCGGGCCTTTTTATATTTCCCCTCCAGGCTAGACACCACCCTCCTGTTGAAAATCTGCTACTAAATACCAAAAGGGGTGTTCCGGCAGTTACACTTAAGAGCAGATCCTACACACATTGCTAAGCTGATGAAAGTCACAGTGAAAATTACCAAAAATTCCAGTAAAAGTGAAGTTAATAAAATCCCATTAATTAAAAAGACATATATTAATTTAAGACAACTGGCAACATTGTTGCTAACTAATAATAGACGGATATACCCCAGCGGATGTCCAACGGCGCGTACGCATTCAAGCGCGTTATGTTTATGACATGCTCGGACTTATTCCTGAGAGATTCAGGGTTCGAATCTGATAATGAACGTTTGGAGGTAAACTTGGAAAAAATGTTTTTTTTTTTTTTGTCATTATTTGTCTTTTAATTATTAACAGTTTATTTTCCTATCTAACTTCGGCCGTGTTTTCATTATGTGATATACAATTTGAATACCTATTTTTCATCTTCTTGGACGTGCTAATATAATGCTGTAAATCTGTTACTATCGCAATCTTTTTCTATATATATATATATATATATATATATATATATATTCTATCATGGTATGTCAATGTACAAAGAAGTTAATTTGTTACAAAATTTGAACTTCTATCTACTATCATTAGTTAGCACATTGTCGAGCTTCGTTAAAATCTGTTTTGGAGTTTTATTTTTACAAGGAGCCAGATAATAATCTGTATTACTCCTCGTTAATATTAAACATGCAAGTTATAATATTAGTGAGTTTGTTTGTTGCACTTTCACGCCTAAACCGCTGAACCGATTATGATGAATTTTGGTACAGACATAGATGGGACCTTGGAGACGGTGATAAGCTACTTTTTCTCGGAACTTATTGGAAGTGTGCTGAAGAGAGGTATAAACTTTGTATGAATCTTTTTATTCCGTCATTCAATTTGTTTGACAAAATCAATTATAAACGCGCGCGAAGCCGCGGGACAATGCGAGTATTATTTTAAAGCGAAAGCGTTTGTTTCTTTGTCTGTTTGGGAGCGGTATTCATACGATCTACCTATCAGATAAAAAAAAAAATTGATAGATTAACCACTGAGGTAGTCCTGAGATTGTTATATTCGAGTTAATCCGACGCTTTGAAGGGGGTCAAAATAGTGTTCAATGATTCCGTTACATACTACACATACGTATGAAGCTAATAAATGCGTATTAAAACTATTTTTTCCTCATTACCTCATTACCTTATTAACCTCAGTAGTTAATCTATCAATTTTTTTTTAAACTATTTTTAGCCTCCATATCGATAACGAAATGTACTCCGATTGATCATTTCACAAGATATGTATTGTAGAGATATCGCTCGGTTACAGTTTCCATATATACGTGTATGGATTTTATACGCGAACGTCAACGGTTTAGCGAGAAACGGGTATTTTTAAACGGACTACTCATGACGTTTGGTTGATCGAACATATATATACATAGGAATGGAAATTCTACATTAGCCAGCGATGACTTATATATCTATATACTAGATATGCCCGCGACTTCATTCGCGTGGAACTAAAAAGTGTTACAGTAGAACCTCGTTAAGTCGAAACTCGATAAGTTGAAAACTTACAATTCTCGAAATGATGTTTTGTTCCCGTCACCTGAAATAAAAAAAACCTCCATTCTATATATGTGGAAAACTCTATAACTTGAATTTTTTGGCATCGTCCTTGCTGTTCGACTTAACGAGGTTCTACTGTATATAATTATTGCCCCTTTTTATAACTCTTTTCAGTACAGTTTCGGTCCTGTCGGCGGTAGCGTGATGTTAAATAGCTTCAAGACTTCCTTGATTGTTTTATAAAATATGAAAATCATTTTTGTAATATGTCTAGTAATTCTTAACACTTTTAAACAGATAGTTTCGTTTTATAATATTAACATAGATACAGTCCCGGTATTTCTTTAGTAGCCAAGCGTTGAGGTAGATGGGTACTACTGTCACTTCACGCAAGACAACTGATGTTTCAAACTTAAAATGTCTCTATTAATCATATATTGCACTTGTAAAATAATATATACACACGCGTATCAAGAAAAAACACTATGTTTAACACTCGTGATAATTTTGATGCCATTTTTGTTATTTAAACTAGTTAAAAAGGTGTTGAAAAAAGTTCTGTCTCGGACGTCCGTGTGTCTGTATGTGCGGATCCTGTATGTTATCACGATAACGACCGAAATACTTTACTAATCGAACCTTTTTTTTCTTACGCTTCAGTATAATTAGGAATATAACCCTATTACTTTTCACGGTCTGATTCGATGTGGTTTAATTGTTATTAAATAAACAAAAACAGAAAAAACGGTTATGAGGCGTGCACTTTTGGATTATCCAAATTATCTTTGCTAATCTAACTCTTTTTTGTTTTTCTATTTCAGGTACGTAGAGTATTTTCTACACATTCAGGCAACACTGGTATGTTTGTACTTTGTACTTATCTGTAATAAAACAGCCGATCTGATAACAAATTATAAATCTAGAACATTCCATATTACATGTGCAGTACCACCCCGCGAGTATATACAATGTAATAGGGGGCAAACAAGCAAGCGTGTCACCTGATGGGAAGTGATCACCGCTGCCCGTGAACACCCACAATACCGGGGGAATTGTAGGTGTGTTGTCGGCCTATGTTGGAGGGACTGGCTCTCAAGTGCAACTGCCGGAACACACCTATTGGTATTTGCCGGCAGATTTTCTACTTGAGGGTGGTAGCTAGCCAGGCGGGCATTAGAAAAAGCCCTACCACCAAGCAGATAACGTATTTTAACTAATCTTAAGACATATTCTAACTATAGATAAAAGAATATAGTATAGATACATGGTGATTTGTTTTTTGTAATGCCCGCCTGGTTAATTACCACCATAAACTTGAAAGTTTACCACCAAACACCTATAGGTGTGTCCCGACAGTTGCATTTGCAGATTACTTAGAAGCGATGATAGCTCAGTGGTAGTGTGCACGACTTCGCGTCAAGGGACGTGGGTTCGAACCCAAGCACCTACAATGAGCTTGAGCTTTCGGTGAAGGAAAACATCGTGAGGAAACCACAGCATGGTGGTAGGGCTTTTTCTAATGCCCGCCTGGGTAGCTACCACCCTCAAGTTGTAAACCTGCCGACAAATACCAATAGGTGTGTTCCGGCAGCAGCACTTGAGAGCCAGTTCCTCCACAGGCTTAGCGTGTCTACCAACTTGGGCCGTATCGTCACTTAAGATCAGGTGAGATTATGGCCATAACGCTAAACCTTAACTATAGAAAAAAAAAAACACGTATTAAAGTGTCCAGCATAAATAAATAAATATATAAAAATGTAGGTAACACGTAATGTTGTGTTCTGTGGGGTGTTTGGACGCATCTCTCTGTCTATACTTTGCATAGATCGTTTAAGGCGGGCGGGTATTTATATTTTTATGACTTACCGACGAAGAATTTGTATTCGATTCATATCGAACGATATAAGGATGCATCTATATATATATATCACATACTACAAGGTAATAGATGAACTAGTTAGATATGGCTACGTGGTTAATTATACCATCGAAATGTCTGTCATTCTTTAAAAGATCTTGGCTTGTCTAGGACTGCGGCAAGTTCTATACTAGGACGTGCCTCTAAAGCTGTCCTAGCAGGGTCCTATCAAATTTGTCTGATACATCTGTATCAAGTCCAAAAAGACGCCATTGTAAAATAAATTCTTCCAACTATATATTCATCTCACACGCTTCCTCTCAAATTTGTGTTACCAGTATAAAAAGTATTTATATTTTTATCATTGCGTTATTTAGGTGCATATATATAAGTATTACAGAAAAATATGCCTATAATATAAACTATTCTATCAGTAATTTTGGGTAGGAGAAAAGTGGGAAGGAATTTTAAAGGCCCCATTGTTAGGTACCACGCAATTTATTTCTCATTGTTGATAATCTTTTGTTATAGTGGAGGATTATTTTTAAATAATTAGCATTCAAACGTAAACCTCTGTATTTTATAAACTTTTTTTTTTTTATACTTAAGGTTTAGCGTTATGGCCATAATCTCACCTGATCTTAGGTGACGATACGGCCCAAGTTGGTAGACACGCTAAACCTGTGGAGGAACTGGCTTTCAAGTGCTGCTGCCGGAACACACCTATTGGTATTCGGCGGCAGGTTCACAACCAGGCGGGCATTAGAAAAAGTTTTCCTTCACCGAAAGCTCAAGCTCATTGTAGGTGCTTGGGTTAGAACCCACGTCCCTTGACGCGAAGTCGTGCACACTACCACTGAGCTATCATCGCTTCTTCGCTGCTAACTTATAAGTAATGCGAAATAGAAATCGGTGCAACATGTTTTCCTTTTCCACTCCTTCTACTTATATAATTTTCATCTCCCCCCATAACATTCCCTATACTATACTTATTTAATATTACTCAATTTCTCTGTTATTGGTGCTGATTTACAAGACGCAAATGTTTCGCTTTTATAATACCTTGTAAACAAATTAACTTGCCATCAAAACGTGAAACACGATGGTACTTTGAATGGAATGAGGCCTGCGCTTTTGGATCTTTCAAACTCATTGTAATATCCGCTCGATCGATGGTCATAGTTCTATCTGCTATTTCCATTATCGGTCCACGTATTGGTAAATTCAGTTAGTTACATGATTATCGAATAAAGAAGACAAATGTATTTATATCGCCGGAAGGCGGCCGCGAAGTCCTAGGACTGCTAATAAGGTCAGCTGATAGCCTCCGAGGGACAATCACTTCGTTACTTATAACCTGTGTATGTGAACGACTATAATGCAAAGTTATAGTTAAAAATAACTGTAAACCGAACAGGTTTTTAATAACGGACCCAAGTGATGACAAGATACACGCAAAATGTTTTGGGAAATCCAAAAGGGGACGTCTAATAATGTAATTTTAATAGGACGACATAGATTTAAGCATTCATATTAAATAAGTAGTAACCGGATGTCATTCTGGAGCTATTAAAAAATAGATCGTCTCAATACATTAAGTTTTTTGGACATAATCGTTACGCATCCAAACACATAGACATCCGACGTTCAAGATTTTTTTTTCAATAAGATTTCTTACTATATAATGAAATAAATGAATTTAAAAATAATTTAATATGATAGTGAGATTATAAATATATGATCATTGAAGTTTCGTAAATTACTCGACTTTGGAATGTTAAGAGTTGATGTTGACATTATGAGTCGTGCAAAGGTAGGTTCGTGACGTCTATAATGTTATAGTTGGGGGTGTAAAAGCAAATACGCTTCAGCCCAATAGGTGTTACTATTTTTTAAAGTAAATAATACACCAAGTTCCTGTTTGGGAGTAGATGTAATGTGACGGCAGATACTGCTCCCTGTCCCAATAGGAGATAGAAGAACACCGTGGGGTTTTAGTGAATATTCGCCGCTTGAGTCCTAAATACCCCTCCCAGCCCATCAGGGAGTGTATGCCTAAAAGCATTTACCCACGAAACAAAATAAATCCTGTTAAAAGTTGTTCCAGTTTCGAACACTACAGTACTATTTTTGGAAACTTGTTTTTTTATGGTAGCTCGGCAAAGTGACTGCACTGTACCAGATGTTAAGTACAGCACAGTCCAAAAACGGCAGCGACCATCGAGAGAACGACAATCCATCACCAATCGCTACTGTCATGCCAACCTGCCACATTACCTGCCGGGTGACTTTCTCACAGTAACCAACCACAGTTTATGCTACCCCAAGGTCGGCTTGGATCTACAAGTGTAATCGCTGATGAGGGCAAATACCCTGCGTAGTTTTTTTTTAATAGGTGTAGCGTCACTACCACAATCTCACCTGATGTTGAGTGGCGATATGGCCCGAGAAGGTTATACGCTTAGACACGCTAAGCCTAGGGGAGGGATCGGTTCTCAATTGCAACTGCCAGAACACACCTATAGGTATTTGTCGGCAGATCTTTAACCCAATCGTTCAGAGCCTTACAACATGCTATGTGTTTCTATAATTAAAATATCTTGGAGCGTAGTTTTAATAACTAAATTCGGGCTCTTGAAACGTCGCTCAGTATCGGACATAAATATACACGTTCATTGAAAATGGGCATAGACAAAATGGTTTCAACATCTGAAAGTGAAATAACTCGGTGTTGTGCTCGCGAAGGCGATGTTTTCTATTGAGGATTAGAACGGAAAGTGAAAAGTAAATTCTTTGTTTTAAACACAATGAATTATGTTACTGCGTTGGAAGTGTTTTCCCCGGTAGTTTCTTTCGGGTTCTTCATGATTTGTAATCGTTTTGCTCGTAATGTTATCCAAAAAAATACCTTATTGAATTGGCCTTTATTATACCCAAAATAAATGTTAAATAATAATAAGACGCATATGTTTTAAATGTCACAAAATCTTAATACACACCTGTTACAAAGTACCCGCTAATTTATTGTTTTGGTGTTCGAAGACTAGAAAAATAAATAGCTTAAAGGGCAGGTGTCCGGTGGTGTTAACAATTATAAAAATACTTTGAAACTCATCATGTCCGTCGAAAGAACGTTCTCAGATCGTCAGCGAGTAAAAGATTTTTGTATTTTACAGAGAAATAATCGAGAAAGGCTTGGCTGTATTGGCTGGAAAGGCTGTATTAAACATACGTTTATACACCTAGCAGTAATAGATAATTCTATAATAGCAACAATAGATAATAGTAGCAGTCAGTAATAGATAATTATTAAATTATATATATATTTAAAAAAAAAATAACAAAAAAAACGTGTCGTGTCGTGGGGATTCAGTCTGGGTTTACTTTATGTTTGTTGTTATTTTCGCTTGTATTTAACGTAATTTAATACAAAGGCAGATATCACAATACTCAAAGTCATATTTTTTTTTGGTGCGTCATATATTTTGAATCTGTGATCTCTCCTAAGTTACTCATTTTAATTGAAAATTATAAAAAAAGTTGTTATAAAAAAATCTCCTAATGATTAATAAGTTTAGTTACATAATGATTAAGAACATGTTGATAAAACATCTTCGCAAATGAAATGATATTGTAGAATTAAACTGTAAATCATTAAAATGGGTAAACCAGAAAGTAAACCAGAAAAGATAAATATTTGTTACTGCGAACTTAATTTTATAACTTTTTAAGCGGAATATTTCTCTCGTACATTATATTAATGTAATTTTAAAAATATATTAATCCTTAATATTTTGAAATAATATTAATTTATAATAAATAAAAATATGCATGTCACCTCTGCAACTTGAATTTTTATTTATTTTACATTTCCAACTCATAATGTATAAGAATGAATCTCAACCTCTTTATGTCGAAAACTCTATAACACGATGTTTTTGGCGTCTGCCTTTCTGTTCGACTAATAGAGGTTCTACTGTATATATCTATTAGTTATTTTTTTACTTACGTTTGTATATTACAACAGCCGACACGGCCCGCCTTCATCCACAATCCAATTACAGCGGAGGGTAGTTTTAAGGTTTCCTAGAAATTCGGGGAGCGCCTACTTTAATTATGAATTTAGATAATCTCTCCCTTGATTAGGTTTCATTTAGTTTATCCTTAATTTTTACCTAAGCTATTATTACCTTACCTTTGAAACTAGATCTATTTTTTTATAGTATACTAGTTGGGTCGGCGACTCCGTTCGCGTTTATCTAAAATTTTATTTAACCATTTTCGGTCCAGTAGTTCTTGAGTTTATTCGTTAGTAACAGAAATACATATCTTACCTCTTTATTATATTAATATAGGTTTTAGATATGTTTAGCATTTGGTCGCAATCTCACCTGATGTTAAGAGGCAGTGTGGTACAAGATGGACGACACTATAAACTTATTTTCTGTATTTGACTGTATTTTCAACTTGAGAGTAGTAGGTAGACAGGCATGTCGTAGAAAATGCTCTGTCGCCATGCTGTGATTTCATTATGAAGTTTTCCTTAAAAGAAAACTCAGTCTCGTTGCAGGGTTTCGAGCTTACGACCATCGAGGTTATGTATCGAATTTATATCACGCTCATGCGATATATCACCGGCGTTTTTCTATTCATTTAGTCAATATAGCAGATAATATATCACTGGTTATATTAACTGGTGAAATATGAAATATTCCATGACTATTGAAGGCCGAATCGGAATGTGCGCCGATGAACTTAATGCAAGAAGATGCAATAATGTTTGAAAATATGAAAGTGATATGTCACTCGGCAACGAATATACATTATAATATAATTTAACAAAATATATATATATATGTAAATAAACATATATTATAACAGCATTAGATATCATTTAAATAGAGAAAGTTGCGTTAATGTAGGTACTGAGAGCATTTAAAATTCTATGATAAGTAGTTTTAACTGTTAATTGTTGTATTATTATAATTAAAAATTAATGCTTATTAGGCTTATGAGATACGCCCTATGTGCTGTATTTTATAACGGGATTTTGGGTAACCATGTTTCTTGATATATTTTACTATACTTTTTATTTTATAACAACGTTTTTTTTTTATACTTTATAACGGTGGACACGCTATGCCAAATGTAGGGACTGGCTTGTAAGTGTAACAGCCGAAACACGTCAATAGCCATTTGGCGTCATAATTTCAACTTATCCAGTTGGACATTAGAAGAGCCAACATGCGGTGTTCGTGTGTATCTAAAACATATTTAATAATTTTGGTCCGTTTTTGTAACTTTTTTAATACAGCTTTGGTCCTATTGATGGTAGCGTGATGTTAAATGTCCTGAATAGCTTTTTTGGTGGAGTAGGGTACAAACGAGCAAGCGTGTTACCTGGCGGTAAGTGATCACCGCCGGCCATAGACACCCACAATACTAGAAGAATCCCGGGTGCATTGCGGACCTTTATAGGAGGGACTGGCTCTCAGGTGCGACTCCCTCAACACATCTAATGGTATTTGACGGCAGATATTCTACTTGAGGGTGGTAGCTAGCCAGGCGGGCATTAGAAAAAACCCTACCACCATGAAAAGCCACAAAGCCTTCCTCTATGATTGCTTTTTTATACTTAAGGTTTAGCATTATGGCCATAATCTCACATAATCTTAAGTGACGATACGGCCCAAGTCGGTAGACATACTAAACCTGTGGAGGGACTGGCTCTCAAGTGCAACCGCCAGGACACAACTATCGGTATCTGGCGGCAGGTTTACAACTTGAGGGTGGTAGCTACCCAAGCGGGCATTAGAAAAAGCCCTACCACGATGCTATGGTTTCCTCACGATGTTTGCCTTCACCGAAAGCTCAAGCTCATTGCAGGTGCTTGGATTCGAACTCACGTCCCTTGACGGGAAGTCGTACACAATTGCTTTATCAAATACAATAATATTTTTTTAAATCTTGACTAGTCATTTCTAATATTAACGCGTGTGGTACTGATGGGTAACATATTATCAGCTGAGTCGGTCTCTTTGCCAAGCTAAATAATTACACTGAAGCATAAAAAAAAAAAGCCCCTATTAGTAAAGTATTTCGGTCGTTATCGTGATAACACACAGGATCCGCACATACAGACACACGGACGTACAAGACAGAACTTTGTTTAACAGTTTCTTTTAACAAAAATGGTATCAAAAATATCATGCGTGTTAAAAATAGTGTTTTTTCTTGATATTTGTGTGTGTATATTATTTTACACATGTAATATATGATAAATAGAGACGTTTTAAGTTTGAAAAAATCAGTTGTTTTGCGTGAAATGATGTAGTCAACTCAACGCTTCCTTAACCTTAAAAAAAAATCTTTGGTATTAGCAATTAATTATTATAATTATTAAATGCCATCAATTATATACGGCCAGATAATATAAGTATATACATTTAAATAGAGACTAACATATGAAATTCCGCGCAAAACACTCGCTCATCTTAAATGCCAGTGGGCGTACAAATTACGTTCTAAACCGACCCGAATTGAGCGTAATCTCATGTAAATCGTGAAACGGTTTGATACGATTTGGTATTTTCTATTAAGTTCACGAAATCTCAACGAAATTTCTTCCGTGATTACTCATAATACGTATTACATGATGATTTTATAAAAATATACACATGTTACCTTATAATGTTTCATCGAAACAATTGACACGCTAATGCGTCCATAGTAATTTTGAAGCGATGATAGCTCAGTGGTAGTGTGTACGGACGGCGCGTCAAAGGACGTGAGTTCGAATCCACCTGTAATGAGCTTGAGCTTTCGGTGAGGGAAAACATCGCGAGCAAACCATAGTATGGTGGTAGGGCTTTTTCTGATGCCCGCCTGGCTAGCTATATATATATATATAATGAGAATGTAAACATAATAAGTCTGTACATTTACTTTTATGATAAAAAAAACTATTACAAGGTAATAAGAATAAGTAAAGAAACACTTTTACATAATTTTAGAAATGTCTGTCTGTCTGTTTGTACACTCATCATTGCTAAAGTACGACGTTTACGATAAAACGTCACCGGGACATCATAAAGCGTATTCTCGAGTAACATTTAGTCTTTGTTTCATTAAAATCGGTAAACTCTATCAATAGTTATTGGAATCCCACTGATGGTGCGAGGTTAAATTATTTAAATTCCATGCTAACGCTGTTACAGGCGTAGCTAGGTTATACTAAATCTATTATTAACCTGATTTCAAATATATGTTCCATTACCCTAAAAGCCAAGCGGGCGTGGTAGCCCGCGAGGCAGATCCCCTACCCCTTAAGCCGGGCTGAAAGGGGCAGCCTCCCAGGCTTACCACCAGGCCGGGTCGGTTGATGAGGTAACGCGGTGACTGCATGCACGGACCCGCGTCGCCCCGGGATGGAGACAGACGGCCTTAGAGCTTTTGTGGGTATCCCCGGACGCTTAACGCTGGATGACGCCCACACACCCCTCTCAGTCCCCCCGGGCTGGGAGGGGATGCATAAATACATTGCCGCACGTAAAAAAAGGGGCCGTGGTTAAATCGCCATTACGGATTTATTATTCCATGTTTGACAAGCACGAATAAAACATGTTTGCACTGAGCTAAGCCATTTTCGCGGATGCTCGACAATGTAAATGTCATCATGTATTGATGATTTGATGTCATTTGTTTGCGTATTGATCATGCCTGTTAGCTTCGGTAAATATGTAATATACTTTGGGTATCGGTGACCTCGCGGTGATAGCTCAGTGCTAGTGTGTACGACTTTGCGTCAATGGACGTGAGTTCGGATCCAAGCAGCTACAATGAGCTTGAGCTTTCGGTGTTGGAAACCATAGCATAGTGGTAGGGCTTTTTTCAAAGCTCGCCGCCATAGCTACCACCCTCAAGTTGTAAAACTGCCGCCAAATACCGATAGGTGTGTTCCGGCAGCTGCACTTGAGAGCCGGTTCCTCCACAGGTTTAGCGTGTCTACCAAATTGGGCCGTATCGTCACTTATGATCAGGTGAGATTATGGCCATAACGCTAGACCTTAAGAATAAAAAAAAAACCATCATTGTGCGGCACTGGCACGGGGTTAAGCGGAATCTATCATAGTTCCAGTTTGTCTCTCAGATCCGCGGGCTGGTTCGTGTATTGCTTTGTCATTCTTTTTAAATCTATTTACTCTAACCGGTATACTCTCTTAGCTGACTGGGATCTCAGCTTAGTATCACATTCTATTCAGGATAAATTAGTACCGCAGTTTAGTTCTCGTCCCCAGTAACCTTTGAAGCCGAGTGTTAAATAAACTTTACGTTGAAATAAAAAATAAAAAAACAAAGCTGTCATTTTCGTTAACGTCAAATATTTTCATTATTGTTGCCGGAATATTTTCTTTTATTATTGTGATTGAAGAAAAAGTTGTTTTTTTTTTTTTTTTTTTATTATTTTTTATGTATTTGTGCATTGGTACTGTGCCTCGGTTAGTGGTGTTGGTGTGCTGGTTGTGGTGTAAGTTGGTGGCGGCAGCTCTAACTGCCCGCGTGGTTATTTAGTCTTATTATATGTACTAGATGTGCCCACGACTTTGTTCGCGTGGACCTAAAAATACTAATAGGTTCCGGCAGTTGCGCTTGACAGCCGGTTATTCCACAGGACTAGCGTGTCTACAAACGTGGACCGTATCGTCCCTTAAGATTACGTGAGATTATGGACATAACGATAAACCTTAACATAAAAAAAAAATTGCCCGTTTTTGTAACTTTTTTCAATACAGCTCTACTTCTATTAGTGATAGCGTGATGTTAAATAACTTAAAGTATCTCTCGATGACTACCCTATCAAATATAAAAATAATTTTTGATATCCAACTGGTATTTACCGAGTTTAGCGCGTTCAAACAAACGACTTTACCGCGTTATTTATAGTTATGGATGGAAATTTATTACGTTCTTGTTTTATTCACTGGACGGTACGTACGTAGAAATACACAATATTTTACACGGCCATTTACACATGTAGTTACCGGTTTTTAAGAAATGCATATCACAATATCCTTTTACCGAACAAACTCAAGGTTTCACGTCGCGAGCGGTCCACGTGTGTCGCGTGTGTGTCCCCTTTTTTATATTAACGTTGTGTTTGAAATTCTATTCTTTCGCGGACTTACACGTTGCATCTCGCAAACGCATTACCCGGGCTCAGGGTAAGACGAGAGGGGTGTGTGGGTCTACCCACTAAAACGTACCACGGCGACACTTCAAACTCCTGTGTGGTCATAGACCAAGGACAGCTTACAGTTTCCGCACGCCATTTCCCTTCACCGAAAGCTCAAGCTAATTCTAGGTGGATTCGAACTCAAGTCCCAAGACGCGAAGTCGTACACGCTACCACTGAGCTATCACCGCAACGTTTTCTAGAATCGTCGATAGTGGTTATGTTTGGATTCCGATTATAGAGCAAACACTAGTACATTGTGAACGTGCTAATGTACCTACTCTAGAACATTCCGAGCTGAATTTAGTTTATTACGTCATAGTTTTCTAGACAGTAGACGCATTAGTGTAAATCATGATTGTAACTGCCATATGTAAATATCGATAGATTCAATTCGATCTCTGGCATCTCGCATTACTACCATTACCCATTTTTATTCTGTTGAAGCAATTTAACGCGATGTTAGCTCATCGGTTGTGTGTACGACTTTGCGTCAAGCGACGCGAGTTGGAATCCAAGCACCCACAATGAGCTTGAGCTTTCGGTAATGGAAAACATCGTGAGGAAACCATAGCATGGTGGTAGGGCTTTTTCTGATTCCCGACTGGCAAGCTACCACCGTTAATCTGTCGCCAAATACCAATAGACGTGTTCCGGAAGTTGCACTTGAGAGCCAGTTCCTTTACAGGTTTAGCGTGTCTACAATCATAGGTCGTATCGTCACTTAAGATTAGGTGAGATTATGGCCATAACGCTAAACCTTGAGCATGAAAAAAGCAATGATCGGCTCAGTGGGATCGTTTATGGATTTAGCATTAAAGGACGTGAGTTCAATACCTGCTGAAAAGCCTTAGCTTGAGAATGAGAATTCCTTTTAACGAACGTTTCCTTTGTACACACACCGATTTTTTTTTTAATTTACAGCACTGTGACTCATTAATTTGTACAAAAAAAGGAAAGGAGATCTATTTACCGAGAGAGGAGATAAGGCATTGGGCTATTTTGTCTTCATCATCACTCATTATATGATAAAACAGAAAAGTTTGTTTGTTTGTACGCACTAACCTTAAATAACTATCAGACGGATTATAAAAAAATGTTTTTGTAATCGATATAGCAATTATTATGGAAGGTTGTACGCTGTTTAACATCACGCCGCATTCAATAGGAGAAAAGCTGTATCGAAAAAAGTTCCAAAAACGGGCCGAAATTGTGATATAATTTTTAATTCCATGCGAACGAAGTCGCGGCCGCAGTTCGTATGTACATATAAAAACCTATCCTTGAAGCTTGTAAATAGTTACTTATAAAAAAATCGCGTGGCTATCTAACAAAAATATAGCTTTACCTGCGACTTCAGATGATGTAATAAAAAATTCATACAAAGTTTATTATCTCTTTAATGAATTTCCAATTACTTTTTTTGGTATAAAAAGTTGCCTATCATCGTCTCCTGGTTCCCAAATATCTCTACATCGAAATTCATCAAAATTGTTTCAGCGGTTTAGGTGTGAAAGCGTAACAAAGAAACAAACATAAATACACACACACACATATATATGTCTATCTATATATATATATATAGATAGATAAACCCTTACCTACACGCCGTAACAAAAACGCCTAGCAAGAGAACATTACAGACAAGCTAACACCCTCTCAAATTATACATAACACCCTCTTATAATTCGCAAGACATTTATAAGGGGTGTACAAATTAAGCGCCCTCATTGTAAAGAGCTTTTGGCGCACACCTGAAACTGTGGGACGGGGGTTCTCAAACGAAAACCGCAGCCCCGGTTTTGAATTGAAAATTTTTGGTATTACCTCTCCATTACGCATTACTAACAAGTATTTTTGGTTAAAATATAAAGTTATATAATATAATATAATATATAAAAATATAAAATATATAAAATTGGAGAATCATTGTAATAAAATATATACAATTGGACATATCACCGACGTTAGTGCGCTGAAGGAAAACATTACGATGAAACTATAGTATGGAGATGATCCTTAGGTAGCTTACGACAGGAATATTTTGTTAGATTGGAAACTGACTGCCATACACTAAGTGGAAACGCTTAGGCATATGACGTTCCGAGATTAACAGGTACGTATCCAGAAGTTCACCGGGTCCCTATTATTTCATACGGGGTAAATGCAACGTCACTGTACTAATTTCAGTATCACACGCCCCTCTCGTATCATGCCTGGTATTGTACGTAGAAATATATTTTTGTCAACTTTAAACTAAATACAATAAAAGGACGGATCTGTAGTCGACTGGGTCGTCATCATTATAGCTTTGACGATAGAATTGTCACAGTGACTCTTATTTAGTTCGTCATGTGTCAAGATTAGCTAGTACTTATTCAACTGTAGAGATGCCCGAATACCGACGTCACAGTGACCCTCGACGAACATCATATGTATTGGTAGATACATGTGATTGCATTTGGATAGTTCTAATATGTCGCCGCGCTAAATAATGTTAATGCCCATTACGGAACTGAATGGATTTAACGTAATATTAAAATCTATAAATTGATAAAGCAAAATATGGAGTACATTGGATAACATTGTTGTATTCGCGCGCACTCACACACACACACACACAGAGAGAGAGAGAGAGTGAAGAAGAGAAAAATGTGACTTTGAGCATAAGCAAGCGTCATGACATTTGAAGTCACATCAAAACTTCTACCAATACTCAAATCGAAGTGAAAGCAAAGAGGGCGGCGTTACGCACTTTGAGAACCGCTGGTACGCAATTACGCGGCCTCGAGGCGCGTAATACCCGAACGTCGCGCTCGAGTTGGGACGCTTCTGAATTGTTCGGAACAATGTAAAATAGGTGTGTCGCGTAAACAATTTTCAAACGATAAATACTTGCTAGAAACTTTCTCGGTCTTCATTACAAGTGGGGCGTATTTATTAGGACAGCTTAAAATAATAGATAAGGAGCCGGTTTCTCATTGAAAAACTGCAAGTTGCATGTGCTTTATAACTCATAGCAAGTTTTATTCAAAACAGAGACGACCGCCGGGCGTAAAGCTATCCATTACCGTCCCAATCATTATATCTTAACCGTCTTGTTTAATAGGCTGCTCGTACTATCCGGTTCTTCATATCACTAATACTTCAGTCCACTGATTCGTTCTGGAGCTCCACTGTATCTGCCTCAGTATTATAAGACGTATTTATATTGCCACAACCTGAAACTAAAAGCGCTAAAAGCGAACTATTGTGAATATGATTATAAAAACTATTTTTATAAAATCTCATCATTATAATTTTGAATTTAAAGCAAACGTGTAAATATCAATTTCCGATTCATAAAGTTACATTTAATCAATCGTGTAAATACATCTATTATAAAGAGGCGATTAATGATAAAGCAAACGCTTGTTATAGGTTATTAAAACAATTTATAGAAAATCGCGTAATTACTATTTTGAATTTATAAAGTTCTTGTTAACCAAACATAAATATCAATTTGAATATATAACGTTATTTTGAACTAACGTGTGAATATTGAAATCCCTTGTAATATGATATTTAAAGTAAAGAGACGATCAATGATAAAGCTATAATAAAGAGGCGACCAATGATAAAGCTAACAATCGGGACGCGATGACTGTTCTGTCACCGCGTATACGGTGGTTGTGATGCAGTAAAATATCCGATGGAAACGATACATAAAATTAAATAAATATACTCTATATCTGTCTATTAGCTTTTGAAGCGATGACAGCTCAGTGGTAGTGTGTACAAATTTGCCATAAGGGACGTGAGTTCCAATCCTACAATGAGCTTGAGCGCCCGGTGAAGGAGAACGTCGTGAGGAAACCATAGCACGGTGGTAGGGCTTATTCTGATGCCCGACTGGCTAGCTACCACCCGCAAGTTGAAAGTCTGCCGCCAAATACCAATAGGTGTGTGCCGGCAGTTGCGCTTGAGAGCCGGTTCCTTCGCAGGTTTAGCGTGCCTACCGTCTTGGGCCGTATCGTCACTTAAGATCAGGTGAGATTATGGCCATGACGAAGGAGGACGACGAGGAGCTAGAATTTTGTTTTTTTTTTTTCCCATTTGTGTGACATTTCCCAATTCAGCTTCGATTCTATTGGTGATATCGTGACGAGAAATAGCCGAAAGCCTTCCAAAGTATTGCTGTATCAAATACAATAAGAATTATTAAATTCTGACCTGTAGTTTCAGAGATAAGCGCGTTCATTATAATCGTAAACGAATTACAAAAAAAAAAAAATCAATCTTTATAAAGAAGTGACCTGATTACGCGTATTATGTGTACGTAACAAAATGCACTGAAACTGCAATTTTCACTGCGGCACTTTTAAATTCACTTTTATTATAGTAATTACCGATGAAGCTCGCTCATAACCGGTCCTTATGCAATATATGCGTTTACGCGAACGGGTCTCGAACGGAAGCAATTCGAAACGGAAACATAACGTTGCTCGACGGGATTCGAACCCGGAACTGCGGTGTTGGCGGCCTGCCAGCGGCGCATGGTGCGACTTTACGGCTGCGGGGTGCCCGTTTCATTGTCCGCAGTTCTGCTGTGAGGGTAAGCAATATCCAGTAAACAATCCCGGAATACAAACGCTATAATAAATTTGTGTCCACCACTCTTTATATTGACTGTATATATGAAACTTTTCTGTTACCGTCTGTCTGTATTTACAAAGGTATCCGTAACAGTGGGCATACTTGAAATAGTTTAATAATTGTAGCTCGTTGTTGTAACTTTGTTCAATATAACTTTGCTCTTATAACGTTACGAAGTGACAGTCGGACATCAAAAAAATATATTTTTAGTTGTTAGTGCAATCACTGAGGGAGGTTTTAAGTTTTAACTTCACGCTGCCATCAATGGGAACAAAGCTGTGTTGAATAAAGTTTCAAAATCGGCCAAAAATGTTTCCCTTCAAAAGCTATTCGAACGTGCGCTGGCTGCATACGTAAAAATACATTCGTGTGATGTATGAGAGAAATATTCCTTTTAATAAATTCTTAAAATATGTCTGAGCTGTGTGCACGGATCTTGAAATAAGTTTCAGGCGATGATAGCTCAGTAGTAGTGTGTAGGAACGCCGCGTCGTGAGACGTGAGTTGGAATACGACCGGCTACAATGAGCTTGAGCTTTCAGTGAAGGAAAATATCGTGAGGAAATCATAGTATGGTGGTAGGGCTTTTTCTATGCCCGTCTGGCTAGCAGACACCCTCGAGTTGAAAATATGGTCACCAAATACCGATAGGTGTGTTCCGGCAGTTGCATTTGAGAGTCAGTTCCTCCAGTAAAGGCCGACAACGCACCTCCGATTCCCCAGGTATTGTGGGTGTCCATGGGCGGCAGTGATCACTTACCATCAGGTGACACGCTTGCTCGTTTGCCTGCTGTAACATAAGAAAGTCTGTGATAACATTTATCTATCTATTATGGTTCACTTACAGTAATCACATTTATTATTTACAATTTTGTTCCAAAATAACACATCATTTGTGAAATTGTTATATCAACACGGTCTTAATTCTTATATAAATACATTTATTCCTCATTCGGATGGTTTAATTTACACCAAATTTTCAATTTATAGTATTCAATTTAAATATGTGTTACTTAGGTAATATCACAAATACAAAATAAAATAAGTGTTTGTTGTAAATTTCGAACGAAGTCGCGGGCAGTCGATAGTATAAAAACGAGTGTACGCCGCACATCTGCATTCAAAATAAACAGGCAAGGCTCGGCCTTCAGATACCTACTGATAATGAGATGAGATCACCCATCGAGGCCACAAGACGGTGATAGATCAACTCTCGATATTTTTTTCATAATGCACTGAGACATACGGCTTTCACTTACTTAAAACTAGGTAGTAGTAGTCTGAAGTGCGATGGCTCAGACGGTGATGTGTATGGACCACGCACCAATATACGTGGGTTCGATCCCTGCAATGAGCTTGAGCTTTCACTGAAGAGAACATCGCGATGAAACCACGGCACGGTGCTGGCAAATACTGATAGGTGTGTTCCGATGGTTGCATTTAGGAGCCAGTCTTTCCGCTAAGTTAAGCATATTCACCGTCTTGAACCAATCGTCACTTAACATAAATATGACGGAACTATAGTATATATATACATATATATGTGATAAGTTGTGCGGTAGAGATGATTAGGGTAAGGAAACAATAAGCTTAATAGTTGCTCTGTAATAAATGGAATTTTATTATATTAAATACAAATGTTAGAGTGAAATATATGCACAAAATAATTTGTTCTTAATAACCTAACTTACTAATTACATATTACATTTTACGTACCTGTAATAAAGAGAAAAAACATTTAAAGCTATTGCTTCACTTTATTTGTATCTTAATATTTATTATCTAATTATTTCTTTATGGTTACAATGTAGTATTTTTGACGTATACATTGTTTCATAGACAACTATCGATAATATAGATTTGAAAAAGAAATACATGGTAACATACATCATTTGAATCAGAACAATCCCACGTCGAATGAATTCGGCGTAGTTTTCTGCAAAATTTGTTTCAATAAATACTTAAAAATATTACATAAAAAAAGGCTTTATTTATAACTAGCTTCTACCCGCCGCTTCGCTCGCATTGAAGCCAGTAAATAAGTGTCACAAGTTTTTTTTTATCTTTCGTAAAAAAATATATATAATTTTTTTTTTCAATAAAAAATGTCCTATGTTACTTGTAATACCTCCAAGAATATGTGTACAAAGTTACATTCATATTTATAATATTAGTAGCGATATGCATTTTCGAAGAAACGGTCGCTCGCCTCAATAATTTTCTTTTTATAATTAAGGTTTTAACGTTATTGCCATAATCTCACCTGATCTTAAGTGACGATACAGCCCAAGTTAGTAGACACGTTAAACATATGAGAGAACTGACTTACAAGTACTGCTGCCGGAAGACACCTATTGGTATTTAGCGGTAGATTTTCCACTTAAGGGTGGTAGCTAGTCAGACGGGTATTAGAAAAAGCCCTACCACCTTGCGACAGAATTTTCCGAGATACAACAAAAATGCTTTCCAACGTCGATATTGAAATCGAGTTTCAATAAATATGTAGTATACACTTAGCTTTTAAATTTGAAAAACAAGTCCTTACAGTATACGGAAAATAATTCAGATTACGAACGAAGCCACACACGAAGGTAGTGTCAAGAATGATTTAAGTTGAACGAAACTATACTATGTCTGTATGTTTGTAACCTTGGTACGGACAAATGTATTTCTCAGAGTTCGCTAACGCAAACTAATTTTAATTATATTAGTAACACTATCGGCTGAGGTTTCAGGAAAACGACAGGTAAATTCGAATAATAGGCGTATGCCAACTTCTTGTGTCGTCACAATTTACTGGAAAAGTGTACAACTGTTAGTTACTGCATAGCTAGCTATTAAATGTTGGTAGGGGTTTTTCTAATACCAGTCTGGCTAGCCAGCGCCTTCAAGTTGAAAAGCCATCGAAAAATACCTATATATGCGTTTCGGCAGTTGCACTTGAGAGTCCGTCCCTCCACCAGGCTTACTGTGTTCATCTTCTTGGACAACATTGTCATGTAACATCAGGTGAGCTTGTACCCATAAGTTTCAATTACCCCGTCCCCTGGTACCACGCAGCGTGTCACTCGTTTCGCTTGCAGCGTGCCTTCGATTGTTTTGCCCCTACTTAAATGCCTATTCCAATAGGCCAGCCCCTATCGCGGTTTCTTTAATTTGTTTTCCGGCAGCAGCCCACGCCGAGGTCCGGCCGCTATGGAAACCCTTCCGCTCGCTGCTTCGGGACTGAGTGCTCTCAGCATTCGCCCCCAAAAAGCCTAGCCAAGCTGTAAAAGCCTCTCCGGCTAACAACGTATATCCATTCGGAAAAAAAAAACGAATATTTGCGTACTTTCAGACCTTGTACTGTGTATATTATTGACTCAGCTCTTAATGGTTATATTCCTCGTAATACGTGACATTACATAACCTATAACATTTCTAAATAAATACGTTATGATATGCAAAAAGATTAATTAAAAGACGCGCAATTCTCTTTTAATAAATAAACACAGTAGGACCTCGTTAAGCCGAATCTCGATAAATTGAAAACCTTCAAATCTCGATAAAATGGTTTGTTCCCTTTCCTTCATACACGATTTTTTTTTTCATACGCGTATTTTTTAGCGTCTCCCTTGATGTTCCACTTATAGAAGTTCTACTGTAATAATAAAAAAATATATTTAATGTACTTATAACGGACTACCAAAGGAAAAAGCAAAAGATTGAAAACGAAAAACATGGGGCACGTGTAAATACACAACTATAAATATGTGCCCCATGTTTTTCGTTTCCAATCTTTTATTGTTTTCCTTTTTGGTCGGTTATAAAAATAACATTATACAATTTTTTTTATTTTTTGTAGGGTTATGTGAATGATATTTTGATATATTCTGTTCATCTGTCAATTACATTTGCATTATATCCAAGTATATGGTTGAATGAGGAGTTAGTAATAAATCGATTATAATTTTTTTATCGGCGCCCCTTGTTTTTCCTTTGCCATATTTTATTGTTTACCTTTTTGGTCCGGTATAAAAAAAACATACTTTTTTTTTATTATAATTATAATCTTTTTAGTGTTATGCGAATGAAATTTTGATATATTCTGTTCATCTGTGATTTAGATTTAAGCTAAATCAAGTATTTAGCTGATGGAGGAGTTAGTAATAAATC
Source organism: Actias luna (assembly GCA_039707435.1). Taxonomy (NCBI): domain Eukaryota; kingdom Metazoa; phylum Arthropoda; class Insecta; order Lepidoptera; family Saturniidae; genus Actias; species Actias luna. The sequence goes on along the minus strand of JAZHAC010000019.1, from coordinate 1,362,790 downwards.
GATTATAAGTTTTGTATCGAAAAAACAAACGAATAATTTTTTCACATTTTCATGCATTGTCATCCAATGTAATGTATTGTAGTATATATTGTGTATATAGTATTATGTAAGTCATGTATTGCGCAAATTTGGAGTATCTAACTCATTAGGAAATTAGTTTATAATAAATTACAAAACTCCACGCGGACAGACATAGAAGATAGCGGGTTAATAAAAACTTGTAATTAATAAAATAACTTGTTTTTTTTTAACCAATATATCATATGTAGAATAGAACCTTTTTTGTTTTCTGTTCGTTATTACTTTGTAATAAAAAATTGTACCGTTTTGATTTTCTAACATTTAGAACAATTTCCTTATACTTTCTATGATGATTTAAGGCTCATTTTCATCGGCCGATAACTCAGTGGTTATATATACCAAATGGCCTAACATCCAAAGGAATTTAGAGAATGATGTAAAGCAAGCGTGTTGCGTTTACTCGGTTTACTCTATTACTTGTCAATAAGTTCTATTCAGTCCCAGTCTTTCAATAGAAATGCGCGGTGAAATCTCCCGCAGCCCGTATGCGGGTTGTAAAGACCAGTAAAAATGTACCTTTACTGTCAAATAATACCCAAAACAGTAAATAAACGCTGACAAATATAAACTGCACTCAGCAACGGAAAGTAAAGTAGTTTTAGCAAGTGAAACGGCTAATTGTCTGACCGCAGCTCTTACAGTCCGATCAAACGTTTGCCGCCTTGGACTAGATAATACAGGAAGATATTTATAAGTAATAAAACAGAATATAAATAAATCAGCGCTGGGAATTAATGCAATACATCCAATGGAAGATATTTACGGGATGCGGTATGAGACTTGTTTTTACTGCATCACAAACATCAGTTTACCATGAACTGACCTTGGAGCGAGCGTCGCCGTGATTCATTGGAGTGTGTGGTGCATATGCGAGCGAAAAGCGGGGTTTGAAAGAAATTAAAATATACTTTTACTTTGCTAGTTTGTTTGCCATAAAAGTGACGAATGTTTTTCTCACGTTGACTTAAGTAAGCTGTGACACGTGTGTGCGTGTTTTAGAATGGCGGTAGGGCTTTATTTAATGCCCGCCTGGTTAGCTGCCGCCCTTTTTTTTAACGTGGTGTTTATAATCATATTATTCACGGATTACCTCATTATAATTTGCGAACGCGATACCCGGGCTCAGGCCAAAGGTGAGAGGACTTAGCAAGACATTTCGGGTGATAAACACCGGATACTACCCACTAAAACGCACCACGGCGACACGGCGAAGTTAGCTAGCACACTCAAGTTGAAAATGTGCCGCGAAATATCTATACGTGTGTTTGTTCCGGCAGTTGTACTTGAGTCTAGGTCTAGTAGGATTAGCGTGTTCACCATCTTGTGTCACATCATCACTCTACACCAGGTGAGATTATCGCCATAACGCTAAACCTACAAACTATGAAAAGAAATTAAACTATGCGAGATTAAAAATGACTAAACGTTATAAGATGAAATAGAATTCGAATTAAATATCAATGTACTTCATAAAAAAAGCAGGCTTACATGTGTTACGATTATTGATGAATGTGTCAAGATAAATAGATATTGAATTTACTAAAACGCTGTCAGCTTATCGATTATACCGTCGAAGCATTAATTTGCACAGTGACGTAAGCGCCGGAGATTTTTGCACATTTTTACGATCTCAAAGTAAATTCTTAGACGTATTATTCGTCTGACTCTGAAGACAGCCAGTGCCATTTACTTTATGCAATTTACCAGCACAACATTCATAAGGTAACCTCGGCTTGCACTGTGGACGGTTCGAGTAACAACTCGCGGTAACACTGTCCCGTTCTTTCACGCGAGCAACTGCTATATTTGTCTTTGTCTTGTTATTTTCAAGGAACGGTATACTTTTTTTTTTTTTTTTTTAAACCCGTAAGAGACGTCGACGCGCAGCTCCGAAGTTGCATTCGTTTTCGTCCGCAGCCGGGACTTATTTACATTTGTGAGAAATCTAAAGTTAGAACTTGAATCATAATTATTCTGGCTGATTTACATATAAGTACTAGAGTACACTTGAAATTCGTCTAGAATTATTACTGAGAACTTGAGGAAATTCTTGTACAGGTGGTAAAAAACAACCGTTAGAATTATTATTTTTTTCAAATTATACTAAACCATTAAAAAAAAAAACTATTGTACATAAAAGATAGCCGTCACGGGACACCCGGCAGACGCGATACCTCTTTCGACATCATTAAACAAGTTCTACAATTTATAATATATATAAATTAATTAAAAAAAAAATGCAAAAAAATAAAATTAGTATGCAGCGAACGCAAGGAAGCATAAGAGAGTCGAGAGAGGTGGCATAACGGCATCAGCGACGTCATGCCGTTTGCGGTAACGGCAAGCGTATCGATTTTAATACAAAAGCGTGCCAATATATGTTTCACATCACGAAAAGAAAGACGAGAAAATGCTCTAAATTGTTTTTTTTTACACCTATTTACATACAAACTAGTCGTTACTGCGACTTCGTTCTTTTATAGTTTATTGGTTTAACGCTTGGTCATAATCTCACCTGATCTTAAGTGACGATACGGTCCAGGATAGTGGACACGCTAAGCCTAGTATACGGATTGGCACTCAAGTGCAACTGTCGAAAAATCCTCACTACCATGCTATGGTTTCATTACAATGCTTCCCTTCGTCGTAAGCTCGGGCTCATTGCAGGGATTCGAACCCACGTCCATTGATACGGCGACCGCAACGACTGAGCCATCATTATGCTAGCCATGTTTGTGGTTACACATTAACATGCATTATTATTACTATATGAAAATAATCTTAAGTATTATCCGGCGTAAGTTATAACTGTATGATAAATTTTACGCACATTTAGTTTCGACTTGCAAGTTTTTTATTGTACCGTTAATATATTTATGAACGCTCTGTGTACGGTTAATAGGTTCTATAAAATATATTTATCGTATAAGAATGTTCGTAATGGCTTATTTCGTTGGTTTATGGGTTATTAGTAGATGATTATCCGGTTCGGTAGACGTCCTGACTTTGCCTTCAGTAAATAACTCAACCACAGTGTTTTTCAGATCAAATCAAAAATCTTTATTCAACTTAGGCCCTAAGAAGGCGCTTGTGAACGTCAAAACTACTACCGGTTCGGAAAGTAACGCAGTCATCGAGAAGAACCGGCGAGAAACTCGATCTGCATCTTCGGTTTAGGTCTTATTTTCATACTTTTTTATGTTATAGTTTAATGTGTTACAGTAGTTATTAGCGGATGTACAGAGAGGGGCGTCAATTCCGGACATCACGATCGCTCACGTATTGATCCACCCTGTAATAGCCTTTTGATATCAAAACCCGTTTGACATGGTTCTTGAATCTACTGTCCGGCAATTCAGTAATGTGCTTTGGGACTTTATTATAATACTTGACACTGTTACCTAAAAAACTGTTACTTGTCTTACTCGGTCTAAAATAGGGGGCGACCAGCTTGTCACGATTTCTAGTAAAATGAGTACGTAAAGTGTGACTTTTTATAGAGCGCTTTGAAATTCTGTTCCACAACCTTTTGTGTGACGCTCCTTTATTAACGTACCAGCGTTGTGAAATTATTGTATCTACTTATGATAAAAATTGTTGTACTTTATAAAATGACTACATTTTACGTGCGGCTTCGCTCACATTAACACTGATTATGGAAAACAAATCGAATCGCGCATTAAGTTCCCTAGAAAGTTTATCCCACTTTACTTCACTTCCAATAAGGTTATCGTGAGAAAAATTTGCCGATCTCCTTCACTAGGTTCCCATATATCCTCTATACTGAAATTCATCATTATCTGTCCAGCGGCTTAGGCGTGAAAGCGTAACAAACAAACTTACTTTCGAATTTATAATATTAGTACGGAGATATATTTTTTTTATTTTAAAGCATTATTTATAGAAAAAGTTCTTTGTTATTATACTAGGTAAATATCGATCAGTGTAAAACTAACCTATGTACATATTTGAAGCGATGATAGCTCAGTGGTAGTGTGTACGACTTCAGTGCTTGGTGCTAAAACATCGTGAGGAAACCACAGCGTGGTGGTAGGGTTTTCTCTCATGCCCGCCTGGTTAGCAACCACCCTCAACTTGAAAATCTGCCGCCAAATACCAATAGACGTGTTCCGGCAGTTGCACTTGAGAGCCAGTCCCTTCACAGTTTTACCGTGTCTACCAATTTGACAGTATCGTCAATTAAGATCAGGTGAAATTATGGTCATAATGGAAAACCTCAATTATAAAAAAATATATATATATGTATTGACTGATGCTGTCCACAAAAATATTGTACGCCTTGAGGAAAAGAAACTTTGAAACCTGTTTGTAATTATTATAGAGTACTTTTCTTTAATTATCAGTCAATAGATGAAGATTTTTTCTTCCGTATAATACATTGTATTCCTATTTTCCTATATATAGATTCGTAATATTAGTGTTCATCTAGTTAAATTTCATCAAAGTCTATGTAATAGAATTTGAGTGATGTGTGTACAAACTGACAGATATATTTACAATTAAAAACGTGTAGTGTCGTGAGACACCAGATAGGAACGAAGTTCCTTATTATAAAAATATTAATTTCAAGTTCTTGTCAAGGTATAAGGAAAATAATTATTCTGGTATACATTTTTATCAAGATTTTTTTTATGATAAAAAAAAAATATATTAATTACCTTTATTTTGTTTATGATGATTTATAAAAATATATAATAATAACAGTGATCACGTAGACTATACATTAGACACTGTATAGCCATCATACATAGACTATACATACAAATCTTACGCTAACGTTACGGACGTGTTTTGTCGGCCTAGGGTACCCCTCCGCGACGCCCCATAAGGAACTTCGTTCCAAAATATTATTCGCCTATATATCGATAAAAAATGGACCCCATTTATAATAATTTTCAAGATATATTTTATGTACAGATTTTACCCAGTGACAGTTTTAACGTATGAAAAATGTATTAGCAGTTTTCCTATTGGATTTTTACGCATTCATTTTTTGTGTTATCTCGGCAAAGTGACTGCACTGTACCTAATGTAAAGTATAACACAGTTCAAAAACAGCAGCGACTATCGAGATAACGTCGCTACGTCATGACCACAGCTTGGGCATAAACAAAACATGCAAGACCACGTACGCGGCAGTGAACCAACGGGGGTCACTATCGATTAGTTACTCTGTGGCGCCAGACACCATTAAAACGTCTACAAAGGGTCGGGTGAATATCTCCTTTCCTTCGTGGATTAGCTATAAATCGACCGAATTGAAAATGAATCTTCATGAATTCAGTTTTGTAGGTTTGTAGGTACTTTGTAGGTTTGTAGGACTGCTTTCAATAGGAGTAGGACCCCCTATCAATATTACGTCACAAATGATAGACCCCCCTACGTGATATATGACACACAGTACATCAATTTTAATATTTTTTAAGTATACATTGCTTGCAATAATTAAACTTTAGTTAATTAATAAATATCTTTAATAATGTGTCAAATTTATAAAATTATGTTATGAGCTGCAAATTTCACGTTACGTTACCGGCAGAAGTGAAAAATTAAAACTATAAACAAACAGTTGTTATTTCCGGATAACCCAATTAATTGTTTGAACTTAAATTGAAACTTGTAAATCGAAACTGTTTACAGTGCAATAAGTTATACTTACTTACTTACTTACTTAGAACAGATTTGCATGCATTTGCATGGTGGTAGGGCTTTTTCTAATGCCCGCCTGGCTAGCAACCAACCTCAAGTTGAAAACCTGCCGGCAAATACCAATAGGTGTGTTCCGGCAGCTGCACTTGAGAGCCAGTTCCTCCACAGGTTTAGCGTGTCTACCAACTTGGGCCGTATCATTACTTAAGATCAGGTGAGATTATGGCCATAACGCTAAACATTAACTATAAAAAAAAAAACGATTTAATGTTACCGTTAACATGTCACGTGACCATGTCGATGACGACTCACATGAATTTACTTCCTATCCAAACCTTCCTATACAAGTTTTCACTATAGCAATTGTTTATTTTCATCTTTCCGGTACGTTTAAATATGTAATGTTTTTTTTTATCATTGAGGTTTAAGTATAATTAAAAAAAAAAAAACGGTCTCATTCAGATATAATTATTACAATTGTTTTAATATGTATAGATTTTCTAGCCAATAGTATCGCATGTATTTCGGAATATAATTATAGTGTAGTAAGTACGCAGCGATGCACGAAACATTCGGTCGAGCTCTGTGATTGTTTTTTTGTCGCATATTACTTGTCTAGTGAAATATCAAGTCATTGATATCTATTGTCGAGTCCATTAGAGTCGTTACACCAAGGTCAGTGAGCCATCATTTTTATCTTTTACACGCTCAGCGTTATGGCTACAATCGCACCTGATGTTAAGTGACGATGTGGCCCAAGATAGTGGACACTCTAAGCCCAGCTTTGAGGCTGATAGATAACCAAGTGGGCATTTGAAAAACTCTACCACGATGCTATAGTTTCATTACGATGTTTTCCTTCACCGGAAGCCCACGCTTATTGCATAGATTTGCACTCACGTACTTTCACGCGGCGTCCGTGCACGCTACCACTGAGCTACCATCGCTTCGAAAGTTAAGTCTTAAGTTTACAGTCAAAAGTCATTATTTTGATATAACAAATAGTTTTTTTTTTATATTTAAGGTTTAGCGTTATGGCCATAATCTCACCTTATCTTAAGTGACGATACGGCTCTAGTTGGTAGACACGCTAAACCTGTGGAAGCGAACTGGCTCTCAAGTGCAGCTGCCGGAACACACCTATTGGTATTTGGCGGCAGGTTTTTAACTTAAGGGTGGTCGCTAGCCAGTCGGGCATTAGAAAAAGCCCTACCACCATGCTATGGTTTCCTCACGATGTTTTCCTTCACCGAAAGCTCAAACTCATTGTAGGTGCTCGGATTCGAACTCACGTCCCTTGACGTAAAGTCGTACACACTACCACTTAGCTATCATCGCTTCAAAATAAATGTGAGGGGAAGTTCTTTTGGTACAAACAACCAACCAACTTGTGGAACCAACTTGTGTAGGAACTTACAAGAAAAGGCCTTATTCATACCTTAAAGGTCAAGAAGGCACCTGCGGTTCCTCTGATGTAATGCGTTCTCACGTTTGCTCCCTATACCAAAAAAAATAAACATTTATCCCGATTTACTTACATCGATTCCACTATCTAGTTATGTAAGACCACGTTCTGACACTCGCGAGCTCGGACGCAATAAATATTTACCAATTCGTTTAGATTGTTACGCCGTGTGTCTTATAAATTGGTGTTCATGAGTCATTGCCACAATATTTCACTTGGTCAAGGCCGGCTTATTATATTGACCAAATGCGTGGTTTCATTTTTAATTTGTTGAAGTGAAACTTCTTATGGGTAACAGGGACATGGGAACAGTAAACAAGATTTCCAACATAACAGAAGGGGAGTTTGTCGTAAATGACACAGCGGATCAATAACATCACAAACACTCTTAAAATATATTTTTATAGTCTCATCTGATCTTAAGTGGCATACGGCCCAAGTTGGTAGACACGCTAAACCTGTAGAGGAACTGGCTCTCAAGCGTAGCTGCCGGAACACACCGATTGGTATTTGGCGGCAGATTATAAAAATAAAGTATGTGAAAATAATTGATATCCAATATTCACTAGTGGTGCGTAAACTGGAACACACATATTGGTAATTACTGAACTATTTTATCGATAATTAAAAGTTAATACAGACGATATTATTGATTACTGAACGAAACATGTCAACGAGACAGTTGTCAGCTGTCATATATGTTACTGTAGAAGGAAATTCTTGAAAAAGGTTGGGTTAACGAGATCTAAAGCAATTCCACTAATAGTAATAAATAAATAGGGAACTAATAATATGCATATTGAAAAAAATAAATAGTGTTATAATGTTGATATTTTTATATTTTATAAGTGGCCATAATCTCACCTGATCTTTAGTAAGGATACGGCCCAAGTTGGTGGGCAGGTTAAACATTTGGAGGGATTGACTCTCATGTGCAACTGATTTTAATGGCATATTTTTAATTTGAGTATGGTAGCTAGCCAGGCTGTAATAGAAAGAGCCCTAACACTATGCTATGGTTTCCTCGCAATGTTTTTTTTCACCGAAAGCTCATTGAGGGTGCATTCGAACTCACGTACCTTGACACGTCGTTCGTAGACACTACCATTGGGCTATCATCGCGTCAATGCTTTCGCTGGTCACTATGTTTTTCATGAAACAAACGTAATGTGCTTTGAACTCTCACATTTCGTAATTTGTTGCACTTTAAAGGTATATTATTGGGTCACACTACCCGAGATGTTTAATTCCGATGTAGCTCAAGATGCTAGACAATGGTAGTCATGTTTAGCCTCGTAGAAAGACCAGCTCTTAATTGTAACTGCTGGAACATACAGAAATTGATATATAAAGTTTCATTACCACGTTTCCTTCCACCGGGCGCTCAACTAATCCCAAGGGTTTACCTACAAAATCACAAAACTCCTACAAAACAAAGCATCCGGTTTCGTCGATCGTTCGTCCGGCCATGTTTATTACATAAATGAACCACTTACTGATCATTTACCCCGAGATAAGTGTAATAAAAACTCAAAGAAACCGTACCATTGTATTCCGATCGGATAATAACGGAAGAAAGCTACCGCTCGTCTGTTACGATCGATTCCAAACTAACCATGTGAAAGTGATACTAACAAACTGTATAAAGAGGTCATTCGTTTAACAATCATCAGTCACTAAGACAAACATTGAAAATTGACCGTATTTAGGATTTGAACTGAAACTTTCTTTAAACACTTTATTATTATTATAATCTCACCTGATCTTAAGAGACGATACGGCCCAAGTTAGTAGACACGTTAAGCCTATGGAAGAACCGGCTCTCAAGTGCAGCTGCCGGAACACACCTATTGGTGTTTGGCGGCAGGTTTACAACTTGAGGGTGGTAGCTACCCAGGCGGGCATTAGAAAAAGCCCTACCAGGGTGGTACAAATGTTAATTTACGATAGTTTCGAGCGGTAGACTTGAAAGTTACGTCATTAGCCGACCATTATTAAGTTAGAGGCACGCACACACACCTCGAAGTTGCATAACAATGCAAAAACAAACGATTTCGTCAGACGACTAAGTTGGAACACTAGAATTTACGCAAATGTTTGTACTAACTTGACGAATATTTTGACTAACACCGGTGTACTAATTTGTTTAACTTTGAAACCGAAAAAAAAATCTAGTAACTTCAATTTGCACGTATATTGATGTGTGGTTGTTGATTTATTGAATATAGTTTATCTATATCTATATTATAAAGGGGAAAAGTTTCTTTGAAGGCGCTCATGTTAAGAACTAACAGTTGAATTACAAAAAATATTTTTGGGTTGAACAGAGTAAACAATGAAGAAGGTCTTAAGTTATTTACCATCATGTTACCACAAGTAGGAATTAAGTTGTATTGAAAAAATAAAAGTAATGTCGTGGGACACCAGCAAGGAAGAAAGTCCCTTATAGAAATATTAATTTCAAGGTCTATTCGAGGTATAAAAAAAATAATTAATCGAGGATATATTTCTTATTATGATTTTTTTATCAATAAAAATAAAATAAAATCTACTTTACAAAGTTATCTTAACACCTTTATTTTGTTTACGATGATTTATAAAAATATATGATAATAACAGTCATCACGCAGACTATACATAAAAATATAACGCTAACGTTACGGACGTGTTTTGCCGACTACGGTATCAATGTAGCAAACGGACAATGAATTTATTCAGCCAAGAAGCTAAAGTAATAGACGTGCCTTACATAGGTCTGGATGTCGCGGTAGGCTCAGAAACCGCTGACTGGATGTCTTGAGGGTGGACATGAAAAAAGAGATAAAGGTAGAAGATATCAAGTAAGAAAGCGGACCCTGACACTAGGCTGGGAAAATGCTAGGCAGACATGGACCAACGCAATAGACGCTGGTGACACAACATGTCTTGAGGGCGGACACGTAAAAGAGATAAAGGTGGAAGATATTAAGTAAGAAAGCGGACCCTGACACTAGGCTGGGAAAATGCTAGGCAGAAATGGACCAACGCAATAGACGCTGGTGACACAACATGTCTTGAGGGCGGACACGTAAAAGAGATAAAGGTGGAAGATATTAAGTAAGAAAGCGAACCCTGACACTAAGCTGGGAAAAAGCTAGGCAGAAATGGACCAACGCAATAGACGCTGGTGACACAAAATGTCTTGAGGGCAGACACGAAAAAAGAGATAAAGGTGGAAGATATTAAGTAAGAAAGCGAACCCTGACACTAGGCTGGGAAAATGCTAGGCAGAAGTGGACCAACGCAATAGACGCTGGTGACACAACATGTCTTGAGGGCGGACACGTAAAAGAGATAAAGGTGGAAGATATTAAGTAAGAAAGCGGACCCTGACACTAAGCTGGGAAAAAGCTAGGCAGAAATGGACCAACGCAATAGACGCTGGTGACACAAAATGTCTTGAGGGCAGACACGAAAAAAGAGATAAAGGTGGAAGATATTAAGTAAGAAAGCGAACCCTGACACTAGGCTGGGAAAATGCTAGGCAGAAGTGGACCAACGCAATAGACGCTGGTGACACAACCGGCAACTTCAAACCGATATGTATTTAACTATCAATAATTTATATTCAAAACACGCTTTGGGATTTAATATGAATATCAATGAATGATGTATGTATGAAATTTAATTTTATATTGTTTCAAATGCACGTACGCAAGCATATGTCTAATTAGGGTTAGATGTGAATGACAATGGGCAGAACGCACTGAATAAATACTAAGCTATTCGGTCTGACTTTTCACGAGTAATTTGTGTTATTCATAAAATACTTTTGTTACAGTTTAATAGATATATATTTAAGAGGAATAATTCTGTCTTTATAGTCTTTCTTCTAATTTAACGCAAACAAAGCTTCCATTCGGCATGACGTTTTCCGACTTATTTAACCAAAATCGTCATATTTCAATCAATTTATTATAAAACCGAATTAAATTATACACTTAAACCTCTGTAATGAATAATTACATCAATCGAAGATAAGCATTTGAAAATCCGTTCGGTAGTTTTTGAGTTTATCGAGTTTAAACGAATTTGGAATTTGTTTTATAATATTTTATAACATATAGTTTAGTGAAGGGATATTATTATATATTTTCATGTATTAGCAATGTGGTAGGGCTTTTTCTAATGCCCTTAAATTCACAATCTGTCGTCAACAAGATCATGACGACGTTCTCATTCACTGAAAGTTCAATCTCATGGCAGGTAGATTCGAACTTACGTCCATTGCCGCGTCGTCCATACACACTACCAACTCAGCCGTCATTACTTAAAATTAATAATGATTCTCAGATAATTAAGGATTTGTAACAACAGTCAGTTCTGCGACACTCATTGGTCATCTGTCCTGATGTGTCTCATAGAATTTTAATTCTAACAATACCGACTGTTATATCAATTAACTTAGTTTTTTCAATTACAGAGAGGTACTCTTTATGTAACCCTGAGGATTTTTAAGGTCCATGAACATACCATTCAATCTTTTATTGATTTTCCTCACCATATCTATGTCTAATCCTTGTCGCATACTGATTTTTGTAGCACCTTTTGGGCTTGGACGAGCATTGTACCAAACTATTACGTATTCTCATGAATTCATATCTATTACCGAGCGAGTATTGACGGCGGTGGCTTTTTTTGAACTGGACGAGCACCGGAATACAAACAATATACATTCAAACGTATCGTATCGACAAGAGAGAGCGCGAATTAAAATATTAGCGACCCAATTCGAACGAAAGGTCCGCCGGCGAACACTGACTCATTATTCTGAGTCATTCTTTAAAAACTACCAGCGTTCGGTGACACGCCCTGCCTCCCCGCACGCTAATCGTTTCCACCGAGGGAATGGAGGCTTCGATTGAATCGCTCGGGTCTCGTTCGAATGGTCGTCTCTCACGCACGTCTGCCGCTCGCTGTGACCTTAAGCATGGAAATAATGATGTTTGTTGTCTAGTTGACACGGTTCGTGTCACAGTCGGCAGGTTGTGTAGGTGCATTGAGTTTAATTACATTATTCGGTAAAGACTAAACAGTATTTGCTATATTTATCTCGGTCTTGGAAGACTAATTTTGGCTACAAATTCTGCTATAAATGAAAATGCATTTTACCTTTACGAAGCCTCAGCAATATTTGAAAAACTTGTCAAAATGGCAGTCTGTGGTCGCGATTAACCTGTTTGGCTAAAAATGTATGAATTTACGCATTGTTTTAATGTTAAATTTGCTTTAGGTATGAGAAAGCTAATTGTAGGTATTTTATTTGATTTGTAAGTAGGTTAAACAAAAATAATTGTAAACGCTGTCGGAAACGCACCCTCGTTATTGATAGAGGAGTTAAATATACCAATACTCTTATTTTTGGGTTTACGGTTAATGGGCTTCCAGATTTCAGTTAGGGATTTTCGCAAAAAGTTAAAGCAAAGGGTTAGGAAGACACGATAATAGAAGATCTGCGCGCAATTACTTAGACCGAATTTTAAGAGATAGTTTCGGTGAAAAATCGCGTCCGTTAACCTTATTTTAAGTGAACATGAAATATCAGTTTCTGTCACGTACCTATAAATAAGAATTCCCACAGTAAACCTCAACTTTCTCGAAAGAAAATGTCGTGATGAAGCCACAGCATGTTAGTGCGGCATTCATTAATACCCGTCTATCTAGCTATCACACTCAAATTAAAGATCTTGTCTCCAAATGGCTATAGGTGTGTTCCGACAGTCGCACTTCAAAACCAGTCCTTCGACTGTGCTAATCACGCCCATTATCTTACACCTCACAAAAAACCTTACCTTTATAATAGTTTCATCACGACATTTTCCTTCATCGAAAGCTCCAGCGCATTGCAAGGATTCAAACTCACTACCATTGGTGTGGCTTCCATAGAAGCTGCCGCTACTTCTGTTTGACATAAGACTGCTCACGTAGCATTGCATCATTATGAAAAAGCCCAGCCAAACAAAGCTTACTATATCCACAACACACTTTCTAAACCCGACGGGACAATGTTACCCAATCTCTGCCTCACGAACGAGAATTCAAACTGTGTGACTAATTAATCTAATGACCATTGTGACCTTTCTTACGTACGACAAGTGCGATTTATCACGACAAGGCAACAAAAGCCTTGCCCGGTATTCGCCTGAGTCTAGACGGAAAGGTTAGATCTAGATAAGCCGCCGGGTAAGGTAACAGGGAACTTTCCACCCACCGTGTTCACGTTAGAGGATTGAAGCGAGCTTTCTATTTGATTAATTCGGTGCAGATTGCGCTTTTGAAATTTAGTGTATCGTTTTCGATGACCGTTACGTGTTTTGATAAAGGAATACCAACAGAACAAATGGACCAAATGAAGACGCATGATAAATTAAGGCAACTTGAAAGCCATTGTTGATTTTTCATGTTCGTTGTTTACTCTGTGTTTGAAAACAAAAATGCCTGACTTGTGAACTTTATTGTGGACACTTCCCAATTAAACTTAAAAATCACTACCTATCATATCAAAATCCTGTCGAAAATTCTCATTCATACTTTGTTGTAGTTTCTATTAATATTTTGACACGCATTTATCGTTTTTTGACATCGGCGAAAGACGTGGCGTGATCAGGAAACATGATTTAAAAAAATTAGCACTACTGACATGATATAACGTTGTCGATTTAAAAATAACAACGTTAGTCCGTGATCTCATTATGGCGGGTATTATCTCATTGACCCATTAAGTACAGGAGCGGGACAATCGAATCATCATTCCGGACGCACGTGCGTCGCCTTTCCAAATATTACTGAGTCAATTGTTAATAAAATTGCGAGTTGACTCAGGTGACATTGAAACCGTGGCGCCTCTCTATTAGTTGCTCGGCACCTGTCAACCAAATTGATGAACTTTTCGGCGGGATGTTGAGCTGTCAATTGGCAGTTTTTTAATTCATGGATTTATGTCATTACATCCTGTATTATGTAATTTTTATTCAACTATATGTTACATAATTTAACATGCATGTACAAGCGAGGCGGATTAGAATTGTATTTTTTTAATCTATATTAGTTGTTCGGCATCTGTCACTATTTATATTGATGGACAATTTGGCGGGATTTTATCTATGGTTTGGTTTTTTTTCACTTTGTAAACTTCTGTTTTTTGATCATGTATTTAGTAATTTAGATATCATTTTATGTTATGTAATTTTATTAATCGTAGACAATTGTAGGGGATTAGAAGTAAAACAAGCTAATTAATTGCCCGCCCGACGCCTGTTATCTCTTAATCGATATATTTTTGACAGAATGTTGACATGTCATTAGTAGTTTATTAAGTCTAAAACTTTAGGTATTTGATCCTCGGTTTAGACATTTTATGTTATGTAATTTTATTAATGGGAACGATTGATGTGAATTAAACATTATAACATGAATTTTGTGAGTCACTGAGACTCTGGTTTCTCTACAGTGTGGCGTGACTGTGATGTGGTCAATAGCACATAATTGCTCTTTAAAAAAAGACACGGTATTTATATCAGCCCTTTTTGCTAGAATTAAACTCTCGTTAGCCATATTGTGTCTGGTTTTAGTGTTAGGGCGTCAGACCACCGGTGACTAAGTGATCGATTCCCTAATCTTTATGTTCCACGAATGCCTAACCCCTTTTGTGCGCCGATGACTCATAGTTCAGGGGTTGTGATAGATGGATATAAAGGCTGGATGTATTTGAGAAATGTTTAATTTTAGGAAATTCGATTTAAAATAAAATAGAATCACTGTTATTATTATTTTTATTTTATTAATAATGTAATCTTTGTACTTGTGTACGTTAAGCGCTTTATAGAAACTCAAACAATGCTTGAAGTTTGAAGATTATAAACTTATATTATATATTTATTATACCTATTAAGATTTATTACGGAAAGTAACTAGTCAAGTTTATAGCGATGATAGCTCAGTGGTAGTGTGTACAACTTCGCGTCAAGGGCCGTGAGTTCGAATCCAAGCACCAACAATGAGCTTGAGCTTTCGCTGAAGGAAATAATCGTGAGGAAACCATAGCATGGTGGTAGGGCTTTTTCTAATGCCCGCCTGGCTAGCTACCACCCTCAGGTTGTAAACCTGCCGCCAAATACCAATAGGTGTGTTCCGGCAGCTGCACTTGAGAGCCAGTTCCTTCACAGGTTTAGTGTGTCTACCAAGTTGGGCCGTATCGTCACTTAAGATCAGGTGAGATTATGGCCATAATGCTAAACCTAAAGTATAAAAAAAAACATTTTCGTGCATTTTATTCTATTATCGAACTTTTGGATATTTTAGCCTAAGGTTACATTTGATTATGGTTAGTTCTTTTTTTTTACATTTTACGCACTTAATTATAGTTACTCTGAATAATGGGTAATGGACTAGATGTTTTCTTTTAGGGAAGGCCATTTTAAGAGACATTGGTATTATATCTAGGGTTTTTGCCTTGATAAGTAGGTGTATAGATATATAGAATAGACCGGCAGATTTTATTCCTCCTTTTCTACCTCGACATTGCGATCAGGAATACAATTTTTAATAAAAAAGTAAACAGTTAGTAGTGTGTACAGACGCCGCTTCAATGGACGTAAGTTCGAATCCTTGCAATTAGCTACTTTCGGTGAATGAAAGCATCGTGATGAAACCACAACTTGCATAATGCGTACTCGATAGCGTGATATTAAATAGCCTTAAGCTTTTTTCAATGATTGGTCTATGATATACAAAAATAATGTTTATGTTAACCCAGTAGTAGTTCCTAGGATTAGCGCGTCCAAACAAACTTAAACGTTTCCATTAATTACGTGAGCTGAATTTGTCGATAATTTTTAAAATGCATACGTTTACTCTAAATAAGGTAATCTGTGTCTGATTGAGTTAGCATTATTAAAAAACACACACACACACACACATATTAATTTCTTGTTACGACAATGCCCATTCATATAAAAAAAAAAACATTGTAACCCAGTTTTTTTGCAACTTTGCACTGTTTCTTGCGAAAAAGTTATTTACATAATATCTGCCCAGGTTCTCTCTCTCACGTAACATGGGCTGATATTAAGCTATACCCCTCCCTCCCCTCCTAAACGCCTCACGTAATTAATGGACGCCCACTATGTAGTGATATGAAATTCAAAAAGACCGAACTATGTCCTCGCATCCCTGATGACGCACGCGACGGCTCCGCTCCGAGATGTGATCGCTTCACGAATCTAATTTTAACCGAATAGCTCGGAAGCAAATTGCTTCGTTTGCGTCCTCTGTCCTCGGTTACAGGAACCATCGTTTCTTGTACAAACGCTGGATAATACAATTCTTTTATAACTAACTGTATAAGCGACTTAATTACCTTTCGGTTTATGGAATCAAAAGTCCTATATGTAGTTTCTTTTGATTAGTTATCATCAAAATAAATTACTGTATATTAATAAAATTTGTCTAGCGGTTTCAATATGATTCGGGTGCAAAAACGGATACACATAAAATGCTATTTTAAATGACAAGTGTAAAAAAACATGGATAGGAAACATGGGTTGAAAAATAATTCAAAATAAAATAATTCTGACCGCTATATTATTAACACAGTACACTCTGATTATAATCTCCTAAATATGTGTATGTTTAATTTATATTTACATATAAAGTCACTGGTACAGCTATATGAACTAATATTATTTAAGATTTGTATTTTTATTTGTAACAAATAGACTCAAAAATGCTGGACCGGTTTCAAAAATTCTTTCACCATTACAATGCTATATTATTCCTGAGTGACATAGGCTATAAATTAGTTATATATTTTTTAATTTTATGCGATATAAGTGTTCATGTTTATGTTAACGGCTAATGTTTAATATACCCATTGTGTTCAGGTTTAGATAGATAGATATTGAAATACAGTGACTTTGATTGATATTATATGTATTGTATTGACTTTCTGGACGGCAGCGACTATGAAAGAAACTTCCTTCACAGGTTTAACGTGACTACCAACTTGGGCCGTATCGTCCCTTAAAAGCAGGCAAGGTTGTGGCCACAAAACTAAGCCTTATTTATAAAAAAATGATCATAATTTCTATTGAAGTATTTCTCATTGCATTACTTGCACCTTATCCTAAAACACTTTTTTTAAGTGAATCTAATGTAAATAATGCAGTAAATTATTGTTTTTTTTTCTTGTTTCTTGCTGCAATGATGAACCAGCTGTGAGAACTCAATGTAATTGTATAATATTCACATTGTTTGAAAATGAAGTCATTATTATAGATAGCGTCTTGAAATTGCATTGAAACAATGATATAAAAATGATAGACATTCAAAGGACACGGGTACGAGGGCAGAATTACGTCAGCTGAGTCCACTATTTTTTTTTTGACCTTGCATTCGCTGTTAGTCTTAAGGGCATTGACAGCGTCACCGAACTTTTGGGGCTAATGCTGAGGGCACTCAGCCCTGAGGCAGCGGGCGCAAGGGAGCCAGAATGGCCGAACCTCAGCTCGGGCTACTGCCGGAAAACGAACAAAGATTCGTGATCCTAACTATCCGACAGGTCCTAACTTACTAAGTTTAGTGGTCCTGACAATGACATCGGTCAAGCCGCGCAAGGGCCGCGGTGGTAGTCCCTTACAGAACCGCGTACTTAATGTGTGGGTGTGCACGATTGGTATGCGGTGTGATGGTGTACTCTCAGTGATGTATAGTGTTACTGTATCGCGCGAGCAATCACTTGAGGGCTCCTATGCGGAGGAATCATCCCCTTGACCTGTTCTCGAAACATTTGGCGTCGGTGCAATACGTTGTCGGGGTTACAAAAATATATATATGGCGTTCTCATGTAGAAATAAGTACTTACCTCGATGTCCTTGCGAATGAAGTCGTGGGTATAGAGATTTATTTTATTATAAAAACATGTCCCATGTTATCGGAATGGACGGTGTCGCTACAAAATTAACAAATGACATATACGAGTAAGCACGCGTGTAGTCATATCTGACACTCGGGGACTGTATTTCGAGGCCAGTTAATTTGTTTATAGTGTGCAAATATACCAAATGGGATTCCATGAGTAATATGTATAATGTAACGAAAACTGTATGGTAAAGTCCACAGTGATAGGACAGTTTTTAATACCTGCCTGGATAGCTACCATCCTCAAGTTGAAAATCTATCGCAAAATACCTATAGGTGCGTGCTGGTAGTTAAATTATATATTCAAAAAGTATTGAAGGCACATTGAATGCTTACATTCAGTTTTATTATAATCTATATATTAATATCATACTGCGGAAAAGTCTGTTTGTCTGTTGGTATTATGGTACTAATATGAGAAACTACCAATCAGATTTCAAAAATTCATTATATAATTAATAGAATTATTGTGGAAGGTTTTAGGTCATTTAATATCACGCTACCACAAAAATTAATAAATAACCACGCGAACGAAGTCGCTGGCACGGCTCAGAAGGCATTAACAGTTTCATCGGATTCAAGTAATTACTTTGTCCCAAAGTCTTTGTTTGGCTTCAGCTTTGCAAATGTTTCCGCCGAATAGAATTGCGACATTTGTTCTTGTGAAGTTTACGACTGAGTTTTATTCAAATTAACTCGTAACAAACTTAGACAAAAGACGTAACTTCAAGATTTATTCTGTAGACGAATTTTGTGAATTGCCAGTCTTATAATGAAATGAACGAAAAAAAAACTTTTGGATAGAACAAAGGACGCAAAAAAGTTT
Organism: Actias luna; assembly: GCA_039707435.1. Lineage (NCBI taxonomy): Eukaryota > Metazoa > Arthropoda > Insecta > Lepidoptera > Saturniidae > Actias > Actias luna. The sequence goes on along the minus strand of JAZHAC010000019.1, from coordinate 1,343,792 downwards.
TTAATAACTCATAAACCTCCCGCGTTTCGTATGTGGTCTGAATTCGTTAGAATATTTATAATTAGTCTACTGTTTTTTTTTCTCGTTCTGACATACGCTGTATGTAGGGCTTTGACAGCTTCGCCGGACTTTTTGGGGGCGAATGCTGAGGGCACTCAGCCCTGAGGTAGCGGACGCAAGGGTCCCAGAATGGCCGAACCTCGGCTTGAGCTACTGCCGGAAAACGAACAAAGATTCGTGATCCTAAGTAACCGACAGGTCCTAACTTACTATGTTTAGTGGTCCTGACATCGGGCAAGCTACGCAACGGCCGCTAGGGTGATTAGTCCACTGTTGGACGTTCAAACACATCAGAACGATATTCCATTGTTTCTAACTATAATCACACCGCGGGTTTTAATTGGAAAATGATGATAATTTTATTGCGAATTGATTATTACTATGATACATGTTTTTATTGTGAAATATATCAATTCGCGCGTCTATTATCGGATATTTTACGGGCCGTGTCGTGATATTGTTAATAAGTTTCTGAATCATTTCAACTTTCGAGAAATTACTATTACGTTATAAGGAAAAATGTATTATTGTGTTGTAAGTTTGTCGACCTACACTGCAGACTCGTTAGTGCGTACAATTTTAGCTTTCGAGCTAGTGGGTTTATTTTTCGTGGGGAAATGGTATTTACTCGTGTTCTCCCCCAGCCCGGGTTACGTGGGACTCGCCCTGCGCTAGTCGTCGGAAATACCCACTAAAACTCCACGGTCATCTGTCCCCGTGCTGGGGCGACGCAGGTTTGAACTTGCAATTAGTTAGCATATATGTGTAGGCTATGTGGGACTCGCCCTGCGCTAGTCATCGGGAATACCCACTAAAACTCCACGGTCATCTGTCCCCATGCTGGGGCAACGCAGGTTCGAACTTACAATTAGTCAGCATATATGTGTAGGTTATGTGGGACTCGCCCTGCGATAGTCGTCGGAAATACCCACTAAAACTCCACGGTCATCTGTCCCCGTGCTGCGGCGGGTTCGAACTTTAATTAGTTAGTATATATGTGTATAATTGTATATAATCTTATTAACATTTTAAAAATGGTTTAACTTGCTGAATAAGCTGCGAGAATATATTCACTATCATCTATCATGTTAATATCTTTTTTTACTGTTTGCATTATTTAGTATAGCATACTATATGGACCTTGACTAAACCATTCGTTTTGTGAGATCTATAAAAAGTATCTTATATATTGTACAAGTTTTGCGCATACAAGAGGACAATAAAACTGACAACATTATTACATAATACTTACATAGTAAACGTTTTTAAAATATATTTACTATACAGGTTTAGTACAGTTAAAGTTTTGTTATATTTATAGAATTAGTTCTGCAAACTTTTGCCTAATGTAGAAACTACATTCAATTAAGGGTTAGGAAAAAAAAATAACGTCGTAGTGTATATAAAAGCGTGATATTAAACATATTTATACATAAAGGTGGTAGAAAGATCCATCTGTTTATAGTCTAGGAACTGTTATGAAGTCTGATGCCTATTGTGCGTTCGATACCTTTGTCTACCGACAACGCTTCGGAAATAAATGTCACGCTGGTATCTGACATTTGTTACCAAGTGACAGGCGACGAGCGTTTTCAATCGGCACAGCATAATAACGTATGAAGGCCACGAAAAGGACGGACTGTAATATAAATAGAGCGTTGTCTCGCTCTTTCTCGACACGAACTCATCCGTACGAATTACGGAATAGGATGTCATAGGTTGGATCAGTGTGTGAACTATGGAGGTGTTTGGAGTAAACACCTCTCTGTGCCTCCATTACAAAACGTCATTAAAAAAAAAAAGATTAAATAGACCCTGTTTTTAATTATTGGGGTCTAAATTGAATAAAGATTTTTGGTTTCGTTTGAATTCCAACAAAACTTTCCATACCGGGACACTATGAAAAATCGATTCTTGAGGGAAAAATTTTAATATTAAAAAGAATAAGTTTCACAGTAAAGAGTTTTATTTAGCAGGACCTGCCTCGGGCTCACTCGGCTTCGTTTCTATCAAACTTCACACTAATACTCGCTGATCTTAACTGTGGGTTGCCTGAAAATGTCATGAAATCGGCTAGACCGTTTTAGACATACTACAGTTAGTTACATACTAGCTTTCATCCGTGGCTTTGCTCACGTTAATGTTGAATTGGTCAAAAAAATCTGATTCCGGTATCAGTTAATTCATATATATTATATCAAAGGTGTCTGTTATAAGAACACTAAAACTGATTTGTGCTCGTTGACAATACACGCGGGTCGCTCACTATTTTGGCGATAATGGCTTACACGTAAAAGATAGATATATGATGTTCGAAGGTTTTTTGTAGCACTATTGAAGATAAATATTTCCATTATACTTTATATACGTGTAACAATAACGGTTTTTGCAGCGCACGCCAAAATAGCTCGTTGATGGCAGAATTTACCTACTTCACTTGACACTTATCGTTATAAATTTGAATAATTCACAGAATAATTTATAAATTACAGCCTATCTGTTATTCTGATGCATAAGCTATATTCATCGAAAAAAAACTAATTTAAACGGATTTTATCGCGGTTATTTATTAATTTTGATCCCGACGTTTCGAAAGCTTTTCAGCCTTCGCGGTCACGGGGCGGACTGAGGTGTAGGTTGTCCAGAAAAGTTCATGTTACTGTGTCTACCTTCAATTTAATTTTTGTTATCCATAGAGTTCCGATTAGTTTTTTTTCGATGAATAATATTCGCGTAAACATGTGAAATCATAAGCTATATTACTGTAAAGTTTAATTAAAATCCATTCAGCAGTTTTTGCGTAAAAGAGTCACATTTATACAAAGTTTCGCGTTTGTAACAATAATAGGGGGGAAAGGTTTGATTTCCTAAAATTTGTTGACGTAATCGCTTGTCACTTTGACCACACATTGAGATGCGTGAATACGGTAAAGTCTTCCGATAGTCCCAGATCACATCGGTCCGATAGTGTTGTCCGCAGCCGGTCGGTGATTTGTGAGATGGGTTGTTTAGATCGGACAGTTCTAGAACGATCTGTTGTTTCAATTGATTTATTAGGGTTGACGACAGTTTCTAAATAAAAACTTTTTTTTTTCTGTATAGTTAAGCTTTTAGCATTTTGGCCATAATCTCACCTGATCTTTAGTGACGATATGGCCTAAGTTGGTAGACACGCTAAACCTGTGGAGGAACTGGCTCTCAAGTGCAGCTGTCGGAACACACCTATTGGTATTTGGCGGCAGGTTTTCAACTTGAGGGTGGTAGCTAGCCAGGCGGGCATTACAAAAAGCCCTACCACCATGCAGAAAAAGCCCTACCACCATGCACTAGATAATGAAGCGATGTTAGTCCAATTCAGTTACGTGTACGGACACCGCTTCAGAGGACGTGTGTTCGAATCTCTGCAATGCGCTTGAGCTTTCGGTGAAGCAAAACATCGTGATCAAACCACAGCGTGATCGTAGGGCTTTTGTTAATCCTGGCTAGCTACCACCCTCAAGTTGAAAATCTGCCGCCAAACACCATTAGGTGTGTTCCGGCAGTCGCACTTGAGACCCAGTCCCTCCTATAAAGGCCGGCAACGCACCTGCGATTCCTCTGGTGTTGCTGGTGTCATGGACGGCGGTGATCACTTACCATCAGATGACACGCTAGCTAGTTCGACCTTTGTTCAAAAAAAAAAAAAAATGCGTGGGATTAAATTATTGTTAATATTTTTAAATTCGGAAAAATGTATATGATACATGATAAGAAGAGAGATTGGTGGAAAGATTTTTTGACATTTCTTCTCTTCGAAAACGCCATGATGTTTGTTTCAAAAAGTGACATTACGATCTTATTTTTGAGTAATAAACGATTTCATTTGATTTATAGTTTGATGACAGACGGACAGATGTTGACTTTCATATTGTGTTATGATATAAATGTCTAGTTAGCAGTAAACAAATGAAACAATTGTCTGCTCTATTGGTAATGTAATTTATATTCCACCCAATCCCCTCCTCTCCTCTCCACAGCAGATCCACCCGTGTTGGACCACGGAGCCACAGCTTTACCATAACCTCCATCCCGACGTGAACCAAAAAGTTCGAAAAGTCTTTTTTCTTTGTCGCACAGTGGCGCTGAGGAACCGTCTTCCGGTCTCGGTGTTCCTTCCTTTTTATAATATGGGGTCTTTTAAACGAGGCGTGAAGAGACATTTGCCCCTACGGGAGTCACTACTGTTACTGGACTGTACTGAAACTTACCATCAGGTGAAGTACAGTCACTTTGCCGAGCTAGGATATTAAAAAAAAAAAACGTCGGTTTGACAAACAGCTTCTAAGAGCCAAACAACGTCTGGCAGGTCAGCGAGTTTGATATATAGTCTGTAAGCTTTATCTTCCCTAAACACTCTTGTAGCTGTTATTTATCATTCAGAATGCCTCCATAAATAAATATTCCGGTATATAATATCGTGATAAATAATAAATGTAATAAATTTTGCCTAATATTGTAAGCTTTATTGTTTAAAAAAAAGATAAATCACATTACCGATGTAAGTGTATAACTTTTGCCCGCGGTTTCGTTTGAACGAGTTAAAACGGTGAAGTCGATTCGGAATTTTGAATATTTCTTTATTTGGCGATTTATATTCAAACGCCTTTCAAAGATGTCAAGCGGTCGCTGTCTCCCACCGACAGTAAACTGATTACTGCATAATCAAAATGAATTTTTACCGACCACATAAAAAAAAAATTGTTTACTGATTTGTACGGAACTCTGAAAAAAATGTAAGTTTGTATTATTGTAATATAATCTGTTCTGTAACCATATACAATTTATTTTGCGATTTCATAACGCTCGATTGGTCTACCGCTTCACACCTGTCGATATAATTCTCTAGTTATCGATAAGCGAACAATCGATATTATTCACTCGATTTTTATACGTTTCTTGCTATAATCGATTTTTCTAGATACAATAATAAGAGGTTCTGTCGATAATTGTTCTATTTGTAGTTAAATAATAATCCAACAATCGATAATCATCTAGTTAATTATAGTTCGTTTCTTACTATAATCGATGTTTCTAGAAACAATTGTAAGAGAATAGTAAGAGAATCGGTCTATATTTTTTTTTCATTAACTATAAATAATACTTAAACATCTGATATTCATCTAGTACATTATAATTTGTATTTTCCTGTAATCGATTTTTCTAAATACAATGCTAAAAGAGTTTGTCGATAGTTTTTGCAGTTTACTGATAAATAATAATCAAACAATCGATATTCATCTAGTTGATTATAACTCGTTTTTCGCTTTAATCGATTTTTTCAATACAATACTAAGAGATAATTATAAATTCAGCATTTTTAACCAGAAACTCACCTAATATTAAGTGACGATGTGTTTCAAGATGGCGGGTCGGCTAAACCTAGTGGAAGGTTTGGTTCTCAAGTACCTATAGGTATTTAGTGGTGGATTTTCAACTTGATGGTGTTAACTAACCAGGTGGGTATTAAAATACCCTGCCACCAGGCATGTGATATGTGATATGCTATAGGAATGTGAAATAATGTCCATCACACGTACTGAGACATAATTACTTCAATTCCATGACGATTGCATAGTATTTGGTGTTAAGCACAAAGGAAGTCTATAGTCTATCATGAGATATAATCATATTTAATATTATAAATGCGACAATAAGTTTGTTTGTTACGCTTTCACGCCTAAACCGCTGAACCGTGTGTAATAAATTTTGGTACAGAGATAGATGAGACCCTGGAAACGGAGATAGGCTAATTTTTCTCTCGAAAAACTTACAGGAAGTGGGGTTACGACACGCCAAACTTTGTATGAAACTTTTCATTACGTCATCTGACTTATTTGGCAGAATCGATACTAACGCGAGTAAATCCGCACGTAAAATCTAGTCTTCAATCATTTTGTTTGCAGTACGACCACAGACCGAATAGTTAAGTGTAAATCATTTCATACAATCACTAGTATGTTATGTAATTTCGTTAACAGTTATTCCTCTATGTCATGTTCGTGTTTTGATTTTTATGCTGGTACTAACCTATTTTTTTTTCTATTACAGGTATGTACAATTCAGTCATGAATGAATTATATGTGAAGAGATATATAGTAATGGATGCGGTATTGTATATGATAAAGTAAGTTATTTATTTATTCTATTTGAGACCCTTGTAAGTTTCGTGTAATGCCCTTGTAAGTTCCATGTAAGAGCTATGTAAGTTCCGGTATCATGGTCACGAAAGAACGAATATTTTCATATATTATTTGTTGTTTAAAAACAATATTAAACGGAAATGGTTTCTTGAGTTTAGATCAACAATTGTATGTATTTCTTTATATCTTTTTATTGTTTAGTAGCTACCAACCGGAAGTTGAAAATCTGCCACCAAATACTGATAGGCGGTGTTCCAGCAGTTGCACTTCTGATCTTCAGCAGTCGCATTTATAACATTAGTAGGTACTTAACCAATTAACTTTTTTTAATAGATAAAGATTTTAGCGTTATGGCCATAATCTAACCTGATCTTAAGTGACGATACGGCCAGAGTTGGTAGACATGCTAAATCTGTTGAGCAACCGGTCCTGAAGTGCCGGAACACATCTATTGGTAATTGACGGCAAAATTTACAACTTGAGGGTAGTTGCTAGCCAGTAGGGCATCAGAAAAAACCCTACCTCCATAGCACTACCCCGGTTCGAAAAAATCGTATTTCCGGGTCTGAAATAAGATCTGAATCCGTCCCGTCTTTAAAAAAATGTACCTGAAATTAATTGATGTGATTAAAAAGCTATAAAACCCTTTTTTTCAATGCTAATGGGCAGCCAACAGGCAGACGGCTCATGTGATGTTAAATGGTCGCCTATCAACGACCGCTACAGCAGGGACAGTCCGTTCCAAAGATCAAATGACTTTCGCATGTCGCGTACTATATTTTTTTATTATTATTATTACTAATTTCAAGCGATTATTCATTTATTAATTAATCAAGTTATATGTTTAATAAAAAAAATAATTGCAGCGTGAAAATTAGCACCTTCACGTACTTTCGAATGCGAACTCAATTATAAAAGTGACACGCGAACTGTTTGGAAGTAATGAGGCGTTTAGGCGGCATTGGATTACTCAATAATGTATAAATAGAATGTTCAGAGAACACTGCCGGCTGACGTGAACGGAGCGAGGTAAATGTGTATAGAAGCCTTATGAATTCTCTACCAACCAATAACCAGGGCCGGATTTAGATAAAACAGGGCCCGTAGGCTATATTCCGTGTGCAAACTCGTTTTACATTTCGCGTGGTTCTTGACCAATACACATTTATGTTTGTTCATTGGTCGTATGTGTAGAATTTCTTCGTATTTCCGGTCCAGTGTTATTGTGGAAGGCTTTCAAATCAGGACACCAGCGATAATAGCAAAGCTGTATAGAAATACGTTACAACACCGGGTCAAAGTGGTTAAATAAAATTTTAGTTACACCCGAACGGTGTTAGTTAATATGATAAAGCGCAAAACATGTTTGTGTGTTTATTTGAAGGTGAAGTCATAATCGTTATTAACATCGCGATACCAACAATAGAAGCAAAGTTGTTATTAAAAAGTTACAAAAACCAGTCCCTCCACAGGCTTAGCGTGTCTACCTACTTGGGCCGTATCGTCACTTAAGATCAAGCTAGATTATGGCTATAACGCTAAAACTTAACTATAAAAAAATTGCAAAAATTATTATTACCATTTTTTTATACTTAAGGTTTAGCGTTATGGCCATAATCTCATCTGATCTTAAGTGAGGATACGGCCCATGTCGGTAGACATGCTAAACCTGTGGAGGGACTGGCTCTCAAGTGCAGCTGCCGGAACACACCTATTGGTATTTGGCGGCAGGTTTACAGCTTGAGAGTGGTAGCTATCCAGGCGTGCATCAGAAAAAGCCCTACCACCATGCTATGGTTTCCTCACGATGTTTTCCTTCACCGAAAGCTCAAGCTCATCGCTTATTATCTATTAGCGCTATTATCTACATTATATAGTATTTCCACGTGAATAAAGCCGCGGACACAGTGCGTATCACTATATCGAACTTATTCTGTATTCAATTGTGATTTTTTATTTATTTGCCTGTCACTTTGTACACTCATCTCTATTAAACTGCTTGATGGAATATTGCAAAAATAATATTATATCTAGTTCAATCTATCGTATTATATGCTATAATATACAGTAAGGCTTATATGTCAATAGACTTCATATAGGAAATTGTTCACTTCCGCTCCATTTTCCGTCAGAGATAGAGCCTTGGATCGCATCTGCATAACAGCTTAGTACAAGATATGAGAGGAAGCGATTTAGTTGTACCAGTGAAATTATTATCAAACGAAAACGACACGTTGTTGAATTAGATCTAGGGATCTAGGGAAAGGGATGATAGCTTAGTGGTAGTATGTAGGAACGTCGTCACATGGGACGTGAGTTAGAATCTAACCACCAATTATGAGCTTGAGCTTTCGGTGAAGGAAACTATAGCATGGTGGTAGGCTTTTTTTAATACCCACCTGGCTAACTACCATCCTCAAGTTGAAAATCTGCTGCCAAATACCAATAGGTGTGTTCCGGCAATTGCACTTCAGAGCCAGTCCATCTAAGAAAGGCCAGGAACGCACCTGCGATTTTTTTGGTCTTATGGTTGTCCATTGGCGGTGGTGATCACTTACCATCAAGTGACACGCTTGCTCGCTTGCCCGCTATTGCATAGAAAACCTGTTTTAGTAGTAAAACGGAAAAAACATATTAAGCACCTAACCATAGTACATTCAAGTTAAAGTGATTAAAGTTCTGATGATAGTGTGTATTGACTCACCGTCAGTGGACGTATATTCGATCTCTGCAATGAGCCTAAGCTTTCGATAAAGGAAAATATCTTGATGATACCACAGCACGGTAGTATCGACTATTTCTAATGCTACTCTGGGTAGTTACGACTCTCAAGTTGAAAATCTGCCGCCAAACACCAATATGTGTGTACCGGCAGTTGTACTTGAGGGCCAGTCCATCCAATAAAGGCCGGAACACGCCTGCAATTCCTCTGGTATTGAGGGTATCCATGGGCGGTGGTGAGACGCTTTCTCGTTTGTCTCCTGTTCCATAAAAAAAGTTAATCACATAAATTTAAACTGGTGACAATTATATGAAAACTTTGCATTAAATTGATAGATACAAGTGAAAATAACTGAAGCGTTTTTGAAAGGTCGCAAGCTATGAAAAATATGCAAAGTTTTGCCTTTACTATTGGTGAAATTTCAATAGATATAAGAAAAATATATTGTGAAGAAAAGCGAGAGAGTATAGTATAGGGTTTTATTGTCTCCTATTTGTACAGTTCTTTTGAAGTTAATTTTCTTATGGGGTGTTTTTGAAATTCTGATACACAACTTTTTTGTTAACGCTCGTTTCGTTAAAGTCGGCTTTCTATAGAGAGAGCGAGAGTTTTTAATAGTTAAGGTTTATCGTTATGGTCATAGTCTAACCTGGACTCAAGTAACGATACAGCCGAAGTTGGTACACACGCTAAACCTGTGGAGGGACTGACTCTCAAGTACAACTACCGTAACACACCTATTGGTATTTGGTGGTAGCTAGCCAGGTAGATAATAGACAAATCCCTACCACCTATGCTATGGTTTCATCACAATGTTATCTTGCACCGATACCTCAAGCTCATTGTCGTTGGATTTGAACAGGCATCGTTTCACGCAGTGCATCGTTTTACATACTAGTACTGAGCTATCATCGCCTCAAAACTATCAATGTCGCTTCTATCAATTTTAACGTACTACAAGCGCAGTGTTTTACTCGTGTTGGAATATTTCCGATCGCTTCAATCTGTAACTTGTACCAAAATTCATTTCGGGATGACATCGAATGGGTCCCTCCATTCAAAAGTAACTTTAGAGGCTGTCGTATAAGAAAATTCTATTACCTCCAACTATATGTACATAAATTTCGAATGCATAAGTTATTTACATTCAAGCCTCGTGAGTTCAGTGATTATGCGTTCGAACGCTGCGTAGATGGACGCCGGTTCGTAATGCTTCTGTAAACCGGTGATAGCTCAGTGGTAGGCGGTACGTTTGTTGATTTTTTAAATTTTAAACTGGCAGTAAAATGTTCAGTCTGTAACAGATAACAGTGTTTAAACGACGGACACGTACAAACAGACAAATAACAAAAGGACAGTGTCTCAAATTGACAGTGATATTATTTTATTTTAGGGACTGCAGTCCAATAAAGACATGGCAGCCCCATCGTACCATGAACTTACAGTGTTTACAAAATGAAATTACATTCAAACATGTCCAAAAACTGCTCGGAACTGATCATAAACTCCCATTAAATCTTGGCTTCATCACTTGTAGGCGCAGCCAAGATTCTATGGAACATGCCTTGGTCAATTACATTCGGTCATTAATGGTTTATGATCGCTGAAGGTTCAGCTCAGTTCCGTTCACATTCTTTCAAGGGTGCTTATTTCAAGTGATAGTTCGGTATTACTAATGTTCTGTTTTCAAACCTATCGGGGAGTCCAAACTACAGTTATATATAATTTGATATTTTATATTTATTCATCAAAACCCAGCATAGACTGCGCAAATCTAGTATAAAATACTGTGTTCCCGACATCTTTCAAACCTATCGGGTAGTCCAAGTTACGATTATATATAATTTTATATTTATTTATCAAAACCCAGCATAGACTGCGCAATCCCAGTATGGCTAAGGTGTTAGATCGAAATTCGCGGTTTCGATAGGCGCCTTTCAAAACATCCAATTCAAGACCTTTCACCTATCGCCGACGTTTTGTAACTGCCGTTGTACGATGCCAATTATTCAGATCGGCAAATTGATTCAATATTACGACTCTTTGTTTTGTTTCACTTCTCTCGTATTGACTTTCACTTACAATGGAGTTCGCTTTCGTTTCTTCTGTTCAGTTGGTTTGTGAATTAATCTATGTAGGAGGTACCTGGATGATCGAGCTTAGATCGTACTGTTTTTTATTTATTTATTATTTAAAAAACATCATCTGAGGTACACTTAATGACTTTATTAGAAATAATTAACTTAAAAAATGCCTTTCTATGAAAAACACAAGTATGTATTAGTAAAATGGAAATTTACATATAAATTTTTTTTTCACTGGTAGCCTTAAAGGCTTTCATGGACCCAACGGAATATGAGGGCGAGCGCGGTGGGCGCTCGAGCCCGAGGGGCAATTCGTGTAAATGTGTCACTAGTGACCGAACCTCGGCTTGGGCTGTTTCCGGTACAACCGTTTCAGAGATACGAGGGATTTATATACATATAGAATTGTACTAGGTTAATCGAGCTTAGCTCGATGTTTCTTTGTTTCTAAATTGTATTTATGTAATAAAAACAATATCAAATTGATTGACCACCAATATTTTAACGAAAGTAAACACGAAAGTATTTTTTACTAAAGAAAAAAGCATTGATGTGAAAAAGCATTTTTAAACAAATAATTTGGATTAAAAATTGCATTTTTACGTAAAATAGAACTATATAAAAATATATATAAAAAGCAAGAATCTTAAACACAAAATTTCACTCGATTCGTTGGAGCCGTTTCCGTGGGACGTGAGTTCGATTCCAACCACCTGCAATGAGCTTGAGCTTCGTGGGGAACATCGTGGGAAAACCATAGCATGGTGCTAGGGCTTTTTCTAAAACCCGCCTGGGTAGCTACCACCCTCGAGTTAAAAATCTGTCGCCAAATACCATTAGGCGTGTTCTGGCAGCGAGTGGCACTTGAGAGCCAGTTCCTCCACCGGTTCAGCGTGTCTACCAACTAGGGCGATGTTGTCACTTAAGATCAGGATGAGATTATGTCCTTATCGGTAAACCTTCACTATAAAAAAAAAAACATGAGTCTATAAAATACGGTCATGTTAAATTTACATTATACGTATAGACAATCTCACTTATTTCCATGGTAATGAGAAATATAAGTCAGAGAATCTGTGGTACGGGTTTCACGTTAACACATCACCCAGAAGGAGGAATAATTTCGTCCTGCGTCGCTTCACTCCCGAGGGACTGGTCGTTGGCATTGGATATTACCGGTGCATTGCACCCGACGCCGGAATTAGCACCAGACAGCGGCGCGTGCGCAGAGCTTTTTCAGAGAGCCGATCTCGAACTGTCCGCAATTCAACTAAAAAAATATCACAGGGGCAACTTTAGATATTATCTCGCTTTCATTTTGTGTTACTCTTGCTAGAATTAAACTTATCTACGTCTGTATTATGAATGTTGTTAAGTGGAATATGTTTGTTGCACGCCTCGTGAGCGAAGCGTTGCGGTGGGTACTACTGTCACTTCACGCGAAACTTTCAAGCTTAAAATGTCTCTATATATCATATATTGCATATATACACACATATATCAAGAATAAACACTATTTTTAACACTCACAATATTTGTTATTTAAATTAGATGAAAAACTGTTAATAAATGTTCTGTATCGGACGTCCGTGTGTCTGTATGTGCGGATCCTGTGTGTTATCACGATAACGACCGAAATACTTTACTAATCGAGTCTTTTCTTTTTCCTTACGCTTCAGTATAATTAGGAATAAAACCCTATTACTTTTCACGGTCTGATTCGATGTGGTTTAATTGTTATTGATAATAAAAAAAAAAAAGAGATTAAGAGGCGTGCATTTTTGAATTTTCCAAACATTTTAAATGTAGACAGGGTTATTAACCTTTTCTAGGGAGGGTAGGAAAAAATAGCAATTAGGTATTGTCCCAATAAATATCCCTGAGGGATCCGCAATTCACCGGTATCGCTTTGGAATGAGAGCGTATTGATTATGTACTCTCCAAATGGTATTCGCTAGGGTCTAGGTTAGTGGTGATCGACATATATCGATGTTCACACGACATTGTTATTTCGAAGAAAATATCGACTTTCGTTATTTGAGAATCCAGAAAAATTGAAGTTTTTTTTTAAATGTCATCAAAGGTATATTAAAGGTCACATAAAAAAGTTCATAAAGTTGTTAATTAATTTAGAAGTGGCTAAATTCGATGTTTTCTCACGTTACCCTTCATACTGGGCTGTTCTCGTGACTTAGTACATGATAACTTGTATTTTGTTTTGTAAAATTAAAGTTTTTTTTTTTGTGGAAATGGTATTATTAGTAAATACTTTGTTGCTATTAAATACTTCTATTCAAGAACAATTATAGTGCCATAACATGTAAAGAAGTTTATTTATTATAAAATTTAGTATATCTTGGCTTATTACTTTCATTTTATGAGATTAATTTAGTAATACACATATCATTTACTATTAGATGTAGAAGGAGATAGATAAATCGTTAGAAGAATAGATAAATAAATATTTCAAATAAATATTTTTTTAATTTCATATATTTTACGTTCATCTAGTTTATAATCATGAAAGAATATAATAATAATATATTTTTTACTTGTATTTAAGCTTATACTACGTGACAAAGTCACAAACTGAGCAAATGCTGAGTGGCACAGTTGTAGCACACAGCGCTGGTTTTCAGTCTGCCCCATACTCAATTTTTATAGAATATTTGATATAAATGTTTAGTTCATTCATAATCTATACGTAATATTATAAATGTAAATGTTTGTATGTTTGGATATTTGTTATCTAATCACACACACACAAGTTTGTTAGCTGAATTAAGTCATAGGACATATTTTGTATTACTGAAATGTTTTCGCTTATTTACTCATCTCAGTGCAGACGAAGCAGCTGATTACAGTTAATTTTATGAAATGTGCAAAAAATATATTCACCAAACCTCGTTGTTTCCTCATTCATATCGATATCGATGTTTTTGTAGCGTATCCCATCCCTAGATTGGATGGGTTCTAAAAGGATTAGCCGGAATAGATTTAAAACGGATTATGCTTACGTTTCTTTATGTGTACTTGTAATCTGTTTCCGAGAATTTTTCCGATATCTGTTTTTCACTGATTCGGATACTACTCTTCTCACGTCCTTATCTCGCACCGTTACTCAAATTACAATAACTTTTAATAGACTTAACCGATTGCGTTGAAATAAAGACTAAATGTTACTCGAGGATATGCGTTATGATTTCCTTCGTGACGTCTCACCGTCAACGTACATTAAGAGTGATGCGTGCACTAATGAACAGACTGACAGGTAGACATTTCTAAAAATATTATTCTATTACTTAATCTTAATTACTTACAATAGTTTGTCACATAAACGTGTACAGACACGATTAATTTACATTCTCTTTATACGTGTCTATAGATAACAGTGTTCCTTAACCTGGAGTCCGTGGGGCCTCAATAGGTACGTGACATAGATATAGGGGTCCATTTCTGTTAAATATATATGACACTTAGATTCCTTTTTGAAGTGATCGCTTCTTTACACACACTGAGCTCTTTATTATGCGGGTATTGATTAAGACTGAGCCATCATGCTCTGATATGTGACGCTCGTCCGGGTAAAGTAGACTCGAGTCGAGTAATGTAATGAGTGAGACATAGTCAACGCGACGCTCGGCGAGCGTGACATGATTGAGCATGACGCATCAATCGCATTCAGTATCGCACATAAACAGGATATGAGTCGTGATTATTTGGTATTTAGATTTTCACGTGTGTCATTTGTCTGTCTGTCTGTCATGGACTCAAATGCCGTTTATTTTAGTAACGTAGTATAAAATATATGTATTTATTTATTAGCTGGTTCGTTTGTGTGAAACGAACTTTTTTTGAAGCGATGATAGCTCAGTGGTAGTGTGTACAGACTCCGCGTCAAGAGATGTAAGTTCGAATCCACCTACAATGAGCTTGATTACTTTCGGCGAAGGAAAACATCGTGAGGAAACCGTAGCACGGTGGTAGGGCTTTTTCTGATGCCCGCCTGGGTAGCTACCACCCGGAAGTTGAAAATCTGCCGCCAAATACTGACAGGTATGTGCCGGTAGTTGTATTTGACAGCCGGTTCTTCCGCAGGCTTATTATTGCCCGATTTTGTAACTTTCTCAACACAGCTTTGTTCCTATTAGCGTTAGAATGATGTTAATTAGCCTAAAGCCTTCCTGAATTGTTGCTTTATTGAATAATTCAATGTTAAATATCGCATTCCATTTTTTTTTAATTTCAAATATTTTCCTTAGCTTTATTTAAATGATTTTTATTGCTTTCTGAGAAAGAAAAAGTTATTAAAATTTCATATTTTTTTTATTGTTACCCATTTTTGGTTCTATAGAAAAAAATATAGTACATTTTTCCGTGTATTGTCGTATTGTTAATATTAAAAAAACAAAAAAAAACATTTCCTTTCCTAACATGATAGTTTATTAATTAGAAAAGAACAAGATAGAATTTCACGTAAGAAACGGATGGGGGGGTTCGAGAAATCTTACGTATATTTACAGGGGGTTGGGCGGTCAAAAGTGACCAAAATTATCCTTACGTAATTAATAAATGACCTCTTATCAGGTAGGAACTATCTAAATACCTGCTAAAAAGACTAACTATTAAAGCTCAAGTTTAGGGTAAGGATATGAGCTAAGACTTACAGTTCTTCCAGCTGATGGTGTGTGTTTTATTCACCACAAAGATCACAATATCAAAGAATTTGTTTGGTGCAATCGCTCGGCCGTTTTCGTCCGGAGACAATTTTCGGACAGAAGGATTTTTATTGAACGTCGCGTGTATTTCTCGTATTTGTTCGACGCGATCATTTGAGATAAGGGCAAGGGTTGAAAGGATTGAGCTTGTCCACTATCGAAAACCCATCTTCCCCCCTATTATCAAGGACACCTTTCGGCCTAATTCTAGGCTCTGACCGGGACAGAATCTACGTACCTACCTATTTAATCGGTTTAAATCAGTTAAAAGCGTCTGTTCTACGTACCTATCAGTTTGTTGGTCTAAATCATAGTCGCTTCGAGCGCCACTATCGAGGGGCGGGTGGGGTGAAACGGGGCGGGACCGAGCCCGAAAAGGGAGACAAATGGGGTGGGGCGGTCGTAAGGCATTGGTGCGTGAAATAGCGAAAGCCTCGGTCGGATACCTAGATATCTAGGTTTTATTGGTAATAGATTATTTATACATCCAGAATGATATCATCATAGGAAATGTTTATTTATATCGGACGCAGGTGTCGAAATGACGGGACAGCGGATTCAAATCCTTCGTCTCGGTATTGATATATTATGGAATAGTTTTTCGATACGGTTTATGAATAAAAAATCGCTGTGTGAGATTCAGTCGCTAATGTATCTGCCCCTCTTTTGTGGTTATGTTTATAATTATTGTGTTTCTGCTAATGGATATATAATGTGTTGAGAAAAGTAATAAATATGTATGTTGAAGACTGGTAAGGAAGGGAAAGACAAATGCAAAGATGGCAGCAGACAGAGATGTATGAACGAGCAAAACGTAATGCGCCGACCCCGAAAACCTTGGGAGCAGAACAAAATGACGAGGATGTCTATGATAATGGACAACGAACAAGCAGACGGCCCAGTTGATAGTAAATGGTTACCACTGCCTATCGGCAGCCACAACATCAAGGGTACTGGCGGAAAGGGCTTGTTCTTGTTAACCATGCCAGAGCCCTGATCCTATATTTGGCGGCAGTCAAACCGAAGGTGATCGCTAACCAGTCTAAAATGACCCTCCTACCAAGCTGTGATGGATGAAGGATTATATGGTTAACCTTCACGACCAATACCAAAGGTGGGATCAACGATCGTCAGAGCCTCGTCGGTTACCCAGCACCGCGTGCTGGTGAGGTTGGATTGGATAACACAGATGGTATATACCCCTTCCATCCGAAAATTAAACCCTTTTTTTATATACTTAAGGTTTAGCATTATGGCCATAATCTCACCTGATGTTAAGTGACGATACGGCCCAAGTTGGTAGACACGCTAAACCTGTGGAGGGACTGGCTCTCAAGTGCAACTGCCGGAACACACCTATTGGTATTTGGCGGCAGGTTTACAACTTGAGGGTGGTAGCTTCCCAGGCGGGCATTAGAAAAAGCCCTACCACCATGCAATGGTTTTCTCACGATGTTTTCCTTCACCGAAAGCTCAAGTTCATTGTATATGCTTGGGTTCGGACTCACGTCCCTTGACGCGAAGTCGTACACACTACCACGGAGCTGTCATCGCTTCGAGAAACTGGAATTTTACTTATTTAAGTGTTAATGATTGTAATTATCATAAGCAAGTGGTACGGAGGTGGATTAGTAGTATTGTAAAAAAAAGGTTCAAAATGACGCCAGCCGAAATTAGTTTTGCAATATTTTCCACACCTTCAGAGGTTAAATGTAACTTTTTAACCAGTGTATTATATGTCTCGGGAAATAAATTTCCCTTTTTTGTGCTGATAATACTTTCGTAGATAACATTTACGTAATTCTCAAAGAGTGTGATTCAACGTTTGACCTCAATATAAAGTGGTTTACTTTTCTTTTGTAAGTCACACGCTGATCCTAAGAGATACGAAAACAGAATGGCTTATATATAACGATAAGTTACGATAATTTGAAACATCAATTTACGTAAGTTCACTGAGCGTTCCTCATTACGAGAAATTGCTTGTGTTCCGTTTTTACTGACGGGAAAAATGTCCATACAAGTAAAATAACTGTGGAATGATGGAGAATCAATGGAATTTAAATAATGAATAGCCCTAAACCATCTATAAATAATTCCGTATCGAATGGATATGGATATATATATATATATATATATATATATATATATATATATATATATATATATATATATATATAGGGATATTGTGGTAGGGTGGGTATTCTAAAGTAGAATACAGTTATAGGAGGGTAGTTTATAACGCCGATTAGTATAAAGCGCGATGCAAGCGTGCCACTGCTTTCAGTGTAAAAGAGGCGCTTAAACCGTATTCATCTTACGTAGCTGAAACACTACCGAAGGGACGTAAGATTTAATGTTACTTTACTATTGACACTGTTTTGGTATTTATGCTGTAAATCATTATCAGGAATGGTTTATACTGTGCGGAGAGAGGCACGAGCAGTGAAGGTGAGTGTTGACAATTGTCGAAAGGAGGCCGCCTTAAACCTACACCTGAGTCGCAAGTCTCAGACACTCTCGTGTTATCCTCTCTCTGCCACAATGATTAGGTGTCAATATGGTTTAGGTGATTAGGTGATATATATATATTTTACATTTTGGCCATAATCTCCCCTGATCTTACGGTCTGAGTTGGTAGACACGCTAAACCTGTGGAGGAACTGGCTCTCAAGTGCAACTGCCGGAACACACCTATTGGTATTTGGCGGCAGATTTCAACTTGAAGATGGTAGCTAGCCAGGCGGGTATTAGATAAAGCCCTACCACCATGCTATGGCTCACTCACGATGTGTTCCTTCACCGAAAGCTCAAGCTCATTGTAGGTCGAGTGGATTCGAACTTACGTCCTTTGACGCGAAGTCGTACACATTACCACTCCTCAAACATTAACAAACATTATTTTCATTATATATAGACCAGCCCGTGTTTGCAATTTTGTTCCCTTTCTTTCTGTCGACCGCTCGCGAACGTAAGATCCATTCTTAGTGTGTCTACACCGTGAAAGAAATATCTAGGTATACCAAGTTTAAAGTTAATACATATAGTGTTCTTCGAGATATCGAGATGTATTGTTCAGCGGTATTCTACATATGGACCGTTTATTTTGAAAGTGGTGTAAGCCCATTTTCTTTTGTTTCGAGAACATTTAAGGTTACTATATTTGTTGATAATGCAATTTTATTTACCGACCGATTTTAAGTTGTACAAAACATGGGATTTCTTTGAGAAATTAAACACGGACTAGTTACATATAAAAAAATTACATTAAATTAAGCATGAATTACGTGATAGCTCATTTTTCTCAAAAATGGACTTACACCACTTTCAAAATAAACGGTCCATATCTATATATATATATATATATATATATAATATAGATAAGTCTAAGGTCTTGTTATCAAACCTCTTTTTAATAACGTGGTATTTAAAATGCAATTCTTTACACGAGAACGCATTACCCGGGTTCAGGCCAAGGCGAGAGAGGCATGTGGTGACCTTTGGGTCCTAATCAACCAATAATCACCCTAATTACTTCACTAACACGCACCACGGCGACACTGCAAACTCCAGTGTTGCCAGAGACAAGGGCGAGCGCAGACACTTCTAGCGACTTGCGGAATCTTCCATCAAACGTTGCCTTCCCTTTCCCAATAGACGCTATCTCGATCACAGCGTCATAAAGTCGACACATGATTTTTTTATCGCTCGAGTTTAAATCTACAATGAGACCTCCACATTATTGATATCCCAACCTATCACACACTGAAACAGAAAGGTTGAGATTCAAAATGCTTTTTAATTAAAACTTTGCACAAGCGTTCAGATTTCAATTAAAAATTCATCCCAACGGTTTCTCACTCTACGTTGTTGCGACGGTTAACAAAACCTTAAGCTTTCTATTGGAAACTGGATTAGTCTAGAATAATAGAGAACGTTACAAAGCTGCGGGCCTTTTGTACGTAGATCTATTATATTAGGCATTAACTTCGCATTCTATAGTGGCAACATCTGTACGAACTGCTGGTCGTTCAGCGATTGTAAATGGATTAGGGTTGGGTAAACCCTTATTATTCATCATCATTGAAGTTATTAATCAAGGAATATATATCTAAAAGAAATTTTGCGTTTATGGAACTGAGTTCGGTGCACCCAATGAGCCTAAGTTATCTGTGCAAGAACATAATGAAACTATAACCAAAGGCCAATATGCTGTCTCTTGACCATCGCCGTAAGGTGGCTTGCCTCTCAGTGATTTACAGAATACACTTTGGGGAGTGTGCTCAGGAACTGCACGATTTGATTCCACCGACTCCGTTCTATCTGAGGACGACAAGACGTGGCGAGGGTTTTCACCCATATATAGTTGACATTCCCCCGATCCGCACGAAGCGTTTTGCATCTTTTTTTATAATGCGTACTGCAAGGTAGTGGAATTCACTACCGGCGTCTGTCTTTCCTATATCGTACAATCTGGGAGTCTTCAAACAGAGAGTGAACAGATACTTGCTGAGTAAACGCGTTCCATCATAGACCACATCGTCACTTACCAACTTTTTCTATTGTCTGTATGATTAGCTGAAAACCGGCACCTAAATATCTAAAGATGTGTCTTAGCAGTTGCACTTTGAAGCCATTTCCTCTAATAGGTTTAGAATGTACGCCGTCTTAACGCACATCGTTATTTAACATCAGGTGAGATTGCGGCCATAATGTATCATGCATGCTATCATCTGATATCCAGTGGTCACGATACAGTTGGGTATAATTGTAAGGTTTTGTAGAGCCAACATTTGAGCCAGAATTAATGGACCGTTTATTTTGAAAGTGGTGTAAGTCCATTTTTGAGAAAAATGAGCTATCACGTAATTCATGCTTAATTTAATGTAATTTTTTTATATATAACTAGTCCTTGTTTAATTTCTCAAAAAAATCCCATGTTTTTTACAACATAAAATCGGTCGTTAAATGAATTTGCATTATCAACAAATATAGTAACCTTTAATTTTCTCGAAACAAAAGAAAATGGACTTGCACCACTTTCAAAATAAACGGTCCATATCTTTATCATTACTCCATCACCACCTCTGTAAGCTATACGATGAATTAGATTCTGTCTCCTTTTTTTAATACTTAAAGTTTAGTGTTATAGCCATAATCTCACCGGATCTTAAGTGACGATACGGCCCAAGTTGGTTACAGGCTAAACCTGTGGAGGAACTGGCTCTCAAGTGCAGCTGCCAGAACACACCTATTGGTATTGGCGGCAGGTTTACAACTTGAGGGTGGTAGCTAGATAGACGGGCATTAGAAAAAGCCCTAGCACCATGCATAAAGGGTTGTATTTCGTACGCAAATACAGGCTACAAATACAATATTCTATGTAGTGAATTATATTAACCGAAGCACGGTAAACTGTATCTTGTCACGTCTTTGCAAAATTTATTACGTCGCATCCGAAACTCTGCGAGTTGTCGTAAAACGAATCGATGCGTCAAACGTAAAGCTTATTTCTGGCTTGTCGCAGTTTCTTTAGACCAAGTTATAACACGAAAGCGTAATAAAAAAACAACGTTATGTATTCACTGGCTGCGGTTGCGAATTCGTCTGGAATTGATTTACGTCCGTCTTTATTAAGACCAGCAGATTGCTTTGCCTTAGTTGATTCTCTGCTTCTCTGGTCAGGTTTTATTGTTTATGACATAGCGCGTGCTGTGATGAGGCATTCGATCTAAATCTCTTCTGTTAACCGTGATCTCCATTTTGACCTTTCCATTTTGTTTGCTTTACGTGGAATTAAAAAAAAACGAGTGTTATCGTGGGACACCAGATAGGAACGAAATTCTTTGTTATAAATAATATTAATTCCAAGTTCTATTCGAGGTATAAAGAAAATAATTATTCGGATATACATTTTTATTATGATTTTTGTATCGATAAATATAAAAATACTACTTTGTAAAATATATAATAATAACAGTCATCACGTAGACTATACATTAGACAGTGTATAGCCATCGTACATAGTCTATACAATCACCACATCGATGGACGTGAGTTAGAATACCTGCTATGAGCTTGAGTTTTTGGTGAAGGAAATTGGAGGAAACCGTATCATGGTGGTAGCTAGCAACCACCGTCAAGTTGATAATCTGCCGCCAAATACCAATAGTTGTGTTCCGGCAGTTGCACCTGAGAGCCAGTTCCTGCACAGGCTTAGCGTGTCTATCAACTTGGGCCCAATCGTCACTTCAGATCAGGTGAGATTATGGACATAACGCTAAACTTCACATATATAAAAAAAAAGTTATTTTAAGTTAATGGTTAGCGACATCATAACTGCTTTCTATTCTGGTCATGTTTCTGGTTAATCACTATATAAAATTAGATATGATTTGTCTCTGCATAACTTAAACTTGGCTCCTCT
The DNA here is from genome assembly GCA_039707435.1 of Actias luna. Lineage (NCBI taxonomy): Eukaryota > Metazoa > Arthropoda > Insecta > Lepidoptera > Saturniidae > Actias > Actias luna. Next base: position 1,321,602 of record JAZHAC010000019.1, on the reverse strand, counting down.
GTGCTTTAAGTCTACTTGTATTTACCGTTAGACATTGTTTTCTCATATGAAGTGAGAAATTGCCAAATTTCTCGGTATCGCTTGCAAAGACGGATGTCTCATTATGAGGTATGAGAATTTCTTGCTTTGCGAAATGAGGGCGTTATTATTTCACGAGGCGCTAAATTTGCCTTCCAAGGCGAAAAAGAAAATAAAGGTTAATTAGAATATCGTCATATTAACACGTCTGGACTAGTTTAATTTGGAAAGTTCTGGTAGCAACACGTAACTTGATAATGGTAGAAAACATGGAACGAACTGTGATTAACGTCAAGATAAACCCTCTGAAGCGGTTGCCCTGTCTTCCAGGATGTACTTTAATGTAGGAATTTATCGTCTCGCTTGGGTCTCCACGCAGGCGCGCTCTGTAATTGTTAGTACAAAGTGGCGATTAGGCTTAATTTGGTCTTGGCCGCCATTTTCATTTGTTAGTTCGATTTATTCCTCTCTTTCCGGCGGAATTGCAAACTTCGCAATTCAGATGTCTGCGGGAAACAACCGATTGGAACTCGGGAACAATCGAAGTGTTGTTCTGAATTTAAAAGCAGCGTTTGTTTACCATTTGATTGTATTCATAGGTCTTGAAAATAGCTTTTGAATTGCAGAATTAGATATTTATAAATGAATATACATATATATTATATTAAGATTTAGCATTATGGCCATAATCTCAAGAAACAGTGCAAGCAAGAATATCAAGAAAAATCCCTACCACCATGCTATGGTTTCCTCACGATGTTTTCCTTCACCGAAAGCTCAAGCTCATTGTAGGTGTCTGAATTCGAACTCACGTCCCTTGACGCGAAGTCGTACACACTACCACCGAACTATCATCGCTATGACTTTTTGTCTGCACCAACCATCATTTCGTGTAGTTTCTTTAGACAGTATAATGTCTGTTTATAGATTCATTGCGTGTTCAAGATCTCACCTGCTGTAAAGCATCAATAAATCTCAAATAGTAACACATTAAATCTAGACAGGAAGCTGGCGCTCTCCAGCAACAGTCGGAACACATCTATAAATGCTTCGTAACATTTTTCCAATTGAAACGTTGTATTGGATAACGTCCCAACACGCTATAGATTTATCACGTTATTTTCCTTCACCGATAGCTCAAGTTAATTGCAGAGCTTCCAACTTACCTTGATCGACACAAGTCTGTACATGTCACCGCTGAACAATAAATGTTTCGTTAATTATTACAGACGAACGATTCTTCTATACTATAGGTCGATATGTAAGTCGGGCGGCAAGGGATCCCTCACCACGCGCATGCGATTATCGAAGCTCCCTTTATGGTATTCAAGGCCATTGCTTTTGCCCAATAGGCGATCAGACACGTCTCTATAGAGGGTCGTTATTTAGGATAGCATTGGGATATAAACAAAACCGCCATCGTTTCCATTATAAATTGGATTATGCAAATGATATTTGAACGTGGTCGGCGTTAAGTTACCTGTGATAGCATTAATTTTAATCCTTTAGATTAACCGATCGGATGGATGAAGACCAATTAAACGTTGCCTACCCACTGACCTATAAACAATCCGGGGTTGAAACCAATGGATTTGTGATCAATTATTTGTTGGTATCAAACGGGATTTATAATTGGGAACTTGGTAATTTTCCATAAGTTTGCTCCTTGTGGATTTTCTAAAGCCTATGATTTTTTACCAGCGGCTTTGCACGAGTTAATATACATTTCTTCAAAGCAAAAGTTATTTGCTTTCTTATTAAAGGTGTCATATGACCTTTTTTGTAGCACTGTGTTAACGTGTATGCAAAATTTCATAATGAAATATTAAATAGATCAGGCATAAATTACGATAGAAAGAATATATCCGAATTTATAAATAATTAGTTGGGTTAAGTTAATTAATTATGATTTTTATTATTTTACAGTAGGCCGTTAAACGTCATATATATACGAAGAATATGAAATGAAAGTTTTTTTTTATTTATTTCTTTGAGTGCTTTATAGGTTTAGCGTCAGCCACAATTTTATCTGACGGTAAGTGACGATGTAGCCCAAACTGATGCACACACTAAGCTCGGTTTAGAGATTCGTTTTTAAGAGCAGCTACCGGAACAAAAGTGTAGCTATTATGCGGCAGATTTCAAGTTCAGAGTAGTAGCTAGCCAGTTGGGCATAAGAAAATGATCTACCACCGTGCTGCGATGTTTTCCCTGACCGAAACCTGAGCCTCATTGAAGGGATTCGAAGTCACTTCCATTGCCGCGGCGTCCGTAAACACTACCTATTGTACAATCATCGCTTCAATAAACTACTGCCTATTTCGCATTTCCTAACACCAATGTGATAATAACTTTCTAGATCCTTCCATAACGTATATAGACTCTGTCGTATCTTATTTATTATACTTATCCACACCCATATATATGTGTCAGGTCATTTATCAATGTCTGTACGTTTTATGACAGCAAAATCTATCATTCGATCGTGTATTAACAAACTTAAGTTGTTCGTACAAGGCGAACGAAGGTACCGCCATAAGTTGGATACAAGTTTTTGCAATGTCGAGTCAACTATCACGTATGTTTTTAGTTTTAGAAAGCACTTGGGAGTAATCTATATATAGTATTTATTTTTCCAGTTGACTTTGTTGTTCTCATGAGATAAGATAATGGATCATTGATAGGGCTCGGTGTCGATTACCGGAAGTTTAAATTCCTGCGATGAGCTTTCGTTTCCGTCGAGGAAAACGTCGTGATGAAACTATAGCATTGTGGTGGGACATTTCCTAATTCCCGCCAGGTGGCTACCATATTCAAGTTTAAAGTCTGTCACCAAATAATTGCCTTCATCCGACCCCTCTACTAGGTTTAGTGTGTCCACCGTTTCGGGCCGCATCGTCACTTAGTGTCATGTAAAAGCGACGCCAATGTTTTTTTTATTGTTAAGGTTAGCGTTGTAGCCATTATCTCACCTGATCTTAAATGACGTTACGGCCCAAGTTAGTAGACACGCTACACCTGTGGAGGAACTGGCTCTTAAGTGCAGCTACCGGATCATACCTATTGGTATTTGGCGGCAGATTTTCAACTCGAGGGTGGAGGCTTTACCGAAAGCTCATTGTAGCTGGATTCGAACTCACGGCCCTTGACGTGAAGTTGTACGCATTACCACCGAGCTATCATCGCATTACAATTCTATAAAAAATGTGATAACAGATTTGTAAATATATTCCGTGATATTCGATTATTTTCGAAAGCAATACACATATGTTAATATTTTGTAATTCTACCGCAGCATTTAATAATTAACACGTATCTCTGTTCGCGATTATCATCTCTCGTATACAATGCATAAGCGAATCAATTTATAATGTCACATTCAGTCGCGGGCTATCTCCAAGCGGAGTGTCGGCACCTATATAACGTCACTGGCAGGCAAGATATTTTCTACCCTTAACCGTCCGCGAGACGTTTACAGGATCACACGCTCGTGTTCTCACGAGATTAATAAGGGATGAACGAAAGACGTTTCTCGAGCGCCGCCGGTATTACGTGTTTATTGTTAGAGGAATTATTAGGAGAGGAACTATTAGGTAGGCGATTCGTATATCATTTTACACCCACACGGCTACATCTGTACGCAACGTTAGATCCGTCCGGACTACAAAGTTACGTCGATATCAAAATATATTTCACTTATAACAACGCATAAAAGATTAAGTCGTCTGTGAAGCGATGATAGCTCAGTGGTAGTGTGTACGTCTTCGCGTCAATGGAGGTGAGTTCGAATCCACAATGACCTAGAGCGGGCGTTGATGGAAAACCTCGTGAGGAAACCATAGCATAGTGGTAGGGCTGTTTCTAATGCCCGCTTGGCTAGCTACCACCCTCAAGTTGAAAATCTGCCGCCGGATACCAATAGGTGTGTTCCGGCAGTTGCACTTGAGAGCTATTCCCTCCACACATTTAGCTTGTCTACCGAAACCCGAAACCCGAAACCTTAACTATAAAGAAATAAATCTCCAAGCGACTTTCATTGTCACAGTTAATTCATCTATACATAAATATCATTCTATCTGATACAAACAAGTGTTGTATTCTATTAAAAATTAAAATCGGAGTACGATAAACTTTATTATCGATATAGAGAACCGAATTATATATTTTAAACCTTTTCCTATGTTTTCTACGTACATCGCTCTGAAACTACATAAGTTATTTTGATGGTATCTGATACGGTGGTATACAGTAACATGATGTATCAATATACCAGATAATTCTTGCTCGATACAATCCATGGTTTTATTAACAGGCTCATCAGCAGTGTGTTTAGGAGTCCTTTTTTTATACTTAAGGTTTTAGCGTTATGGCCATAATCTCACCTGATCTTAAGTGACGATACGGCCCAAGTTGGTAGACCCGCTAAACCTTTGGAGGAACTGGCTCTCAAGTGCTGCTGCCGGAACACACCTATTGGTATTTGGCGGCAGGTTCACAACTAGAGGGTGGTAGCTACCCAGGCGGGCATTAGAAAAAGCCCTACCATCATGCTATGGTTTCCTCACGATGTTTTCCTTCACCGAAAGCTCAAGCTCGTTGTAGGTGCTTGGGTACGAACCCACGTCCCTTGACGCGAAGTCGTGCACACTACCACTGAGCTATCATCGCTTCATTATTATTTTATTATAAATAAAAACTACAAAATAAGAACCCTTCGTCATTATTATACATAAGGCGTCTAATTCGCGTCGACAGTGAAACGGGTTGCTATAGACGAATACGTGTATCACGATGAGTACATAATTCCGCCTTTATAAGTAAAGTGTAATTCTGTAAAGAAGCCACATTGATATTTATACATACACGAAGTATGTGAGAGCACGTAATTCGTTTATTCAGACGGTACTATGAGATGAAGTTATATCCGAGCGTACATTATACGGCGACGTCAAAGAAAGTCGTTAGGGATTTACTTGGAATATGAAATGAGATATTTCGGTTTATAAAAAAATACTAACAACTTGACAGAATTACTACGTTGCTATATTTTAATAGATATTCTTAAGAGATATTGCCTTGTACACTGTTTTTGTATCATTTTATCTAGTTAGTGCGGCGCACGCCTCTGTAGCTTCCGGTTGAAACGCTTTTCCGACTATTGCAACAATATTCGATATGTTTCAGCTAGCTTACATGAAATATTTTATGATTATAGGTCTATTGGTAGTCTGTAGGACGCCGCGTCAAAGGACGTCTGTTCGAATTCACCTACAATGAACTTGAGACATCTATGAAGGCAAATATTGTGATAAAACTGTAGTATGGTGGTAGAGCTTTTACTAACGCCCCCCTGGCTAGCTACCACGCTCAAGTCGAAAATCGGCTCTCAAATACCTATAGGTGTGTTCCGGCAGAGCACTTGAGAGCCAGTGCGTCCATTAGGCTTAGCGTGTCCACCATCTTAGCCAACTTTGTCTTTTAACGTCAGGTGAAATTGTGATCATAGTAATGGCGAGCTTAATGCCATAAGTCATTTTCTTCCAGCTAATCAACACTAATATAATAAGTAATAATTACTACCAGCATGGGTAGTTCAAATGAAATAATTAGTAGAATAAGTGTGTAATAATGAATACACTAACATAGGTAAAAGAAATAATTAATAAAGAATAGCATATTAAATGAACTAAATGTAGTCCAAATAAATGAACCAAATATGTGGGTAGTTTAAATGAAACAATTAGTCGAATAAGTGCGTAATAATTAATATACTAACATAGGTAATATAAATAAGTAATAAACAATAGCATATTAGAAGAACTAAATGTAGTCCAAATAAATGAACCAAATATGTGGGTAGTTCAAATGAAATAATTAGTAGAATAAGTGCGTAATAATGAATACACTAACATAGGTAATATAAATAATTAATAAAGAATAGGATATTAAATGAACTAAATGTAGTCCAAATAAATGAACCAAATATGTGGATAGTTCAAATGAAATAATTAGTAGAATAAGTGCGTAATAATGAATATACTAACATAGGTAATATAAATAATTAATAAAGAATAGCATATTAAATGAACTAAATGTAGTCCACATATATGAACCAAATATGTGGGTAGTTCAAATGAAACAATTAGTAGAATAAGTGCGTAATAACGAATATACTAACATAGGTAATATAAATAATTAATGAAGAATAGCATAATAAATGAACTAAATGTAGTCCAAATAAATGAACCAAATATATATACTTATATGTAAAAACCTTATATATTAACAGTCTGCACTACTATTTGGTTCTTCATATCACTAATACTTCAGACCACTGATTCGTTCCGGATCTCCACTATCACTGCCTCAGTATTATAAGACGTATTTATATTGCCACAACCGGAAACTAAAAGCGCTAAAAGCGAACTACTTGAAATAGACTATTAAAACAAGTCTTATAAAATCTTGTCATTACAATTATAATTTATAAAGTTATTTTTAATCAAACGTGTAAATATTTAAACCCTTTTAAATGATATTTATTATCAAGAGACGATCAATGATAAAGTTGACATTTAAAAAGACGATAAACGATCAAGCTAACACATATATACATACGAATAAACGTACAAACTTTATAATTTAGAATTGTGATTAACAAAATTACTATAACTCAGCGTTGCTCAACCTTTTTTCTATAGAGGCCACAAACATGTGTTGTCATGTCATGGTGTCGCGGGTCGCAAACACCAAAAAATCCAGGTTATATTTTCCTTAGGTTTTATAGGTCCCTAGGTAATTTAAAATAAACCAATACCAGGCGGGCCAACCACAAAAGCCTGGCGGGCCGCTTGTGCCTCGCGGGCCGCAGGTTAAGTGTGGCGGCCCTAACTCGTGTCAATTTTACAAATATCGATGTCGTTAACTGTAAAGAAAGATTAAGGACAATCATCAAGCAACTTTTAGTGGCAACCCTAACTAGGTAAGGCAAAGGGTCCCCGGTCCCTAGCAACAAGGGCGAAATGAAGGGTCTGTGAGTATTTTAGTGGGCATTGTTGATTCGGGAACCACATGTAGGATTCACAGTTCGATTTGTCCACTTTAACAAAAAAATAATAATATATAGATTATATATAGGTTCATCGGTTCGTTTTTTTATATATATATATATAATTAAATACGAATCACACATAGATTAAATGAAAACTACTTCGTTTCAAATAAAAAAAAACACGATTGTAAATAATCATTTTAGTAGGTTTATTAAAAAAAAAAATGTTAAGTTCTAGCGTAATGGCCATAATCTCACCTGATCTCGTGTTACTTGATAAGTGACGATGCGGCCCAAGTTGGTAGTTACGTTAAACCCGTGTAGGGACTGGCTCTTAATTGCAACTGCCGGAACACACCTATTGGTATTTGGTGGCAACATGAGGGTGGTAGCTAGCCAGATGGGCATTAGAAAAAGCCCTACTACAATGCAATGGTGTCCTCACAATGTTTTCCTTCACCGAAAGTTCAAACTCATTGCAGGTGGATTCGAACTCACGTTCCTTGACACGGAGTCCAGACACACTGCTACTGAGCTATAATCGCTGTTTGTCTCTACTAGTGTATAGGGAAATTGCAAAATGCATGTAACTGTCTATATGCAAAATCTTGTCCAAATAGTTAGAGCCATTTTCGAGATACGCATAATTACAAGAATTGCTCATTTAATAGCATTAGATTAATTCCACTTTACAATGTAAATTAAGATAAAGTGAGGTAATTCCCGGGGGTACCTTTATTTCCCCTCACACAACCCACCGATATCCCCTGAGACCTAATAACTGTCTTCGACACCGCAACGAATTGGAAAGAATATTTTCTACTGCCCCTTTCACAATGAAAATCGATGGTTCACTTAGTTCAGCGCTAATATTGATAGATGATGGTGGACCTAGATCTAGATATTTATAATGAAAATGGTTTTCGTACCGACATAGAACCTTTTGATGCGGGATTATTTGTAGTCGATTTGGGCTAGGCATTATTTTAATTCCGACGATCTTTACTCACTCTATTGCTGTTTGATTTTTATGAATATTTTCCTGCAGATATATGAACATAAGAGATAGGCATTTTCTCTTTATATGTTATTTGCTCGGCGAAGCGACCGGAAACGGTTAGTGTGTATATATAAATAGAGAGAGACAACAGGTCGATGTTCTCGTTTGATTGTCAACTGGTTATTTTTTTTAATTGCTAGCCGTTGTCAGGCTTTATAAAGCCTATCAACTTTACAAGTTTTTTCTAAAGTTTTAAATTAAATAGTTACCATAGAATTTAGTCCATCGGACCGAATACTACAATTGATACATTTCTTCCTTCAGTTTTCAATCGTTATTGCATAGTTTGGCTGTATCTTGGCTCTTCAATTCTTTCGGAGGTAGCACAGAGTCCGCATTATCCTCCATTCCTAGTTATTTTTCGTTATGACAGATTTCTCCCTTCTCACAGTCATTTTTTTTATATTTAAGGCTTAGCGTAATGGCCATAATCTCACCTGATCTTAAATGACGATACGGCCCCAGTTGGTAGACACGCTAAACCTGTGGAGGAACTGGCTCTCAATTGCAACTGCCGGAACACACCTATTGGTAATTGGAGGCAAAGTTTCAACTTGAGGGTGGTAGCTAGCCAGGTGGGCATCAGAAATAGCCCTATCACTATGCTATGGTTTCCTCACGATGTTTTCCTTCACCGAAAGCTCAAGCTCATTGTAGGCGGTCGGATTCGAAGTCATGTCCCTTGACGCAAAGTCGTACACACAACTACTGAGATATCATCACTTCGAGTCATGGTCATGTTTTTACCGAGGCAGAAAGAAAGACAGGAGAAGATAAACCCGTTATAATAGATCAATTTCCGTTTTGGGAATCATCTAACGAGAGATGCACCGGTATGATCGAGATTACCCTCAACAGCCTTCTAACATAGCGGTGGTCCTACTCCTTTTTGGATGACATTGTATTGCTAGACAAGTACCATCAGTTTATTCTGTAAGAGAAATATTCACCTTAGTTTGTCTCCGACGGCACTTTCTTGTGGACCATAAATAATGGTGTATAATTAGGAACTCCCTTAGACTAGACGTTTGAGTATAGCTCATCAGAAGCTATGGATCTTCCCATGAACAGCTTTTAGTCCTTTGTATACGACTTCGCGATAAGGGACGTGAGTCCGAATCCAAGTACCTACAATTAGCTTGAACTTTCGGTGAAGGAAACATCGTGAGGTAACCATAGCATGGTGGGAGGTCGTTTTCTAATGCCCGCCTGGCTAGCTACCACCCTCAAGTTGTAAACCTGTCGCCAAATACCAATAGGTGTGTTCCGGTAGCTGCACTTGAGAGCCAGTTCCTCCAAAGGTTTAGCGTGTCTACCAACTTGGGCCGTATCGTCACTTAAGATCAGGTGAAGTTATGGCCATATCGCTAAACCTTAAATATAAAAAAATAACATTGTAGGTTATAGAATACGTTGTAAACTAACATATAATATCAGTAATTAAGGTATTTCAATACCAAGTTTTCAACCCCTAATTACTTTACGTGAATTTCACCTATTATACTTGAAATCCGTTTAAAATATTCATGATAACATACACCTTAAAATATGGTTAAGTAATGTATCCGGTCATTCACGGACGACGTTTTAAAACGGGCTCTCGAGGTCACAAGTTCAATTAACAGCAACAACTATGTGTTTCACAGTCCATTTGGATTTATTTACTATTGTTCGTCATACTTTTAAAACTTTGTAAGAGGTTTATGGTTTGTTCTTTGTTATATTGTTAGGGATACATGTGTTGCATTCATTTGCCATTTTTACGTGAAACTTAAACGGCGGTTCATGGTACGTAAGAGAAAAATGGATATAAAGCTGAGAGAATAACAAAGCGAACTAACTATACATTGTGTATCTTATAAACGTAAGTCCTTCCTCAGAAATTTCGATCCTATTTTGTTTAAGCTAAAGTGTTACATTCATTTGCCATTTTTACGTGAAACTTAAACGGCGGTACATGTTACGTAAGAGAAAAATGGATATAAAGCTGAGAGAATGACAAAGCCAACCAACTATACATTGTGTATCTTATAAATATAAGTCCTTCAGAAATTTCGATTCTATTACGTGTATGGTTTTCTACATACTTTATAGCTTTATCGATACTATGACCACAATCTTACGTGATGTAATGACGTGTGATGAACCGAATGGCGCGACTGACACTCAAATGCAACTGCTGGAACACTCCTATAAGTACTCGGTGGTAGTTTTCCAACTTACCGTCATTGGCTAGCCAGACGGGCATTAGTAACAGCTCTACCACCATGCTGTTGTTGCATCATGAGACCACAATAATATCAGCTGAGATTGTGGCCATAATACTAAAGTATAAAGGGATCAAAATCATCAAGTCCAACTCAAGAATTTATTATAAAAATATACGCATATCATAAATGATCGTATGTTATGACAGATGATAGAGGAAAGTGGAATAGGAGATTGTGTTGTATGCAATTTTTTTTTGACGCGATGATAGCTCAGTGGTAGTGTGTACAACTTCGCGTTAAGGGAAATGAGCTTGACCTTTCTGTGAAGGAAAACATCGTGAGGAAACCATAGCATGGTGGTAGGGCTTTCTCTAACGCCCGCCTGGGGGTAGCTACCACCCTCAAGTTGTAAACCTGCCGCCAAATACCAATAGGTGTGTTCCGGCAGCTGCACTTGAGAGCCAGTTCCTCCACAGGCTTAGCGTGTCTACCAACTTGGGCCGTATCGTCACTTAGATCAGGTGAGATTATGGCCATAACGCTAAACCTTTAGTACACAAAAAAAAGTTACTTAGACGTTTTCTATTTTCTTCATTGGATGGAATTCTTAAACAACTTGATATTCACGAACGTTTATTTGTTGTTGCAGGTACATACTGTCTTGTCCCAGTTGATTTACTGCCGTCATTGTTAACGTAAGTGGTCGTAATGGCTTCGTATATCGCGCTACGATGATGTAAGTTTTGAGAAAAGGTTCAAACGATTTTATCTCTACAAGAGTTGACGACTGTGGGATTTGTGAGTCCGGTTGCGCCAATCCATATGCTGTTAGTACAGATTTTCATTACGGCAGACGATAATATTACTTGGGTCTTCAGAGGTCATGATTTGCTATAAGCTCTCATCGTTTAGTTATTTTTAGTTCCACTTGTGAAGTGACTCGACAAGGTACATGGAATAAATATATTCTTTAATATAATTCCATAGCAACGCCGACCTCCGAGAGGTAAGTGATTGGTCAGAGGCCCTCGCTATCATGCCGACCTAGAAAACTCTCCGTAGCTTGATATTTTGAAGCGATGATAGCCCAGTCGTAGTGTATGCGACTTCGCGTCAAGGGACGTGAGCTCGAATGCACCTACGATGAGCTTGAGTTTTCATTGAAGGAAAACATTGTGAGGAAACCATAGGGCTTTTTCTGATGCCCGCCTGGATAGCGACCACCCTCAAGTTTAAAATCATCCGCCAAATACCAATAGATGTGTTCCGGCAGGCACACTTGAGAGCCAGTTCCTCGACAGGCTTAGAGCGTCTACCAACTTGGACCAACCAACCAACGTAAGATCAAGTGAGATTATGGCCATAAAACTAATCTTTAAGTATAAAAAAAGAATATACAAGTTGATCCAAAATGTAACAAATCTAAAGATAATGGCTTTCATGGGTCTTTGTACCGTATGTGTGGTTCTCACGACTCAGTTTAGCGCAAATCCCTTTCACCTATTCTGAGCATTCTGATGGAGCTATAATCATATGCAAAGTTACGATTTCAATATCAATAATGCTGAAGAGTTTGTTTGCACACGGTAAACTCGGTCACTATATGTCAAAATTGAAAAAATCTGCATGACTTTTGCATTCTGCATGACTGCGTGCATATTCTAGGAGGTTATATGTCACTTAACATCACGTTACGGCCTTTTAAATTTGAGCAAAAAGATAAACAACACTACGTGATAAGTGTGTATGAGAAAGGACAATGAATACTTTTCATCCAAATAAAATGTCCCGTTCCGGAGGAATCTAGAAACTTCTTTTAGTAACACACGAGCGTAGTTGCGGGCGCATACCAGATACAGCGTACAGGCAGACGATCCATCTGATGGTAAATGGTTACCATGGTATTACAGCTATTCTGCTGACATTGCCGAAATCTGCGGGTATTCGATCACCATGTCGGAACACAAAGACTCATTATACTGAACCTTTATTTCGCTGCAGTCTAAACCCGTGGGCAATTCATCAACGTCATTTTCATTCAACATTCTGCCCATTCTCGATTTCAATCCCTTCTTGAAACAACAGATTAACTTAATCACATTTTTTTATATACTTAAAGTTTAGCTTTGTGGATATAATCTCACCTGATCCTAAGTGACGGTACAGCCCAAGTTCGTAGACATACTAAACCCGTGGAGGAACTGGCTCTCAAGTGCAGCTGCCGGATTACACCTATTGGTATTTGGCGGCAGGTTTTCAACTTGAGGGCGGTTGCTAGCCAGGCGGGCATTAGAAAAAGGCCCTACCACCATACAATGGTTTCCTTCACCGAAAGCTCAAGCTAATTGTAGGTGCTTGGACTCGAACTCGCGTCCCTCGACGCGAAGTCGTACACACTACCACTGAGCTATCATATCACTTTCATTAGATATGCTGCCCATCCTCATCTTCAAACCCTTCGTACATTGCGACAACAGATCAGATTCTACAAAATATAATGGCATTTTATTACCAGAAGTCAAGCACAGACCATGAACGTTACCTGCGCTGGATAAGTAAACGGTTTTCGAGGATGAAGCTGTAAAAATAAGTTATTCCTTAGTAAAGTTATTTTCGACGTGATAGCATCGAGTCACGATTCAACCCACAATTAACGAGTTTCACACAGGGCTCCGATATTTTTTGCGAATAAAGTTGTGAAAAAAAAAAGAATCGTTATTTCGCAATAATCGTTATTTTTTCGACGTTATAGGATCGAGACACGATAACGGTGGAAGTTAACAGCGAAAAAATATTGAGAACGAACGCTCTGGGCTTCGTATAATTTATTAACAGCACTGAGAACTCTGCGTCTTGAAACTCGAAGGGAAAACTTTCGAACTCCTGATTGAAAACGCTCCGACTATATACATTTGTAATTTTTTTCCTTATCGCTTCTTAGCTGATCTATTATTAATCTCTTGTTTCCGGGTTTCCATTATTTTAATCAACTAGAATATTAGTAATAAAAAAAAAGATTTATATACAATATAAGAACCATTTATACCTTGAACTGATGAAATAATTCGACTAATGTCGTATGATAGTGAAATTACGAATTACCTGCAGGCACATTTCGTTACATGATAGCAGATAGATATCACCTATTCTTCTGAAGTACTAGCTATGTTTCTCAGAGTAAATGTCTCTTACCTTTATTTATAAAAATCTTATGTACGTCTGTTGGTGACTGATAACTTCTGTACGAGTTGACTGCAAGAAGTGTAATTCATAAAATATGTTTATTCCATCGAAGCGATGGTTCATATCTGTTCCAATATATATTCTGTATCCTGCACGGTATTGGCACGATGATTACACAAAGGGACCCTCTCTTTTAAAAATATATAGAGATGTAGTTATAGGGTGGGTGTTTTATAGCAGAATATAGTTATAGGAGGGTAGTTTATAACGGTGATTAGTATAAAGCGCTATGCGAGCGCGGCTTTAGGTGCAGTCTAAGCTTGACGCTTGAAGCGTATTCATCGTACGTAGCTGGAACATTACCGAAGGGATGTAAGATTTATATTTCTCTGTTATTGACGTTGTTTTGATGTTTATGCTGTAAATCATTATCGGGAAAGGTTTGTAAATGGCATGTACGATGAAAGTGAGTGTTGACGCGTTTCGACCCCTTGAACCTACATCTGAGTCGCAAATCTCGGACACAACGATAAGTTTTTACGAATATACCCGGCAACACCACGGTGAATCCGTCATGTGCTAAGAAGTTCATATATCATTCTTATAGTAGATTTATCCGATTAACCTTTTAAATTACTTGGCATATTATCATAACTCTATAAATATATCGGCTTATATCTTTGAAAATACCAAATTATATTCCGCTAGGAAGTAATACCTCAAAAGCTTAACTTATTAAACTATTTTCATATAAACCTCAACCACCGTCCGAATAATGATAAAGTCCTAACAGTCCTAGGTTTTAAAGATTGCCATGATAACCATTATCATCAGACCTGATTATATTTCACCAAAAAAATTATAATTAATTAATTCTTTATTAGATTTAGCTAAGAAGTAAACATTTGAATTAGCAAAAAAAAAAACAGTTGCAAAAGTTCGAACTACCTTAAAGTATTTATTATCAAATTTTTAATTGGTTCATCATTGTATACTGATATATTATCAAATATCTTGTATCCTATTACCGGAACTAAAAATTATTACGTCAGTATTCTATTGGCCAGTATTAAACTGTCAGCAGATCATGTATATTAACGTAGGAGGATTCTAAAATGAGCCACGGAAAATGTGATTTTTCAAATACTAACAAAGCAACCAATTCTTTGTCTACGCTAATTTGGGTTAGACTCATGTTCCTGCGCCAGAGCACTTTGGCCGTTAAACTGAGTACTCTGAATTACAGTTTACCGATACGTAAACTTGGACGATATAAAATTATTATATCTAGAAAACCCATTACATTAACTCGCTCTTCGAAATTAGTTCGCTCGTAAAAATGCTAATGTTATTATGCAAATGGTTCATCGATGTAAAAGCAATTAAAATTTTCTCCGCAAAATTGATATTAAACAAAATATTACTTAAGGATTATTTGCATAAATCGATAACGTTAGGATTGCATTAGCTATAGTGAAATCTTTAACTATTTCAATATTAAGTAAGCTTTACTATATAAGAGCTGATAAGTGAAACAAGGTGTATTTCAGGATCAATGAATATAAACTTACAATTTAATATATAGCGTTAATTGGGAAATATGAGATGAATATTACATTACACAAAATTGAAGTAATAATTTCGAGCGAAGCGAAATATCGTTTCTATGATATTTCATTGTATCCTCGGGCTATCGTAAGGCTTCGTTCGAGTACTGATGTAATACTAACCCGGAGCGATCTGTCCATTTTCAGAGCTTTTCCTCTCCGTTTCGGCTCGGAGGAATCTTTCAGAGAGATAATTTTACTCAGAAATATTTCATCGCAAGAAAAGCTTTTTGCTAAATGATTCCTTGCGGCGTGTAGGCGTCTATTTGGACGACTTGTTTATTAGTTCTCACAGAATATTGCATCTTTTAGAATGGTTGAAAACACATTTAGATTTGCGTCGAATTTCATATTGCTTATAGACTTTGGGTTTGGAACATGAAATGCAAGAACTGTGTTTTAATATTTCCTTCATAGATCTAGGGTAACTACGAACTTAGCATGACACTGTAAATGTTAGCATCGTTAGGGAATAAATTACGTGGTCATTTTCACTTTTCCCTTTGATGTTATTCATTATTTTTTATGCCTATACGTTACGAAATTTATATTTTCCTCGCACGATCCAATATTCTACATCCATTACATGCCAAGTTTCACTTCAAGTTTGGACAAGTTGTAGATCTAGTTTCTGATATCTTGCGAAACTTCAAGATGTTAGGGGACGGTGAGTGCCTCCTTCACTCACATGTCTGAAAGCCTTCAGTTTGATAAGTTACTTAATACTTGTGTTTGTGTAGTCTTTTGTTTGAAAATAGATTTCGATGTATATGCTTATACTTACCTAAGTAAATTTAAGGCTTACGTAAGTAAATTTAAGGGCTCATTTTCATTGGTCCATAGTTCAGTTGTTATACCGTATGAGAGAGTCTCCGCATACGGACTAATAAGAGAGTATATATGGCATGCGGGCATTTCCCACACACGGCCACAAATGGAATACATCGGTTGGTGTGTAGCAAGTATGGTGCGGGTATTCGGTTTACTCTATTACTCGTAAAGTCTACTCCCTAAGTCCCAATCTTTCAAAAGAAAAAGTGAAAAATATCTATCAAACTGCAAGCTGGCTCTATCGACTAATGAAAACGTGCCTATATCATGCATTAATAGAAAGCTCCCGGTACCACGAATGCGGATTGTAACGACCAATGAAAATGAGCTCTATTATATATATGAACATTAATCTTGTCTATTAATTTAAATAAATATGTCTTCGAATGTTTGCCATTTTCGTGTTAATCCACTTGTAATGAAACTTTGGTAAAGTGTTCGGCAGTGAAAGTTCTTGGTTCCATTAAGAACACTTTTATTCTATCCGTGGCATTACAGAATATGTCTGATTCATGATTATAGATTATTGTCTTGTGCTCGTTACTAGATAACATCTTTAACTTTAAAATCTATTATCAAACAAGCTTAAATGTATTCTGGCAGCTGCACTTTAAAGTTAATTCCTTAACTTAGAACATTTGGGCACTAAGTTACACTATTGAATTTATGCAAATTGATATGGAATAGCTTATTTCGAGCACCGTTTGATAGATCATAATGAAAATTGGGAAGTGTATTTTTGTAGAAATGTTTTTTGTGCTATCTTTGAATGTAACAGGTGGCGCTTGTGAGTCTATTATTGACTAAAGGAAAATATAAACAATGTTTACAACCCAGATACTAAAGTATAAGAGAAAACATAACGTTTGGAAAGAGAGTAGAGAGGATTTCAACTGTCATAGATCAAGTAATCAGATGTGAAACTTCGTACTCATTTCTTTCTATAATGTTCATGTTAAACAGAATTATGTAAAATTGGGATGTGTTTACAATATTTTTTTATAGTGTAGCGTTGTAATTTGGTAGACACGCTAAATCTGTGGAGGGACTGGCTCTCAAGTACAACTACCGGAACACGCCTATTGGTATTTGGCGGCAGATTTTCAACTTGAGGGTAGTTGGTAACCAAGCGGGCATTAGAAAAAGCCCTAGCACCGTGCTATGGTTTCCTCACGATGTTTTTTCCCTCACCGGAAACCTAAGTTCATTGTAGTTGGATCCGAAATCACGTCCCTCGACGCGAAGTCCGTAAACACTACCACAGAGCTATCATCGCTTCATCAATGATCAAAGATATCTAGCATCGCAGACATTTATGCTGAATATAATTTATTGTTTTGTTTTCTATCTTAATTTTATCTGGTGTCGTATACATGGTAATGTATTGACGCCTCTTGTAATATTGCGAGAGTCGAATTAATTATCAGTAGACGCGTCTATTGTTAAAGATTCCCATAAATTCAGCGTCGGACCGAAGAAAAGTGAAGGGAACCGATATAAATCAAAGAATGGACAGTTTGAGGGTATCGTCCGCTCGCTTACCACTTACATTAATTTTCTGCGTGGCGTTCATCGATTTCTATTGATTATCTGTCACGCGCCATTATTAAAATTACATTTCGCAATTTCCTACTGAAAGATATCTTATAGACACGCTAAACCTGTGGAGGAACTGGCTCTCAAGTGCAGCTGCCGAAACACACCTATTGGTATTTGGCAGCAGGTTTACAACTTGAGGGTGGTAGCTAGCCAGGCGGGCATTAGAAAAAGCCCTACCACCATGCAAGTTATGACTTCATATTGAACTTTGATAGGTTTTTGGTAGATTTAACTTAGATTAATAAACGCGTTTAGTTAAAATCACATTGACAAAGTTAACAAACTGTTTCCAAAGTTCAAAAGGAGACCTCACTCAAATTCATACGAACGAAGTCTCAGAAATGGCAAATTCAAAGGACAATTCAATAGGCTTAATGAAATGTCAAATTGATTTATTTGGCTATAATGATAGAGTGTTTAAAGTAATTAAAAGCTCTTAAGTTACTTATAAAGGTGTATGTCTGCTAGCGACGTTTTAATCACAACATTCGCTTAACTTATCTGCGCTTAATTAAAACCGAAATACGTGGGTGACTTCTGCAGAGCTCCAGGTAAAATTTTATCGCAAATATAAATCTATTTGATATGCAGATAGTGTATTAATTTAAAACGAATATAATACGTGTGGTGTCACGATTTACAGAGAAACTCGAGAATAATAATAGATAAAGGTGACAAAGGGTTATACATTGTTGACTGTAATTTTGAAGCGATCGTAGATCATAGGTAGTGCATATAGACGGTGCGTCAAAGGACGGACGTGAGTTCGAAAGTCTGCAATGAGCTTTAAGCTTGCGATGCTGGAAAACATCGTGATGAAACTATAGTGTGGTGGTTAGGCTTTTTCTAATGCTTGCCTGGCTATCTACCACCCTCAGTTTGAAAATCTGACAAGATCAGGTTAGACCTTAAAAAAATTACGAAATAGACCGATATGGTAACATGTCATCTCACTTTTAATTGTACCTGCCAAAACCCACTTATAGACAATAAATTATTATGTTAAATTTACGCGAATATTACTCATCGAAATACTTTATAGATATTTAGAGAAAGGTTTTCGACTGGAGAGTTTGTTATGTTGCGCAGTCATTATGACGGCATTCCATCTGAAGTTAAATACAGTGCAATCTTAATCAGTGGCGACTGATAATTATTTATTAGATAATTAGGTACCTTTTTACGCATCTTTAGAAGGACTCAATTTTGTAATTAGTGAACTTGCTGACAGGAGAACGGCTTCACAGTTACACGGTACGACAGAAATATGAAACAGTAAACTTTTTGGTTCAAGATTCTATGAGTGAGAGTCACACGATAAAATGGAATTTTCTACCCAGACCGACAATAGAAAATGCCCTGTCACCACCGTGCTATGGTTTTAGCATACTGCCATCTTAGACCGAAAGCTCAGGTTCATTGAAATAATTTAAACTCAATAGGAAAAGGGATTTATAAGGGATGGTGTAATGAAAATAAAAAGGAACATTAATTTAGATGTTTATACAATGTACACACTGTGTAATTACACAAATACAGTCTTACAAACTAAAATCAACAAAGGAGTCGAGTTCAGCATATGCTATGGCAACACTCCTACAGCGCTGTTTTTCAGCTGGACCTGGAGCTAGTGTTACAGACTGTAGAGGTTACGTCGAATCATACTCAAGAGTCTCGTTCCACAATCGTTATATTTTACAGCAGAACTTCCGCTTAATACAACACTTCCGTATTACCGAACGTTCTTAACTCAAACGAACTTGCCGCGAGTATCGCTGTAACTGAACTGAACCTCTATTGAACAACTGGTCATATTTCCTTATAAAGATATCATAAATACTTTTAATTAGTAATGAAAAATCTGTTTCCTGTTAAAGGTCCAAGTATCACTTACGAGGTTCTTCCTGAAGAATCTTGATATAATAAATGGTATACCGTAGAATATTTCAACGCAAATGTATAAGGTAGGATATTTAATTGATCCGAGTGACCAACGGACATTCTCTACATCATTTATTACACCTAAACATTTGTCACGTAGCGACGCTGCGGCGTCCGGAGATCCATCCAATATATCACTTAAATTATCATAGATTAAATAAAACAGACAGTACATTCGGAATCACTACCAACTGTGAATCGAAAATGGGTCACACCGAGCAACTTCGATTTACTTCCCACACGTACTTTGAAATTTTATATAGATATGTTAATAAGTACATATACTCAGGAGCAAAATTCGTAGAAGTTACATTACAACACTATGTATAATCAAATATAATGTTTAGGGAGCGTAAAAATCCATAATAATTTATCCATATATAAGAAAACAATATGTTACTTCGAAAGATTAAAATACAAAATTATAATATTTGTAAAGCAATTTAATTGCAATGAAGTTAAAATACGTGTTAATTTTGATCACCGCCGGTAAAAGAAAGTCAATACAGCCGACGTATTATCTATATTAATATTATAAAGCTGAAAAAAAAATGATTATCTAACAATATTCGTTTGGAGTGTACTGTCTGCTCTTTAATCAATGCTATACGCTGTTCGCTGTGGCTCGATTTTCAGTCGGTTCTTGCGCTTTGGGAATTGGTAAATATTTTAGTGCTGTGTCGGTTACATTATTTTATATTCCCCTTAAGAAATTTAGATAATCTATGTAATTTTATTGCACTATATTAATCGGGTTTCTTTCAATATATGTGTTGTAATGGGATTTCTTACGCATTAAATGTAAACAGTGCATTAAGTAACATTCTCAAAGACACTTACTTAATCGAGAGTTCGAATCCCTGCGATGAACCCAAGCTTTCGGTGAAAGAAAACATCGTGATGAAAACATAGCGTGGTGGTAGAGTTTTTCTAATGCCCATATTGCACCACCCGCAAGTTGAAAACCTGCCATTAAATACCTACAAGTGTGTTTCGGCAGTCGAACTTATTTCTTCCACTGGGCTTAGCGTATCCACCATCATGCCACATAATCACTTAACATCACCTGAAATTGTGGCTATAACGTTAACTAAACTCTACTCTTTGCTGGCTGTCGTGGAACTTTTTCTAGAGCAATATGGGCGAATCTACTTCCGTCTCTCCGGAAAGAAAAAAAAATCACTACCTAACTAACATATACACGTACATACTAACTACATATGTAAAACATACTTTTACCCAACCGTTGTCCCGAATAAACATCAGTATACAGGCATATATAGGTCATGTCCTAACGGTTCCAGTACAGTCCCCTAACGAATTCGATTAAAAACTTGTTTTGAATATAACCCTGCCACATACATTCTCGTCAAGTTTTGGTATAATTTTCGCAAATATCATATCCCACAGGACCAGGACGAGTTTGATTCACGTTGACGGCTAATTACGTTTTCAAATTATTTTACGGTAAGAAACAAATTAATTACGACCCATTAGTGAGATAGTTTCGACAGTAAATTAATTTCGCGGAATATATTTTGCGAACAGGTGCTATACGATTTTGAAGCGATCATGGCTCGGTTGGTGGTTTGTGGGAACGGAAAAATGCATGTAAGTTCAAACCCTTTTTTGGGTTTATTATAATGCCTTCTACAGTATATTGTAGGAAAGAACAGTCTAGTCGATCCGCCCTGAGGTAAAGCCAGTTCAACCTTTCGGTTACGAGCTTCTTCGATATCATAATTATTCCTCGGTTCTTCTCACCTAATCCGAAATTTCTTCACGTGTATGTGGAATGTTGTTTAAGAATATCTCTACATGTTTTTTTTTGGGGGTGGAGGAAGGGTGAAATGCATTCTTAGTTAATATTCGTGAATGAAAATTCAATATTCAAAATGGAATTCCATTTTTGGATTTCAAATAGTTTTCTTAATTTTATTGAAATTATATGCAGTGCTTTCTGAGAAAGAAAAACTTGTTAAAATTTCATATATTTTTAATGTTATCCATGTTTGGTTCTATGGAAAAATTAGAGTACATCTTTCCGTGTATTATCATATTTTTATTATTTACAAAATTAAAAAACATTTCCTTTCCTAACATAACAGTTTATTATTCTGAAGATTAATATAGAATCTTACATAAAAAACTGGAGGGGGTTCGAGAAATCTTACGTATACTTACAGGGTTGTAGGGGGGGTTAAAAGTGACCAAAACTATGCTTAGGTAATTAACGAATGGCCCCTTACAAAGCACTGTTTATCGCTTCATAATGACATACTGTTTTCGTTATTCAGAGTGCGTGTAGCGCTACATAGAGTGTATAATTGCATGTACAGCAAACCGATCAAAGTTAAGCAATTTCAACAGTTTCGGAAGTTAATCGTTAACTCAAGTGTCGTTAACTGAAATCTGTTTCCCGATTGTTACTGTAAATCTGTAAATATTGCTTTTTTCCTTATTAATTTAAATAAAATTTTACTTTCTAGATAGATATACTTTTCATAATACAGGTTTTCTTAATAAGCGTTGTAGTCGAGTAGAGTAACCTATTTAGGGTTAACCAGGATCGCGGTTTGTTTTCTCGTCACCGGAAACAGCCCAAGCCGAGGCTGGGCCACGTCATGGTTCCCTTGTGCTCGTTGCTTCCGGCTGAGTGCTTTAGTACTCATCCCAAAGCTCAGTGAAGTTGTGAACGCTATTAGGCTAACAGTGTATGTCCAATTCATGATGGTAGGGCTTTTTCAAATGCCCGCCTGGCTAGCTACCACCCTAAAGTTATAAACCTGCCGCCAAACACCAATAGGTGTGTCCCGGCAGCTGCACTTTAGAGCCAGTTCCTCCACAGGTTTAGCGTGATGAAGATCAGGTGAGATTATGGCCATAACGCTACAAAACCTTAAGCATAAAAAAAAATTGAAAAAAAAAAAAGTTACGTGATAAGATATGTCGCTTCTGTTAGGTTAATCTATAAGATCTAAGACACGCCCCGCTCGGTTCACGGGGACACCATTTATTACGTGGTTTAGAAAAGATGTTCATATCGAAAATCTCTGGAATAAACTCTAACAGCGCGCGGAACTTACGTAATCTATTCCATTACAAAGTATCAGCTGTTGTGCCGACCGAGACATTAAATATTATATCGGAATATATTCCCTTGAGCTTTGTTGTGTCTCTTTTATATCGATATTAGCTGGGTCCGCGACTTCGTTCCCGGTTTGGAGGACATTAAGATATATTGGTGTAACTTTGCAGACGTGATACTATTATATTAAACTAGCTATGTACCCGGCTTCGTTCGCGTGGAACAAAAATGAATGGCTAATTTTTGCCTATTTTTGTTACTTTTTGCAATACAGCTTTGCTCCTATCGGAGATAGCGTGATATTGAATAGCCTTTTTTAATTATTTTTTTATAGTTATGGCTTAGCGTTATGGCCATAATCTTACCTGATCTTAAGTGAGGATACGGCCCAAGTTGGTAGACACGCTAAACCTGTGGAGGAACTGGCTCTCAAGAGCAACTGCCGGAACACACCTATTGTTATTTGGCGGCAGATTTTCAACTTGAGGGTGGCAGCTGGTCAGGCGAGCATCAGAAAAAGCCCTGCCACCATTATCGAATAAAACAATATTTTTTGAAAACCGTCTGATAGGTCCTAAGATGATAAACATAAACAAACAAACATTTCCGCTTTCTATAATATAGATGATATATATATATATTTTTTCTTATATCGTCTGTTCGAAATAATTTACCGCGATAACTTTAAAAGCAACGCTCTCGTCGCCAAGTTAAAAATATTTTACCGCATTTTTATTTTAACGTTGAATTTCTCGAGAGGCTTCCAGCGTCCGATCTAGGTATCCAGGTCATGCAAACACTAGGACTTTCTTCTCACGTCCTACTTAGGTCTGGAGGCTTCATTTAAATGAATAGGCATGCCTCTAACTGGGTTTTAAAACTACCCACAACGTGTATCGTAGAAGCTAGTAACATAACTTAATTGTAACTTACCTTAAAAGTTTCGATTTTAGAATATAGTTCTGTTTTTTATACAATTCATAGGTTTAGCGTTATGGACACAATCTCACCGGATGTTAAGTGACGATGTGGCCCATAACCCAAAATGGTAGACGCAAAGCGTAATGGAGGAACTGGCTCTGAAGTGCAACTGCTAGAACACACTTGGGCGTAGGTATTTGGCGGCAGATTTTCAACTTGAATTAATGAGGTAGCTAGCCAGGCGAGCATTAGAAGCAGCCCTACCACCATGCAACCTACTACATAAGGGAAATAGAGATTTCTTTGAGAAGGAGAAAGAGAAGAAGACATTTGTCTTCACCTCACCAACTATTCGGTAGGGAGGACGTACAGTACAATCTTGCCTCGCCTGCCATGGCACAGTACAGACCAAATTTAGTTTCCAGATCCCGAAGAGGATCAGTTAGTACTTTAGCTTTTTCTATTATTATTAATAGCTAGTACCGCGTTCGATTTTCTCTTACGCGTTTCGGCAACAGCCCAAGCCGAGGTCCGGTCACTAGTGACACCCTCGCGCGAGTTGCCGTTCGGTGAAGCTGTAAAAGCCCCTCAGGCCAACAGTGTAGGGCCCATAAAAAATGTCTTGAGTAACTAACGACAGATTTTTCCGAAGTACCTGCTACCGGGTTTCTGTGGGTTAGAAATGTGTTGTCTCTAATTAGAACCTACTAACGTTTACGCATGACTTTGTTCGCATGGAACTCAAATGTATTCCTATATCCCTCGGGAATAGGCAACCAACAGCTAGCAAACTTTATAAGTTCACCCACTGGGCTATTCTGAAGATTGCCTGTAAATTTCATTTATACCGGGCCGTTCATTCTGGAGAAAGGAACATAATACATATATCGATTTTTATGTGCACTAGCTTTTACCCGCGGCCGCGCTCGTGTTAATATTGATAAAATTATAAGCAATACTCTTTAAAGTTTGAAGCGAATGGGATGACGCAATAAAAAGTTTCATATAAAATTTATTTAATAATTTCTTAGGTTTACGCGAATATTATTCATTGAAATAAAACTAATTTAAACGGATTTTATCGCGGTTATTTATTGATTTTGATCTGCGTAGATCGGAACACTATCAATAATAAAAATTAAATTGAAGGTAGACTCAGTAACATAAACTTTTCCGGACAACCTACACCTCAGTCCGCCCCGTGACCGCGAAGGCTGAAAAGCTTTCGAAACGTCGGGATCAAAATCAATAAATAACCGCGATAAAATCCGTTTAAATTAGTTTTATTTCAACAAAGTTTATTCCTCTCTTTAACCGCCTCCCGATAGGTTTTTTACGAGAAAAGCAGTCTACCACCGTCTCCAGGTTCCCGTCTATTTCTATACCAGAATTCATCGTAATCGATTCAGCGGTTTAAGCGTGAAAGAGTCACAAACAAACTCACTTTGGTATTTATAATACTAGTAAAAATATAGACTCGAATAATTCGGTTAACAATACGTCATTATAACTATAAGTATAACATAAGTTATTTAACTATTAAAACACAATTAGATCCACGTAATTACAATGTCATGAGACAGAGTGTGGGTAACGGTTTGCGAAACGCGTCTGTACAATTGTACAATGGATGGAATATATTACACGAATCTATAATATTATAAAGCAGAAACGTTCGCGTGTTTGTTTGAACGCGCAATTTTAAAGAACTATCTGTCGGAATGTAAAATAGATGATTATATTTGATAGGACAATCTTCGATGAAGCTTTCAGGCTATTTAACATCACGCTACCACCGATAAAGGTAAAGCTGTATTGAGAAAAGCAAGAACACGGGCGAAACTTATTTAATGGTTAGTTAGTGTTAGGAAAATTAATGCTTTATATTGGCACGTATAAAAAGTTTGGAAAATGCAAAAGTGCACGCCTCATAATATCTTTGTTTGTTTTTTTAATAACAATTAAACCACATCGAATCAGACCGTGAAAAGTAATAGGGTTCTATTCCTGATTATACTGAAGCGTAAAAAAAAAACATGACTCGATTAGTAAAGTATTTCGGTCGTTATCGTGATAACATACAGGATCCGCACATACAGACACGCGGACGTCAAAGACAGAACCTTTTTAAACAGTTTTTAACTAGTTTAAATAACAAAAATGGCATCGAAAATATCATGAGTGTTAAAAATAGTGTTTTTCTTGATATTTGTGTGTATATATTATTTTACAAGAGCAATATATGATAAATAGAGACATTTTAAGTTTGAAAATCAGTTGTTTTCCGTGAAGTGACAGTAGTACCCACCTCAACGCTTCGCTTGTGAGACGTGCAAAACAGGGTCGGTTTATTTCTGTATATATCGATGATAGCTCAGTGGTAGTGTGCACGACTTCGCGTCAAGGGACGTGGGTTCGAACCCAAGCACCTACAATGAGCTTGAGCTTTCAGTGAAGGAAAACATCGTGAGGAAACCGTACCATGGTGGTAGGGCTTTTTCTAATGCCCGCCTGGGTAGCTACCACCCTCTAGTTGTGAAACTGCCGCTAAATACCAATAGGTGTGTTCCGGCAGCAGCACTTGAGAGCCAGTTCCTCCACAGGTTTAGCGTGTCTACCAACTGGGGCCGTATCGTCACTTAAGATCAGGTGAGATTATGGCCATAACGCTAAACCTTAAGTATAAAAAAAAAGTCCGGTTGGAATTAACCAACATGGATTTTACAAAGATGAACGTAAACCGAGTATGATTGCGAACTTTTATATTATATACGCCTCGTGTCCACTGGATTTCCACTGTCTCCGGTTAAATGCTTTCATAGTTTTGAACGCTGAGCGAACGTGGCGTGGTGTTAAGCTGATAAAATCTCTCGAATATTGTTGAACAAACGCGGGGTTGTATGAACAGCTTCACAATATAGTGGCTTTACTGGACTTATATTGCAATATCACGGAAAGAAAATAAGTGTTTTTCTTCTGTTTTAGCTGGGTTTATTCAATCTATTTTATGATATTATAAATCTGGAAAGTTTGTTTGTTTGTACGCGGTAATCTGATAATCTATTAGTCGGTTTTCATAAATAATTTTTGTATTTAAAAAGGTAACCTTTGCGGAAAGCTTTATTAGGCCTTTTAATATCACGCTACCACCAATAGTAGAGTAAAGCTGTATGGAAAGCAATTACAATAATGAAGAAACTTATATATAAATACTAAAGTGAGTTTGTTTGTCACGCCTAAACCGCTGAATCGATTATGATGAATTTTGGTATAGAGATAAGTGGGAACCTGGAGACGATGGTAGGCTACTTTTGCTTTCAAACAACTTACCGGAAGTGGGGAAAAGATACGCTTCGTGTGAAACTTTTTATCGCGTCATCCGGTTTGGTCGACGAAATTAATATTGACGCGAGCGAAGCCGCAGGTGAAAGCTAGTTGTTAAGTTTTTTTTCCATAATTGTTTTTTGCTTAAATTAGTTTACTGTTGCTCGGACACGTCGGCCGCTTGACGTTAATCGGAAGGCGTGTGGAAATAAATCTGTAAATAAATAAATAAATAAATAAATAAATATCGAAAGCTCCGAGTCCACGTTCCGGTTTTGAGTCGTTCGCTTTCGTGTTGTGTCCGTATTGATCTTGCGGCCACGCCCTCGGAGCCATTCACTTAACGTTTATTCGCAGATGTAGTGTTATTTTATTTGCACACTACCTCGTGTTCGGGGCTCCATTTATTACGTTTTATCGATAAACAACAGAATTGTTTTTCTGTGTCAAAGAATGCGTGATTGTAGATAGGGCTAGCTGGCTAGCTTTTTTTAATTATTGCTAAGGTTATGCGTTATGGTTGGTAGATACGCTAAACCTGTGGAGGAACTGGCTCTAAAGTGCAGCTGCCGGAACCCACCTACTGGTATTTGGCGGCAGGTTTACAACTTGAGGGTGGTAGCTACCCAGGCGAGCATTAGAAAAAGCCCTACCACCATGCTATGGTTTGCTCACGATGTTTTCGTTCACCGAAAGCTCAAGCTCATTGTAGGTGCTTGAATTCGAACTCACGTCCCTTCACGCGAAGTCGTACACACTACCACTGAGCTATCATCGCTTCATATCATCTGATCTTAAGTGACGATACGGCGCAAGTTAATGGATACTCTCAACCTGTAAGGGACTGACTCTCAAACCTATATCTAACTTATATGTGTGTTCCGGCAGTTGCACTTGACAGCCAGTCCCTCTACTAGGCTTAGCTTATCCACTATCATGAGCCACATTGTCACTTACCATCAGGTGAGACTGTGACCCTCTTTTCTTTTTTTTTTTTTTTTTACTAGGATACTTGAGTATTTCCTTATCCTGTTTCCTTCAACGAAAGTTCAAGCTCATTGTAGGTGCATTCGAACTCACGTCCCTTGACGCGGCGTCTGTACACACTACCAACTGTGCTATCATCGCTTTATATAATTTAAAACAAATATAATTTAAATAGTTATTTTTTCGATATCGAGGAATACTAGGAAAATAATTGAAAATTTATATATATCTTTTAAGCCAGTTATAAGACAGCCAGTCCCGCCAATAAGGGCCGGCAACGAACTTGCGGTTCCCCTGGTGTTGTAAGTGTCCATGGGTAGGGGGTTCACTTACCATCAGATCGCACTCTTGCTCGTTTGCCTCTTATTCCATTTTTTTTATTAAAAACGCATTTTCATTACAATTTCCTTCAACATGTTGAAGGCGCCATCTATTAACCTACCAAAACAGATTATTTACATTCCATTCCCAAATGTAATCCATTATTAAAACCAATCAAATAGGTACTCGAAGTTTGATAACGATTATTCGCGAAATATTCATACGGGTAGATGAGTTAATATAATAAAAGAAATCAAATATTATTTGGTAAATTTACGAATACGCTCGCGGACCCCTAACGCCCGGATAACCTTCGCCGGTTATATTTACGCCCGGCATTCCCGGGTCGCCCGGGTAAGCGGCACGGGTAAGTCCATTATCGTGGTAATATCCGGGCTCACGGCGCAATGTTACCTCCATTACAATTGTGTGTGTTACAGCCATTTGTATATCCGAATGTAACGTTTATTCTATTACTCTAACATTGACATCATCTCTACCCTTTATTTTTGCGATAATACCCCAGTTGTTAGTGTGTGCGGACGCCTTGTGGAAGTAAGTGAGTTCGAATCCATACACGTATAATTAGCTTGGGCTTTCGGTGCAGGGAAACATCGTGATGAAACCATAGCATGGTAGTAGAGCATTTTCTCATACCCGTCTGGCTACCTACCACATCTAATTTGAAAATCTGCCGCCTAATACCTGTAAGTGTGTTCCGGCAGTTGCACTTGAGAGCCAGTCCCTCCATCAGGGCCTTACTGTGTTCACATCATTTTGCGACACATCATCACTTAACATCAGCAGAGATTGCAGCAATATTTTTTTTACAATATACGTAAAAATTATGGAATACTTTTTAATTCCATTCGAACGAGAAACTAGCGTTCGACAAAGTTGAATTAATTCATCCGCGTCCCTACGAGTGTTGTTAACGCTTCTATGAATAGAAGTTATACATTTTGCAGTATTTGCAAACAATCGAAAAGCACCGTCGGAGACAGTTATACACTGAGCTTGTAAACGGAAACTTGTTCACCAATGAAGCCGCCGGAAGCTTAACGATTGCCCGACAGTGAATTTACGACTCGAAAGCTGAGGTACTTCTATGTAGACTGGAGGAATGTCCAGTCTACATTGATTGTATTAAGAATTTTTTTTGGTTTCCGATTTCCGCCTTCAACGTCTATCCGCTTCTTTTGAAGCGATGATAGCTCAGTGGTAGTGTGTACGACTTCGCGTCAAGGGGCGTGAGGTCGGATCCAAGCACCTACAATGAGCTTGAGCTTTCGGTGAAGAAAAACATCGTGAGGAAACCATAGCATAGTGGTAGGGCTTTTTCTAATGCCCGTCTGGCTAGCTACCACTCTCAAGTTGTAAACCTGCCGCCAAATACCAATAGGTGTGTTCCGGCACCTGCACTTGAGAGCCAGTTCCTCCACAGGTTTAGCGTGTCTACCAACTTGGGCCATATCGTCACTTAAGATCAGGTGAGATTATGGCTATAACGCTAAACCTTAAGTATAAAAAAAAACTTCATTGAAGATTCGATAAGTTGTGATGATAGATATTAATTACGTCTTAAGTTAATACAGTAGAATCTCACCAATCTTGTAAAGTTACGTGTGTCGGTCTGTTGGTGTGTTCGGATCACTGTATTATATTGAACAGTTCATCTATACATATAAATAATATTGCAGTGTCTGTTTGTAATATTGAAATAACCGTTTTTTACTACATGTATATGAATATATACGGTAGATTTACCAAAATAACATTTTTTTTTTACAATTTTTGTCTCTCTGTCTGCCTGTTTGTTCCGGCTAATCTCTGAAATTGCTGGACCGATTTTGCTAGGATTTTATTGGCAGGTAGCTGATGTAATAAGGAGTAAATTAGGCTACGTATATTTCAGAAAAATTCTTTTTTATTTTAGAAAAATAAAGTAATGTTACAATGTCCAAGTACTGTCCAGTACCGCGCGCAGCTCACGCGCGCATGCCACTGGGCCGTCACGTCGGGCGCCTCCCACCAACGAATATATTCATAGTTAAGACAGAACAAAGTCTGTCGGGTCAGATAGTATTAAATAAAAGAAACAAGTGTGTACCATATATGTAAAAGATAGATGTATTCTATACCAAGTTGTCTTGTAAGACTATTTAAGATAAAAATTTCCATTACACATTATATACGTGTAACTATAAAAGTTTTTGAAGCGCACGCCAGAATAACTCGCAGATGGCAGAATTTTTCCCCACTTACTTGACAATTATCGTTATATTTTGGTCAATTCACAAAATATCTTTAAAAATTATAGCCTTTGTGTTATTCTGATGCATAAATTATATTACCTTAAAGTTTAATTAAAATCCATTCAGTACTTATTGCGTGAAAGAGTAACAAACATCCTAGTTCCATACGTCCGTACTTACATACTTTGTTGTTTATGATTTTAGTATGGTAATAAGCAACAGGAAAAACATTTTGTTAACATCATGTCATGCGAGCTTTTTCTACTACCCGCCTGGTTAGCTACCACCCTCCAGTTGGAAATCTGCCGCCGAACACCTATAGGTGTGTTCCGACAGCGGAACTTCAGAACTAGTCCCTCCACTAGGCTTACCCTGTCCACCACCTTGGACCGCGTCGTCAATTAACATCAGATGAGATTGTAGCCCGTAACACAAAAATTAACTATAAAAAAGCTTAGGTAGTTGCAACATAAAAATGTTTGTACGATGTTTTTATAAAATAATACGTCAAGCAATGTGTTTTTTTTTTTGCTATAATCGATTAGGCAACTTGTGTTCACGATGTAGTAATCGATTATGTTGTAATTATTGTTTAGATACACGCGAAACCAAATCTAATTATGTTACATACGGATTCCTATATTACATACCTACCTAACATAATATCTACGAAATGGTTGCTGGGTTTATAGTTATTTCATCTATTCAAAAGTGTTTTCTTGTACGTCAATCAATACCATTTGAAGACGAATTTATCTATTTTTTATATTTGATAAAGCAATTTTTAAAGAAATCGTGATACTCCTATCACCCTCTATTTTTGACTGATTAAGACAACAGTTTTGTAATAAAGTCCCAAAGCACATTACTGAATTACCGGACGGTAGGTTCGAGAACCATGTCAAATGGGTTTTGATGTCAAAAGGCTAATATAGGGTGGATCAATATGTGAGCGATCGTGATGTCCAGAATTGACGCCCCTCTCTGTACACCCGCTAATAACTACTGTAACACATTAAACAATTATATGAAAAAGATAAAAATAAGACCTAAAAAAAAAAAAGATGCAGATTGCGTTTCTCGATAACTGCGTTACTTTCCGAACCGGTAGTAATTTTGAGGTTCATAAGCGCCTTCTTAGGGCCTAAATTGAATAAAGATTTTAGATTTGATTTAATTGGGGAAGGTTTACGCTATTTAATGTTACTCTACCACCAGAAGTAGCAAAGCTGTATTAAAACAAGTCCCAAAAACTGGCAAAAGCTTTTCTCTAAGTAATTATTAATTTCACGCTAACTAATTCGCAGGCACAGCATTTTCTGTAATATCTACTCATTCTTTCTCATATTTATTAAACAAATATATATCAAGTTAATTCCATATAACCCCAATTCACTGTGAGGCTTCCGCGCCACTTAAAAACAATGTTGCCAGCCGACTACAAAACAAAGAGGTATCATTGTCCGGGTTCGTCAACCCCCGTGTCCCACAACGCGGTCAGGGGTCGAGAGAACGGAGCCTATTTTCACCACACCAACCCCTGCCGACCTATTTCGAGAGCATTCTCTAATAGCGGCTCTGTTTGACAGCAAATAGATTAACGTGGGCGTTTTAATCTCACCCGATATTGCGTGATAAAGACCTTTTTTGTCGGCTTAATTGTGAGCCAAACAAGGGAATCTCTTATAATATCCGAGTCCTTTGTTCTACTCTAACGACTTATAATTATAGTTCCATTTAAGCTACTATTCTTCAAACATTTTTCGTTTATTTCTGAAGAATTTGAGGAATCCAAGAACCCTTTTTTATGATACAGGTTTTAGCGTTATGTCTATAATCTCACCTGATCTTACGATAAGGCCCATGTTGGTAGACACGCTAAGCCTGTGGAGGAACTGGCTCTCAAGTGCAGCTGCTGGAACACATCTATAGATATTTAGCGAGAGGTTTTTAACTTGAGGGCGGTTGCTAAACTGGTGGGTATAAGAAAAAGCCCTACCACCATGCGCTATGGTTTCCTCACGATGTTTTCCTTCGCCGAAAGCTCAAACTCATGTTAAGTTGTTGACTTGAAACTCACGTCCCTTGACGCGAAGTCGTACACACTACCACTGAGCTATCATCGCTTCGCGGATTGTTAGTAACCCTTAATTTTGTTGTCGATGACACAGCTTTCTAAAAGGCTTACTTCAATAAATATTGGAATAACTTCTTCATTAAGGAACTGTTCGGATCCGGGACTCCGTTCGAGTGGAATTAAAATGCAACGTAGATAGTATATTTCTTAAAAAAATGTTACTCAGGACTAATGTAGCATTCTAATGGTGAAAGAATATTTGAAATCGATCGAGGAGTTTTACACTTTATTCATTACTAACAAAAATACAAATCTTTTTCTTTTTATAATATCAATATTGAAGCATAGATAACTTTTTTTTGATAAGAAATATGATATAAAATTTAAAAATTTGTAGGTTTAGTGCTAAGGGTCGTTATGGTAACAAAACCTCACATGTTACTTGTTAATTGATGGTGTGGCTCAAGACGATGAAAACTGCCTCAACCCATCTATAGGTATTTGGCGACAGATGTTCAACTCGAGGGTGGTAGATATTTGACCAGACGGATTGTGTAAGCTGTTCCTAGTTTCTGGTAACACGGGAGTTTGAAATGTCGCCGTGGTTACTGGGTTGTGCTGGGTGATTAGCATCCAATGAATCGACTAACACCCTCGCGCCTTCGACCTGAGCCCAGGTAATGCGTTAGCGAGTTGCGTTGAAGAAAACCGTTGCGTTTTTGCACGGTGATAGGGCTTTTTCCAATGTCCGCCTGGCTAGCTATCATCCTCACGTTGAAAATCTATCACCAAATACCAATAGGTGTATTCCGCCAGTTGCACTTACGAGCCAGTTCCTACACAGGTTTAGCGTGTCTACCAACTTGAGATCGGGTGAGATTATGGCTGGAATTTTAAACACCACGTTAACAAAAAAAAAAAAGTGATGGTAGATAGTTAGGTAGACATTATAAAAAGTCCTACCGACATGCAGAACATTTACTAAGTTACCGATACACTAGAATGTTGCATACAATACCTTTATACGTGTGGTCGTTTCATTTGCATAACGGCTGTTACGTGAAATACCTAGAATTTATTACTGCATGCGGCGTTGCGTGTTGGAGGCCTGGGCTTTTTGTGTTACGTCGAAAAATGTGGTTTTAATATTGTTATTATGCATTAAACGGATGCGGCGAACGTTCAAGAGTATTTTTATAATCACCTGCAATCAATACTAGCCGCGCCTCTGGATTCGTTCGCGTAAACATGAATTTTGGTTTTATATATTCAACTGATATGAATCAAGCAATGCAAGTAATTGCTAATACCAAGGAATCTTTAGAATAAGTTATATATTCGTGCTTTAGCTTCATCGCTATGTTTTCCTCCAGTGAAAGTCATATATCACGGTCTTCTACTGCGTCATAATCTCTTCAGATCAATAAGACATTACTTATTTAATGTATTGCCAAAATTGTTCCTTCATTTTTTGCACGCCTCATAAGCGAAGCGTAAGGCAACTGAGTTTTCAAACTTAAAATCTCCCTATCATATATTGCACTTATAAAATAATATATACTCACATATATCAAGAAAAAACAGTATTTTTAACACTCATGATATTTTTGATGCCATTTTTGTTATAAACTAGTTAAAAACCTGTTTATAAACGTTCTGTCTTGTACGTCCGTGTGTCTGTATGTTCGGATCCTGTATGTTATCACGATAACGACCGAAATACTTTACTAATCGAGTCCTTTTTTATTATTACTGGATGTAAAAATTTAGAATAAATTATTTTATCTTAGGCAATATACTATAAGGGTATTTTCGAAATCATTGTCATAAATATAGGTTTTTTTTTTTTTTTTTTTATTAAGGCATTTGCCTTTGTAAATCACTTCGCCAAGATCAAGTGTGGCAAACACACTATTTAAAATTAATTTCCAAGTATTCACTGTAACGTAGAATAACCTATAAGAATCACAACATTAAACAATTATTAAATAATTAAATAGTATGTTACGGATATTTTTTTTTTCGTTTTGACAAGTTTAGTGTGAATCCAAAATGGCTGACGTGTTGCTCGTTGCGCGGCTCGTTTAATTGGCAATTTTGCAGATTTAGCGTGGCCCGTAGAATCTATCGCACACATCCACGAAATTAGGTCACAGTGTATTAACTAGGTAATAAATTGATTGCCCTAGGTTAATAAATCAGGTTACGTGCCCACTTGTAAGCGTTATATTCATCACAGCCTTCCGTGTGCGAAAAGAAATAGGTATCGGTGAAACTTAAACGTAAACAGTGGTGTTTCTGGGATTTACGAAAAATTTGCATTGTCAACAAAAGCGATTTTATCACTCGAACCGATGATGAATCAGTTGATAGGGTGTACGGACGTCGCGTCCAATGGACGTGTGTTCGAATTCCTGCAACGAACATTTGTTTTTTTTTTTTATACTTAAGGTTTAGCGTTATGGCCATAATCTCACCTGATTTTAAGTGACGATACGACCCAAGTTGGTAGACACACTAAACCCGTGGAGTAACTGGCTCTCAAGTGCCGGAACACACCTATTGGTATTTAGCGGCAGGTTAACAACTTGAGGGTGGTTGCTAGCCAGGCGGGAATTAGAAAAAGCCCTACCACCATGCTATGGTTTCCTCACGACGTTTTCCTTCACCGAAAGCTCAAGCTCATTGTAGGTACTTGGATTCGAACTCACGTCCCTTGACGCGAAGTCGTCCACACTACCACTGAGCTGTCATCGCTGTATCGCTTTGTTATCCTAATGCACACCAAAGGGGGGGTCGGCACATCTGATGGTAAATGGCTACCGTCGCTTTACAGCCATTACACGGGCTAATTTTCATCCACTGCGCCGGAACACAAAGGCTCATACCGAAACTTTATTTTGGGGCAGTCTAGACCAGAGGGGGATCAATGATATGATTCACCGATATGACCAAATTCGAATGTGAGACCACGATGGCTAGAGCCTCGTCTGTTACTCGGCAGGATGCTCCACGTACAGATGAGCTTGGCTTCCGTAACTTACACAGTATTCGATACTCCCTACCCCCGATGAAGCGATGATAGCTCAGTGGTAGTGTGTACGACTTTGCGTCAAGGGACGTGACTTCGAATCCAAGTACCTACAATGAGCTTGAGCTTTCGGTGAAGGAAAACAGCGTGAGGAAACCATAGCATGGTGGTAGGGCTTTTTCCAATGCCCGCCTGGCTAGCTACCACCCTCAGGTTGTAAAACTGCCGCCAAATACCAATAGGTGTGTTCCGGCAGCTGCACTTGAGAGCCAGTTCCTCCACAGGCTTAGCGTGTCTACCAACTTGGGCCATATCGTCACTTAAGATCAGGTGAGATTATGGTCATAACGCTAGTATGAAGGTATTAAAAAAAAAAAAAAAAAAACGTAAAAAATTAACACGAACAGAGTCAAAGGTAAAAGCCTGTCATTAATAATACTAATTACGATGCTACAATTGTATTATAAAATATCGCATACTCTGAACTCGCTGGCGTTTAATAATTCAACCGATAACGTATTTCGTACGCGCAATTAGTTAAAAGCTCGGACATTTCAACCAGCTTTCACAAAACATTATCCGAATGAATACGTGAATAATGATTGGATACGAATCTGTCTT
Organism: Actias luna; assembly: GCA_039707435.1. NCBI lineage: Eukaryota > Metazoa > Arthropoda > Insecta > Lepidoptera > Saturniidae > Actias > Actias luna. The sequence goes on along the minus strand of JAZHAC010000019.1, from coordinate 1,285,477 downwards.
TTTCTACGCTTTATAAATTAAACGTTACGGTTACAATCTCGCCTGATGATGAGTGACGATGTGGCCCAAAATGATGAACATCGAAGTAATTAATTTTGATCCCGAGGTTTCGAAAGCTTTTCAGCCTTCGCGGTCAAGGGTCGGACTGAGCTGTAGCTTGTCCAGAAAAGTTCATGTTACTGTGTCTACCTTCATGTGAGTGAACATGCTTACCTCGCGGGGTGACTGCCTCTCAAGTGCAACTGCCGGGACACACCTATAGGTACTTGGTGGAAGATTTAGAACTTGAGGATGGTAGTTAGTCAGATGGGCATTAGGCAAAGCTCTACCACCATCGTACATCGTACAGGGATTCTAAACTCACCTCCATTAACGCAAGATCCGTACGTACTACCGAAGGAGGGATCATTGCTTCAGTGTGTGGATGAGTTTTTTTTTTAAACTTAAGGTTTAGCATTATGGCCATAATCTCACCTGATCTTAAGTGACGATACGGCCTAAGTTGGTGGACACGCTAAACATGTGGAGGAACTGGCTCTCAAGTGCAGCTGCCGGAACACACCTATTGGTATTTGGCGGCAGGTTTACAACTTGAGGGTGGTAGCTACCCAGGCGGGCATTTGAAAAAGCCCTACCACCGTAGGGTACGAATAGTATACGCGTACACACAATCAAGAGAAGCAAACAAGCCGATTTTGCTGTCAAACCCGTACCAATAGTTGTTTCACGACAAATATGAAGCTGAATACAACCTACAAGTTTTTATATGAAACTGAAAGTAATATAATTGTCGCGGTAACTCGCTCCGGCGGTGAAACCACTAACTTTCAAACTAAATATTTATAAGGCACGTATAAAGGGAGTCAGGGGGGTACACGGCACAATATCCTTTATTACTTCCACCCGAGGCGGGGCAGGAGAGGTGGACTGCATAATACTGCAATAAACCGGATGGTCTGTGTTATTTCAAACTTTGTATTAGACCTGTTATGGGACTCCATAATATTACGTGAAGATATCGTATTGAAAACTGAAAGTGACAAGCGAATCACACATATCTATATGTATGTTATTGATATAATAAAGCGGTTGAAAGTTTGTTTGTTTGACTGCGCTAATATTTAAACTCAGATTAGAATCTGCCAGCATGACAGCGGTGACTGATTGTGAATTTTGGTTCATTGTCAGTCACCGCTGTTCCGGATTGTACTGTACTTAACACAAGGTGCAGTACGGTCACTAGGCTGAAAAATAGATTTCAAAAATTATTATTGTATATGAGAGAGCGATCAATGTAGAAGCCTTAAGGCTGTTTAACATCGTGCTACCGCTAACAGAAGCAGAGCCTGTTTTGGAAAAAGTTACAAAATGGAACAAAAACGATTAAATATATTTTTAATTCCACGCGAACGCTCTCGGGAAGCATTTAGTTATATATATACTAAATATCACACATTTGCTTACATTTTTCCCATAAATATTCCTCGACTGATTAAGCATTTGGTTTGGATATTTCATTCACGACCTAGAAAATACTCACTTAGAACGGACATTCAAAAACGAAAGGAAACATTTCTCAAATGTGTTCTTTATGGCGAGGCCATCTCTCCCTTGATTCTTTGTCAAATTTAACACGTCCACCAACGAGCAAAGTGGCCGAATAGCTCGAAATCGATGCAATTTTATTAAAAAAAAAAAAAAAAAACCGTTCTTTTATTACTAATCAAATATATAGAAAGCGCCATCTATTTACTGTACATTTAACTAACAAATGTAATCTGTTTTGAAATTCAATCAAATTTGTACTGTTTGGTGTTTGATTATAATTATGTGCGGTGTATGTTATGCTGTTTTTTGTAATGTAATTTTTTAATTTTTTGTCCGCTCTTCACTGACTGTATGCTCCAGGAACAGTAGCGAAAGAGATAATGTCCTTAGTCAGTCGCAAATACCAAGCCAGCCTGCTGAATACTTCACGGCTCATTTAAAAGACCAAATGTTATATATGAAGAAGGAAACACCCAGGGTGAAAGACCGTTATAGAGCATTTTTTTTTATACTTAAGGTTTACCGTTATGGCCATAATCTCACCTGATCTTAAGTGAAGATACGGCCCAAGTTGGTAGACACGCTAAACCTGTGGAGGAACTAGGCTAACTATTGGTATTTGGCGGCAGGTTTACAACTTGAGGGTGGTAGCTACCCAGGCGGGCATTAGAAAAAGCCCTACCACCATGCTATGGTTTCCTCACGATGTTTTCCTTCACCGAAAGCTCAAGCTCATTGTAGGTGCTTGGATTTGAATCCACGTCCCTTGACGCGAAGTCGTACACACTACCACTGAGCTATCATCGCTTCACAGTGCGAAAAATGTATGAGTTTTACAACTTTTTGTTTCGCGTCGGGATAGAGGCTACAACGAAGCTACGGCTCCGCTGTCCAGTGCAGGTTGATCTGCTATGGAAAGAGAAGAAAGGGTCAAATAACTCCTCAGAACACTCAGCATGATACAGCCGATAGAACTCGCTATGCGAGGCTATATCCCTACGCGGTCGAACCAAGTTCTACCACATTGCGCATGCTATAGCAGGCCTCATAAGTAAGTCTATCTAGTGCTGCGCCCCTACTTATACCCTAAGATACTTGATTTATCGATGTATTTGCTACTGTCTGACCTTAATTATAAAAAAAAATATTTGTAAGGGCTCGATACACATTACAAGCGTCATGAAATTAAGCGTCGAAACGTCTGAATAATTGTTCTAAATTATGGTTTATTTGTTACAGGATTGCTATCATGGGATTCTGGAGAGCATCAGGTCGACCTGGAGAAGGAACTGGCCACCCTCACGGCGCAGGCACCCGAGGGGGAGGAGGCCAGATACGGTTAGTAACATTATAAATTATTTTAAATAAATCACTTTGCAGCCTTTAAACGTTTAGAAATATGGTGGGATTTTTTTTTTTTGGAGGTTTTATTAAACATATTTATTTTTATTTCACGCAAAACAACTGTATTTTCAAACTTAAAACGTGTTTGTTTACCTTATATTGCATTGCATTATAAATGAAATAAAATAAAAAAAATAACATTTAAGATGCCAGCATCTGATTTAAAAAAAAATAAAAAAAAGCTTTGTAATAACTACAATATCACTGTTTGTTGCCCCAAAAATTAAAAAAAAAACATTGCATTCAAACGCGACTATTATCTAAATAAATAAAGGTGTAATCTCCAAAATTATACCACGTAAGCTTAATATACTTATTATCTCAAAACATAAATAAAGATCTAAAATGAACGGAGAATCGGAAAACTTCCCGCCTTCGAAAACGTCGGCTTTAATAACTTCGAAATGCGATAAACGGGGCGCTTTACTCATATCTCGAGATGTTATCTCGCGTTTTAAATCTGAAGTTTACGAGACCTTCGCCCGCATTCTTGGCCGTAATCCAGTTTACTTCAGAATAAGGATTTATATGAAATTATGTAGATGTCCAAGAGGCTTAATGGGAGGGAAAGCGCGGATAATAAAACACAGGGGCCAGATGTGCGTACCGGTTTTAAAACTATGTCAAAAAAAAAAAAAGAGTTTTCTTAGTTACAGTTTCGCTCACGTTAACATCGATTTCGTCAAACAAACCGGATGTCGCAATACAAACACTTCGCACAAAGCGCATCCTTCCTTTTACCCCACTTCCTATGAGTAATTCGCGAGAAAAGGTAGTCTATCACCGTTTCCAGGTTCCCATCTATCTCTATACGAAAATTCATCATAATCAACTCAAGCGGTTTATGCGTGGAGGTGTAACAAACGGACAAACGCACTTTCGCATTGACAATATTATTTAGGAAACCACTGTAACATACGTCATAGTGGAACACGATGGATCAATGGTTGCATATACAAACACCACATTGAGGGACGTGAGTTGAGCTTGAGTTTTCGGTGAAGGAAAATTTTGCGAGGAAACCATAGCATGGTGGTAGCTAGCAACCAACCTCAAGTTGAAAATATGCCGCAAAATACCTATAAGTGTGTTCCGCCAGTTGCGCTTGAGAGCCAGTTCCTCCACAGGTTTAGCGTGTCTACCAACTTGGGCGGTATCGTGGCTTAAAAGTAAATGAGATTCAAAGCCAAAGTACTATAAAAACCACAAGCAGCTTTCTATTTCTCCTATATCTATAATCCAAATGAACTATTAGTTAATAAGTTAAACCTTGTCGGTTATAATTTTATTTACCTCAATAAAACCACCTCCTTAAACGAACACACGGAATCTATAATCTTGTGTAATTTGCGTTCGTTATAAACGTCTCGCGAAAAATCATTAAGATGTTTTGAAAATGAATTAGGAGGTATAAAGTTTATTTTCTATACCGGCTTTGAGGGTAGATTAGATTTAGGAGTTTCGTACACGCAATCGTTTCGCACGCTAACCCGAAACGACGGGGATGAACTTTCCTGATATAACAATTACTATTCCACTGTCTTTATTAATATTATAAACCTGAAAAGTTTGTTTGTTTGTTTGTCTGTTTGATCGCACTAGTCATAGGAACTACTACTTCATAAAACAATCTTTTATACTTAATACAGCAATCACTGAAGAAGTATTTAAGCTGTTTATCATCACGCTACCACCGACAGGCGCACAGCTGTATTGAAAAGTGTTGCAATAATGGGTAAACATTAGTAAACAGTTTTTAGTTCTACGGCAACAAATTCGCGGATACTTGCTAGTATAATAATAATAAAAAATCATCATCATCATCACCATCCTGCTCCCAATTTGTTATTAGGGTCGGCGCAGTATGTCTTCTTCTTCCATACATTTCTATCAATCACCATATCTTCATTCACCCCTTTTGCCTTCATATCTTCCCTCACACACTCCATCATACCTCCATCCATCAACATTCATAGTCATCACTTTCTTCATCACGTGCGTTTCGTCTCTTCTCAAAACATGTCCATACCAAGACAGACGATTCCCTTTCATCTCTTCTGTCACTGGAGCCACTTTCAAACTTCCTCTAACGTACTCATTCCTCATCTTATCCATTCTTGTCACGCCACACATCCATCTCAACATTCGCATCTCTGCTACATGCAGTCGTTTTTCATCCATCTTTTCTGATCCATACAATATGACAGGTCTTATAACGGACTATAGAAAAGTATATATATCGCTTAAATACCACAGCCCAATGAAACGAACGTTTTTTCGAAAGGACCTACACTGTTAGGCTTAGGGGCTTTTACAGCTTCACCTGAACTAGTGGGGTGAGCGCGGAAGGCGCTCAAACCCGCGGGGCAACTCGCACAAGGGTGTCACTAGTGACCGAATCGCGTAAGAGAAAATCGAACGCGGTACTAGCTATTAATGAGAAAAAATAGATACGTTATTAATTGTAAAATAAGGAAAAATCGAAACTAACTGATCCCCTTCGGGATCTGAAAAAACTTATTTTGGTTTGTACTGTGCCATGGCGGCGAGGCGAAGAAACAAACGATAATTCAACCGCCTAAGTAAAGAATAAAGTCTCACAACTAGTACCAGTCGTAACTACAAACCGAGCAGATGTTTACCGTACAGCGCTGCAGCGCTTCAACTCGGTTATCAGTTTCTGGTTCAGTGAGCGAGCGCGCTGACTGAAATGACAAACGGCGTTAACGAGCTCTGCGTTTGACGTTACAAGGTTATGACGTCATTATGTTACTAGGTTTCTTCCGCTAGCTCGATCGACATTATAAACCATGTGAAAGGTTTTCCGATCTATGTATGTCATATATTTTCTTCTTGGTTCTCCCGAGGGCAATCTTTTGCCAGCCACAATACTTTATTTTCGTTGAAAAAAATGTGGTTACAAGTTACATACAGTGCTTAATATTTTCTTGAACATCATAGTTGTATGAGACAAAATTTTTAGCATAGCATCTTTTTTTTTTTTTTTTACTTTATAATGTACACAGTCTGCGGCGTTAAAAGTAGCTTTACAACAGTAGGCATTACACTAAAAACTAAAAGAAAGAGTGAGTTTTTTTTTCTCCTACGAAATTACTACAATTTTCGAATTATTTATGTAATTGCCTCGTGGGCATACTATGGATTCAACGCGCACAGGTGCCGGGGTCCATCGTGTGGTAATGAGGGAAACTCCGACCAATCTCCGAGACTTGTGACTCATATGTACGTTTAAGGGGCCCGTTGTCAACGCGCATCAACACTCACCTTCACCACTCTGGTTTCTCTCCCTGTCCAGCTAAGCTAAGCTAAGCTAGCTGCTGGATAAGAGCTTGCTAGTACATCTTTAGAAGCACGTTCTGGTATAGAACTTACTGCAGTCTTAGACAGATCGTTTTGAAGATTATAGAGAGAATTAGCATGTACATCTCTCGCTCTCACTTCGACCACGATGCTATTCGTATTTAAGCCATATAATAGCTCGTAGTTTTTTAAAAGTGGTCCTTAGGTACGTTTGTTAGCCATGGTACAGTAAGCTCAACTAGTACTAAGTGTTTTTTTTTTTTATGGAATAAGGGTCAAACGGGCAGGAGGCTCACCTGATGTAAAGTGATCACCGCCGCCCATGAAAACATCAGTAACACCGGAGGGCTTCCAAATGCCTTGCCGGCTTTTAAGCGTTGTTCTAAAATATAGTTTCCGGTTGAATTCCGTAAAACGAGATACACAAACGCGAAAATAAATAATGGATGTGTGTCTGAGGTTCGACTGGTGAACGGAGTTTCCTCGTTAAGAACGATTGACGAAGATTTATTTATCAAAGAGAAAGGTGCGCAAGGTACATTGTGGGAAAAACGTAACGCTTTTTGAAATTAAGCTTGTATTGATTTCACTGTTCATATAATATGATTAGGGGGGACCTTATATGAAAAATCGACTCTTTCTGAGTACAGTCCGATACTATGTTTTGTCTTATATATCAATAACAAAGTATATATATATATATAAAGCTCATAAACTAAACGTTCATATAACAAAGTCGGTTTTACTTTAATTAATATGGATTTAGAATAAGCCTACCCTCTAATATGGCTTTTCGTTAATCCTATTATATGAAATAGAGATTAAAATAAATTTAGAGATTATTTAGAAGTCATTAGAGCTCAGTGGTAACGTGTACGACTTCGAGATCACTTACAATGAGCTTGAGCTTTCGCTGATGGAAAACATCGTGAAGAAACCATACATAGCGTGGTGATAGGGCTTTTTGTAATGCCAGTTTAGCTAGTCACCACCCTCAAGTTGGAAGTCTGCCGCCAAATATCAATGTGTGTTCCGGCAGTTGCAGTTGAGAGCCAGTTCCTCCATAGGGTTAGCGTGTCTACCAGCTTGGACCGTAACGTATACGTACATTAACAATTAACCCGTACTAGCGACTCCTTTTGGGTGACAAATTTAATTAACGTTTTAAGCTTCACTTCTCAATTCACGTTCGAGTATTGACGAAAAACATTGAAGTTGACATTGATACATTTTTTTCTATTCCTTTATAAAAATCGCAATCTATTAATAACTAAATATCTTGAAAACTTTTAGATTCTTACAATCTATTGCAACAATTGAAAATGAAAAAAATTATCACGATGAAAGACCCACACCCTTTCTGTTGACAATTTCCTGCCGCTTTGTCTCAACTTCTTGATTTAATCTCATTAGTCGTTGGCAGTTAAGACCGAATTAATGGTACACAATACCCTTCCGAACCCACCATACACACAGCATCACCAAATTACGAGTTAATCCAGATTTTCCACAGTGTGTGATGCCTGACCTACCTTTGACGACAACCTTTTCCACCCGTTCTTGTCATACGAGAACCACTATTCACCAGCAGTTATCAATGTTTTAAAGAATGGCTCGGTTTCATTGCGTCTCCATAAAGAATCACAAGTTACTACATTAGCTTTTTTTCAGTGAGCTCGTGTGGCACATAAATATCGAGCAATTGTGTATACACAGCTTCATGAAATAGGTCGAAACTGTTTTCTGGTCAGTTCTCAGGTCTTCAGCTGTATCGTAAAAACTGGTATGACGATCTTGCCTCACTTTTTCAAAAATGACGGCCACTTTATACCGAATAAGGCAACCACAGCGCAATGCCTCTTAGACTTCTAACTTTCCGGATTGAAAACGTTTTAACCAACTTTGTGTTCCTCTTACTGACACAGCATAAGGTTCATAAGTGTCGGAATTCTTTTTCGCGTCTTCCCTTGCATTATTCTGTAATTTGTGATTAATTTTTTAAATGTATCGAATTCTTTACTATTTAATATTGAAAAACATATTAAAAAAAAAATTGCTGGAAACAACATTTTACTTATTTGTTTTTTTTTTTTAATTTTAAATGTAACCTTTTTAATGTCATTAAAACAAGCCAGACATAAAGAGATTTTATTCCAAATTATACCTACTACCTACATGCGAAACAACTCTTTTCCCGACCTACTGATAATTAGAATTAAAGTTTTAACTTCTAGCGTGTGTTATTTAAACCTACATTTGTCAGAAGTGGGACAAAACTCTGGGCGTATTTGTGCGTTGTAATCGAAACATTTTCGAGTCATTCGCTTCTATTCTTGACTGTGTACAAGACAATGTTGGTAATGTTAAAGTATATTTCACGGCGCGTCGTCTAAGGGGAGTTCTGAAGGGCGTTGCAACAAAAGCTTATTGTTTACCGGATACCGGCTTCATTGTGTCGGGTGTGAATAAACCCTTTGTTGCTTTGATGTTATTGCCTGTCGACTTTCTTACTGCAATGAATAAACGCAATATTTGTCTTACATAAATATTGTTTTTTTTTTTTTTTTTGAAGCAATGACACCATTAAATCTAACACGATACTATACTTTAACAATAGATCTGCCTAACCAAAAGAGTGTAAGTCTGATGATGAAGATGTAAACCGATGATGGCTCAGTTGGTAGTTGTACGGACGCCGCGTCAACGGACGTGAGTTCAAATCCACCGGTAATGAGCTGGAGCTTTCGATGACGGAAAACATCGGCATGAAATCATGGTATTGTGATAGGGCTTTTTCTAATGCACGCCTGGCTAGCTAACATCCTCAAGTTGGTAATCTACCGCCAAATACCTATAGGTGTTCCTTCATTAGGCTTACTGTGTCCACCACCTCGGGCCACATCGCCACTTAACACCAGCTGATTTTGTGGCCATAACGCTAAACTTAGACTATAAAAGTAGACACGCTAAGGAGGGACCGGCTCTCAAGTGCAACTGCCGGAACACACCTATAGATATTTGGCTATAGATTTTCAACCTGAGGGTAAGGTAAAGTAACCAGGTGAAAGTGAGGTAAGAAAATGGCCAACCACCATGATATGGTTTCATCACGATGTTTCTCTTCACCAGGCGTTCAGGCTCTTTGCAGCGATTCTAACAAATGTCAATCGACACAGTGTCTGTGAACTCCTTTATTCACTTTTTTTTAACCAACTTTATCAAGTATAGGTGTCCAAAGTTCACTGGTTAATCTCCGTAATTGTTGGAATGATTTTGACGAGGCTTTCGTTGGCTCGTGGCTGATGTTACAGAATAATTTCGGGTACTTCATTTTAAGTCAAAGCGAACGAAGTCGCGGCCACAGCATATCACATATACAATAAATGATCTGACATAGATAAGCCTAAAACCGAGTCATGCTCAAAGTTAACCTGTCAATTTCTGCAACAGCGTCTACAAAAGCTTCCTTACTAATATTATAAATGCGAAAGTGAGTCAGCGAATTCGCTGAATAGATTATAACGAATTTGTGTATAGAGATAGATGGGACCTTGGAGACGGCATTGGGGTATTTTTTCACGCGAGGAACTTATTGGAGATGGGGTAGATAATAAATAAATGGTACATTGGTGTCGGCGGGGGTGGGGTAAATTGTGTAAAACTGATCGTTGTGTCATGCAATCTAGCAAAAGTCGGTGTTAACGTGAGCAAAGTCGCGAGTAAAAGCTAGTGTTAAGAATAAATTCGAGTTTAAAATGCGGGCTACATTAATAAAGTTCATTTCTATCTCAGCGAGACACGTTTGGACGAATGAATTAAACGAATTGAAAGCCTTTTGAATAGAACTGTATGCAGGTCGAATTGAATAGAATGCAGGTGAATTGAATTGGTCTGAATGGTGGCGCCGATAACAGAGCCCGGCTCAGTAATACCTACGTGTGGTCTTTAAAGGCTTTGACGCTATGACAATGACGAGATCTCTTTTAGCTTTTATAATAACAAGTAATGTATATTTATGTTTATACGGATATTATAAAGCGGAAATGCTTGTACGTTGGTCTTATCTTAAGTACTATTGATGCTATCGATCTATTGATTGATGATAGCTCAGTGGTAGTGTGTACGACTTCGGTGCTTAACGACGAACTTTCGCTGAAGGAAAACATCGTGAGGAAACTATAGAGTGGTGGTAGGGCTTTTTCTAACGCCCGCCTGGGTAGGTACCACCCTCAAGTTGTAAATTTGCCGCCAAATACCAAGAGGTGTGTTCCGGCAGTTGCACTTGAGAGCCAGTTCCTCCACAGGTTTAGCGTGTCTACTAACTTGGGCCGTATTGTCATTTAAGATTAGGTGAGATTATGGCCATAACGCTTAACCTTAAGTATAAAAAAAAGCTATTCGTCGGATTTCGAGAATCATTATTGTATTCGATACAGCAATAATTGAGGAAGGCTTTAGGCTAATTAACATCACGCTACCACCAACAGGAAGGGGTGCAGCTGTAAGGAAATCAGTTACGAAATGGGCAATTTTTGAATCCACGCGAAAGAAGTAGCGAGCACTGTGGTATTATAAATGTGGGGGTTTGTATTTTTTTTAAAAAGTTAAGCCTTAATGTTATGGCTATAATCTCACCTGATCTTAAGTGACGATACGGCCCAAGTTAGAAGACATGCTTAACCAGTAAAGGATCTGGTTCTAAGTGCAACTGCCTGAACATACCTTTTGGTATTTTGCGACAGATTTTCAACTTGAGGGTGGTTGCTAGCGAGGCGGGTATTAGAAAAAGCTCTACCACCATGCTGTAGTTCCTCACGATTATTTCCTTCACCGTAAGCTCAGGCTCATTGCAGGTGGATTCAAACTCACGTCCCTAAACCCTTACAAATTACATCACAGATATTACGTATTGTTACAGGAGAGAGACTTATCCAGTTCGCATCAGAGAACCTGGTGACCGAGATCCTGATACATCCTCAGATGAACACGCTGATGCAGTGCATGAGGAACCTGCTTAGTTCCTTCACAAGACATAGACACCTCGTACACGCCGGTTACACATTCGCTGGCAACGGATCCTGGATTATGCAGGTATATGTTACACTACCATCCAGCAAACCGCAAATCAAATCAATCAAATCAAAGAATCTTTATTCAATTTAGGCCCTAAGAAGGCGCTTATGAAAGTCAAAAATTACTACACACTACACTGTACTACCTTTTGAAGTAAAACTTGACTTGGGGAGTAAACTGGTGAATGCGTGACGAGAGCGTTACGGAAATGTGTGATCTGGCGAGGCGGACGGAAATTAAAAGGGAGATTTTTCTTTCCAATTTTTTTATTTATACTTAGCATTGTGGCCATAATCTCACCTGATCTTAAGTGACGTTACGACCCAAGTTGTAGACACGCTGAGCCTGTAAAGGGACTGGCTTTCAAGTGCAACTGCCGGAACACACCTATTGGTATTTGGCGGCAGATTTTCAACTTGAGGATGGTTGCTAGCCAGGCGGGCATTAGAAAAAGCCCTACCTCCATGCAATATAAGATAATTAAAATAGAAAGAGAGATAGTAACGTCTCGTGTATGACTGTAGAGGCAAGAGAAAGAGATGCAAGCACACATTTTCTTTCTCTCTTTCTCTCATAGCGAGAGAAATTCAGTCGTATGCTCTAAAGCACACTCATTGTTTGTATTAAAATGGTTGTCAAAATTCTATTCCTTACGGAATTCCTCATCGCAACCCGGAGTCTGGCCAAGCACCTGACACTACCCACTAAAACGTACCACAGCGACACTTCATCCTCCCGTATTGCGAGATACAAGGAGAAACGCCCGCACTTTTCCTAAACCATTATACTACCCTAAAATACAATAAAATATGATATATAAAGGTATTATTAAAACAAGCGTTTGAGGGTGCATTACTGTCAACATTGCAAAGTGAAGCAATTTTCGAGAGTTCAATGGTCATTTTCTTTTTGTGTTTTTACGACAATGCAAACGCTTTATTATCTATAAAAATACTCTCACTATCACAAATAGATGATTTTAAATTCATTTATTTCATTGTATACTAAAATCGTAGATAGACGATGTTTATGTGTATGGCTGTGTAACGATGACTCACAAAAAAACTTTATTTATTGGGACTTTTTCCTTTTTAATAGCTCTAGAATGGCATCGGATTACTTCCCATTTAATGTGAATGCTTAAATCTATGCCATTCAATTATAATTACGTTATAAGGCGTGCGCTTTTCGATTTTCCAAACTATTATTTAGAAATGCCAAATGTAAATTACTGACTTTTACAAGGATTCTATGAAATTTTAATTTATGTTCATTGCTCGAGTTTCTGTCGTCGGGGGGATAAAAGTTGGTTTTAATCTACGATTCGTTTCTGCCCTTACAGTACCATTTCTAACAGTCTGAAGTTTGTTTGTACCTTTTGAATATTTAATGTTGACCTTTCGGATAGAGCCAACGCATAAACTTTCTCTCAGTCAGAGCGACATTTCAAAGGCGCGCCATCTTTGTGGGAATACATCGTTTTCTATTATTCATAAATACTAAAGGTCACTTAATTAGAAAATTGCTGTTTGAAGCGATTATAGCGCAGTGGTAGTGTGCACGACTTCGCGTCGAGAGACGTGAGTTCGAACCCAACCACCTACAATGAGCTTGAGCGCCCGGTGAAGGAAAACATCCTGAGGAAACCATAGCATTGTGGTAGGGCTTTTTCTGATGACCGCCTGGCTAGCTACCACCCACAAGTTGAAAATCTGCCGCCAAATACCAATAGGTGTGTTCCGGCAGTTACACTTGAGAGCCAGTTCCTCCACAGGTTTAGCGTGTCTACCGACTTGGGCCGTATCGTCACTTTAAATCAGGTGAGATTATGGCCATAACGCTAAAAACCTAAACTATAAAAAAAAATATGTCAAATGTCATGCAAAAAAACCTTCCGACCAACGTCATGTTAAGATACATAGGAGCGAACAAATTCTGGTTCGCACTGAACATTTCCTTGCGACATTTTCTTCTAACGCGTCAAAAGAAATGTAACATCAAAATTATGAAATATTATTCCGGGACCCACGACGCTGTGAATGTCATAAAACAAATAAAGGGTCCCTCCTTACCCGGCGGAGGTCCTTAGGGATTGTCGTTACGTACATTTTCCTTCTACGCGAATGCGAACTTACAAGAACAATTTGCCATCTTCGGGAGATCGGACGCACGATTATAAAATTTTGGGGGGTAATTGCTCGAGATGACCTCTCCGTCGCGAGGGAAGAGAGAAATGCCGATTTTAAATTATTAGAACAAAGAAAACATCATCGATGCTTTGAGAATTTTCTCCGAGTTTGTTAGGACATTATTTTTGCTACAGGATCGTGAGTAACTTAAACCGAGGTTACTTTACACTTAGTGTTCACAACGCTCACGACCGCGGCACTTCCTGTTCCACTTGCGAGTGACGCAATCAATAACTAAAGTAGAATGGAATAGAAAGTTTTTGGCTTCGAAGTATTTATTCCCTTGGACGAGACTGAAAATTCACTTAGGATGATGAGTTAGGGCCCAACGTTTCGTAGAAAGGGAAACTCCGAGACTTTTCCTCACTTCCGCCTTCACTTCCAGCCTTCACTGCTCGTTTTTCTCTCCTTGTCAAGATAAATTTGGTAAGAGCTGGTTAGCGTAGCTTCAGACGCACGTTCTAGTATATAATTCCTATAACCCTAGACAGGTATAGTTTCGAAGACGGTAGAAAGATCTCGTGGGTATCTTGCTCCCGTTTGTAATAAGCATGCAGTTAAAATAGCTAAAGTATTGTCGATTTCCATTATTCAAATTCAATGCAGAAATGTATAACAGTGTATGAATTTAAGGGAAAATCGGGAAAATCTATAAGCCGACGTGTGTCAACGCATGCCACTCGCGCCGTCGCCGGGAAATTGACAGGCGGAAATTAAAAATGGCAGCAAACGGAACGCATTTCCACGTCCAACCGTATTTCCATATAGTATACGTTTTTCCCGGGACAAAATGATTTCGGAATACCTGTATCTATCTGTCGCAATGACTATGAATACCCGGGATATTGACTCACTTGTACAGTTTGAACGTATTGGGCCTGATCTCACCTGACGTTGAGTGGCCCATAACGGTGGACACGCTTAGTCTAATGGAGGGACTGGCTCTCGAGTGCAACTGCCAGAACACAGCAAACGAAATTTCCAACTTGTGGTGGTGGTTAGCCAGGCGGACATTAGAGGAAACCCTACCACCATGCTATGGTTTCATCACGACGTTTTCCTTCAACGAAAGATCAATCTCATTGTACATGCTACCAGCTGATCTATCATCGATAGAAAGTTGAAAATGAATTTTAATTGTAATTTTGTTGTTAACCCATTTGTTCTATGTATTGACATAATCAATTTTGTTTCAGGACGGGACATTTTCCCTAGCTGACTTTACAGACGCTTATCAAGAAAATGAAGTTCAGCGCGTCATTCGCGCTTATGAAAATTCCATTTCCATCGACGTCCACTGCTCTACGAGCGGCGGGGGCGAGTGGGCAAAGCTTCCAGAGATGCCCTTCGTCAAATACTGCAAGATTAGGGTCAACCCTACAGATATATTAGACTCCGGCTCTCAAGCCATCAAAGATTTCGTCGGTGAGTACTTAGAGATTAACTCTGAATGTGTTTTTCTTACGAGACGACTAACAATGTTGTCAGAAAGTGGTCGAACGTCAACTTTTTTTCAGTCTCTGAAGAAAGGTTCGTTACGTAGTACAAATTGAAGTCGCTTCCGCTGTCTGATCGCTTAGATTTTCTCTTCAACGTGAGACCTCTTTAATTGTTAATATCTCTTGATATAGTGAATCGATCGAGAAGAAACGAAAGCTAAGTAATACTTCAAGTTGCGTACAATTTTTATGTATAAAACTTATATACATTAGTTCTGTACATTTTACGTGATGCGTGCGCAGACAAACAGACAAACATTCTGAAAATACTGGAAATCGGTTGTGTTGGTTATCCTTTAGTACCCTGACTAGTCTTTCTTTGGAATCATGTTTAATGTACAAAGACAACTTGTCTACAGATTTATTTTATATATAGATAATTATGTGATCTGTTATTATATATATTATTTATACTTTAAATTATACTTCATATGTATGTTAAAGTGTCTTTAATATTTATATTATTAAGTTTGATGTTTTAATTATTTATATACTCTATGGAACATATCCATCTAAAGGTTGCCTGGAAGAGATTTCTAATAGCAATAAGGCCGCCCTTTGTACCAACCAATTTATATGAAATGTGTATATCTAAAGATATACATAAATATTAAATGCATAATAAATAAAATATATACGAGAGACTAGGAGAATGTATACACATGCTGAAATGTATTAAATATTCTAACATGTTTATTTACTGGGCCATTCATATAAACTCGTCTCAATTTAATTACGAAGATATGAAATTAAATCTAGCGCTTTCAAAGGGGCCTCTGATTTCACAGAACGTGGACACAACCCTCCGTAATATAACAGAAAACATTTCGCTAACGACCTCCGCTGACTTTATTAATACTGTGACGTCAAATTTTCCGGACACTCCTTCCAAAATCCTTCCAAAGCGAAATATTAATACCCCTTTGAAGCGATGATAGCTCAGTGGTGGCGTGTAGGAACGTCGCGTTATGGGACATGAGGTTCTCATGAAAATTGGAACAATGTAATAATTTTGTCCCCTTTTCTGTAACTTTGTTTCAATACAACTTTAGTCATATTAATGGCAGCGTGTGTTTTTTTAGCGTTGGCCATAATCTCACCTGATCTTAAGAGGCGGTACGGCCCAAGTTGGTAGACACGCTAAAACTTAGGAGGAACTGGCTCTCAAGTGCAACTGCCGGAACACACGTATTTGGTATTCGGCGGCTGATTTTTAATTTGAGGGTGGTAGCTAGCCAGGCGGGCATCAGAAAATGCCCTACCACCGTGCTATGGTTTCCTCACGATGCTTTCCTTCACCGAAAGCTCAAGCTCATTGTAGATGCTTGGATTTGAACTCACGTCCCTTGACGCGAAGTCGTACACACACCACTGAGCTATCATCACTTCATTTCATTTTCTTCTAAAGAAAAGGCGTCTATATTCTTTTCTGTATCCCGGACATCGTGTACTAAAAATTTTCTTGATAATCAGTTGAGTAGTTTTTGAAGCGATGACAGCTCAGTCTGTACTGTGTACGGACGCCGCGTCCAGGACGTGAGTTCGAATCCCTGCAATGAACTTGAGCTTTCAGTGAAGAAAAACATCATGATGGAACCGTAGCATGGTGGTAGGGCTTTTTCTAATGCTCGCCTGGGTATCTACCACACTTAAGTTTAAAATCTGTCATCAACTATCTATGGGTGTGTTTCGGCAGTTGCACATGAGAGCCAGCCATACTAGGCTTAGCGTGTCCACCCTCTTGATCTCGTGAAATGTTAACCATAACACCTTAAGTATAATAAAGTCATGAAGGTATATATACTCACATTCGTACTTATAATACTATTAGAATCGAAGCATTAATTTATTGTTATGTGTATAGAAAGCAAATTGCCATATTGTAACTTCACTAACAAGCAGACCGCCGCGCAAGTTAATAAAAGTTTTATACAAAACGCACATACCTGGTATACAGAAGCTGCCAGGTACACTGTACCCATTCAGTGCCGCAGAGTATATATACCGACTAATTGCTGTTCATGGAAAGTTCATGAAAATTGTTCGTAGCGCGGTAGTTAGGCGTTTGTCGTTTGCTGAATCGAGAGAACTTTGCCTCGGCGTAACTCATAGGAGGAAGCGAGAAGCCTTCAATGTATACTAAAGATATGTCTGAAGCGATGTAGCTCAGCGGTAGTGTACACGACTTCGCGTCAAGGGACGTGGGTTCGAACCCAAGCACCTACAATGAGCTTGAGCTTTCGGTGAAGGAAAACATCGTGAGGAAACCATAGCATGGTGGTAGGGCTTTACTAATGCCGTGTGTTCCGGCAGCAGCACTTGAGAGCCAGTTCCTCCATAGGTTTATCGTGTCCACCAACTTGGGCCGTATCGTCACTTAAGATCAGGTGAGATTATGGCCATAACGCTAAACATGAACTATAAAAAAAAAAAAACTTAATTTATTCACTAAAATATCCTTCAGGAGGAAGCGAAAGCCTTTAACATTGTAAATCTTTGAAGCGATGATGATTCAGTTGGTAGTGTGTACCAACGCCGCGTCAATGGTCGTGAGTTCGATTCCCTGCAATGAGCCTAAGTTTTTATGAACCCATTGCATGGTCGTAGTGCTTTTTACACGCTCTTTATTAGTTACACTTGTATGTTTGTTTGTGTGTTTGTAACCGACTCCTTTGGACTTGGTTTAGACACATTACAAACGGTCAGATTTCATTTAAATTTCATAGACTTATCGAGGACCGATGACAATACTCTAATTTGATAAGATTATTCTAGTATTTATGATGATTACGATGAATTGAGTTACCGATTAATAAAATCATAGTTTGAAAAAAAAAGACACGCTTTTATAAATAGACCAAACTATAAAGTAGAAAATAAATGTTAGTAAAAATAAAACTAATAAACACGCTTTTAAAGAAGATCAAACTAAAAAATAGAAAATAAATTGTAATAAATTTGAATTAAGAATGTTGTATTTTTTTAAATAAATAATAGTGTAAATAATTAAAAAATAATAATTTTATTTTAATAAGAGCATATTGACAGATATGAGTAGAAAGATTATCATTTTGATAATATTTTAAAAGGCACCCCACGATTTAATTAAACAAAAAAATAATTCTTATATATACTATTATTATTTTTTATACTAATAAAAAATAAAACTATTCTTAAGTCAAATTTATTAAAATTTATTTCCTATTTTTTGTTTGCTTTTCTACAAAAGCATGTTTTTCAGTTTTTTTCAACTATTATTACCACTACCACGCTCTAATAGAAAATTTATTTATGTGGTTGTGTTCTGACAGTTGCATCTGAAAAGCTGTTCCTAATAGGTTTAGCGAAGTGACGACACTTAACATCAGATGAGATGTGGCCATAAGGCTAAGCCTTCTAATCTATCATCTAATGTAATCAATCGATCTAATACTATTAAGTAAGAAACTCTAGATATACATTTATATCATTTATATGTCGCGTATCTCGCAAACGGCTGTAACGATTTGGATGAAATGTATTTAGATAATTTTTCTAGCATATTATTGGTAATAAAATGATTATATCAGATGCATATTTTGTTTATTTAAATAAGCAATTCATACGTATGTAATATTGTAAAATTTGGATCTTTGATCAATATGTGATTCGTATTATATTAAATAAATACAATAAAAAAAAAACACTGGTCACACCACCATCTTCATGTCCTGTTCCCATGTCATTTGGAGTCGGTCTGATACGTTTTCTTCCTCCATAAATCTCTATCAGCCCTCATCACTTCATTCACTCCCTTTTATTTCATCTCATCTCTCACAGAGTGTGTAGAGTGCACTCGATCAAAATTTTCCTTGGCTTTTCTCTTCCTAAGGTCGGTGCTCACACAAGTGCTAAGTTTAAGGTCTTGTAAATAATGACGGCGTTATTGAAATCGCTACCGCTTGTGAATTAAACTGGGTCGCAATGATCCGGCAATTTCACGAGTTTCAAACTTTACCCTCGTCTAGGTGAAACCGGGCTCATAACGTCTTCTTAGCATCGAGACGCCTTCATTTATATTGGAGTGTAGGAACTTTTCATTAAACAAATGATTTACCTGGAAATGTATTTTTTTATATAGTTAAGTTTTAGCGTTATGGTTATAATCTCATCTGATCTTAAGTGACGATACGGCACAAGTTGGTAGACACGATAAACCTGTGGAGGAACTGACTCTCAAGTGTAACTGCCGGAACACATCTATTGGTATTTGGCGGCAGATTTTCAACTTGAGGGTGGTTGTTAACCAGGAGCGCATGAGAAAAAGCCTTACCGCCATGCTATGGTTTCGTCACGATGATTTCCTTCACTGAAAGCTCAAGCCCTTGTAGGTGGATTCAAACTCACGGCCCTTGACGCGAACTTGTACACACTACCACTGAGTTATCATAGCGTGAAGTTGTTCATGTAATATAACCTCAAAGACATTAAGTTAGCTGAAATAACTAAAACTTGTATTAATTATTTTATATTCTAATTAATATAAAGGGGAATATTTTGTTTGAACGCGTTAATCTTTAGAAACAACCAGTCGGGTTTCTAAAATGTTGTATTTGTTAGAGAAATAATTGAGGAAAACTTTGGAATATTTAACATCATGCTACCACTAACAGAAGCAAAACGTAGTGACAAAAGTTCGAAAAACGGGCAAAACTATGAAATATTTGTTAGTTTCAGGCTAAAATGATTTTCAGACTTCACATTATTACCTTTTTGTTGACCTATGGGGGGACCTTTACAATAATACACTCGAATAGGAACACACGTATATTAATTATTAATAGTACAACACAACGAAGTGCGGCGGAAATTACCGAAGCGTCGGATCGTGCTCGTGCGCGTTCCCGACGTCTCGCCACAGACCCATTCCTCCCCACTGTCATATATTTTGAGAACACTATTTTCAAAATTTCTTATTACGTATGAGGACTTTTATTTTTATTATTTAATCATTTTATACAGCTAAAAAAATATTTTATTATCATCAGAAATAATATAAATAAAAGTCCTAATAGGTATAATTAAATTTTGAAAATAGTGTCTTTAAAAATATGACAGTGGTGAGGAATGGGTTAAACTAATATTATCATATACACTGTAACATATTATATGACGCAAGAGTAAGCGGTTATGTTTGTGAAACGAGTTTCAAGAACAAATAATTACTTTTGCAAGTTGACTACCTCTCGCTGGGGAATGGTTTTGCGCATTATAATTTGTCATACAAACGACAGACTATAATAGTCAATACATAAAATTAAAATTGTTATATTGTTTAATAATAAAGCGCCTGATTTATTTTTAATAGCAATGCCTCTTTTAACTGATTTTGCTATTTATTTACCTGTTGAATAAATACATTCTATTTTTATTTTGTTATTATCCGTTAGGCCGATCCTAAGATATATTTAATCTTTTTATTATTTTATTAATTTAATTTTTTTCGTGTACCTTAATACATATAATTATAGATATCATAAAATCAAACATAATAACATACATGTAAAAGACATATTAACTATAACATATATATAAAGTATACAACAATATAGACATATACATAACTAGCTGACTTGACAGACGTCCTATTTTTAACTATGAATATTTATAGCGAATTATAGTGACAGTTACGTAAAATTAATATTGTCATTGAGTTTTCTTAAATTTTCTAATGTTCCGCTCAACTTCCTTAATATTTTCTACCACAAGAACATTTTCCCGATAATAATTAACACAAAAAAAGAGACTTAACATTCCGTTCACGCATGAAGCGATGACTAAGGGAAACAGAAATACATAATATTAATACACAAATGTGAAAAAAAACGAATTACGTCTAACAACACATACAAATATATCACAAAAACGTGTAGTATTTTTTGAAGGAATTTTTAAATATGTCCATCGTTTGTGCCTTCCTCAGACGAAAATGTAAAATGCATTCCAAAATTGGCGCAGCTTTGACTGCGAACGATTTATACTGATTTTTCGAATAAATTCCATTAATTCCCCAACGTTTACGCAACAATCCTGCGATATTTCAAATGATTCCAGACGCCAGTTTTCAGTTATACTCTCTCCCCGTCAACAATTGACTTCAAATCGAAGACTTTTGATATAATAGCGCGTTCTAGAAACAGACAATGGCCCCGTATCGTCTCGGAGATGGGACAATGTAACTCGAGTGAGTCGCTTTCGACTCGTTCTACCGTGTTATTATAATAAGCGAGTCCGTTATTTCTCTCGAGTATATATTGTAAGATGGAATAGAATTATATTTTTCTTTTATTTACTTACATACCATTTACCGTAGCAAATGGATTATCTGTGTAAGTTTCGCATTCGTCGACAAACTAACCTGTTAGTTAGATAATAAGATTTATGATCATCTTAAATACATTAATTATGATAAAGAATCGAGTAACATACGGTGTTTTTACAATAAACGCCTTTGTATTAGCAGTTTTTTTATATTAGTTTAGCTACGACCGCGACTTCGTTCGCGTGGAATTAAAAATTATTTCGAAACTTTTGGCCACGTTTGTAAGTTTTTAATTAGATAGCTTAAAGCTTTCCTCGGTGACACAGAACAAGAAAACAAACGAACAAACTTTTTTTTTTGCAATAGACAGTATTAGTTATATATGCAGTACAATATTTTTTAGCACCATTCTTAACTGTATTATAGAGTGAATCAATATGTGAACTTTGGTGATGTGTTGAATGAACACTCCTCTCTGTATACTAATAACTACTGGGTAGTGATCCATTTTAAAATATATATAATATAAGTGCATACATCTTGAGTGAAATACTTTGACGAGCTTATTACAAGTGCAAAGGCATTATTGAAAAAAAAAATCTAAGAAAATACAAACAAATCGAGTTTCCTTCCGCTTCTTCTTGTTAGCTCAGTGGTAGCCTGTACTGCCTCCGCGTCAAGGGACGTGAGGTCGAATCCAGCTGCAATGAGCTCGAGCTTTCGTTGAAGGAAAATATCGCGAGGAAACCACAGCAAGGTGGTTGTTCTAATGCCCGCCTGACTAGCTACCACCATCACGTCGAAAATCTACCGGCAAATACCAATAGTTAAAACGTGGGAAAGTTTGATTGAATGCGTTAATCTTGGGAACTTACGGAAAAACTTACAAAAGCTAGATTTCGTTAAAGATGATTTGAACACTAGAAACCGCGTCAAACTGGTCACTCCCTACGTTAGACCGAGTAAAACAAGGAACAGTTTTTTAGGTAATAGTGTTAAGTTTTATAATAAAGTCCCAAAGCACATTACTGAATTGCCGGACAGTAGGTGCAAGAACCATGTCAAACGGGTTTTAAAAAGCTATTAAAGGGTGGATCAATATGTGAGCGATTGTGATGTCCGGAATTGACGCCCCTCTCTGTACATCCGCTAATAACTACTGTAACACAGTCAATTATTGTATATAACGATAAGAATAAGACCTAAGAAAGATGCAGATCGATATTCTTGTCGGTTCTTCTCGATGACTGCGTTACTTTCCGAACCGGTAGTAGTTTTGACGTTCATAAGCGCCTTCTTAGTGCCTAAATTAAATAAAGGTTTTTGATTTGATTTGATTGGATTTGAACTACCAATCCAATTTTAACGATGCTTTTTGTATCTGATAGAGTAATAATTGAGGAAGGCTTTAGGGTATTTACCATCACGCTACCACCAATAGGAGGAAAGCTGTATTACAAATAGCAAAAGCAAACGTTACTAAATAGTTTTTAGTCCCGTGAAAACGAAGCCGCGGGCAGAGGTAGTATATGATATTAATACAAATTTCAATATGTTTCGATTTCTAGCAATTGGCCGTTTCATCCGGCTTACGAAGCGCCTCGCAATTTTAAAATATATCCCCTACATCGTAACCAATTTTGATCTCAAATATTTGGGCATTAAAGCGAGAAATTGCTCGTCAAGTTCAGGGGTTAATGAAGCAGGAATATCGGCTACAAGGCGTTGATTAGGTCACTACGGTGGAAGCTATTAGACCCAGAATCTAGGTCGTATGTTATGAGGGCCCTAGGTTTATTAAGAGGGGTTGATGTTAGTTCACAGTTAGGGAGACTTTGTATTACTTACATTCTAAATTGTATGCTACGTGGTTGTTAACTATGTCTTTATGCGATGATATCTCAGTTGGTAAAGCGATAAATATCTCGCTAGTGTTCACGAACGCCCCGTCAAGGAACGGGAGTTCGAACCCAGCCGTAATGAGCATCGTTGAAGAAAAACATCGTGATGAAACCATAGCATCCTGGTAGGGCTCTTTCTGATGTCCGGCTGGTTAGCTACCACTCTCGAATTAAAAATCTGCCACCAGATACCTATAGGTGCGTTCCGACAGTTGCTTTTGAGAGCCAATCTCTACACTAGGCTCAGCGTGTCTTGGGTCGCATCAGTTGATATTGTGGCCATAACGATAACACTAACTTATTGAAATTAATTATTGTGGCGAATTGATTCTTATCAAATAGTACATCTACATAATTCTTTCGTATAATTTCGTTAAGTCTTCAAAGGATATTGAAGTGTATTCAATGAGAGCTTTCGGAATGTTAATAGAAACTTCCTTTAATTAAATTTCAGTTAGCAGGTATACTATTAGAAATCGCGACAAACTGGTCATCCCCTATTTTAGACTGAGTAAGACAAGTAACAGTTATTAGGTGTTAAGTTTTATAATTTAAGTCTTAAAGCACATTACTGAATTGCCGGACAGTAGGTTCAAGAACCATGTCAAACGGGTTTTGATGTCAAAAGGCTATTGTAGGGCGGATCAATATGTGAGCGATCGTGATGTCCGGAATTGACGCCCCTCTCTGTACATCCGCTAATAACTACTGTAACACATTATATTATTGCATATAAGGATAAGAATAAGACCTAAAAAAGATGCAGATCGAGTTTCTTGCCGGTTTTTCTCGTTGACTGCGCGTTACTTTACGAACCGGTAGTAGTTTTGACTATCATAATCGCCTTTTTAGGGCCTGAATTGAATAAAGATTTTTGATTTGGTTTGATTGGGGAAGGCTTTAGGCTATTTAACGTTACACTACCACCAAAAGTAGCTAAGCTGTATTGGGACAAGTCCCAAAAACGGGCACAAGGTTTTCTTGAAGTTAACTCCCCGCTAACGAATTCGCGGACACAGCATATTCTGTAATATCTACTCATTCTTTCTCATATTTAGTAAACAAATATATATCAGGTTAAATCCATACAACCTTAATTCACATTTTTGATTTGATGTGATTTGTAATTGTCTGTGAGGTTGCAGAACGTATCGATTGGGTTTCGAATGAAACTCAACTGTATACTCTATCTAAATTATTGTTTTTTTGATCTTGCAGCATACATTGAACCGTACGTAGTTCCGGCCAGCCTGGAACAGCTCCTGGTGTCGAGCGATGTCGTTGGCAACATAAGGTTCAGCCACCCAACGCTCTACGTGTTCCCGGGAGGTCAAGGCGATGCCGCACTCTTCGGCATCAATGGATTTAACATGCTCGGTGAGTTTCCTCTCACCGATAAATGGACCGTTTATTTTGAAAGTGATGTAAGTCCATTTTTGAGAAATATGATCTACCACGTAATTCATACTTAATGTAATTTTTATATATATAACTAGTTCGTGTTTAATTTCTCGAAAAATCCCATGTTTTGTACAACTTAAAATCGGTCGGTAAATGAAATTGCATTATCAACAAATATAGTAGTAACCTTTAATTTTCTCGTAACAAAAGAAAATGGACTTACACCACTTTCAAAATAAACGGTCCAAATGTTAGATATAATGGTCGAAGAATTTCGCGCTTTAAGTGTTAATAGATAAGTTTAGGAATTATATTAGAGGAAGCATTATAATAGCACCAGTGAACGAGAAATTGAGAAGTAATAGGTTAGCGTGCTACGGGCTTGTTATGAGAAGAGATGAGAGCCATAGAATTAGAAGAATTTTATGTATGAAGGTGAATGGATGTAAGAAGGCCGAAGATACGGATGGAGTGTGTGAGAAATGATATGTGTATAACAAGAGTGAATACCGAGATGACGGTTGATGGTGTTGAGTGGAAGGAGAAAACATGTTGTCCCGAACCTATCTAGATGGGATATGGGTTAGAAAAAAGAAGAAAAAAGGAGATGGTCGATAAGTTTTTTCTAAAGCCCATCTGTCTAGCTGCAACCGTAAAGTTGAAAATTTGCTGGCATTTTTTATTTATTTATAGTTATAATTTAGCGTTATGGCCATAATCTCATCTGTCTTAAGTGACGATACGGCTCAAGGTGGTAGACATGCTAAACCAGTGAAGGAACTGACTCTCAAATGCCACTTCCGGAACATACCTATCGGAATTTGGCGGCAGATTTTCAACTTGAGGGTGGTAACTAGCTCGTTGGACATCAGAAAAAGCTCTGGCACCATGCTATGGTTTCCTCACGCTATTTTCCTTCACCGAAAGCTCAAGCTCATTGTAGATGGTTGGATTTGAACTCACGTCTCATGATGCGGTGTTCGTAGCGACCATTGGGCTACCATCGCTTGAAAAGGACGTCGAGTTTGTTTCACCATATCTTCCTTAGTCGAGTGAGGCATGCCCTCTGTGTGATGTATCAGATAATAGAACACCATACCACGTTCGTCTCGGCGTATATTAAAATTCCTGTCACTTTAGGCGATCTCGATCAATAACAGATCTGAATTTCTGCGTCTAAAACTTGCTGAGTAAACATCTATCGCGTCTGGCGTGGCCCGTTTTACCAATACTCTCGACAGAGTCGGGTAGATTTGGTCGGGAATTTTTCTAGATTTACCGCATTTTATTTGGCTCGGTGCCAGCATTTTCGCGCTCTTGTATTCCAACGAATTTTATATTAAACTGTAAGTGAATCGCCTAAGTTCTCATTATGCATGCAATAATAAACTCCATTTGGGTTATGAAAATTTATTATCTTAATTACTTTTCGTGGTTTTGTTTATTCACTAAATTCTTTAAATAGTATTGTACTATCCGTGCGAATATTTTCCACGTTATCGTGATTGTATTTCAAATAGTGCCTTTTCATTTGATTTCCATTTGCAAATTGAATGTAATTAACGTAACAGATGCCATGTTAGTTAGATAATTAACAGATGTAGCATCTTAGTTGTTAATTAGATTCTTGTGTGAATCTATTTGTTATAAAGAGACAGACATGTAATATAAAATTAAAAAAAAAAAAATTTTGACTTCTATATTGATAATGCGTTAGAATAAAAAAAAAAAGATTTGCAACTTTGCCTCAGTTACAGTTTTATTATATGTAAAGATGTTATCACCTTTTCAAACAACGGGCACGAACACACGATGTTCCATTCCCAATTTATTTTCCAATCAAGCTACGCTGTGAGTCCACAAGCGAGATTGTTTGTTCTGGCGACTCTACCAGTGTGTATTTTTAATTTGTCCAGCATTTATTTGAAGCGATGATAGCTCAGTGAACGTGAGTTCGAATCCAAGCACCTACAATGAAATTGAGCTTTCGGTGAAGGAAAACATCGTGAGGAAACCGTAGCATGGTGGTAGGGCTTTTCTAATGCCCGCCTGGCTAGTTACAACCCTCAAGTTGTAAACCTGCCGCCAAATACCCATAGGTGTGTTCCGACAGCTGCACTTGAGTGCCAGTTCCTCCACAGGTTTAGCGTGTCTACCAGCTTAGGCCGTATCGCCACTTAAGGTCAGGTGAGATTATGGCCATAACGCTAAACCTTAACTGTACAAAAAAAAATACTCTGCCATTTTTATGTAAATTTTATGGAAATAGTGCCAATTTAGTGACGGAACATTAACAATGCAATCACTATTTATCTTCTTAAGTGAGAGAAAGCTGATTTACTTAGACGATGATTAAGGGCAAGTTCCACAATGATGGTAGCTATGGGAAATCTTACGTAGGAGATTGTCCTTAAGTTCTATTCAAAGAATACAGTATATACTCTGGAAGAGAATTGGTAATTTATTCAATAAAAACATTAGGGTTTGTAACTGAACTGGATTCACTTTGATTAGATGCAGTGGTTGCTCAATAGTAGAGTGCACCGCATTGACAGACGTGAATTCGAATTCTTGTTGGAAAACTTTAGCTTTTGCGAAAGAAAAACATCATGATAAAATCATGTTTGCCAGGTTAACGAACAGCCTTAAGTTGAAAATCTGTTACCAAATACTTGTAGGCATCTTCTAACAGTTGCACGTAAGAGTAAGTCGCTCAAACTGAGTATGTCTAAGACATCGGATGGGATTATGGGCAAACGATAAGACATGTGAACCGCAAAAAACTTGCCTTGTACGTTGCAATAAAGGTTGAATTATTTTTTTTTGTTTTTTTAAATGCCTGTCACTTTTTACCGACGCTAAGTACAGTCTTGCATCAATTGCGAATATTAGAGAAGGGATAAGCGAGAATTAAATCATAGATACCAGTTAGTTTGGTAATATAATTACTAAAATAAGTGGTCATTCTTATAAAAGCTATGTTTTGCTATTTACATGGACGCATTCTTGCAAAACTAAGCTGTGTTATTTAGGGTGCAGTATCGGGATGCATCTATAATAGCTGGTTCACCATAATTCTCTGTTAAATTTGCAGTTGACGGAGGCTTTTCACGTAAAGCGTGCTGGTGGGATTTCGCACGTCATTTGGATCGCTTGGACGCGGTGCTCTTCACCCGTCTCAACAATTGTTCAGCCTCAGGCATGGCGTCCGTTCTACGCAGGAAGGCGACCGCCAATGTATACCCACAAATAGGACATTTCTTCTGCAATTTAGAGGTAAGTTTAGATGTTCCATTGCTGTACTCATTCTCAATTTAGTTTGATAATACGGCGCTGAAGCGCAAAAGGGAGCGCAAAGTTACTGTAGAGCAAAAGATCTTGAAGCGATGATAGCTTGAAATCATCGCAATGAGCTTGAGCTTTCGATGAAGGAAAATATAATGATAAACCCATAGCATAGTGGTAGCATTTTTAACGCTCTCCTGCCTAGCTACCACTCTTGACAATCTGCTGACAAATATCTGTACGTGTGTTCGGCAGTTGCACTTGGGTCACAGCGTCACTTAGCATCAAATGAGGTACGCTAAAATCCTATAAGCTATAAAAAAAAAATATTCTTCCGGCAGTTAAGAATAAGGCGTTTCATGGTAATTAAGGGCTTGAGACCTAGGCGTCACCCTGCCGGCCTCCCAAGGCCACTCGCGTAATAATAACCCCCATATTCGCTTCACTTCACACAGCTTGCCCACGACAATTAGCACCTTGGAAACTTATAGAAAGGCCTGTTTTATATTTAAGATACTCGCCTACATCCGCGACTTTGTTCATTTGATAATATTGTTTGATTCTACAATAAAGGACTTTATAATATTTGTAAAGTTAAACTTTTTAGCCGGCGATTCGATATTTCGATGAAAATTGAGGGGGAAATTTGCAAAACGCGTTACGTTTGAACACATATTATTAAATGACAGAGACGAAAATATAACTTACACTAACTTTTGCCCGCGGCTTCGCTCGCATTATAATTGATTTCATCAAACGAATCAGCTTACACTTACCTTAAGGGCCGGCGACGCGCCTGCGATTCTCCTAGGGTGTGGGTGTTCATGGGTGGCGCTGATCACTTACCATCAAGTGACGCGATTATTCGTTTGCACCATACAAAAAAAAACGGATGACGCAATAAAAAGTTTCATGCTAAGTTTACCCCTCTCTTTACCCCACTTCAGATAAGTTTTCGCGGGAAAATAAATAGTGTTCAACTTGAAAATGATATCTAATCAGGTAGGCATTAGAAAAAGACGTACCACCATGCTACGGTTTCATCACAATGTATCCTTCACCGAAAACTCATTGCAAGGATTCGATCTCACGTCATTTGAAATAAGTGCCGCTTTCAAAATATCCGAATAAATATATAGATGGAATATATAAAGAGATAGATAGACAGATATGGATAGATAATAAATAAAATTTATTCGTACAGTTAACATATTGTTACGTCTATGGGAGGCAATGAAGCATCCATTGTCGGTTCACAAGGAACCACTGCATGTTCGAGTCGAGACAACGGACGAGTCGAGTGCAACATTGTGTCTATAACCATTGATTATATATTTTTGTTAATTATTTTACCTAGAAATTGTGTGAATAAAACTTTTAAAAGTGTCTATTATTATGTAGGACGAAGGTTTGCCTTGTTATTATTCTCTGAAGTCGTTTGATGTGCAATCTAATGATTTGTTATGTTTACGCGAATATTACTCATCGAAATAAAACTAATTTAAACGGATTTTATCGCAACTAATTTAACCGGATTTTATCGCGGTTATTTATTAAATTTGATCGCGACGTTTCGAAAGCTTTTCAGTTTTCGCGGTCGCGGGGCGGACTGAGGTGTAGGTTGTTCAGAAAAGTTCATGTTACTGTGTCTACCTTCAATTAAATTTTTTTAGTGTTCCGATCTAAGCAGAAAGAGCTCACAGTGTCTTGAGGTCTGGCAATTTATCTTTTGGGTTTCGATTTAATTAAATTTGTGATCGGACCCCAGGCTTGTGCCAACCATGAGCTTAACATGAACTTTTCTAGACAACCTACACCTTAGTCCGCCCCGTGACCACGAAGGCTGAATAACTTTCGGGATCAAAATTAATAAATAACCACAATAAAATCCGTTTAAATTAGTTTTATTTCGATGATATACAATCTTTTATTGCTTCTTAACGTTTTTCTGTTTTATTTATTAACTCGATTTTTCGCATGTAGCAGGGTGGTAGGGCTTTTCCTAAGGGACCCCTGGCTAGCTAACATCCTCAAGTCGAAAATCAGCTGCCAAATAACTATAAGTGTGTTCCGGAAGTTACACTTGAGAGCCAGACTCTCCACTAGGTTGATGTACCCACCATCTTAGACCACATCGACACTTACCATCACTTAAGATTATTGTCATAACGCTAAACCTAATAGTGTTTAAAATAAAAACGAGTTTTTTTTGTTTAATGAATATAACTTGAGGAATATTGTAGCTAATATACATTTCTTTACAGGTTTATTATATATATTGTTAGCGATGATAGCTCAAGGGTAGCGTGTAAGAACGCCGTATCATGGGACGTGAGTTCGAATCCAATCGCCTACAATGAGCTTGAGCTTGCGGTGAAGGTAAACATCGTGAGGAAACCATAGCATGGTGATAGAGCTTTTTCCAATGCCCAACTGGCTACTACTCTCAAGTTGAAAGTCTGCCGCCAAATACCATTAGGTGTGTTCCGGCAGTGGCACTTGAGAGCCAGTGCCTCCTCTGATGTTGTGGGTGTCCATGGGTGGCGATGACCAATTACCATCAGGTGACACGCTGGCTCGTTTTCCCCTATTCCATAAAAACAAAATTGGATATTCTGATATTATATATTGTTTTATTAGTAGTTGTGGCACAGAGGAATAGCAATACGGCAATTTCCGAGACTTGCTACTCGGATGTAGGTTTAAAGGGGCCCTTTGTCGACGCTCGTCAACACACACCATCACCATTCGTGTCTCTCT
Organism: Actias luna; assembly: GCA_039707435.1. Taxonomy (NCBI): domain Eukaryota; kingdom Metazoa; phylum Arthropoda; class Insecta; order Lepidoptera; family Saturniidae; genus Actias; species Actias luna. The sequence goes on along the minus strand of JAZHAC010000019.1, from coordinate 1,254,795 downwards.
CTCTCTCTCTCTCTCTGTCCAGTAAAAATCCTTCCCGATAAAGATTCACAGCATAAACACCAGTAATAGAGAAATATAAATCTTACGTCCCTTCGGTAATGTTCCAGCTACGTACGACGAATGTGCCTCGAGTGCTTTGCTTGGACTGACCCGTAGCCTCGCTCGTCTCGCACTCATATAGTAATCGGTGTTATAAACTACCCTCATACAATTTAACTAATATATATATATATAATAGTTAAGATTTTAGTGTTATGGCTATAATTTCACCTGATCGTACGTGTTGATACGACTTATGTTTTAAATTTTTAACAGATGTTTAAATAAACTTCACATTTGATTGAATAAAATATATTGTTACGTGGTAACACTGAAGACTCAATAGGCTAAAGGTTTTTTTTTTTTATCACTTTCTAACAAAAACTGTTTACAGGAACGAAGGGCTTTGGCCAGCCCTGACGGCGACAAGGATACGGACCCTCTGCTGGTGTCACTCCTGCAGGAAGGCTCGGACATGATGGCCGACCTCCGCCACATAAACCTGAAACCCCAGCACTGTTACCGGAGTCCAGAACCGATTAACTTGTACCACAAAGTCGGCCATGGTGAGTGATTCGTTTTAAAAGACACTCCAATAACTTTATTTAGTTGTGCTACAAATGAAGTATAGTGTACAAGCGAAAGTACAAGTAAAGCTATGATAGCTCAGTGGTAGTGTGTACGACTTTACGTCAAGGGACGTGAGTTCGTAATCCAAGCACCTACAATGAGCTTGAGCTTCCGGTGAAGGAAAACATCGTGAGGAAACCATAGCATGGTGGTAGGCCTTTTTCCAATGCCCGCCTGGCTAGCTACCACCCTCAAGTTAGAAAGCTGCCGCCAAATACCAATAGTTGTGTTCTGGCAGATGCACTTGATAGCCAGTTCCTCCACAGGTTTAGCGCGTCTACCAATTTGGGCCGTATTGTCACTTAAGATCAGGTGAGATTATGGCCACATTAAGTATAAAAAAAAATTTGTATAAATCTTTAATCTGCTACCATCGTTTGAAGGCTAAATACTAAGAATTCGGTGTCGTAACTCTGTCCTACCAATACGTTCCTGATTAATTAATGTATGTTTTGAAATAATAACAGCTCAGTTGGTAATGTGTACGGATGTCTCGTACAATGAGCTTGAGATTCCGGGGAAAGTAAACATTGTGATGATACCATAGAATGATTATAGGGCTTCTTCTAATGCCCGCTTGGCTAGCTACCACCTTCAGGTTGAAAATCTGCTGGAAGATACGTATAGGTGTGGTCCGGCACTGGAGAACCAGTCCCTTGACAGGTGTAGCGTGTTCACCAGCTTAGGCTACATTTCCACTTAAGAACAGGTGAGATTGTAGCCATAACGCTAAAACCTATAAAGTAATTAAAAAAATTGCTTTACCCTATCCAGGGTTCGTGTATAAGAATATTGTAGCATAAGAGATAAATGTACATAACTGAATGTGAATGTGTAAATAAATAAAACTTTTATCATGATATTATTGTTTCAGGAACTCTCGATATGTATGTACTGAATCCGTCCAAGGACTCGAAACACGTGCGTGAATTCCTCAAAAGGTGGCATAATAGTGAACAGAAACTTTTCGAAGGTGCTAGCATCTCTGGACAGTTCAATTTTCCGATTCCCAATTTAGTCTCGATATGCGCGTTACTAGTTTGGCGGCCAGCTAACCCCGATGATACCATCACAAGAATAATGTTCCCGGGATCGACGCCACAGCATAAAATATTCGAAGGTCTTGAAAAACTGAAACATTTAGAATTTCTACAGCACCCAACGTGCACGGGTCGACAAATGGCAGCGCTATCGGCGGCGCCTGTGCCTCCTGTGTCATTGACCAGCACAATGACATCAGTTTCGACAACTAAAACAGCAAAAACTACGTCCAAAGTCAGCAAAGAAAGAAACATCATTACTGAGAAAACAAAAGAAGAAAAATCTATCGATTCATATAATTTTACAAAAGATAAAGATATCATCAAAGATATAACAGATTCGAAAAATATAATAGACAACAAGTTGCTTAGTGAATTAGTAGATGGTGAAGATAAAAAAATTGAATCTGTACTACAAGAAGCAATTACAGCCAGACTTGAAGCTAAATTAGATGATAAAATCGCAGAATATGAGAGCACTGTTATAGATGGTTTACCAAAAAAGAAGTTAACAAAAAGAAAAGTAATAGATAAAAAGACTAAACGTGTAGATAAAACTGATGAATTAAAAGAATCTATCATTAAAACTGAGAAAAGATTGGACACTGACGCAAAACTTAAAACAGATATCAAGAAAAAGATTGAAAGTAGAGTAAAGGCTGATATAGCATCTACCACAAAAAGTAAAGTTAGCTATAAGGGTACAAAGGTGAGCGAAAAGAAGATGCCGTCAAGTATCACTGATAAAAAAGTAGTAGCAGATGACAAAAAATCGCCACCAACAACTCCTAAAAAGACTTTGGATACAAAATCTACAATTTCTTCAACTGCACAATCTGCAGTTAAAGAGAAAATTAAAGTAAAATCAAAAAGACTTAGCCCCAGCAGTACACCTGCAAAGAGCGTTAAGGAAGCTAGTAATCGTAAAGTGATGGAATCAAAATATAAACAACCATCTCCAAAACGAGACGCTATACAGAAAGGAACTGATAAGAAAGAGCCTAAAGCTAAACGAGAACCTATTTCTCGTAGGCCTAGACCCTTGGCTTCACCTGTGAAAGGTATCAAAGCAATGAAGAGCCCTACAAAATCTATAAAGTCAGCCAAAGCAGATACTTCGAAACTGAAAGGTCTACAACGAGTAAATTACGAGGATATTCTGAAAGATGCAAAAAAATCTGATGAAGAAACTTCTAAGTCTTTCGATGATATTAAGCAACAAGAACTTGATGATAGAGAAGAGCAAGAAATTGTTAGAGAGATTGAAGCAGTATTTAATAGAGATAGTGAAGCTGAAGAAAAAATTGAATTTGTAGGACGGTCTGACATTGAAAAAATAACCTTTATGCTAGACGATGCGAAAACTGAGACGACTGCCGACGGTGAGTTTGAAGAAGAATATTTGATAATTGAAAAAGAGGAAATTGGACAATACACAGAAGACTCTGTTGTCGATCGTGAAGTTAGCCACGAGCAAGAAGACGAACTGCAGAAACATGCTAAAGATAAAGAAGAATCTGAAAAGAAAAAAGATGACATAACAGTGCTTGAAAAAGAAGTATGCCAGGAAAAACTAATAGATCCTGAGAAAGTTTTAGAATCAGAGACTAAACACATAGAATCCAAGGAACACTCAGTAAGTCTTGAAGAGAAACAGGATATGAGCAGTGAAAAGAAAACATCGGACAGCAAAAGCGGTGTTATTAAACCAAAAGATTCATTAGAACTCAATAATGTTCAGGAATCACAACCAGATGAAAAAATATCAACTACAATCGAATCTGGTGCTACTACTGCACCTACTTTACCCGAAGATGAACGTATTACTCTTGATGACATCAAAGAAGATCAACTGGTAGAGGAAAAACATATCCAAGAAGAAACAAAAGAATTATTCCCACCCAAAACTTTAATAGATATACAAAAGTCAATTGAAAAGAGTCCGAAACGCGACATACAACCTGTACCTATAAGAGAAATCGTTAAAACTCCTGATGAAGTTGCTGATCTTCCTTTACATGAAGAAGTAGATTATAGAACTTATGAAGAGAAAAAGACTCCTCTGGATGAAGACATTGTTAAACACAAATTTACTGATGGTTATACACCAGAAAAAGAAAATATCCCTAAAGACTTACCCTTAATTGAAAAACAACCAGATATATCTTATAAGGGAATTAAAACAATTGAAGATGACATAGTACTAAAAACGGTTGAACGTCCATTGCATGCTGAAATTGTTACTGTGACTCCTGGATCAGCACCTGAATCACCGATGTATCATGATCAAATAAAAATGTCTATGGTACCTGGAAAAGATATAAAATCTCTCAAAGAATATGATGATGCCGAATACGATTACGGTCAATACACAGAAAAATTAAGAGAGACTCATATTACAACTCTTGACTCTCCTATAAAAGATGATATTATAGTAATTGAAGAAATTCCACACATGCCTGAAAAGATTCCTTCCATTCCAGAAGATGTTGAAAAAGAGATAGAAGAGGCAAGCAAACTTGATATTTCCGAAAAACCTCCACCGAGTCCTAAAGACGTGGAGAAAATTGTAGCAGACGTTGCAGAAGTATTAAAGTCTGATAAAAGTCTTGAAGAAATAATGGCTGATAAGTCGCCAATTGTGCTCACAAAATCTCCTGACCATGAATTGCAGACTGGAACTCCGTTGAAATTAACTGAAAGAACTGAAGACCTTTTCTTAAGTCAGATAGTAACAACACGTGATACGTTACAGGAAACAGAAAAAACTCAGTTAGATGCACAAATCGAACATGAAAGGATATCAAAAGAAGTATCGCCAGTGCGATCCATTACATCCGAAGACATAAGTGAAGTTTCTGATAGAACTGTTCTTAGTGAAACCAAGCGGTCAAAACGTGATTTAAAACACGACTTACAGATTACAGCAGAAATAAACATACTAAAAGATGATGATGAAATAGAATACTATAAAAAACCTGATTTAGAAACAATGTTAATTAAAGAAACCAAACCGAGTATAGATCAAATCGATCACGCTGAATACATAATAAAAGCAGATGTTAAACAAATATCAAAATCTGTAAAAGATGACTATACAGAAACTGGATTAGATAGACCAGTAACTGATTTAACTGAAATTTTTAATGTACAAGAAGTAGACGCATCACAAGACGTTGAAAAGATATCGCAAGAATTACATGACAAAGAAGTACCGGCTGTAGATAAACTAACTGTAACATTGGAATCGGCGAAGACATTAGAAAAACTAGAAGAAAAAATTGCTAATTTAAAGAGTAGAGAAGACAAGATATTAAGTAAATTAGAAGAGACTTTACCGGTCATTGTTAGGGATGAAAAATTACCAAGTCAGATAATATTAGATGAGAAAAAGATACTGCCTGAAACTATAGTTAGAGATGTACAAGAGCCAATTCTAGAAAAGACTGAGCAACTAATAACGAGCTTAGAAAAACCGGATGATGAGGTGATTACGACAATTACTAGAGATGAAAAATTGACAGATCTGGAGAGGCCCCAGGACTCTAAGCCAAAGTCAGAACATTTAACACCTATTTCAGATAAAATGGCCCAAATCCATGATTATGAAATTAAGCAAATTGTTGATGTGGCACCTATAAAAACACTTTCTACTTTAACTGATGATCTACATAAGACTGATACAACTGAATTTATGACATCGGAAAGAGATATAACTAAAAAGTTCTTAGATGCAGAGCGAATAGCAGTTGACAAAAAATATGAAGAAACTCCTATTACGCGAGAATTAAAACAAGCCGACAGCTTGTCTATTAAAGAACTTGAAAGATCTAGCATGGAAAAACCAGTCAAATCCATCGACGTAAAACCTACTTATACAAAAACCACTGAAGTCTCTCTCAGCAAAGTTCCTGCAAAAGAACCTAGTCCAGAGAGAGACACGCAGGGAATAATTGAAAAGAAAATCATTGATCATAAGAATGAATTGTCAAAATTGCCAATATCACCAGATAAGGATTTCCGAACAAAAGTAATAGACATGGAATCTAAAACTTTAATTCCATCTGACCATATAATTGATCATTATGTATCAGGCCTTGAACTGACAACAGATGATTATGAACTAAAATCTCAAATAGATACGGACATTTCAGTAAATATACCAACAGAAAAGAAAACGAAAATTACTGATTTTGAAAAAACTTCCGATATAGTAACACATAGTAAAGTTGGTATCATTTCTGACACACTTGATAAAAAGCAAGTAGGTTTAGAAAAAGATATTCATGAAATTGAAAAAAATAAATTCGTAGAAAAAGTCGATGGAGATGACGAAGGTAAGGAAGATAGAACATCCACTAGAATTGATAAAGAATCTGCCAAGCAATTACCATATGTTTATAGCGTAACTGTAGATGAAAGTGACCAGGAGCTTAGCTTAATAGCAGGAGATAGAATTTCCAAAGAACACAAGACAGACATTATACCTAAGGAAGAAGGGCTACAACAGTCACAAGAAGAAAAGAAAATAGAAACGATTACCGCAGCGGAACAACCAATATGTGACGATAATTTAATAGAAGCCATTCTGATGGACATGATTGCTGTAGGGGAACCTGAAATATCAGAAACTACTAATACGAAAGAAGTTCTAGAGGATAAAGTCATCGTAAAAATCATAACTACAACACGAATTGTTAAGACAAGATATGCGGACAAAACGGGCATCCTTAAAAAATTAAAGTCAGTGACTACGGTCTCTACCAGTCATAACTATCCTGATGGATCTACTCGCACTAACGTTGAAAGCAATACTGAACTCACTGATATCGAAAGTAAGAGTACTGAAGCATTTGATATAAGCTTACAAGGATTTGAACAAGTCGGTGTTCCCCGTGAATATACAACCACGGAAACTGTGACAATTACTGAGAAAGGGATATTAATTAAACGAACGTCCGTAATAACCACAGTAGAGCAAGAGTTTATAAATATTTCCAGTAATATAAAACGTTTTACGACAACAGTTAAAACTATCACTAAAGACGAACATCCAGATGGTTCGATAACTTCGAAAACCAGTGAAAAGATGTCGGTTATTAATAAGAGTATTGATTCAAATCAAATAGAAGAATCTTTAATAAATCTTAATCCTGAATCAAATCCCGAAGAAACTGAGACAACATCAATGGAAGAAATAATAGTAAACAACATAATTATAAAACGTACGACAGTGACAAGAACTTTAAAAATAAAATATTATGACGACAATGGAGTTTGTAGAAAACTCAAAACTATTACTACGGTCTCTATTACAGACCAATTCCCAGATGAATTTTCTCGTACTACTACTGAAACCAGTACTTCAGTTACGGACGCTCAGGTTAATGGCTTTTCTAGCATAACTGAATATGACAACATCCATAGTCATTTAAGTGAATTTGAAGATACCCAAATGAAAGCAGAAAAAGATATAAGTAAAGAAATTCAAATTCAAAATGACCTACAGCCAACTGACTTAGTTGATCTTTCCATTGAAGGTAAATTTCCGTTAGATGATCATGATATCATGTATGCGCTAAAAGATCTTATTCCAGTTGGTGTTCCTGAAGTGTCAGAAATCACTGAAACTAAAGAAGTAGAAAAAGAAGACATGATCATAAGAGTGATTACTTTAACAAGAATTGTCCAAACAAAATATGCTGATAAAGAATATATCCTCAAAAAATTAAGAATAACGACAACTATTACAACTACCGAAAACTATCCAGATGGTTCTAGTCGAACTAATATTGAAAGCAGTACTGTTCTCAATGACATTGAAGCTATAGCTTTCGAAGATATTGAAAAAAAATTAAAAGGATTCAAGGAAATTGGCAGTCCCCGAGAAAATACCACTACAACAACTACATTTACTACAGAGCAAGGCATGACTATTCAAAGAAAGACAAAAATAACGACAATCATTCAACAGTTCTACAGTGAAATCAAAAAAATTAAATTATCTAAAAGAACCATAAAAACTGTTGTAGAGGATAAATATCCGGATGGAATTATAAAATCGTTTATAAGGGTAAACACGTCTTTGGTTGATGATATACTTCTAGATCAAAGTACTGCTCATGGTGAAGAAATCGAAAAAACAATATTCTCAACTAAATCTGAGGAGACAACGCCTAGTTCAGTCGAAAGAGATCATCATAAAACTACTTCATCAAAACCACCAGAAAAAGGAAAACCTCAACTTGGACAAAATGAGGTAACTAAATCTGATGACAAAGCTCTCAGTCCAATAAAACTTGACGACAAAGAGCCTATTGTTAAAGAGAAGTCTGAAGAAAAGGAAACAACTCCAGTAAAAGAAGAGGTTGACAAACTTATCTCAGTTAAACATGAGGACAAGGAACCTAGTCCTGTAATAGTCGACAAAGAGATTCCCGTTTCAGTGGAACTCGACAAGAAAGCTCCTACTCCTGAGAAAGAAGATGAAGAGAAATTATTATTAACCAAAGAGGAAGACCGAACGCCCAGTCCCGTCAAACTAGATGAGCATAAACCCGTTACACCAAAACTGACAGAAAAGTCACCTTCTCCACTTGGTTTAGTGGAACAAGAGGAAATCAAAACTAAACTTGATGACAAAGCTCCCAGTCCAATAAAACTTGACGACAAAGAGCCTGTTGTTAAAGAGAAGCCTGAAGAAAAGGAAACAACTCCAGTAAAAGAAGAGGTTGACAAACTTATCTTAGTTAAACATGAGGAAAAGGTACCTAGTCCTGTAATAGTCGACAAAGAGATGCCTATTTCAGTCGAATTTGACAAGAAAGCTCCTACCCCTGAGAAAGAAGATAAAGAGAAATTAATATTAATCAAAGAGGAAGACAAAACGCCAAGTCCCGAAAAACTAGATGAGCATGAACCCGTTACATCAAAACTGGAAGAAAAGGCACCTTCTCCACTTGATTTAGTAAAACAAGAAGAAATCAAAACTAAACCTGATGACAAAGCTCCCAGTCCAATAAAACTTGACGACAAAGAGCCTGTTGTTAAAGAGAAGCCTGAAGAAAAGGAAACAACTCTAGCAAAAGAAGAGGTTGACAAACTTATCTTAGTTAGACATGAGGAAAAGGAACCTAGTCCTGTAATAGTCGACAAAGAGATGCCTATTTCAGTCGAACTCGACAAGAAAGCTCCTACTCCTGAGAAAGTAGATGAAGTGAAATTAATGTTACCCAAAGAGGAAGACAAAACGCCCAGTCCCGTCAAACTAGATGAGCATGAACCCGTTACATCAAAACTGGCAGACAAGGCACCTTCTACACTTGGTTTAGTGGAACAAGAAGAAATCAAAATTAAGCCTGATGACAAAGCTCCCAGTCCAATAAAACTTGACGAAAAAGAGCCTGTTGTTAAAGAGAAGCCTGAAGAAAAGGAAACAACTCCAGCAAAAGAAGAGGTTGACAAACTTATCTCAGTGAAACATGAGGAAAAAGAACCTAGTCCTGTAATAGTCGACAAAGAGATTCCCGTTTCAGTGGAACTCGACAAGAAAGCTCCTACTCCTGAGAAAGTAGATGAAGAGAAATTAATATTAATCAAAGAGGAAGACAAAACGCCCAGTCCCGTCAAACTAGATGACCATAAACCCGATACATCAAAACTGGAAGACAAGGCACCTTCTCCACTTGGTTTAGTGGAACAAGAAGAAATCATAACTAAACTTGATGACAAAGCTCCCAGTCCAATAAAACTTGACGAAAAAGAGCCTGTTGTTAAAGAGAAGCCTGAAGAAAAGGAAACAACTCCAGCAAAAGAAGAGGTTGACAAACTTATCTCAGTTAAACATGAGGAAAAGGTACCTAGTCCTGTAATAGTCGACAAAGAGATGCCTATTTCAGTCGAATTTGACAAGAAAGCTCCTACTCCTGAGAAAGTAGATGAAGAAAAAATAATATTAATCAAAGAGGAAGACAAAACGCCCAGTTCCGTCAAACTAGATGAGCATGAACCCGATACATCAAAACTGGAAGACAAGGCACCTTCTCCACTTGGTTTAGTGGAACAAGAGGAAATCATAACTAAACTTGATGACAAAGCTCCCAGTCCAATAAAACTTGATGAAAAAGAGCCCGTTGTTAAAGAGAAGTCAGAAGAAAAGGAAACAACTCCAGTAAAAGAAGAGGTTGGCAAACTTATCTTAGATAAACATGAGGAAAAGGTACCTAGTCCTGTAATAGTCGACAAAGAGATGCCTATTTCAGTCGAATTTGACAAGAAAGCTCCTACTCCTGAGAAAGTAGTTGAAGAGAAATTAATATTACCCAAAGAGGAAGACAAAACTTCTAGTCCCGTCAAACTAGATGAGCATGAACCCGTTACATTAAAACTGGAAGAAAAGACACCTTCTCCACTTGATTTAGTAGAACAAGAGGCAATAATAACTAAACTTGATGACAAAGCTCCCAGTCCAATAAAACTTGACGACAAAGAGCCTGTTGTTAAAGAGAAGCCTGAAGAAAAGGAAAAATCTCCAGTAAAAGAAGAGGTTGACAAACTTATCTTAGTTAAACATGAGGAAAAGGTACCTAGTCCTGTAATAGTCGACAAAGAGATTCCCGTTTCAGTGGAACTCGACAAGAAAGCTCCTACTCCTGAGAAAGTAGATGAAGAGAATTTAATATTAATCAAAGAGGAAGACAAAACGCCCAGTCCCGTCAAACTAGATGACCATAAACCCGATACATCAAAACTGGAAGACAAGGCACCTTCTCCACTTGGTTTAGTGGAACAAGAAGAAATCAAAATTAAGCCTGATGACAAAGCTCCCAGTCCAATAAAACTTGACGAAAAAGAGCCTGTTGTTAAAGAGAAGCCTGAAGAAAAGGAAACAACTCCAGCAAAAGAAGAGGTTGACAAACTTATCTCAGTGAAACATGAGGAAAAAGAACCTAGTCCTGTAATAGTCGACAAAGAGATGCCTATTTCAGTCGAACTCGACAAGAAAGCTCCTACTCCTGAGAAAGTAGATGAAGAGAAATTAATATTAATCAAAGAGGAAGACAAAACGCCCAGTCCCGTCAAACTAGATGAGCATAAACCCGATACATCAAAACTGGAAGACAGGGCACCTTCTCCACTTGGTTTAGTGGAACAAGAAGAAATCAAAATTAAGCCTGATGACAAAGCTCCCAGTCCAATAAAACTTGACGAAAAAGAGCCTGTTCACAAAGCTCCCAGTCCAATAAAACTTGACGAAAAAGAGCCTGTTGTTAAAGAGAAGCCTGAAGAAAAGGAAACAACTCCAGCAAAAGAAGAGGTTGACAAACTTATCTCAGTGAAACATGAGGAAAAAGAACCTAGTCCTGTAATAGTCGACAAAGAGATTCCCGTTTCAGTGGAACTCGACAAGAAAGCTCCTACTCCTGAGAAAGTAGATGAAGAGAAATTAATATTAATCAAAGAGGAAGACAAAACGCCCAGTCCCGTCAAACTAGATGACCATAAACCCGATACATCAAAACTGGAAGACAAGGCACCTTCTCCACTTGGTTTAGTGGAACAAGAAGAAATCAAAATTAAGCCTGATGACAAAGCTCCCAGTCCAATAAAACTTGACGACAAAGAGCCTGTTGTTAAAGAGAAGCCTGAAGAAAAGGAAAAATCTCCAGTAAAAGAAGAGGTTGACAAACTTATCTTAGTTAAACATGAGGAAAAGGTACCTAGTCCTGTAATAGTCGACAAAGAGATGCCTATTTCAGTCGAACTCGACAAGAAAGCTCCTACTCCTGAGAAAGTAGATGAAGAGAAATTAATATTAATCAAAGAGGAAGACAAAACGCCCAGTCCCGTCAAACTAGATGAGCATAAACCCGATACATCAAAACTGGAAGACAGGGCACCTTCTCCACTTGGTTTAGTGGAACAAGAAGAAATCAAAATTAAGCCTGATGACAAAGCTCCCAGTCCAATAAAACTTGACGAAAAAGAGCCTGTTCACAAAGCTCCCAGTCCAATAAAACTTGACGAAAAAGAGCCTGTTGTTAAAGAGAAGCCTGAAGAAAAGGAAACAACTCCAGCAAAAGAAGAGGTTGACAAACTTATCTCAGTGAAACATGAGGAAAAAGAACCTAGTCCTGTAATAGTCGACAAAGAGATTCCCGTTTCAGTGGAACTCGACAAGAAAGCTCCTACTCCTGAGAAAGTAGATGAAGAGAAATTAATATTAATCAAAGAGGAAGACAAAATGCCCAGTCCCGTCAAACTAGATGACCATAAACCCGATACATCAAAACTGGAAGACAAGGCACCTTCTCCACTTGGTTTAGTGGAACAAGAAGAAATCAAAATTAAGCCTGATGACAAAGCTCCCAGTCCAATAAAACTTGACGACAAAGAGCCTGTTGTTAAAGAGAAGCCTGAAGAAAAGGAAAAATCTCCAGTAAAAGAAGAGGTTGACAAACTTATCTTAGTTAAACATGAGGAAAAGGTACCTAGTCCTGTAATAGTCGACAAAGAGATTCCCGATTCAGTGGAACTCGACAAGAAAGCTCCTACTCCTGAGAAAGTAGATGAAGAGAATTTAATATTAATCAAAGAGGAAGACAAAACGCCCAGTCCCGTCAAACTAGATGACCATAAACCCGATACATCAAAACTGGAAGACAAGGCACCTTCTCCACTTGGTTTAGTGGAACAAGAAGAAATCAAAATTAAGCCTGATGACAAAGCTCCCAGTCCAATAAAACTTGACGAAAAAGAGCCTGTTGTTAAAGAGAAGCCTGAAGAAAAGGAAACAACTCCAGCAAAAGAAGAGGTTGACAAACTTATCTCAGTGAAACATGAGGAAAAGGTACCTAGTCCTGTAATAGTCGACAAAGAGATTCCCGTTTCAGTGGAACTCGACAAGAAAGCTCCTACTCCTGAGAAAGTAGATGAAAAGAATTTAATATTAATCAAAGAGGAAGACAAAACGCCCAGTCCCGTCAAACTAGATGACCATAAACCCGATACATCAAAACTGGAAGAAAAAGCACCTTCTCCACTTGGTTTTGTGGAACAAGAAGAAATCAAAATTAAGCCTGATGACAAAGTTCCCAGTCCAATAAAACTTGACGAAAAAGAGCCTGTTGTTAAAGAGAAGCCTGAAGAAAAGGAAACAACTCCAGTAAAAGAAGAGGTTGACAAACTTATGTCAGTTAAACATGAGGACAAGAAACCTAGTCCTGTAATAGTCGACAAAGAGATTCCCGTTTCAGTGGAACTCGACAAGAAAGCTCCTACTCCTGAGAAAGTAGATGAAGAGAAATTAATATTAATCAAAGAGGAAGACAAAACGCCCAGTGCCGTCAAACTAGATGAGCATGACCCCGATACATCAAAACTGGAAGACAAGGCACCTTCTCCACTTGGTTTAGTGGAACAAGAAGAAATCAAAATTAAGCCTGATGACAAAGCTCCCAGTCCAATAAAACTTGACGAAAAAGAGCCTGTTGTTAAAGAGAAGCCTGAAGAAAAGGAAACAACTCCAGCAAAAGAAGAGGTTGACAAACTTATCTCAGTGAAACATGAGGAAAAAGAACCTAGTCCTGTAATAGTCGACAAAGAGATTCCCGTTTCAGTGGAACTCGACAAGAAAGCTCCTACTCCTGAGAAAGTAGATGAAGAGAAATTAATATTAATCAAAGAGGAAGACAAAACGCCCAGTCCCGTCAAACTAGATGAGCATGACCCCGATACATCAAAACTGGAAGAAAAAGCACCTTCTCCACTTGGTTTTGTGGAACAAGAAGAAATCAAAATTAAGCCTGATGACAAAGTTCCCAGTCCAATAAAACTTGACGAAAAAGAGCCTGTTGTTAAAGAGAAGCCTGAAGAAAAGGAAACAACTCCAGCAAAAGAAGAGGTTGACAAACTTATCTCAGTGAAACATGAGGAAAAAGAACCTAGTCCTGTAATAGTCGACAAAGAGATTCCCGTTTCAGTGGAACTCGACAAGAAAGCTCCTACTCCTGAGAAAGTAGATGAAGAGAAATTAATATTAATCAAAGAGGAAGACAAAACGCCCAGTCCCGTCAAACTAGATGACCATAAACCCGATACATCAAAACTGGAAGACAAGGCACCTTCTCCACTTGGTTTAGTGGAACAAGAAGAAATCATAACTAAACTTGATGACAAAGCTCCCAGTCCAATAAAACTTGACGAAAAAGAGCCTGTTGTTAAAGAGAAGTCTGAAGAAAAAGAAACAACTCCAGTAAAAGAAGAGGTTGACAAACTTATCTCAGTTAAACATGAGGACAAGAAACCTAGTCCTGTAATAGTCGACAAAGAGATTCCCGTTTCAGTGGAACTCGACAAGAAAGCTCCTACTCCTGAGAAAGTAGATGAAGAGAAATTAATATTAATCAAAAAGGAAGACAAAACGCCCAGTCCCGTCAAACTAGATGAGCATGAACCCGATACATCAAAACTGGAAGACAAGGCACCTTCTCCACTTGGTTTAGTGGAACAAGAAGAAATCAAAATTAAGCCTGATGACAAAGCTCCCAGTCCAATAAAACTTGACGAAAAAAAGCCTGTTGTTAAAGAGAAGCCTGAAGAAAAGGAAACAACTCCAGCAAAAGAAGAGGTTGACAAACTTATCTCAGTGAAACATGAGGAAAAAGAACCTAGTCCTGTAATAGTCGACAAAGAGATTCCCGTTTCAGTGGAACTCGACAAGAAAGCTCCTACTCCTGAGAAAGTAGATGAAGAGAAATTAATATTAATCAAAGAGGAAGACAAAACGCCCAGTCCCGTCAAACTAGATGAGCATGAACCCGATACATCAAAACTGGAAGACAAGGCACCTTCTCCACTTGGTTTAGTGGAACAAGAAGAAATCAAAATTAAGCCTGATGACAAAGCTCCCAGTCCAATAAAACTTGACGAAAAAAAGCCTGTTGTTAAAGAGAAGCCTGAAGAAAAGGAAACAACTCCAGCAAAAGAAGAGGTTGACAAACTTATCTCAGTGAAACATGAGGAAAAAGAACCTAGTCCTGTAATAGTCGACAAAGAGATTCCCGTTTCAGTGGAACTCGACAAGAAAGCTCCTACTCCTGAGAAAGTAGATGAAGAGAAATTAATATTAATCAAAGAGGAAGACAAAACGCCCAGTCCCGTCAAACTAGATGACCATAAACCCGATACATCAAAACTGGAAGAAAAGGCACCTTCTCCACTTGGTTTAGTGGAACAAGAAGAAATCAAAATTAAGCCTGATGACAAAGCTCCCAGTTCAATAAAACTTGACGAAAAAGAGCCTGTTGTTAAAGAGAAGCCTGAAGAAAAGGAAACAACTCCAGTAAAAGAAGAGGTTGACAAACTTATCTCAGTTAAACATGAGGACAAGAAACCTAGTCCTGTAATAGTCGACAAAGAGATTCCCGTTTCAGTGGAACTCGACAAGAAAGCTCCTACTCCTGAGAAAGTAGATGAAGAGAAATTAATATTAATCAAAAAGGAAGACAAAACGCCCAGTCCCGTCAAACTAGATGAGCATGAACCCGATACATCAAAACTGGAAGACAAGGCACCTTCTCCACTTGGTTTAGTGGAACAAGAAGAAATCAAAATTAAGCCTGATGACAAAGCTCCCAGTCCAATAAAACTTGACGAAAAAAAGCCTGTTGTTAAAGAGAAGCCTGAAGAAAAGGAAACAACTCCAGCAAAAGAAGAGGTTGACAAACTTATCTCAGTGAAACATGAGGAAAAAGAACCTAGTCCTGTAATAGTCGACAAAGAGATTCCCGTTTCAGTGGAACTCGACAAGAAAGCTCCTACTCCTGAGAAAGTAGATGAAGAGAAATTAATATTAATCAAAGAGGAAGACAAAACGCCCAGTCCCGTCAAACTAGATGACCATAAACCCGATACATCAAAACTGGAAGAAAAGGCACCTTCTCCACTTGGTTTAGTGGAACAAGAGGAAATCATAACTAAACTTGATGACAAAGCTCCCAGTCCAATAAAACTTGACGAAAAAGAGCCTGTTGTTAAAGAGAAGCCTGAAGAAAAGGAAACAACTCCAGTAAAAGAAGAGGTTGACAAACTTATCTCAGTTAAACATGAGGACAAGAAACCTAGTCCTGTAATAGTCGACAAAGAGATTCCCGTTTCAGTGGAACTCGACAAGAAAGCTCCTACTCCTGAGAAAGTAGATGAAGAGAAATTAATATTAATCAAAGAGGAAGACAAAACGCCCAGTCCCGTCAAACTAGATGAGCATGAACCCGATACATCAAAACTGGAAGACAAGGCACCTTCTCCACTTGGTTTAGTGGAACAAGAAGAAATCAAAATTAAGCCTGATGACAAAGCTCCCAGTCCAATAAAACTTGACGAAAAAAAGCCTGTTGTTAAAGAGAAGCCTGAAGAAAAGGAAACAACTCCAGCAAAAGAAGAGGTTGACAAACTTATCTCAGTGAAACATGAGGAAAAAGAACCTAGTCCTGTAATAGTCGACAAAGAGATGCCTATTTCAGTCGAATTTGACAAGAAAGCTCCTACTCCTGAGAAAGTAGATGAAGAAAAAATAATATTAATCAAAGAGGAAGACAAAACGCCCAGTTCCGTCAAACTAGATGAGCATGAACCCGATACATCAAAACTGGAAGACAAGGCACCTTCTCCACTTGGTTTAGTGGAACAAGAGGAAATCAAAATTAAGCCTGATGACAAAGCTCCTAGTCCAATAAAACTTGACGAAAAAGAGCCTGTTGTTAAAGAGAAGCCTGAAGAAAAAGAAACAACTCCAGCAAAAGAAGAGGTTGACAAACTTATCTCAGTGAAACATGAGGAAAAAGAACCTAGTCCTGTAATAGTCGACAAAGAGATTCCCGTTTCAGTGGAACTCGACAAGAAAGCTCCTACTACTGAGAAAGTAGATGAAGAGAAATTAATATTAATCAAAGAGGAAGACAAAACGCCCAGTCCCGTCAAACTAGATGACCATAAACCCGATACATCAAAACTGGAAGACAAGGCACCTTCTCCACTTGGTTTAGTGGAACAAGAAGAAATCATAACTAAACTTGATGACAAAGCTCCCAGTCCAATAAAACTTGACGAAAAAGAGCCTGTTGTTAAAGAGAAGCCTGAAGAAAAGGAAACAACTCCAGCAAAAGAAGAGGTTGACAAACTTATCTCAGTGAAACATGAGGAAAAAGAACCTAGTCCTGTAATAGTCGACAAAGAGATTCCCGTTTCAGTGGAACTCGACAAGAAAGCTCCTGCTCCTGAGAAAGTAGATGAAGAGAAACTAATATTAATCAAAGAGGAAGACAAAACGCCTAGTCCCGACAAACTAGATGAGCATGAACCCGTTACATCAAAACTGGAAGAAAAGGCACCTTCTACACTTGGTTTAGAAGAACAAGAGGCAATAATAACTAAACTTGATGACAAAGCTCCCAGTCCAATAAAATTTGACGACAAAGAGCCTGTTGTTAAAGAGAAGCCTGACGATAAGGAAACAATTCTAGTAAAAGAAGAGGTAGACAAACTTATCTTAGTTAAACATGAGGAAAAGGTACCTAGTCCTGTAATAGTCGACAAAGAGATGCCTATTTCAGTCGAATTTGACAAGAAAGCTTCTACTCCTGAGAAAGTAGTTGAAGAGAAATTAATATTACCCAAAGAGGAAGACAAAACGCCTAGTCCCGACAAACTAGATGAGCATGAACCCGTTACATCAAAACTGGAAGACAAGGCACCTTCTACACTTGGTTTAGTGGAACAAGAAGAAATCAAAATTAAGCCTGATGACAAAGCTCCCAGTCCAATAAAACTTGACGAAAAAGAGCCTGTTGTTCAAGAGAAGCCTGAAGAAAAGGAAACAACTCCAGCAAAAGAAGAGGTTGACAAACTTATCTCAGTGAAACATGAGGAAAAAGAACCTAGTCCTGTAATAGTCGACAAAGAGATTCCCGTTTCAGTGGAACTCGACAAGAAAGCTCCTACTCCTGAGAAAGTAGATGAAGAGAAATTAATATTAATCAAAGAGGAAGACAAAACGCCCAGTCCCGTCAAACTAGATGACCATAAACCCGATACATCAAAACTGGAAGACAAGGCACCTTCTCCACTTGGTTTAGTGGAACAAGAAGAAATCATAACTAAACTTGATGACAAAGCTCCCAGTCCAATAAAACTTGACGAAAAAGAGCCTGCTGTTAAAGAGAAGCCTGAAGAAAAGGAAACAACTCTAGCAAAAGAAGAGGTTGACAAACTTATCTCAGTGAAACATGAGGAAAAAGAACCTAGTCCTGTAATAGTCGACAAAGAGATTCCCGTTTCAGTAGAACTCGACAAGAAAGCTTCTACTCCTGAGAAAGTAGATAAAGAGAAATTAATATTACCCAAAGAGGAAGACAAAACGCCCAGTCCCATCAAAATAGATAAGCATGAACCTGACTTAATTAAACCTGCGGAAAAGACACCTTCTCCACTTGATTTATTAAAACAAGAAGAAATCAAAACTAAGCCTGATGACAAAGCTCCCAGTCCAATAAAACTTGACGACAAAGAGCCTGTTGTTGTAGAGAAGCCTAAAGAGACAGAAGCTACTCCAGTAAAAGAAGAGGTTGACAAACTTATCTCAGTTAAACCTGAGAAAAAGGTACCTAGTCCTGTAATAGTCGACAAAGAAATGCCAATTTCAGTCGAATTTGACAAGAAAGCTCCTACCCCTGAGAAAGAAGATCAAGAGAAATTAATATTAATCAAAGAGGAAGACAAAACGCCAAGTCCCGAAAAACTAGATGAGCATAAACCCGTTACATCAAAACTGGAAGAAAAGGCACCTTCTCCACTTGATTTAGTAAAACAAGAAGAAATCAAAACTAAACCTGATGACAAAGCTCCCAGTCCAATAAAACTTCACGACAAAGAGCCTGTTGTTAAAGAGAAGCCTGACGATAAGGAAACAACTCTAGTAAAAGAAGAGGTTGACAAACTTATCTTAGTTAAACATGAGGAAAAGGTACCTAGTCCTGTAACAGTCGACAAAGAGATGCCTATTTCAATTGAACTCGACCTAAAAGCTCCTACCCCTGAGAAAGAAGATCAAGAGAAATTAATATTAATCAAAGAGGAAGACAAAACGCCAAGTCCCGAAAAACTAGATGAGCATGAACCTGTTACATTAAAACTGGAAGAAAAGACACCTTCTCTACTTGATTTAATAAAACAAGAAGAAATCAAAACTAAGCCTGATGACAAAGCTCCCAGTCCAATAAAACTTGACGACAAAGAGCCTGTTGTTAAAGAGAAGCTTCACGATAAGGAAACAACTCCAGTAAAAGAAGAGGTTGACAAACTTATCTCAGTTAAACATGAGGAAAAGGTACCTAGTCCTGTAATAGTCGACAAAGAGATGTCTATTTCAGTCGAATTTGACAAGAAAGCTCCTACCCCTGAGAAAGAAGATAAAGAGAAATTAATATTAATCAAAGAGGAAGACAAAACGCCAAGTCCCGAAAAACTAGATGAGCATGAACCCGTTACATCAAAACTGGAAGACAAGGCACCTTCTACACTTAGTTTAGTGGAACAAGAAGAAATCAAAATTAAGCCTGATGACAAAGCTCCCAGTCCAATAAAACTTGACGACAAAGAGCCTGTTGTTAAAGAGAAGCCTGAAGAAAAGGAAACAACTCCAGTAAAAGAAGAGGTTGACAAGCTTATCTCAGTTAAACCTGAGGAAAAGGTACCTAGTCCTGTAATAGTCGACAAAGAGATGCTTATTTCAGTTGAACTCGACCTAAAAGCTCCTACCCCTGAGAAAGAAGATCAAGAGAAATTAATATTAATCAAAGAGGAAGACAAAACGCTAAGTCCCGAAAAACTAGATGAGCATAAACCCGTTACATCAAAACTGGAAGAAAAGGCACCTTCTCCACTTGATTTAGTAAAACAAGAAGAAATCAAAACTAAACCTGATGACAAAGCTCCCAGTCCAATAAAACTTCACGACAAAGAGCCTGTTGTTAAAGAGAAGCCTGACGATAAGGAAACAACTCTAGTAAAAGAAGAGGTTGACAAACTTAGCTCAGTTAAACATGAGGAAAAGGTACCTAGTCCTGTAATAGTCGACAAAGAGATGCCTATTTCAGTCGAATTTGACAAGAAAGCTCCTACCCCTGAGAAAGAAGATAAAGAGAAATTAATATTAATCAAAGAGGAAGACAAAACGCCAAGTCCCGAAAAACTAGATGAGCATGAACCCGTTACATCAAAACTGGAAGAAAAGGCACCTTCTCCACTTGATTTAGTAAAACAAGAAGAAATCAAAACTAAACCTGATGACAAAGCTCCCAGTCCAATAAAACTTGACGACAAAGAGCCTGTTGTTAAAGAGAAGCCTGAAGAAAAGGAAACAACTCCAGTAAAAGAAGAGGTTGACAAGCTTATCTCAGTTAAACCTGAGGAAAAGGTACCTAGTCCTGTAACAGTCGACAAAGAGATGCCTATTTCAGTTGAACTCGACCTAAAAGCTCCTACCCCTGAGAAAGAAGATCAAGAGAAATTAATATTAATCAAAGAGGAAGACAAAACGCCAAGTCCCGAAAAACTAGATGAGCATGAACCCGTCACATCTAAACTGGAAGAAAAGGCACCTTCTCCACTTGATTTAGTAAAACAAGAAGAAATCAAAACTAAACCTGATGACAAAGCTCCCAGTCCAATAAAACTTAACGACAAAGAGCCTGTTGTTAAAGAGAAGCCTGAAGAAATGGAAACAACTCTAGCAAAAGAAGAGGTTGACAAACTTATCTCAGTTAAACATGAGGAAAAGGAACCTAGTCCTGAAATAGTCGTCAAAGAGATGCCGGTTTCAGTGGAACTCGACAAGAAAGCTCCTTCTCCTGAGGAAGTAGATGAAAAGAAATTAATATTACCCAAAGAGGAAGACAAAACTTCTAGTCCCGTCAAACTAGATGAGCATGAACCCGTTACATCAAAACTGGAAGAAAAGGCACCTTCTCCACTTGATTTAGTAAAACAAGAAGAAATCAAAACTAAACCTGATGACAAAGCTCCCAGTCCAATAAAACTTGACGACAAAGAGCCTGTTGTTAAAGAGAAGCCTGAAGAAATGGAAACAACTCTAGCAAAAGAAGAGGTTGACAAACTTATCTCAGTTAAACATGAGGAAAAGGAACCTAGTCCTGAAATAGTCGACAAAGAGATGCCGGTTTCAGTGGAACTCGACAAGAAAGCTCCTTCTCCTGAGGAAGTAGATGAAGAGAAATTAATATTACCCAAAGAGGAAGACAAAACGCCCAGTCCCATCAAAATAGATAAGCATGAACCTGACTTAATTAAACCTGCGGAAAAGACACCTTCTCCACTTGATTTATTAAAACAAGAAGAAATCAAAACTAAGCCTGATGACAAAGCTCCCAGTCCAATAAAACTTGACGACAAAGAGCCTGTTGTTAAAGAGAAGCTTCACGATAAGGAAACAACTCCAGTAAAAGAAGAGGTTGACAAACTTATCTCAGTTAAACATGAGGAAAAGATACCTAGTCCTGTAATAGTCGACAAAGAGATGCCTATTTCAGTCGAATTTGACAAGAAAGCTCCTACTCCTGAGAAAGTAGATGAAGAGAAATTAATATTAATCAAAGAGGAAGACAAAACGCCCAGTCCCGTCAAACTAGATAAGCATGAACCCGATACATCAAAACTGGAAGACAAGGCACCTTCTCCACTTGATTTAGTGGAACAAGAAGAAATCAAAATGAAGCCTGATGACAAAGCTCCCACTCCAATAAAACTTGACGAAAAAGAGCCTGTTGTTAAAGAGAAGCCTGAAGAAAAGGAAACAAGTCCAGCAAAAGAAGAGGTTGACAAGCTTATCTCAGTGAAACATGAGGAAAAAGAACCTAGTCCTGTAATAGTCGACAAAGAGATGCCTATTTCAGTCGAATTTGACAAGAAAGCTCCTACCCCTGAGAAAGAAGATAAAGAGAAATTAATATTAATCAAAGAGGAAGACAAAACTTCTAGTCCCGTCAAACTAGATGAGCATGAACCCGTTACATCAAAACTTGAAGAAAAGGCACCTTCTCCACTTGATCTAGTAAAACAAGAAGAAATCAAAACTAAACCTGATGACAAAGCTCCCAGTCCAATAAAACTTGACGACAAAGAGCCTGTTGTTAAAGAGAAGCCTGAAGAAATGGAAACAACTCTAGCAAAAGAAGAGGTTGACAAACTTATCTCAGTTAAACATGAGGAAAAGGAACCTAGTCCTGTAATAGTTGACAAAGAGATGCCTATTTCAGTCGAATTTGACAAGAAAGCTCCTACTCCTGAGAAAGTAGATGAAGAGAAATTAATATTAATCAAAGAGGAAGACAAAACGCCCAGTCCCGTCAAACTAGATAAGCATGAACCCGATACATCAAAACTGGAAGACAAGGCACCTTCTCCACTTGATTTAGTGGAACAAGATGAAATCAAAATGAAGCCTGATGACAAAGCTCCCAGTCCAATAAAACTTGACGAAAAAGAGCCTGTTCTTAAAGAGAAGCCTGAAGAAAAGGAAACAAGTCCAGCAAAAGAAGAGGTTGACAAGCTTATCTCAGTGAAACATGAGGAAAAAGAACCTAGTCCTGTAATAGTCGACAAAGAGATGCCTATTTCAGTCGAATTTGACAAGAAAGCTCCTACCCCTGAGAAAGTAGATAAAGAGAAATTAATATTAATCAAAGAGGAAGACAAAACGCCAAGTCCCGAAAAACTAGATGAGCATGAACCCGTTACATCAAAACTGGAAGAAAAGGCACCTTCTCCACTTGATTTAGTAAAACAAGAAGAAATCAAAACTAAACCTGATGACAAAGCTCCCAGTCCAATAAAACTTGACGACAAAGAGCCTGTTGTTAAAGAGAAGCCTGAAGAAATGGAAACAACTCTAGCAAAAGAAGAGGTTGACAAACTTATCTCAGTTAAACATGAGGAAAAGGAACCTAGTCCTGAAATAGTCGACAAAGAGATGCCGGTTTCAGTGGAACTCGACAAGAAAGCTCCTTCTCCTGAGGAAGTAGATGAAGAGAAATTAATATTACCCAAAGAGGAAGACAAAACGCCCAGTCCCATCAAAATAGATAAGCATGAACCTGACTTAATTAAACCTGCGGAAAAGACACCTTCTCCACTTGATTTATTAAAACAAGAAGAAATCAAAACTAAGCCTGATGACAAAGCTCCCAGTCCAATAAAACTTGACGACAAAGAGCCTGTTGTTAAAGAGAAGCTTCACGATAAGGAAACAACTCCAGTAAAAGAAGAGGTTGACAAACTTATCTCAGTTAAACATGAGGAAAAGATACCTAGTCCTATAATAGTCGACAAAGAGATGCCTATTTCAGTCGAATTTGACAAGAAAGCTCCTACTCCTGAGAAAGTAGATGAAGAGAAATTAATATTAATCAAAGAGGAAGACAAAACGCCCAGTCCCGTCAAACTAGATGAGCATGAACCCGATACATCAAAACTGGAAGACAAGGCACCTTCTCCACTTGATTTAGTGGAACAAGAAGAAATCAAAATGAAGCCTGATGACAAAGCTCCCAGTCCAATAAAACTTGACGAAAAAGAGCCTGTTGTTAAAGAGAAGCCTGAAGAAAAGGAAACAAGTCCAGCAAAAGAAGAGGTTGACAAGCTTATCTCAGTGAAACATGAGGAAAAAGAACCTAGTCCTGTAATAGTCGACAAAGAGATGCCTATTTCAGTCGAATTTGACAAGAAAGCTCCTACCCCTGAGAAAGAAGATAAAGAGAAATTAATATTAATCAAAGAGGAAGACAAAACTTCTAGTCCCGTCAAACTAGATGAGCATGAACCCGTTACATCAAAACTGGAAGAAAAGGCACCTTCTCCACTTGATTTAGTAAAACAAGAAGAAATCAAAACTAAACCTGATGACAAAGCTCCCAGTCCAATAAAACTTGACGACAAAGAGCCTGTTGTTAAAGAGAAGCCTGAAGAAATGGAAACAACTCTAGCAAAAGAAGAGGTTGACAAACTTATCTCAGTTAAACATGAGGAAAAGGAACCTAGTCCTGTAATAGTCGACAAAGAGATGCCTATTTCAGTCGAATTTGACAAGAAAGCTCCTACTCCTGAGAAAGTAGATGAAGAGAAATTAATATTAATCAAAGAGGAAGACAAAACGCCCAGTCCCGTCAAACTAGATAAGCATGAACCCGATACATCAAAACTGGAAGACAAGGCACCTTCTCCACTTGATTTAGTGGAACAAGAAGAAATCAAAATGAAGCCTGATGACAAAGCTCCCAGTCCAATAAAACTTGACGAAAAAGAGCCTGTTGTTAAAGAGAAGCCTGAAGAAAAGGAAACAAGTCCAGCAAAAGAAGAGGTTGACAAGCTTATCTCAGTGAAACATGAGGAAAAAGAACCTAGTCCTGTAATAGTCGACAAAGAGATGCCTATTTCAGTCGAATTTGACAAGAAAGTTCCTACCCCTGAGAAAGAAGATAAAGAGAAATTAATATTAATCAAAGAGGAAGACAAAACGCCAAGTCCCGAAAAACTAGATGAGCATGAACCCGTTACATCAAAACTGGAAGAAAAGGCACCTTCTCCACTTGATTTAGTAAAACAAGAAGAAATCAAAACTAAACCTGATGACAAAGCTCCCAGTCCAATAAAACTTGACGACAAAGAGCCTGTTGTTAAAGAGAAGCCTGAAGAAAAGGAAACAACTCCAGTAAAAGAAGAGGTTGACAAGCTTATCTCAGTTAAACCTGAGGAAAAGGTACCTAGTCTTGTAACAGTCGACAAAGAGATGCCTATTTCAGTTGAACTCGACCTAAAAGCTCCTACCCCTGAGAAAGAAGATCAAGAGAAATTAATATTAATCAAAGAGGAAGACAAAACGCCAAGTCCCGAAAAACTAGATGAGCATGAACCCGTCACATCTAAACTGGAAGAAAAGGCACCTTCTCCACTTGATTTAGTAAAACAAGAAGATATCAAAACTAAACCTGATGACAAAGCTCCCAGTCCAATAAAACTTGACGACAAAGAGCCTGTTGTTAAAGAGAAGCCTGAAGAAATGGAAACAACTCTAGCAAAAGAAGAGGTTGACAAACTTATCTCAGTTAAACATGAGGAAAAGGAACCTAGTCCTGAAATAGTCGACAAAGAGATGCCGGTTTCAGTGGAACTCGACAAGAAAGCTCCTTCTCCTGAGGAAGTAGATGAAAAGAAATTAATATTACCCAAAGAGGAAGACAAAACTTCTAGTCCCGTCAAACTAGATGAGCATGAACCCGTTACATCAAAACTGGAAGAAAAGGCACCTTCTCCACTTGATTTAGTAAAACAAGAAGAAATCAAAACTAAACCTGATGACAAAGCTCCCAGTCCAATAAAACTTGACGACAAAGAGCCTGTTGTTAAAGAGAAGCCTGAAGAAATGGAAACAACTCTAGCAAAAGAAGAGGTTGACAAACTTATCTCAGTTAAACATGAGGAAAAGGAACCTAGTCCTGAAATAGTCGACAAAGAGATGCCGGTTTCAGTGGAACTCGACAAGAAAGCTCCTTCTCCTGAGGAAGTAGATGAAGAGAAATTAATATTACCCAAAGAGGAAGACAAAACGCCCAGTCCCATCAAAATAGATAAGCATGAACCTGACTTAATTAAACCTGCGGAAAAGACACCTTCTCCACTTGATTTATTAAAACAAGAAGAAATCAAAACTAAGCCTGATGACAAAGCTCCCAGTCCAATAAAACTTGACGACAAAGAGCCTGTTGTTAAAGAGAAGCTTCACGATAAGGAAACAACTCCAGTAAAAGAAGAGGTTGACAAACTTATCTCAGTTAAACATGAGGAAAAGATACCTAGTCCTGTAATAGTCGACAAAGAGATGCCTATTTCAGTCGAATTTGACAAGAAAGCTCCTACTCCTGAGAAAGTAGATGAAGAGAAATTAATATTAATCAAAGAGGAAGACAAAACGCCCAGTCCCGTCAAACTAGATAAGCATGAACCCGATACATCAAAACTGGAAGACAAGGCACCTTCTCCACTTGATTTAGTGGAACAAGAAGAAATCAAAATGAAGCCTGATGACAAAGCTCCCAGTCCAATAAAACTTGACGAAAAAGAGCCTGTTGTTAAAGAGAAGCCTGAAGAAAAGGAAACAAGTCCAGCAAAAGAAGAGGTTGACAAGCTTATCTCAGTGAAACATGAGGAAAAAGAACCTAGTCCTGTAATAGTCGACAAAGAGATGCCCGTTTCAGTGGAACTCGACAAGAAAGCTCCTACTCCTGAGAAAGTAGATGAAGAGAAATTAATATTAATCAAAGAGGTAGACAAAACGCCCAGTCCCGTCAAACTAGATGACCATGAACCCGATACATCAGAACTGGAAGACAAGGCACCTTCTCCACTTGATTTAGTAAAACAAGAAGAAATCAAAACTAAACCTGATGACAAAGCTCCCAGTCCAATAAAACTTGACGACAAAGAGCCTGTTGTTAAAGAGAAGCCTGAAGAAAAGGAAACAACTCCAGTAAAAGAAGAGGTTGACAAGCTTATCTCAGTTAAACCTGAGGAAAAGGTACCTAGTCTTGTAACAGTCGACAAAGAGATGCCTATTTCAGTTGAACTTGACCTAAAAGCTCCTACCCCTGAGAAAGAAGATCAAGAGAAATTAATATTAATCAAAGAGGAAGACAAAACGCCAAGTCCCGAAAAACTAGATGAGCATGAACCCGTCACATCTAAACTGGAAGAAAAGGCACCTTCTCCACTTGATTTAGTAAAACAAGAAGATATCAAAACTAAACCTGATGACAAAGCTCCCAGTCCAATAAAACTTGACGACAAAGAGCCTGTTGTTAAAGAGAAGCCTGAAGAAATGGAAACAACTCTAGCAAAAGAAGAGGTTGACAAACTTATCTCAGTGAAACATGAGGAAAAAGAACCTAGTCCTGTAATAGTCGACAAAGAGATTCCCGTTTCAGTGGAACTCGACAAGAAAGCACCTACTCCCGAGAAAGTAGATGAAGAGAAATTAATATTAATCAAAGAGGAAGACAAAACGCCCAGTCCCGTCAAACTAGATGAGCATGAACCCGATACATCAAAACTGGAAGACAAGGCACCTTCTCCACTTGGTTTAGTGGAACAAGAGGAAATCATAACT
Organism: Actias luna; assembly: GCA_039707435.1. Classification (NCBI taxonomy): domain Eukaryota; kingdom Metazoa; phylum Arthropoda; class Insecta; order Lepidoptera; family Saturniidae; genus Actias; species Actias luna. Next base: position 1,227,855 of record JAZHAC010000019.1, on the reverse strand, counting down.
AAACTTGATGACAAAGCTCCCAGTCCAATAAAACTTGACGAAAAAGAGCCTGTTGTTAAAGAGAAGCCTGAAGAAAAGGAAACAACTCCAGCAAAAGAAGAGGTTGACAAACTTATCTCAGTGGAACATGAGGAAAAAGAACCTAGTCCTGTAATAGTCGACAAAGAGATTCCCGTTTCAGTAGAACTCGACAAGAAAGCTCTTACTCCTGAGAAAGTAGATAAAGAGAAATTAATATTACCCAAAGAGGAAGACAAAACGCCCAGTCCCATCAAAATAGATAAGCATGAACCTGACTTAATTAAACCTGTTGAAAAGACACCTTCTCCACTTGATTTATTAAAACAAGAAGAAATCAAAACTAAGCCTGATGACAAAGCTCCCAGTCTAATAAAACTTGACGACAAAGAGCCTGTTGTTGTAGAGAAGCCTGAAGATAGGGAAACAACTCCAGAAAAAGAAGAGGTTGACAAACTTATCTCAGTTAAACATGAGGAAAAGGTACCTAGTCCTGTAATAGTCGACAAAGAGATGCCCGTTTCAGTGGAACTCGACAAGAAAGCTCCTACTCCTGAGAAAGTAGATGAGGAGAAATTAATATTACCCAAAGAGGAAGACAAAACGCCCAGTCCCATCAAAATAGATAAGCATGAACCTGACTTAATTAAACCTGCGGAAAAGACACCTTCTCCACTTGATTTAGTGGAACAAGAAGAAATCAAAATGAAGCCTGATGACAAAGCTCCCAGTCCAATAAAACTTGACGAAAAAGAGCCTGTTGTTAAAGAGAAGCCTGAAGAAAAGGAAACAAGTCCAGCAAAAGAAGAGGTTGACAAGCTTATCTCAGTGAAACATGAGGAAAAAGAACCTAGTCCTGTAATAGTCGACAAAGAGATGCCCGTTTCAGTGGAACTCGACAAGAAAGCTCCTACTCCTGAGAAAGTAGATGAAGAGAAATTAATATTAATCAAAGAGGTAGACAAAACGCCCAGTCCCGTCAAACTAGATGACCATGAACCCGATACATCAGAACTGGAAGACAAGGCACCTTCTCCACTTGATTTAGTAAAACAAGAAGAAATCAAAACTAAACCTGATGACAAAGCTCCCAGTCCAATAAAACTTGACGACAAAGAGCCTGTTGTTAAAGAGAAGCCTGAAGAAAAGGAAACAACTCCAGTAAAAGAAGAGGTTGACAAGCTTATCTCAGTTAAACATGAGGAAAAAGAACCTAGTCCTGTAATAGTCGACAAAGAGATGCCCGTTTCAGTGGAACTCGACAAGAAAGCTCCTACTCCTGAGAAAGTAGATGAAGAGAAATTAATATTAATCAAAGAGGTAGACAAAACGCCCAGTCCCGTCAAACTAGATGACCATGAACCCGATACATCAGAACTGGAAGACAAGGCACCTTCTCCACTTGATTTAGTGGAACAAGAAGAAATCAAAATGAAGCCTGATGACAAAGCTCCCAGTCCAATAAAACTTGACGAAAAAGAGCCTGTTGTTAAAGAGAAGCCTGAAGAAAAGGAAACAAGTCCAGCAAAAGAAGAGGTTGACAAGCTTATCTCAGTGAAACATGAGGAAAAAGAACCTAGTCCTGTAATAGTCGACAAAGAGATGCCTATTTCAGTCGAATTTGACAAGAAAGCTCCTACCCCTGAGAAAGAAGATAAAGAGAAATTAATATTAATCAAAGAGGAAGACAAAACTTCTAGTCCCGTCAAACTAGATGAGCATGAACCCGTTACATCAAAACTGGAAGAAAAGGCACCTTCTCCACTTGATTTAGTAAAACAAGAAGAAATCAAAACTAAACCTGATGACAAAGCTCCCAGTCCAATAAAACTTGACGACAAAGAGCCTATTGTTAAAGAGAAGCCTGACGATAAGGAAACAACTCTAGTAAAAGAAGAGATTGACAAACTTATCTCAGTTAAACATGAGGACAAGGAACCTAGTCCTGTAATAGTCGACAAAGAGATTCCCGTTTCAGTGGAACTCGACAAGAAAGCTCCTACTCCTGAGAAAGTAGATGAAGAGAAATTATTATTTACCAAAGAGGAAGACAAAACGCCCAGTCCTGTCAAACTAGATGAGCAAGAACCCGTTACATCAAAATTGGAAGAAAAAGCAGCTTCTCCACTTGGTTTAGTGGAACAAGAGGAAATCATAACTAAACTTGATGACAAAGCTCCCAGTCCAATAAAACTTGACACCAAAGAGCTTCTTGTTACAGAGAAGCCCAAAGAGACAGAAGCTACTCCAGAAAAAGAAAGCGTTGACAAACTTATCTCAGTTAAACATGAGGACAAGGAACCTAGTCCTGATATAGTCGACAAAAAGATGCCCGTTTCAATCGAACTCGACAAGAAAGCTGAGAAAGTAGATAAAGAAAAAGTAATATTAACCAAAAAGGAACATAAAACGCCCAGTCCCGTCAAAATAGATAAGCATGAACCGTACTTAATTAAACCTGCGGAAAAGGTATCTGATCCACTTGATTTAGTGAAACAAGAAGAAATCAAAACTAAGCCTTATGACAAAGCTCCCAGTCCAATAAAACTTGACGACAAAGAGCCTGTTGTTGCAGATAGGCCCGAAGAGAAACAAGCAACCCCAGAAAAAGAAAGTGATGACAAACTTATCTCCGTTAAACATAAGGACAAGGAACCTAGTCCTGTAAAAGTCGACAAAGAGATGCCTATTGCACATGAACTCGACAAGAAAGCTCCTACTCCTGTAAGAGTAGAAGAAGGAAAACTTGTATCAAACAAAGAGAAAGATAAAACGCCTAGTCCCGAAAAACTAGATGAGCATGAACACGTTACATCAAAACTGGAAAAAAAGGCACCTTCACTACTTGATTTAGTGAAACAAGAAGAAATCAAAACTAAGCCTGATGTAAAAGCTGTGATTTCAATAAAACTGGATGACAAAGAGCCTGTTATTGCCGAGAAGCTCGAAGACAAGGAAGCTACTCTAGAAAAAGAAATCATTGACATACTTATCTCAGTTCAACATGAGGATATGGCACCTAGTCCTGTAGTAGTCGACAAAGAGATGCCTATTCTAGTCGAACATGAGAAGAAAGCTCCTACTACTGAGAAAGTAGAAGAAAGAAAACTCGTACCAACCAAAGAGGAAGACAAAAAGTCTAGTCTAGTCAAACTAGATGAGCATGAATCCGTTACATCAAAACTGGAAGAAAAGGCACCTTCTCCACTTAATTTAGTGGAACAAGAAGAAATCAAAACTAAACCTGATGATCAAGCTCCCAGTCCAGTAAAACTTGACAGCGAAGAGCCTATTGTTGCTGAGAAGCCTGAAGATATAAAGCTTCATCTAGAAAAACAAGATACTGATGAAATTATCTTTGTTAAATACGAGGACAAAAAAGCTAGTCCAATAAAAGTTGACAGAGAGTTGTCAATGTTAGTTGAAATTGATAAGGAAGCTTCTATTCTTGATAAAGTAGAAGAAGAAAAATTCGTATCAACTAAAGCGAAAGATAAATCACCTAGTGCAGTCAAACTAGATGAGACACAAGCGATTATAATAAAACCTACAGAAATAGTACCTGCTTTACTTGATTTAGATGAACAAATAATAGCTGAACCTGATAATAAAGGACTTAGTCAAATCAAGTCAGCAAAAGAAGAAGAAATAATTTCAACGATACCCCTAGATAAAACACCTAGTACTCTAAAACCTACAGAACCAGAACCTTTTGTTACTACGCCTGATCATACAGCTCCAGTCACGGAAGAATATATTGAATCTTATAAACCACATATAGTTACTAAAAAGGAAATAGAAACCACTTCTAAATACGATGAGAAAGATGTTGACGAAGGAGAATCGAAACCAGACGATATGGACATAGATCGTGGTATTTTGGATGATAAGGTTTTAAAATCAAAAGAAGAAGAGGATTTAAAATATAAAAAAATATCGTCTATTTCGTCGGATGATGAAATGAATGAGGACAAAGAGTCTTTCAGTGAATTTAGCGAATTTGCTCCGTATAATGTATCAGTACAAAAAACTCACAGTGATAAATTTGGAAGTCCAACAGATTCATTGATGTCAACATATACGGATACAAAAGAAAAACAGGAAAGAAAGAGTGACGCGCCGCCCGAATATGATGTGGCTATTATTCATCACGATATCAAGAAAAGACATATTAGTCCTCAAGAACTAGAAAAATCATCTATTTCTACAATAGACAGTGGTATTTCAGAAACAGATAATATTAATCGTACTATATTATATGAAAGTAGTTCTGAAGATGTCTCAAAAGAAGTAAGTCTAGAAGAAAAATACAGTTATGAAACTAGTGAAAAAGTGGCAAGGAAGCATGTGAAGTCGCCCATACATAGCGATGATACATTAATTACTTATTTAGACGACACTGGTGGCTTCTATGATAAAATTCAATCTATTAAATCTCAACCTGTAGATACTGATACTTGTACTCCAATAATAAATGAACTTGAATTTATCAAACCAATAAAAGATACTGGCAAACAAACGGAACCAGACTTACATTCGCCGAGAGATGATGTTCCTACCTCTGGGCCATCAGATTCTGGTGCCCATAGCATACTCTTAGAAAATGAATCAAGTTCTATTTCAGACGAACGATCTAGCAGTCAGTCTATGAAAGAAAGTGCGTCTTATCTTATAGAATCTATTCATAAAGCTTTCAGCGATGAACCGGTTCAACAAGGTATCAAAACAGATAGCTTGGATTCACCTATTCTTCGATCGGAAGTTGACCGGGTATCTACACCACCAACGGTGCCAGTAAGTCCATTACCAAAAACTCCCGGTGGTTTTCATGACGTGAAAGTTACTGAAGGTATTCAAAGTGAAATAACATATGATAAATCTGATAGTAGCGAAGAAACCATAACTAAAATTGTTCATGTAGGTGAAGATGTATTAACACAAAAGATTTCGACATCCACAGAAAAAGTGCCCAAATTACCTAAATCGTCTTTGGAAACTGACAGTGACTCAGATATCCAAGCTTTAATGCAAACTGTAGGTAAAATTAAAACTGAGACTGACACTGTTACTAAAATAATAAAGGAAGGTGAGAACGTTGTAACGCAAACCATAACAACAGTCACTACAAAAGAGATTATTTCAAGAGAAGATGGAACTCCTCAAAATATTAAAACAACAATTGAAACAACTACTTTAAGTAAAGGACCTGATGGTTCTATTACTACGACAAAAGATACACAAACTTTACTTTCTGAATCTTCTTCTAGTCTTAGATCTACCTCACAAATGGATCTTTATGCAAAAGATTTTAAAACAGAGCGTGATATTGAATCAATAGATACCAAACTTGAACCATCTAGCACTTTCCAAATAAAAGGTTTAAGCGAAACAACCCAAACGCCTGTATCTCCGTTTGTGAGTAAAGAGATAGAACCATCTATAAGTGAAGCTGAGGATTCAGATATTGAAGACACTATAATTGATACAGATGTTAAGAAGAAAATTATCAAAGAAAATAACATTGATATAGTAGAAACTGTCACAACAATAACCAAAAAAGAGACAATAAAGATAAATGAGTACAAAAAATTACTAAGGACTACTGTAGAAACTAGTGTAACAAAGGAGCATCCAGATGGTTCTCAAGATGTTCAAAAGAATGTTGAAGTTAAAACCGAAGAGCTGATATTAGATTCAAGTAGTAATCTAGATAAAATTCTTAGTGATTATGTTGTTATAGGTAAGCCGGAAGAAAGTGTTACCACCAAAACAGAAGAAATTAAACACGAAAGCTTTATTATTAAACGCACAATAGTGACCAGAGTTATCAAAACTAAATATGCAGACTCAAAAAATATTCCCAGAAAGTTAAAGACTGTTATGACTATTACTACAACAGATGAATTTCCAGATGGATCATCTCATACGAAAGTTGACAGTAGCACCACGTTAACAGATATTGAAATCGATTTAATCGAAACTCCTGAGCTGCAAGAATTCACGGAAGTTGAAGACAAAAGTACCGTTAGTGATAAGCAAGAAAAATCCGTTATCATTAATGGTAAAAGTGTTTTGCAAATAGTAATAACTACTACGACTAAAGAAGTTTTATCAACAAAAGATAGCTCAAGGAAAAAGATTAAGACGACTGTAGAGACTGTTACAGAAACAATGTTACCTGATGGAATGACAGAAGTAACAAAGGATATTAAAGTATCTGTATCAGATTATCCATATAATACTGATAAAGAGTCTTCGGACAGGTACAAACCGATAGGTAAGGCTCATGAAGATATTCAAACTAACATTGAACAAGTTACGGAAAATGGAATCTTGATTACAAGGAAAACAACAGTAACAACTACTACTAACGTACTTGAAAATGCATTCGATAATATTAGGCGTAGACAGACTACTATCCACTCTCTAGTAGCAGATGAGTATCCGGATGGGTCCGTAATAACCAAAACTAGCGAAAAAGTGTCAGCTCTTGATGAAACAATCGATGACATATTATTGGTCAAAGAAAAAGATGTGGTAGATGAAATACCAATAGTAAAACAAACTGAGAGCTCTGAACTCGACGTTAAAGTTGAGGCAAAGGACAAAATACTACCAGAAAAAGAAGTGAAGTCAATTAAAACTGATCACACAGAAATTCCCGTACATAAAATGGAGTTACAGAAAGAAATGCACCCAGAAAAAGAAACCATTGTTCCGGATGAACAATCTCTCCCAGATGATAGTAAGATAGATCAAGCCTTAAAAGATCTTATATCTGTTGGAGAACCTGAGATTACAGAAACTTTAGATACCGAGGAAGTTAAAGAAAGGGAAATAATAATTAAAAGAGTTATCGTAACTAGAGTTGTTAAAACTAAATACGCAGATAAGCTAGGCGTTCTTCGTAAATTGAAGACACTTACTACAATAACTACAACTGATAATTATCCAGATGGTTCAGCTCAAACGAAAGTCGAAAGTAGTACCACATTATCGGATATTGAAATTGACAGTTTAAGCGATACGGAAGAAGATTTAGAAGGCTTTGATCAAATCAGTGAACCTAAGGAAGAGACAACTACACTCAAGGAGACTGTTACTGAGAATGGTGCTCTTATAATAAGAAACATAACCGTGGTTACAACTACCCGAGAATTCCACAATGTTACCGACAAAATAAAACGCACTAAAACCACGATCAAGACTATCACGGAGGACGTATACCCTGATGGCTCTGTAGTCACAAAGACAAGTGTAAAAACATCCGTTACCGATGAAAGCCTTGTTATTCCGAAAGACGATGGTACTGAACAAGGTGAAAGCCGTGATGAAGAAATTCTTCTTAAAGAATTTGAGCCGATGGCCGAACCTGAACAAACTGAGACTGTAGAAACTATGGAAATTAAAGAGAAAGATGTAGTTATAAAACGAACTGTTCAGACAAGGATAATCAAAACGAAGTACTGTGATAAAGATGGAACTCTGAGAAAAGTCAAAACTGATACAACTATTACAACCAAGGACCAATATCCTGATGGCACAATTCAAACCACAGTAGACTCAAGTACCTCCATAACTGACATTCAAGTTAACGGAATGACTGAAGTTTCAGAAAGAGATGTTTCTAAGAAAGATTCACTTGTGGTAGATGAAATACCAATAGTAAAACAAACTGAGAGCTCTGAACTCGACGTTAAAGTTGAGGCAAAGGACAAAATACTACCAGAAAAAGAAGTGAAGTCAATTAAAACTGATCACACAGAAATTCCCGTACATAAAATGGAGTTACAGAAAGAAATGCACCCAGAAAAAGAAACCATTGTTCCGGATGAACAATCTCTCCCAGATGATAGTAAGATAGATCAAGCCTTAAAAGATCTTATATCTGTTGGAGAACCTGAGATTACAGAAACTTTAGATACCGAGGAAGTTAAAGAAAGGGAAATAATAATTAGAAGAGTTATCGTAACTAGAGTTGTTAAAACTAAATACGCAGATAAGCTAGGCGTTCTTCGTAAATTGAAGACACTTACTACAATAACTACAACTGATAATTATCCAGATGGTTCAGCTCAAACAAAAGTCGAAAGTAGTACCACATTATCGGATATTGAAATTGACAGTTTAAGCGATACGGAAGAAGATTTAGAAGGCTTTGATCAAATCGGTGAACCTAAGGAAGAGACAACTACACTCAAGGAGACTGTTACTGAGAATGGTGCTCTTATAATAAGAAACATAACCGTGGTTACAACTACCCGAGAATTCCACAATGTTACCGAGAAAATAAAACGCACTAAAACCACGATCAAGACTATCACGGAGGACGTATACCCTGATGGCTCTGTAGTCACAAAGACAAGTGTAAAAACATCCGTTACCGATGAAAGCCTTGTTATTCCGAAAGACGATGGTACTGAACAAGGTGAAAGCCGTGATGAAGAAATTCTTCTTAAAGAATTTGAGCCGATGGCCGAACCTGAACAAACTGAGACTGTAGAAACTATGGAAATTAAAGAGAAAGATGTAGTTATAAAACGAACTGTTCAGACAAGGATAATCAAAACGAAGTACTGTGACAAAGATGGCACTCTGAGAAAAATCAAAACTGATACGACTATTACAACCAAGGACCAATATCCTGATGGCACAATTCAAACCACAGTAGACTCAAGTACCTCCATAACTGACATTCAAGTTAACGGAATGACTGAAGTTTCAGAAAGAGATGTTTCTAAGAAAGATTCACTTGTGGTAGATGAAATACCAATAGTAAAACAAACTGAGAGCTCTGAACTCGACGTTAAAGTTGAGGCAAAGGACAAAATACTACCAGAAAAAGAAGTGAAGTCAATTAAAACTGATCACACAGAAATTCCCGTACATAAAATGGAGTTACAGAAAGAAATGCACCCAGAAAAAGAAACCATTGTTCCGGATGAACAATCTCTGCCAGATGATAGTAAGATAGATCAAGCCTTAAAAGATCTTATATCTGTTGGAGAACCTGAGATTACAGAAACTTTAGATACCGAGGAAGTTAAAGAAAGGGAAATAATAATTATAAGAGTTATCGTAACTAGAGTTGTTAAAACTAAATACGCAGATAAGCTAGGCGTTCTTCGTAAATTGAAGACACTTACTACAATAACTACAACTGATAATTATCCAGATGGTTCAGCTCAAACGAAAGTCGAAAGTAGTACCACATTATCGGATATTGAAATTGACAGTTTAAGCAATACGGAAGAAGATTTAGAAGGTTTTGATCAAATCTGTGAACCTAAGGAAGAGACAACTACACTCAAGGAGACTGTTACTGAGAATGGTGCTCTTATAATAAGAAACATAACCGTGGTTACAACTACCCGAGAATTCCACAATGTTACCGACAAAATAAAACGCACTAAAACCACGATCAAGACTATCACGGAGGACGTATACCCTGATGGCTCTGTAGTCACAAAGACAAGTGTAAAAACATCTGTTACCGATGAAAGCCTTGTTATTCCGAAAGACGATGGTACTGAACAAGGTGAAAGCCGTGATGAAGAAATTCTTCTTAAAGAATTTGAGCCGATGGCCGAACCTGAACAAACTGAGACTGTAGAAACTATGGAAATTAAAGAGAAAGATGTAGTTATAAAACGAACTGTTCAGACAAGGATAATCAAAACGAAGTACTGTGACAAAGATGGCACTCTGAGAAAAATCAAAACTGATACGACTATTACAACCAAGGACCAATATCCTGATGGCACGATTCAAACCACAGTAGACTCAAGTACCTCCATAACTGACATTCAAGTTAACGGAATGACTGAAGTTTCAGAAAGAGATGTTTCTAAGAAAGATTCACTTGTGGTAGATGAAATACCAATAGTAAAACAAACTGAGAGCTCTGAACTCAACGTTAAAGTTGAGGCAAAGGACAAAATACTACCAGAAAAAGAAGTGAAGTCAATTAAAACTGATCACACAGAAATTCCCGTACATAAAATGGAGTTACAGAAAGAAATGCACCCAGAAAAAGAAACCATTGTTCCGGATGAACAATCTCTCCCAGATGATAGTAAGATAGATCAAGCCTTAAAAGATCTTATATCTGTTGGAGAACCTGAGATTACAGAAACTTTAGATACCGAGGAAGTTAAAGAAAGGGAAATAATAATTAGAAGAGTTATCGTAACTAGAGTTGTTAAAACTAAATACGCAGATAAGCTAGGCGTTCTTCGTAAATTGAAGACACTTACTACAATAACTACAACTGATCATTATCCAGATGGTTCAGCTCAAACGAAAGTCGAAAGTAGTACCACATTATCGGATATTGAAATTGACAGTTTAAGCGATACGGAAGAAGATTTAGAAGGCTTTGATCAAATCGGTGAACCTAAGGAAGAGACAACTACACTCAAGGAGACTGTTACTGAGAATGGTGCTCTTATAATAAGAAACATAACCGTGGTTACAACTACCCGAGAATTCCACAATGTTACCGAGAAAATAAAACGCACTAAAACCACGATCAAGACTATCACGGAGGACGTATACCCTGATGGCTCTGTAGTCACAAAGACAAGTGTAAAAACATCCGTTACCGATGAAAGCCTTGTTATTCCGAAAGACGATGGTACTGAACAAGGTGAAAGCCGTGATGAAGAAATTCTTCTTAAAGAATTTGAGCCGATGGCCGAACCTGAACAAACTGAGACTGTAGAAACTATGGAAATTAAAGAGAAAGATGTAGTTATAAAACGAACTGTTCAGACAAGGATAATCAAAACGAAGTACTGTGACAAAGATGGCACTCTGAGAAAAATCAAAACTGATACAACTATTACAACCAAGGACCAATATCCTGATGGCACAATTCAAACCACAGTAGACTCAAGTACCTCCATAACTGACATTCAAGTTAACGGAATGACTGAAGTTTCAGAAAGAGATGTTTCTAAGAAAGATTCACTTGTGATAGATGAAACACCATCTGTAAAACAAACTGAGAGCTCTGAATTCGTAGTTAAAGTTGAAGAAAAGGACAAAATACTACCAGAAAAAGAAGTGAAGTCAATTAAATCTGATTACACAGAAATTCCCGTACATAAAAGGGAGTTACAGAAAGAAATGCACCAAGAAAAAGAAACCATTGTTCCGGATGAACAATCTCTGCCAGATGATAGTAAGATCGATCAAGCCTTAAAAGATCTTATATCTGTTGGAGAACCTGAGATTACAGAAACTATAGATACCGAGGAAGTTAAAGAAAGGGAAATAGTAATAAGAAGAGTTATAGTAACACGAATTGTCAAAACAAAATACGCAGACAAGCAAGGTACTCTTCGTAAACTCAAGACTGTTACCACAATAACTACAACGAATAACTATCCAGATGGTTCATCTCAAACTGAGGTCGAAAGCAGCACAACTCTTACTGATATTGAAGTGGACGGTTTAGATTTTGTAAAAGAAACTCTTGAAGGTTACGAAGAAATTGGTCAACCCGTAGAAGATACGAAAACAACATATGAGACTGTTACAGAAAATGGAATTCACATCAGGAGGCAGACAACAATAACCACAATCATACAAACGTTTTGTAATATTATTAATAAAACAAAGCGTATTAAGACTACAATTAACACAGTTACCAAGGACGAACATCCTGATGGATCTGTTATCACAAAAACAAGTGAAAAAGTGTCGTTAATTGACGAAAGTCTTGAAGCACCATATGAAAATGGAATTGCATATGTTGAAGACGAAAAAGTAAAATCAGAAGAAGATAAAGTTGAAGCTACACTAAGAGACCTCATTCCTCAAGGGGAGCCTGAGATAAGTGAAAGTATGCAGATTGAAGAAATACAAGAGGAGAATATATTGATTAAAAGAACTATTACTACGCGAATTGTGAAAACTAAATATATGAATGATAACAACATAGTGAAAAAATTAAAAATAGTTACTACAATAACTACGAGCGACCGCTATCCAGATGGATCTGCTCGTACCACCGTTGATACAAGCACTTCTGTTATCGACATAGAATTAGATGACTTGCCACATACAGAAAATTTAACAGATTTCTCAAACCTCGAGGATAAAACAGTAACCGTTGACACTCAACATAAGGTGATAGTACGGGATGGAAAAGAAGTTGATCAAATCATTACTACAACTACTACAAAGGAGAAACTATCATCAGCTGACGGATCGAAGAAAAAAGTAAAAACAACTACAGAAGTAGTCACCGAGACCAAATTACCGACTGGTGTGACAGAAGTTACAAAAGATGTAAAAGTATCTGTAGCTGATTATGGACTAGAAACATTTGACGAAAACCTTGCAGGATATATTGAAATCGGAGAACCAGACGAACATGTAACGTCTGACACAATTAACATTGTAGAAAATGGTGTTAATATAATTCGTAAAACTACTGTTAGAACTATCAGACAAGAATTTGAAAATCATACAATGAGATCAAAAAAAATAAAAACTATCACTAGAACAATAATTGAAGATGAATATCCAGACGGAACTGTTATTACAAAGAAGAGCGAAAAAGTGTCCATTGCCGACGTATTCCTTAAAACTCCTACTAGAAAAGATCAAGAAGAAATTGAACCACCAGAATCATATATTGATGACAGCGAAATCGTTGAAGACACTATAGAAGACTGCGATGTTAAGAATGAAATCGTTCAAGAAGGTTCTGTAACTATCAAACGATCTGTTACAACTAAAACAAAGAAGGAAACTTTGGCTAGTTCAGATAAAAATATTAAACGTGTTAGGACAACAATAGAAACTACGACCGTTGACGAATTTCCCGACGGCTCAACAGAAACGACGAAGGACGTAAAAATTACAATATCAGAATTCCAAAAGACATCAGGTAATGACCTGCAAGCTGCTCTTAAAAATTTACGTACAACAGGGAAGACTAAGACATCTGTCAATAAAAAAACTAATATAATAACTGAACATGGTGAAACTATAACTCAAACTATTACAACTTACGTAACCAAAGAGGAGCTTAAAAATATTGAAACAAACGAAATCGCTATCAAGACGATTATAGAGACTGTAACTGAAAAAGCAAAGACTGACGGCACAATTGAAACAACAAAAGACGTGAGAACACAGATAACATATTTACCAATGGGTACAGGAATTGACGATTGGTCTCCTGAAGAATTGGAGCAATTCGAAAAACAGCCCGTTGTACAGGAAAAAAATCGAGAGTTGGATGATCTATCTGTTAAATCTAAAGATACAATAAAACAGGATGTCAAAGCAAAAAAATCGCAATACTCAGTTGGTGAAATATCAACCAGTACTGAGACATTCACTAAAATGATTAAAATGGGAGGCAACGACATCACTCAAAAAATAACTGTGGTTACCACAAAAGAAGTTATTAGCCCAGATAAAGTAAAAGTCACTGTGGACACCACTACAGTAAGTGTTGATAACCAAGGACAAACTACAACAAATAAAGAATCGAAGACAAGTATCTTCGATTTGACGGAGGAGTACGATACGGGTGAGAGCGAAAAATCGTTTTCAAAATTGTCATCTAAAACCGGCGACATGCGTAGTTCATCAGCGGCGAGTGATGATTTAGATCATCATGGAATATCTTCGCCACCCTCGGATATAAGCTCTAGAGGGTCTAAAGCCGCCACACAATTATGGGGTACGGAAAGCAGTGGTATGTACTACAGCGACGATGATGGCCAAGGTAGTCCTAGTAGTACCAAATCCCAAATCTCACATTCGCCAAAATCAAATTTGAGTTTCGAATTAGACGCCAAATTGGGACAGCAGCGAGAATCAAGTCAAGAACGATTGCAAGAGAAAGATACGTCTTCTGGACTTCAAAAAGACGTTACTTCGACTTCGTTCGTTAGTCAAAAAACAGAGGATGATTCGTACACGTCCTCATCTCATTCTGAAAGTAAAACTGTAATTCATACAGCGGATAAGAAAGTCAGCAAAGTGACTGAAGATTTTCTTATGCATGAGAAGCTCAAATCTGAAGAAACAAGCAGTAAATCAGACGCTACTTTCTTGGAAGAGGCCGATGAGCATTTCAAAAAAGCTATCGAAGAACACAAAAAAGTGAGCGGTTCTGACGTGATATCTACCATCACAGCTAAATATGAACTAGACGAACGCTCACAGTTGAAATCAAAGCAGACAACATCGACTGACGAAAGAATAATCACACTTAAAGATATCAAATCAGAGTCTAAGAAAGTGACGGAGAGTTCAAGCCACAGCAGTCGATCCAAGACTGAAAAATCAGAACAGTCAGTCGGAACATCGAAAGATCCAATTGAGTCGTGGGGCAAGCCTCTAGGACTGCCGAGCCCCATCGTTCCAGCTCAGGGCGATGCGAAGAACACGCCGAAGAAACAGACGCCTTCATCGGTGCTGAATAAGAATAAACTGAACCAGGAAAAGAGCAAAGAAGCGAAACGTGCCTTCGAGTCTCCGAGCAAGAAAAAAGCACCAGCTCCAGTATACATGGAGCTAACATATGTTCCTCATCACGGCAACTCATATTATTCAGCCGTGGAGTTTTTCAAACGGGTCCGTGCACGGTACTACGTTTTCTCTGGTACCGAACCCTCAAAGGAGATCTACAACGCCCTCCTCGATGCCAAGAAAACATGGGAAGATAAAGATTTGGGTAAGTGTTTTAATGCCTCATCCCATTTATTTTAGTGGTACGTTTTTTTCCACACTGTATCCAGCGAATGCATTTCGAAATCTATAACAAACTTAAGACAGTCACGATGAAATTTTTTATTATATATTTGTTCTTACTTACTTTATTACTTTATAGGTTAATTGCTAAGCCACATTCTCATCTGATGTTTAATGAAGATGAGATCCAAAATGGTTACACGTTATGTTGTATCAAGCTCTTGGAATAACATCTCTAGGTGTTTGGCTATAGCTTTTCCATTTGACGATGGTAACTATCCAAATGGGCATAGCACGAAACTATATCGTCACAATGTTTTCGAAGGCTCGAGGTGATTACAAGGATACCGGATTACGTCAATCGATGCGTTTCACTTTTTTTAATTAGCGATATGGCTACAATCTCACCTGATGTTGTGACGTGTAAAGTCCAAGATGGTGAACATACTGAACCTGTGGAGGGACTGGCTCTCAAGTTCAACTGCCGAAACACCTATTACGTAGAGACTGCACATTTGTAACTCGAGGGTGGTAGCTAGCCAGGTGGATATAGGAAAAAGCCGTACGACCCTGCTATGGATTCATCACTATGTTTTCCTTCCTTGGGCACGGCGTCTATACACGCGACCACTCAGCTATCATCGCCACAATTTACTACACCAATATTACTTAGGACTAATTTTTATCAGACGTATTAAAATTTAATTGTGTGGTTTAAGAAACCACAATGCAAATGAACTTGCACGAATGAGCAAGAATACAAACACTACACGGTGACTGGGTGTAATGCGACATGCGATAGACGGACGAAACAATTTGAGCCGATGTAAAAAAGTTCCACTTTAAGGAGTTTATCTTTCCTATTACAGAAGTGACAATAATCCCAACGTACGACACCGATGTCCTTGGCTACTGGGTGACGGAGAACGAGGAAGCGCTGGAGAGATACAAGATCGACCTCTCCCCGTCAGCGTCGCGCTGCACCATCAACCTGCAGGACCACGAGACGTCGTGCGCTGCCTACAGGCTCGAGTTCTAGGTGCCGGGTCTATTTGTATCCTTCTCATCGAAGCAGTAAACCTCCGGAAGTAGCGCGATGCTCGTAAAGCAGGGTCCCAAAGAGATGTTATTGTTGTAAGAAATATTTTGTCTGTGATAGTGTTTGATAGGTTTTCGAGCATCGCGTTTACACGGAGGCGGCCGTTTCGCATGAGACAGTTTGCAAATAGAACTTTCCCGTGATAAGTGAACGTGTAGAACAGACTGTTGAATGATTTCGTTTATAATTTTAGTTGATAACGTTGCTACGCCAGTTAATATCGGAACCGATGAATATTGTCCAAACGTAACTGTAACCCGACTCTCGACCTACCTAATAACCGAAACGTCCATTTTAGCGTAAAATTAACCGAGTTTTTTTCTATTTTGGCCTCATTTAAATAAATAATTATAAAAAAATAAATATAATATATATTTCTGATGGTGTTTTCTAATCATCTTTTTACAATCAGGTAGTGCTTTGATATGCGGAATATATTAGCGGGACAAGTCCATTTTGTTTAGATGAAATAAAAAAATTAAAAAAAACAACGCGCCATTCGCTATTCAAGTGATGTAGAAAAATTTATATGGAAATATTATTTTGCTATCGCATTGTGAGATTTTTGGACGAGTTTCTTGTGCGGCTACAGTTTTAATCGTGGCCGAGATTAAAGGACATACATAATTCAATATGACTCTATTACTATGATGTAATTTTAGATCGAAGTTTATTCGTAATATTGGCATGTGTTTTTGGGAAATTTCGCGGGACGCACGCCATGCTAGCGCGCGCGGCTCGCACCACTACATTACTATACACTGTTAGTACTATCATATATTATTACTTCGAGTCTGGAATGTCACAGATTACTCGATAATCGATTTCGATACTCGATTAAATAAATAATTTCCGTTTGTTCGGAACGATTTAGGAAACGTGTATGAAAATAATGGAAATTTTGCCTGCGTTTTCAAATATTTTTACACACGTTTGCTAATTGTATTAGCGTATTTTCGAATGATTTTAATTTCGATAACTACGAAGTAATCTATGCTATTTGAGACATAAACGAGCCTAACTCGATATAGAGCTTAACTGATATATTAAATGTTGTAGTAGAATGAATACTACAATTAAATTTATCACTATAATACGTATATTTACATTTGTTTAAGTTTGCTTGTTGATTCGATGGAATTAATTATTCGATGCTATAATTATTATAGTTGCATAGAGCTTTTGTTTTTTTTTTTTTTTTATTAATGCGTGTTAACGATATTATTATTTATGTCTGATTTTTATTAAATTTGCTTTTAAAAAAAAGTTCTGATCCGTTGTTATTTGAAAATTGTTTTCGTATGTCTAGTCCAAGGTACCCAAATAATTTGACACATAAACGTTCCTATTCGATTGCTTATTAAGATTTCTTTCGCAATCATATAGTTATTGTATTATTATTATTATTATTGTCGAAATTTTTCTTGTAATTATAGATTTAAAAAACTACTCCATTAGATGTTTATTTGTTTGTTTAAATTATATATACATAGATACGTTAGTGTTGCGCGTGTGAGAGTGTGAGTCGTGAATATACCATAATATACCGGGTTCGTTACCGGTCCGCTCCAAACTATATGATATTCCTTTACGTTATTTGCCAAACTTTTAAACGAGTAAAAAGAAAAAAAACATAAAATAAAATAAAAATGAAAGATTTCAAGTCAATTAATTTTAAGTCATCCATAGATATAAGTGGTACGTCACCGAATCATCGCTTCCTTTGCCAGTGTTTATGGTAGACGAACAGAAAAAAAAAAAAAACTAACATAGTGGAAAAATATTATTATCTATTCAGAATTACCTCGAAGCACCAGCACAATCTATCATTGACCATGAAACTGCATAACAATTTTCGTGTAATATTTTTTTTTTATATATTCATATAAAAATATTGTGTGGATGATGTTTTATTATATATTATTATATATACGTGTGTCGTTGTCGACAGAACGATGCTCCAAAAGAGGATCGTTTTGATCACAGCAACCTATGCTTAAGTAGATGGATTGGACTTAAAACAGGGATGGATAATATCCAGGGGAGAAACATACGTCTTAGCCGATTGCGCTTGAAAATTCACTGCTGAAAATTCACTATCTCCTACTGAAAGCCAAGCTGTTTACACTATTCTGTCACTGCGAAGTTTTCAAATAATCATTCATATACATACGGCTGTTTTGATGTAAGCATCCCCTAGGGGTGAAGCGGATATCGGCGAGGGCGTTTCGCGTTGTGCTTTGATATATTTCCGTACAGTTCTTTGGTGTTTATGTCACGACGGTGCGCCTGTCAAAGCCGTACCGTCCGCGACGAAACTTACTATGTATAGTTAGACATCTAATTAATGCATATTGTTAGGAATTATTATTATTATTATTATTATAAAAAAAATGTTATTATAATTAAAGAAATGTATAAGCTTAGTGACCATCAATAGCTCTGAGAAATAAATCATTATTAAAATTATATTTTGTCGTATTATTTTTCTCTATCTATTTTATAGGTTAATTTCAACGAAATCGCAATGTCCCAGGCGGTTTTGTTTTCTTATCTTTGTAAATTTCTTTTTTACGTGTTCGCTGAAAGCATCGGTAATAAAAGTTGAACATAAAAAATGACACTTTGGAACATTACAATGTTTGTGAATTTGAAATAATATCGAAAAAATATGTAAAACTTTTTTTTTAATGCATCATATCTATGGATTACCTTAAAATTGTTATTCAAGTATATATCTATATATCTATCCTATCATCAAAAATTTAAAAAATAAATGCAAAAAGAAATCCCGTTATTTGGGAAAGAAATATTTTAAGGCCATTATATGTTAGCACTTAAAATTTTATTCATTATTAATTTGATCCAATTAAGTTTCTTTTTTCGTTCAGTACTTATTACCGCGCAAAATTTGTTTATTTATTTTTGGAAGTAAAATCTTCAGAGTAAGAGAGTAAGAAATCGTACAAAGTAGCTTTTTCCTACGCGATTTATGAGGAAAACTTTTATTTTTATAGTTCAGGTTTTCCGTTATGGCTGTAATCTCACGTAGTCTTAAGTGACGATACGTACCAAGTTGGTGGATACGATAAATCTGTGGAGAGACTTGCTCTCAAGTGCAGCTGCCGGAACACACCTATTGGTATTTGGCGGCAGATTATCAAGGGTGGTTGCTAGCCAGGCGGGCTTTAGAAAAAGCCTTACCACCATGTTATGGTTTCCTCACGACGTTCCTTCACCCAAATCTCAAGCTCATTGTAGGTAGTTGGATTCGAACTCACGTCTCTTGACGCGAAGTCGTACACACTACCACTGAGCTATTACACTGAGATATTATATATGAAGAGGAATATGTTATAATCGGAATTTCGAGTTTCTATTTAGGTATGTCCCAACAAGTGTTTTGTTTGGATATATTCAATGATAATGAAAAAGAGAAAGAGAGTACAGAATATATATCGATTTTTTCAGCACAATCTAATATTATCCAGGTATTTTCAAACTGAAATTCAGGAATCATTGCTAAGGATAGAGTGTGCTTATTTCTTGCCTTGTAGTCCAGTCATTATAGTAAGTTCACCTCGGAATTCGAGATACCCAGCTGTAAGTCTGTAAATACTTGTATATTGACACCCTAAAAGTTGTCTCATAACCTACATATGGTAGAGTGTACGCAACTATGAAATTTCAAGGTCACAAAATCGGTTTTTTGCGCTTTTTTGTAAATATCTCATTTCCTATGGGTTTTCTGCTATATGTATTTACCATCAATATTGTAGAATACAAAATTCTCTACAAATTTTGCATAAAAAAAAAAATTATACGGTGAACCGTTTTCGAGATAGAGGGCGGAGAGCGCGCGGTCACAGGACCACTTAAGGTCAACCGGTGCCTCCGGTAGAAAACACGCTACATATAGTTGATGAACTATCGATAAATCAATGATTATAAATATTTGTATTTATTTAAAGTATTTACAGACTTACAGCTGGGTATCTTAAATTCCGAGAATTCTTACCTACTTTAAGCTTAAATGACTGGACTATTGTACAGGTATACATGTATAGTGACATAGTATATAAAATATTAAAACGCTATCACTGACAGAAGCATCTGCGGCACATTTGTTTCGTAATTGTCAAACAGGTTCAACAGTAGTATGGATAAGTTTGGAAAATTCAAAAGTGCACGCCTCATAATCTCTTTTTTTTTTTTGTTTATTTATTAACAATTAAACCACATCGAATCAGACCGTGAAAAGTGAGAGTTCTATTCCTAATTATACTGAAGCGTAAGAAAAAAAAACGACTCGATTAGTAAAGTATTTCGGTCGTTATCGTGATAACATACAGGATCCGCACATACAGACACACGGAGCTTTTTTAAACAGTTTTTCAACTAGTTTAAATAACAAAAATGTCATTAAAAATATCATAAGTCTTGATATATGTGCGTATATATTATTTTATTATTATTATATGAAAAATAGAGACATTTTAAGTTTGAAAAATCAGTTGTTTTGCATGAAGTGACAGTAGTCCCCACCTCAGCGTTTCGCTTATGAGACGTGCAAAAACGAAATGCTGAACTTTAGGGAATGACATGTAAACTCTTAAATACTTAAAATAATAAGCGATTTGACATTTCATAAACATATTTATTTATATATCCCTTTTTGCATCTCTATACAACAACAAATTTTCACAATACAACTATAATGAATGTGTACGCTTTTAAATATAATCTATTATTACATGTATATCAAGCCTTTTGGGGAAAAACCTCGTAAGCGAAAATTGTGCTTTTTTTTGTCTTTTTGACAGGGCGTATGATATTTATGTACAGGGATGTAGTTATACGAGGATAGTTAATAATACTGATTAGTATAAAGCGCGATGCCAGCGCGGCTTGGGTTCAGTCTAATCGAGGCACTTGAGCCGTGTTCATCGTACGTACCTGGAACATTACTGAAGGGACGTAAGAGTTATATTTCTAAATCATTATCACCAATTATTTACACTGACGGAGAGAGGCACGAGCGGTGAAGGTGAGTGTTGACGTGCGTCGACACAGGGGACCGTTAAACCTACATCTGAGTCGTAAATCTCAGACACTGTCTCGTGTTATCCTCTCTCTGCCACAACGATTAGGTTTCACGATGTACCCAATACCCGCATGGTGAATCCGTGGTTTACTAAAGAGTTCGTATCTCATCCTAACATAACTATTGAAACCGATTATTATCATATAACAAACTACAAAGGCTATCAAAGAAAGTTAAACTACTCGGTTAATCTAACTCTATATATGTATATTAAGCTACTAATTTATTAATCAAAAGAAAACGAAACGCGATATCTAAGAAAACGAAATTGAAAACAAAGATCAGTAGGAATGTAATTACGTAATCATTATAAAAAAAATCGTAGATTATAATATTATTATTTTTTATATATAAAGCAAACAAATGATATGTGTCTATAATAAAATAATGGTACATGAAGAGACAATAATTTATTATACAATAAAGATTGGTCATAATTATACTACACGCAAAAACAAGATGGCAGAAATCTGTAACGTCACTACCACAAATACAAATTGGACTTTCGATAATCACAAATTGTGACTTGACATGATTTGTTGTTGATAATGAACCAATGATCTATTAAAATATTGGCTAATATCATACTGATTCTAATTTACATAGATTTAATTTTAGGATTTTTAGCGCTTATAATGATTTTCCTGAAAAGACTCGATATATTATCTGTGGTGACATAGATAATAAACAAGAAGTTAAGTATGTAGCTAGATAGGTATTTTAATCAATGTATTTTATAAGAAATGAACGCTTAGTAGAGACTTATAAAAAAGCAGGAGACATGGAAAGTGTATCTGCTTTGATATTATATTATTTAGCGCATAGTGGCCTCAAGACTCAATATGGGGTTTAAGAGTTATGTAACATTTTTTAGTTTTCACTGTTAATAAAGCTGTGACGTGCTTACATATATAGTTTTATATCTAATTTGTGCTTCTTTCTGTTTCTCAGTTGGAAATAATTGTGTTTTGATCGTATAATTGAATTAAAATATAAACACTGCTAACATTGTAAATAAAAATGCGTTTTTTTTTATTTCTAATTTCGTTCGGTTGTATATATCAAATTATCTCTTAAATCGGTATTAGTTATATAAATTACAATTACTCTTAATAAGATAAATATATTTTAATAATCTAATATTTGGAATGATAATTGATCACATTAATTTCCTATTATTATTTACATTAGTTAATTAAATAAAATAACTAAGAAATTTATATAACTAAAAAAAGTCTTCATATAACATGAAATAATGACCATCAGAAAACTACATTTTTAAAAAGCTTTCGTGTCAGAAAAATGTTAAACGACTTATACATATAAAGCAAATTTTAGAAATTTATTCTCGGGACTAGATTTTAGAATACAAAAATTGTTTTGGTTAAAACCAACATTTAACATGAACATATAATAATATAGGTCTTAAACAACATTTTTATAACCTTGTAAATATATCTTGTACCTACAGATAATTGAAATTACGTAAAAAGGGTGTTAAAATCAAATCCGTTTTAGTCCAAAAGTTTCAGTAATAATTTGTTGTGCATACTTATAAAATTCCAATTTTGAACATAAACGGATTTACTTTTACACCCCTCATAATTATATAAAATAAATAATAATTTGCCTCGGTATTCGCGCATATTAAAAAATTATAAATAAATAAAAAATCTCAATTTTTTCCTTATAAAGGAAAAGGCAAAGGTATGTTAGACCATGCAGCCAAGTCAGACATCCAACAACATCAAAATGGATTTACTTTTACATCCCTCATAATTATATACAATATAGAATTATTTGCCTCGGTATTTGTGTATATTAAAAAATAATAAAAAATCTATTTTTTTTCCTTTTAAAGAAAAAGGCAAAGGTAGGTTAGACAATGCAGCCAAGTCGCACATACAAAAAAACAGCAAAATGTTGATTTTCTATTTTCTCCATATGTATACTTAAAGAAGGAGCGGAAAGAATTATAAGTAAATTTAAGATTACCTTTATTAATAAACAATAAATCAAGTTGAGATAAACTCAACAATAACACAATAAAAAATGTATATTTTTCTACGTTTGTGTTGCTACAAGGTCTATGACCTTATGACGTCCGTCAGCTGATAATATAAAAATAAGTTGTTATTTGTTCTATTTACAACTTTTAATTTATCTAGTTTCATTAGGTTTTACGTATATATGATATATTTCGACAAAGTAAATACATATATTCCAGATTTCGTCTGTCGTGAAGTTATTCCTAGATAATTCTTGTCTTTTAAATTATATATGTCAATACACAAAAGATTTGAGAACGTTTGTTTCGACACTCAAAACTAACGTTTATCTCGCTAATTCTTTAGTAACATTTATTTGTACGTAACGCGATCGATAACTTTACATTACAAATACCTCGGTACATGAATATGTACAAAAATACATAGATATTTAGTGTGTTCTATCTCGCTCACTCTCAAGCAAAAGTGTATTTGCGTGAGTAGCGTCATCGATAACCTTAAATTATGAATTGGTTCTTATCACAGTTAACCCAATATATAACTTCAAAAAATATTTCAAATACTTTCTATAATAGAAATACAACCCAGATACGGTGTGCGTGCAAATTTTCAAATATACAATACATTGAAAGATCAATGTAATGGCTGGTGAGGATGCTGTGAAATATTATCTGAATCTCATGTCGTCAGGTCTTCTGGTGAAGTAAGCAACTTTGTCTAAGGGCACTTTGTACTCGTGCATCCATCGGTTCCCCTTTCGCAGCGATCCGTCGATACCATCGAGCCACAGACCAGCCGGTAGATACACTGTAACGTTCAAAATATTTATTAAATGCGATGATAGCGCAGTGGTAGTGTGTACGACTTCGCGTCAAGGGACGTGAGTTCGAATCCAACTACCTACAATGAGCTTCGTTAAAACATCGTGAGAAGATCATATCATGTTGTTAGAGCTTTATCTAACGCCCGCCTGGCTAGCTACCACCCTCAAGTGGAAAATGTGCCGCCAAATACTAATACGTGTGTTCCGGCAGCTGCACTTGAGAGCCAGTTCCTCCACAGGTTTAGCGTGTCTACCAACTTGGGCCGTATCGTCTCTTAAGATCAGGTGGGATTATATCCAAAACGCTAAACATTAATTAGACAAAAAAAAACTAACTGTCCTGACAGACCTTGTTCTGCCTTTCGAGTAGACAATCACATCGACTACAGCGTCATCTATCGCGTTATGATCACTTATCGAGATAAAAAGTATCCTCTCAAGATGAATCAAACTGCACACAGTGTGCGAAATTTGATCAAAATCGGTTCAGTAGTGTTAAGAGTTCATTATGAACATACAACGCGACACGAAATTTTTATATATAAAGATGGGACTTGAGTTTTTGACGGGATCTTGATTTGTCATGCCTTAACTTTTATTTTAATTATTTATTTAGTTATTTAGCTCTGTATTGCGTAATATAGGTAACGTTTTATGTGATGTTGTGTATCTGAAGAGCGTATGTAAAATGAATAACGAATAATCATTCGGGACGTGATATATATTAGTTCCCACAAAAACTCCCAAGAAAACTTCAACAAGAGAGCCGCCATCTTGTTGAAAACAATTTCGTCTGCCCAAAATGGCTACATCTTATCACTTGAAAATGGCACCAATAGTCTCTAAACCGGTCTGAGTTAATAAGAATAAGAAAGAAGACGAAGAACGAGAAAGAGACTGCACTGGAAACTAGATTAATTGGTATATTTGTCGATGGTAGGCATTCGGATAATCGATAACCGAATATGTAGATCGAGTTTCTCGCCGGTTCTTCTCGATGGCTGCGTCACTTTCCGAACCGGTAGTAGTTTTGACGCTCACAAGCGCCTTCTTAGGGCCTAAATTGAATAAAGATTTTTGATTTGAATATAATTGGATCTAAAAAGAAAAAAATTTGTATACCACTCAGCAGCAATGAGCACTTTATTTTGTCAGTACTGAATGAAACTGAACTGAAACGCTCGGCGATGTGACGCTATGATAAATCAACTATGAAATCGTTCCCATAGTTATAATAGGCGAGCGTTACATGAGCGACCATGATGAGTCAGTCGCATTCAGTATGATGAAGTCCTGATGCAGTTTTCACTTCTTTCATGTGATCTCAACTACACTAACTTATTTTGTACACACACACATATATTATAAAGTGTAAAAGTTTGTCTCGTCGGTTTACAAAAAATATTTTATCGTATTTAATAGAGGAATAACTGAGAAAGGCTTTACTCTATTTAGAATCACGCTACCACCAATAGAAGCAAAGCTGTATAGAAAAATGCTACAAAAACGGGCAAAAATGAATAAACACTTTTAAGTTCCACGTACGAAGTCGCGTGCAGCTAAGTAAAGATAATGTATAATATACAATAATTTAGGTGTACCTTCTCTTGTAGTTTCCCCTTGATTAAGGACGGGGGCGACGACAAGCTCGTTTCCGATCGCGAATTCGTCTTGCACGAGCAGCGCTGGCTCCCCTCCGGCCACCAGCCACAGCGGTCTGATGAGCGGCAGACCCTCCTCCAGAGCTTCGCGCTTATACTTCAAGAGTAGTGGAGTCACCTGGAAACAATATGATAACCCTTAGTAAAAACGTGAAAGTATGCTTGTGTGTTACAATTTCACACCTAAACCGCTGAATCGATTATAATGAATCCTGATACAAAGTTATGTTAGAACCTGGAGACAGTGATTGGCTACTTTTTCACGAGAGAACCTTATCGGTCGTTCGTGGGGTTAAGAGGGGGATAAACTCTGTATGAAACTATTTAATCATCTGATTGATTAGACAAAACTAATATTAATGCGAACGAAGCCGAACATCAAGCCTAGTGATATTATAAAACAATTCAGTTTTTTTTAAGTATCAACTTATAGACACGATACATTGAATCGATGATAGCTCAGTGGTAATGTGTACGACTTCGCGTCAATGGACGTGAGTTCGAATCCAACCACCAACAATGAGCTTGAGCTTTCGGTGAAGGAAAACATCGTGAAGAAACCATAGCATGGCGGCAGGGCTTTTTCTAATACCCGCCTGGCTAGCTACCAACCTCCAGTTGAAAATCTGCCGCCAAATACCAATAGGTGTGTTCCGGCAGTTGCACTTGAGAGCCAGTTCCTCCACAGGTTTAGCGTGTCTACCGACTTGGGCCGTATCTTCACTTAAGATCAGGTGATATTATGGCCACAACGCTAAACCTTAAGTATAAAATGAAAAAAGACACAACGATTTTGATCATAAATCCTTGTGACTTCGTATACAGACATTTAACATATATGTTATATATAGAAGGATTGTGGAACACGACAATTGAGTCTTAACTATCATACGTAAAGTATAACACTCAGGTTACTTTAGGTGCTAGAGAAAGAATGAAAGTTGCTTCTATCTTGGCCGTACGCAGGCGTAACAGAGCCGACTATGATACATTAATTGCCATTTATTGTACTAAATTGTACCTTACCTTTAAGTACAGTGCTATCCCTTTGCAGAGGTACCACAAAGAGGTCCTCCAATACCTTTTTCTTAGTTACGAAGAAGCCACTACAAAGTTACATTTTATCTAACAGCTAGACTAGACTACAGTTTTCCATCCCGTCATCAATTTTACTATTCTTTCATACGTGATAACTTACCAGCTTCTGCCTCAACAGCGTCAAATTCTTAGCGACCTCCAGCACTCTTTCATCGTTGTATTTGCTAGGCAGATGCGTGAACTTCATCACCGGCAGGAACGTAGCCATCTGCAGCCAACGCATATATAACTCTCTGTCGGGCAGTTCTATGCCGTTCTCCTGCGTCGAGTTCGTCGGTTCTGCTGACCCCTTCGATGACGGCAAGAACTGCTCGCTTCCCGGCCAGTAAATGTCACCACCGACAGCCCCGGGCATTATAAAAGGGTACCCATTGACGCCGTACGTCAACATCGTCGGTATAACGCGGCGCATAGCTTCCCAGGTAGACTCGAACGGTGGTAACGAGACGAAAATCGGCGGCTTAGGCAACGATATGGCTGAGGAAACTCCGATTATGCTCAATGTCTTCTCGAAGGTCTTCGTGAACAGTGTCTTATATTGGTCAGGGTTGGTTAGAAATCTCTCGCAACGATAGTAGTGAGGCATGTCGTACGCTGTGCCCAGGTCTAAGTAGAAGGAATCGATGTCGTATTCCTCGATCACGGCTTGAAGTTTATCTAATATCCACGGTACTGATCGGTTATTGGTTATGTCCAGCACACCGGCACTTGCTAAGGATTTAAATCTCGATAGCGCCGGTATACGCCTGTCGCTGTTTCTTTCGCTGATGAGTAACCTCTTCTGGACGCATTCAGCAAAGTTCTCGCTCTCCGTACTGATGAAAGGCTGGATAGTGAAGGCAACTTTGAAGCCTCTCCTATGGAGCTTGTCCACTGTAATGTTCAACGTCTCGAATCTACTTTTATCGACAGACAAATCGCCTATCTGGTTCTGCCAGTGCTCGTTTATGAGAACGTGCCCTTGTTTCAGGAAGCCCAAATTGATCACGTCTTCGGTGTATTTCGATATGGTTTCTGCTTGCAATTCATGCTTGAACCTCGGCGCGATTTGCCATACGGGTTCTGATATTAATGATTCTAACGTTTGCATGTCCGCCGGCTTCAGACCGTCCCACAGGGGGGAACTTCTATGACTGTGGATGGAGGAATGGAGCGATTTCATATCTACTGACGTGCATATGTTGTATCTCATTTCAGGGAACTCTGTGAGTTTATTGGCGAACGCGAAACCGTCGTAGGCCGCTTTGAAACAGATGTCTTTGGACCCTCTGTTGATGGAAACGTGCAGCGGAGTGTCTTCGTCGACGATGATCGCGGCTCCCTTGGAGTTGATGAAGTATCTGGTGAGGAGGTTTCCCCATTGCGATTTTTGCATGTCGCCGGTGATGAATGGAGTGTAGTCGATCGAGCCGGAGTTCAGGGGCCACGTTATATTGCCGGACTGTGCGCCGCCGTACCAGTGGACTTTCGTGTCGCTCCAGTCGAAGCAATCATTCGGAGTTACATCTGAAAAGAAAGATGTGATCCTCGTAATCTTCAACTTTAACAGCGTTTTTAGCGGTGGCCTCATAGCACTTAGGGCTGAGGGTTAAATTTAAAACAGAACAACCATTTCCGGAAATCTCTTTATTATACAGTGTTATTTTGATTACTGTATGTACTGTAAATATATGACTGTACTAACGGTGTCGTCGACTTTATACGCGTGGTACTAAAAATTATTGAATACTAGCTTCTACCCGCGGTTTCGCTCGCATATTTTTCAATACAAAGTATCCTATGTTACTTCTGATACCTCCAAGAATATGTGTATAAAGTCTCGTGAATATCGGTTAAGTAGTTTTTGCGTGAGAGCGCAACAAACAAACTTACATTCACATTTATAATGTTAGTAGGGCTTTTTTGCACGATGTTATAATAATTATTTTTTTCGCTCCCATTGGAGATAGCGTGTTGTTGAATAGCTTAAAGCTTCCTCAATAGTCATATTATCTAATACAAAAAACATTTTTGAAATCGTATTGGTATTTTCTAAGATTAGCGCGTTCAAACATGCAAACAATTTTTTTTCGCCCTATAATATTTGATATAGATATACGTCTACCAAACACGCTCACAGTTCAATAAATATACAGGTTTTATGACAGCGTTAATTTATTATCTCATATTTTTATAAATCCAAAGTTGAATATTGCTTATCGTATAATGTTTGTCATATACGTTAAATGTAAATATACGGACGCGATAGAGACGCCCACAGCCTTTATTGTGGCATTTAAAAATACATTTTAAAGTCTCTCAATTGTAAAACAGACTAGCACCTTCGGCTTCGCCTGCATTACGAGTATTTTCTTTTGTTTCGTTTGTTGTTAAGTAAAACTTTTTAGTCTGAGATTCAATTATTGGACGCCAATTGACAGTGAATTTGCAAGGACGCGCCACGACCAGAGCCACATGACATGAGATAGAAAGAAGATTTAAATGTAGGAGAAATGAGAAAGAGAAAGAAAAATCCGCGTCACTCTTACATGTGGATCTTTTTAAGTAGTTTTACTTTTATCACGGATGTGATGCTGCACAAGTAATTTCATGTTTGTTTTGAGTTTGGTAGTAAATTAAGGGTGTCGTGGAGATTGCATGCACTTTTTTATACTTAAGGTTTAGCATTATGAACATAATCTCATCTGATCTTAAGTGACGATAAGGCCCAAGTTGGTAGACTCGCTAAAATTGTAGAGGAACTGGCTCTCAAGTGCAGTTTCCGGAACATAACTGTTGATATTTGGCGACAGATTTGCAACTTGAGGGTGGTAGCTAGCCAGGCGGGCATTAGAAAAAACCCTACCACCATGCTATGGTTTCCTCACGATGTTTTCCTTCACCGAAAGCTCAAGCTTATTGTGGGTGGTTGGATTCGAACTCACGTCCCTTGACGCATACTCGTACACACTACCACTGAGCTATCATCGCTTCATATGGAACATTTCCCTACATTAGTAAAGATTAAAAAAAATAATAAAATTTGTATTTTTTTAGACATAACTGTAAGTAATAATGAAAATTATATATTAAACATTTCCGATTAACCTAAACTTCGCGTACAAAAAGACTCATAAACACCGATTGAGGCATTTTTAATTAAACACACAGAACCAAACAAACACACATTAAGACACAAATTAAGGATGTTCATAGTTATAATTGAAGATAATAAACGTCAAGTGACGCGCCAAAATATTGGCAACCAACTTCATAGTGTGTTATATCGACGTGCACAGCTTCCGTTTTCAGCCACATGGTAACTATTTCTCATAATGCGTTAAACCAAGTATAAGGTAAAACTTACTTTATAGTGTATTTCAAGCTAAAAACTCGCAACTGTTTCTCGAAAGGTACTAATAGAAATGTAACTTGTAACACACTTCACAGTGAAGTGTGTTACAAGCTAGAAAATCAGTGTCGACAATAACTCTTATCACACGAAAAGAACTTACTAATATTTTTTTTCGTTTTTTTAATTTCACCTTACCAGGTCTCAGAGCTTTCCAAGTGACTGAGTAACACGTGGTATTATCCACACCAGGGTCATGAGGCAGGGACTTCAGGTAGAAGCGTAGCATGTGCAGCCACTCCAGGCACTCTGACCCGTCTCGGCGACGGTGCTCGGGAAGGCAGGGAAACGCCTTGACCTTGCCTTGAAGATTGACAGCTGGAAATAGAATATACCTCTGTAATATTAGCATCGACAAGTGGTGGGACACAACGGTTGTATCCGAGTGCATCATCGCAAACCCTAGGGCTTAGATCATATTACAAAATATATCGATATTTCGATTTATCGGTATTTTTACCCCAGAACGCGGTTGTCTAAAATTTGGACGCGGCTCTAGATGAGGAACGCGCTAAACGTGTAAAGGGATTGGCGCTTAAATGCAAGTGCCGGAACACACCTTTTGGTATTTGTTGGTAGATTTTTAACTCAACAGTGGTGGCTAACCAGGTGTATACTGGTGCAGTTGAAATGCTTTCCTTAATCGATGTTTTCCTTCATGAATAATGTGAATAAATTATCCTAGGAAAAATGCATTTACATATATTTTTATATAAGGCTATTTTTTTACCTATTTTTTTTATACTTATGGTTTGTTAGCGTTATGGTCATAATCTCACCTGATCTTAAGTGACGATACGGCCCAAGTTGGTAGACACGCTAAACCTGTGGAGGAACTGGCTCTCAAGTACAGCTGCCGGAACACAACTATTGGTATTTGCCGGCAGGTTTACAACTTGAGGGTGGTAGCTGGCCGGGCGGACATTTGAAAAAGCCCTACCACCATGCTATGGTTTACTCACGATATTTTCCTTAACCGAAAGCTCAAGCCCATTGTAAATGCTTGGATTCGAACTCACGTCCCTTGACGCGGCGTCTGTGCACGTTACCACTGAGCTATCATCACTTCTCCCCTCACCCCTCTTACTTGCCAGTGACCAGGAAATGCTTCCGAATTGCCTCTAGTCTTTAACTGGGCACTATTAAACTTAAGACGTTAAGCTCGAAACAATCTATCGCTCACCCAAACTGGCTTTCAAGATCTCGACGTCGTCCTTGTTGTAGATCCTGATGAGTCTCTTGGGCTCGTTGAACTGGACGTTCTGGAAGTAGGCCTTGGTGAGAGCCTGCTGGTGGTACAGCACGTAAGCGAACCCCACGAAGAACACCACAGCCAGGAACATCAGCCCCACGAACGCGCGAAGCTTGTAATCTGTCGGCTTCTTGCGGATTTTTTGTGGTATCCCCTGAAACAGAAGACTTATTAACAGTTTCCTAATATATATTTGTGAAAAGATAAACGTCAAGGGACGCGAGTTCAGATCCACTTGCAATGAGCTTCAGCTTTCGGTGAAGGAAGAGATCGCGGGGGAAAAAAGGTATGGTGTTAGGGCTTTTACTAATGCTCGCCTGGCTAGCTACCACCCTCAAGTTGAAAATCTGCCGCCAAATACCAATAGGTGTGTTCCGGCAGTTGCACTTGAGACTCTGTCCCTCCACAGGTTTAGTGTGTCTGCCAACTTAGCGTATCGTCAATTGAGATGAGGTGAGATTATTGCCATAATGCTAAACTTCAACTATAAAAAAAAATGCATATGTTAATAAAATTTGGTATTATAAATGTGAACGGAATTAATAAAAAAATATCAGCTCGTTAGCACAGTACAATTCAAAACACTATTGTAACTTTTCCTTCGCATTCCTATTTACTATATAATTCCAGTACTTTAAATATAAATTGTGTATGTAATGTATGTGTGTGCGAATAAATGTGTTTTTTTCTTTTAATAAAAATATGAAAATGAACCAATGATAACTCAATCAACTGGTTTCGATTCTTTGCAATGAACTTTAGCTTCAGCTTTCCGTGAAGGAAAACGTGGTGACGAAACTCCAGCATGATGGCACGTTTAGCGTGTCTACCAACTTGGGACGTATCGTCACTTAAGATCAGGTGAAATTGTGGGATAACCCTAAACATATAAAACTAAATAATTTGGACTATCTAGAGATTGACACACCATCGACGGGTATCATCGTCTTGCCGGCCTATAAACCTCGCCTTAACTGGATGTAGACACATCCCGAAGTATCGAAAACGAATAGAGGAACAACATTTCTTTAACGTGGGGAAATGTATTTACCTGTACTCTCTCAGACTGGGACTGAGAAACTTGTATACTCACTAAAACCCTACAGGAAACTATCGCCTTACTGGGGCAACTTGGATTCGATCTAGCCATCGAGCCAGGAGGTGGGCGTGCAGGTTTCAATATGTGATAAGAAACGTCAAATAGCCTCTGAAAGCGTCCGGACTATCAGAGATTAAGCACAGTTTCCACACTTAATCGTGTTCATGCCTTCTTCTCCGTTCTTTTTGTTCTTTTGCTAGGTACTTCCGTCATCATCTACTAGGTAGGGAGGACGCACAGTACAATCTTGCCTCGCCTTTTCAATTCGCTCCTTTACAATTACTCTTCCCTTTAGAAGCTAGTACCGCGTTCGATTTTCTCCTACGCGATTCGGCAACAGCCCAAGCTGAGGTTCGGTCACTAGTGACACCCTTGTGCGAGTTGCCCCGCGGGCTCGAGCGCACCCCGCGCTCGCCCCTCTAGTTCGGTGAAGCTGTAAAAGCCCCTCAGGCGAACAGTGTAGGTCCCTTCGAGAAAAAAAAATTCCACACTTATTCTGGTCAGTGTTAAATTACCTGCAGTTTTTCCTTCAACAAACTAGCCAAGGAATTGACAGAAGTGACTGAGTTGCTCGGGGAGTAGTCATCGTCGTCCATGCTGAATTCAGACCTTCCCAGGACACTATCTCTACTGACCGCTTGGACGGGGCACCAGTATATGCAATACATTCGCGCATTTGATGTGCCACGATACTTCTTGTAAATGCGTTTAAAAAAGGTATATTTAATACGCATTCCGATATCAGTATATGAACGATGATGATCTCTGATATCTACAGCCCTATCTGTACATCCGGTAAAAGCAATTGTCAACGTATATACAGTCAGATCAAGTATCTTCCGGTTTTTCTTGACGTGTGCGCTATTTTTCCGAGCCGGTGGTAGGTTTGACGTACATAAGCGCCTTCCCGGGGCCTTAATTGAATAAAACAATATTATTTGATTTTAAAATTCAGTGTAAGCTTCACGTAACACCTTTAGTATTTAATAAACAGCTCTTTAGATCTCGAAATAACTTGAAACTGGGTAAATTTTTTTTTCCTCGCCCCTCTAGTTCGGTGAAGCTGTAAAAGCCCCTCAGGCTAACAGTGTAGGTACCTTCGAGAAAAAAAAATTCCACACTTATTCTGGTCAGTGTTAAATTACCTGCAGTTTTTCCTTCAACAAACTAGCCAAGGAATTGACAGAAGTGACTGAGTTGCTCGGGGAGTAGTCATCGTCGTCCATGCTGAATTCGGACCTTCCCAGCCGTCGGGGGAAGCCGGACTTGCGCCTTGGAGATCGGAGTGGTGTTCTGCAACAAAATGGTAAATTCTCAAAACTTGCATTTGTAGTCAAAAAATAATTATTAGTCATAATATAAATAGTCAAAGTAAACGAGATTTTTAGGCAATGTTTGTATGAAAGATACCTTGCGTAACAGACGTGCTTATCAGACCGGTGTTCTAAAATAATGATAGTAAAAAATACCTATAAGTTAAAATATAATGAGTAGTCAAAATAAGCTACTTCTTTATGCTGTTTTGTAATGGAAATCAGCGTTACGTTACAGATTTGCATATCGAAAGGTATTCAAATAACAATGACAAGAAGTCAAAACAAAATATTAGTCAATACATAATAATAAAAAATAAAATAAACAAATTCTTTAAACATTTTTTAAAAGACGCGTTGCGGCACAAACGTGCTTATCAGAGGTATGTTCTAAGAGCAGTGATAAATAGCCAAAAAAATACTAATTAGTCAAAATATAATAAATAGTCAAAAGTGAATAGATTCTTTAAACTGGTTGGGTGATTTCTAAAAGGGAAAGGGGTTCTAAGCACAGAAAAAATATTTGAGAAAATTAATTCCATTAACATTCTTTTGTAAATAAAATAATAATATTATTAAGTTTTCTTTACCGGAATTAACTATTTTGATGAATATTAAATAATATAATATAACATTAAATAAATAACTTCAACCATTTTGAATAATGAATAATTCTTATGAAAATATGCAGCGGAATCTCTACAACTCGAACCATGTTAAGTTGATCTTTAGTAAGCTAAAAAATTCAATTCCCTTCCGTTGAACCCAGTATCTCGAATTATTTAAATTTTGTCCATAGAACAAAACGTTTTTTTTTTTTTTTCGATTTGACGTACGCCGTTGGCCTAAAAGGCTTTGACAGTTTCATCGAACTTATTTCCCTTCGAGGTGTTGTTACTTCATATCGATACTTTATAACTCGAATTTCAAAAACGGACTCCGTGAATCGTAATTATTAAAATATAATGAAGTCTCGATATAATGCCACAGGAAAACTAAACTTGGAAAATCTGCAGTCAAATACCAATAGGTGTGTTCCGGCAGCAGCACTTGAGAGCCAGTTCCTCCACAGGCTTAGCGTGTCTACCAACTTGGGCCCTGTCGTCACTTAAGATCAGGTGAGATTATGGCCATAACGCTAAACCTTAACTATAAAAAAATATCTCGAACTTCCTGTTAGGTTCCAAAGTCCATAATTCGATTTTTTTCCATTTCCCTTTATATTATATATATAGAGAAATTACACTGTATATTATTGTCACTAAGCAAAACTAATGTTAGTT
The DNA here is from genome assembly GCA_039707435.1 of Actias luna. Classification (NCBI taxonomy): domain Eukaryota; kingdom Metazoa; phylum Arthropoda; class Insecta; order Lepidoptera; family Saturniidae; genus Actias; species Actias luna. Next base: position 1,192,984 of record JAZHAC010000019.1, on the reverse strand, counting down.
ATTTAAATTTACAAATAATAGAATTAACATTTTTGATAAAACAGAGTCATGTTTAAGTCTTGAAGCGATGATAGATCAGGGACGCGAGTTCGAATCCACTTACAATGAGCTTGAGCTTACGGTGAAGGAAAACATCGTGAGGAAACCATAGCATGGTGGTAGGGCTTTTTCTAACACCCCCCCCCCCCCCCTAGCTAGCTACTACCTTCAAGTTGAAAACCTGCCGTCAAATACCAGTATATGTGTTCCGGCAGTTGCACTTGACAGCCAGTTCCTCCACAGGTTTAGCGTGTCTACCAACTTGGGCCGTATCATTACTTAAGATCAGTTGCGATTATGGCCATAACACTACAGTATATAAAAAAAAGGATTTTATAATTCTATTGGGAATTTAAATTGGCTAAATTTATGAAATCTCTACATTTTTAGGGAACGTATCGTGAAATCTAGACACGTTAAAAGTAATTGATATTGTGTATTGTAGTAACGGAAATGTTTTTACAGTTTTAGAGTTTGGCATCATTATTTAGAACTGTTTTTAATGTGAATTCTGCTAAAGTTTGTTGAGGAATCCTACACACATTCGTCCGGGCACTTGGGCGTCGAAACTCGGATGCCGTTTAATACGAAATGAGCTAATTTCCTCATTAGCACGCGCCTTGGTTGTGTCCAGTTACTACTTAAACACGCCTATGCCGTTAATATTCTCATGTTCGGATAACTGTAAACGTACATAGTAAAAAGAGCGAGTGTTGGTGGGTTTCTTTCGCCGTGTTTTCTCATGAACGCCATGTGGTTTAGGAAACGGAAATAGTTTTTTTGTCTTTTTTATAGAACAGATGGCAAGCGAGGACGCATGTCATTTGATGTTTAGTGATGACCACCGCCCATGGACACCCAGAACACCAGGGGAATCGCAAGTGCGTTGACGGTGCTTACAGGAGGAACTGGCTCTCAGGTGCCACTGCCGGGACACACCTGATGGTATTTAGCGATAGATTTTTAACTGGAGCGTGGTAGCTAGCCAGGCGGGCATTAGAAAAATGCTAAACCATGCTGTGGCAAACAAATTTTTGCTAACAAAAAAAAATTACACATACAAAGCATGATTACATGCTTTTCTTGTACCAGGAATCGATAGAAAATAGAAAGGGAAATAAACAAAACACTTCAACGAAACCAGATATTTTATATGTAAAAAATTAAAGTGCTATGTTAGTTAGAAAATTATTTAAATAATTTATAACCTATGTTACTCAGTGATAAATAAGGATTCTAACGGTGAAAGAATTTTTGAAATCGGTCCAGTAGTTTTTGAGTTTATTCGTTACAAACAAAAATACAAGTCTATCCTCTTTATAATATTAGTATAGATATCACAAAACTTTCGGATTCTCTTAAGTAAACTTATTAAAGTAATATAGCTTAAAACAGAATCCCGGTACGACGCGACACTCAGAATCCCGGTAGATAAAATAAATAAATAAAAAATATTATCAACAGGCACTTACATTCGATTATATATCACGAAATATACGATAATAATTAAGTTCACAAGTTAAATGAACTCGATTAATCTCGATTATGTTTATAAATCACATATTCAAGACGACTCTACACTGCGGGGACACTATCTCCACTGACCGCTTGGACGGGAGACCGGCTTATGCAATACATTCGCGCATTTGACGTGCCACGATACGTCTTGTAAATGCGTTTAAAAAAGGTATATTTAATACGCATTCCGACATCAGTATATTAACGAAGATGATCTCTGGTATCTACAGCCCCATCTGTACATCCGGTAAAAGCTATTGTAAACGTATATACAATCAGATCGAGTATCTTCCGGTTTTTCTTGACGTGTGCGCTGTTTTTCCGAGCCGGTGGTAGCTTTGACGTACATAAGCGCCTTCTCAGGGCCTCAATTGTATAAAAAACAATTTTATTTGATTTGAAAATTCAGTGTAAACTTCACGTAATACCTTTAGTATTTAATGAACAGCTCTTTAGACCTCGAAATAACTTAAAACTGGGTTAATGTTTTTTGCTCATTTAAGGCATCAAAAGAGTACCTACAACTCCTAAAATACTGCATAATAATTACGCGAATGAGCTGTTCGGTACATTTAGAAATAACTTGTACCAACCCAATGTCCTTGTTTGTCGCGTTGTGATTAAAGTGAACTGACACAACTTTCTTTATGAGTTCAAAGATCTGAACGCGTACAGTCAAACCTCATTCTAAGGGAGCGAGCAGAGAGCTTTTAACTTTTAATCGGTAAATCGATGAATTCAATCCCTACGATGAATCCGAGCTTTTGGTAAAGGAAAACGTCGTGATCAAACCGTAATATGGTGGTAGGGTTTTCTGTGCTACCCGCCTGCTACCTAACGCCCTCAAGTTGAAAATCTGCCGGAAAATACCTATAGGTGTGAGCTGGCAGTGCGCTTGAGAGCCAGTCTCTCAACTCCACCATCTATAAATATCAGCAAAATCTATAAATACTTATATATATATAAAAATTGCTTTCACCAAGTGGTCTAAAGATTTCCGCATGTCATTGCACTGGTCCAGCTCGCCAGAGTGACCAGACGAGGCCAGGCTTACGATCAGGCCAGATCGGTCGCCAGGACCACGTGGTGATTGCAACCCACGTCGACCCGGCCAGGCGACAGTCTGCTGTGGAGCCTTAGTGTGTATTCCTCTCAGTCTAGCAACGTCCCACGAGGCTACCCAGCTCCCCCCCCCCTCTCCGTTTACTGAAGAGGAAATGGCACCTAACCGTTTTTATGTGTTGTATACTATTCGCGTTTTCTCAGAACAACTCAACTTTCTTAGCAGGTGTCGACGCCGTGAAAAGAATATCAAAGCCTAATTTCAAGGGGAAAGGTCCGGAAGTACTGAAGATATAGTGATGAGTTAGCCGGTACAACGACAGTGGCCAATGTTATCCTTGCTAATAATATAAATGCGAAAGTGAGTTTGTTTGTTCGCTACGCTTTCACGCCGATACCGCTGAATCGATTATGATAAACTTTCGGTTCAGAGACAGTTGCGTACCGCGAGACGGTGATTGGATACTTTTTGACTCAAAAAACCCGTAGGAAGTTTTTTTTTTTTATAGTTAAGGTTTAGCATAATGGCCATTATCTCACCTGATCTTAAGTGGTGATACGGCCCTAGTTGGTAAACACGCTAAACCTGTGGAGGAACTGGCTCTCAAGTGCAGCTGCCGAAACACACCTACTGATATTTGGCGGCAGATTTTCAACTTGAGGGTGGTAGCTACCCAGGCGGGCATTAGAAAAAGCCCTACCACCATGCAACGGTTTCCTCACGATGTTTTCCTTCAGCGAAAGCTCAAGCTCATTGTGGGTGCTCGGATTCGAACTCACGTCCCTCGACGCGAAGTCGTACACACTACCACTGAGCTGTCATCGGTTCATAAAGCGGGATAAAGAAAGGAATAAACATTGTATGAAAGTTTTATTGCGTCAACAGATTAGCTGCGAGCTTTATAATAAAATTGGTTATAATTGTGATTTTTCAGTTAGTAAATATATATACCAACATTCTAAAATAAAAATAATAACTAATACCATTTGATAGATAAATTATTTATCTAACGGTCGATAGCCAGAACTGATTCACGAGATCGATATAAACGCAAGCGAAGCCGCGGGGGTGAGGCAGTGATTCAATACATTCTTTGAGAGCTTTTTTCATTAATGCATAATAGTTGTCAACCTTTTGTCTCCGGTCATCATATTTATACAAACTGTGTCGTTGTTTGTTACTGATAACCTTATTGTTACTTGTAATTTTTATTTATTTATTCATTTATTACTAGTTAATTCCCATAAAACTTCGTTATTTTTTAGTTTTTGAGTTATGGTCATAATCTCTCCTGATCTTAAGTGACGATAGGGCCCAAGTTGGTAGACACGTGAACCTGCGGAGGAACTGGCACTCAAGTGCAACCGCCGGTACACACCTATTGGTATTTGGTGGCAGATTTTTAACTTGAGGGTGGTTGCTAACCAGCCGGGCCTTAAAAGAAGCCCTACCACCATACTATGGTTTCCTCACTATGCTTTCCGAAAGCTCAAGCTCATTGTAGGTGGATTCGAACTCACGTCCCTCGACGCGCCGTCCGTACACGCTACCAACTGAGCTATCATCCACTGTAACTTTGTGTCCGTCGATTACGGTGTAGCAAGCTGCCACAGACAGCGGCTATACTGTAATATATATATTTTTACACGCATAAGCTCTGCACCCGCCGTTGCATGAGCACTTATTTGTGCTACATTCATTATATAGGAAGCTCTAATTTAGAATATCTTATAATGGCTCTAACTAGTTATGATAACAGACGAAATATTACACGCTGTTGTGCTTGAAATATATGAAAATATACATTAATATTACTTATCGTGAAAAATGTCTTTCTGTATCTGTCCACATATTTGTTGATGATAAGTATAAAAAATATACCATAATATACTGTAATATACCTTGCTATAATTTATATTAACGTATATTATAGCTCCGTCTGTTGTAAGCTATATTCGTGAGGAATCTTACCGTCTCAAGCGAAGGTTGATCTCATAATCCGTCTAACACACTTCCCCGCTATCAATGTTTGTTGTCTAAGCGTAAATAGGCAATTGACACAGTTCGAGATGCGTTTACAATCGCTCATGGAATAAAACTCCGACAAATATTTATTAGTCACGTATGTATGTCATGTATAGCGATAGTATGAGAAGAGTAATGATTTCTTATGTTTACGCGAATATTATTCATTGAAATAAAACTAATTTAAACGGATTTTATCGCGGTTATTTAGGTCGCGGTTAGGTAGACACAGTAACATGAACTTTTCTGGACAACCTACATCTCAGTCCGCCTCGTGACCGCGAAGGCTGAAAAGCTTTCGAAACGTCGGGATCAAATTTAATAAAAAAACCGCGATAAAATCCGTTTAAATTAGTTTTATTTCAATGAGTATGAGAAGAGGTTGGAGTGATGTTTATTTCATTTTTATTTTATTTTAATAGGCACTGATACAGATATGAGATTAAACACAAAAGCAACTTAATTCTAGATAACATTTTAAATCACATTAGTGCACAGCTTACACAGTAAGGAACTTTTATTATGAGTGAAGATGAACAGAATACAGATTACATAAATTATAATATTTTTAAGCATTTTGAACGTAAATGTACACACAAATTAAGAACGAAAATAACAAAAACCCTAGGAAAAATTGGATATGTAGCATCGACCAGTTATGTAATTAAACTTTTGAATTTATTAAGCTATTGAAGAATATGTCGTGTTGAACATGACTTTCAGTGTAGCGCCTACACATTCTATAGACCGGATTATTCTCTGAAACGTTATTATTACAAGCTGGCAACACTAAACAATTGTTGATGTCTCACGGAGCGTGTGGGCACCTTTATATTGAGTTTACTCAGTAACTCATATTGATTACATTATTGAAATATTTTTGTCATGGCCCGAGGGAATACTTTCGTACGTCTATTAAATCACATCGATCCTAGTGAACCGTGCTTACCTACTACACTTTAAAGCGATGATGACTCAGTCGGTAGTTTGTACTGACGCTGCGTCAATGGGCGTCAGTTCGATTCCGCCTAGAACGAGCCTCAGCTTTCGGTGAAGGGAAACATCGCGATAAACCATCGGCTAGTGGCTTTTATAATGCTCACTGGGTAGCTTAGTTATTTTATCTTTATGACGTGGTGTTTAAAATCCCAGTTTTTACGGACTCACTCATCACAACGCGCAAATGCGTTACCACAAATGCATTTGGCGACTCATAGAGTGCTCATCACCCAACAATACCCACTAAACACACCACGGCGATACTTCATAATCCAGTGTTGCCAGAAACGGCCCGTGTTGCCAGGAGTGCCTGTTCGGATTTGCACTCTTTCTGGTCCTACCTAACCGGTCTGATAAGCAGACTCTCTACTCTACGGACAAGCCGTGACGCACGCTGGTCGCATACAAACGTCAAGGATCTGTACGTTACTGCAATGGCAAAGGGCTACCCGGCTAGCTACCACCCTCAAGTTGAAAACCTGTTACCAAATACCTATGTGACTCTCACCCTTTTTGGGACACATCGCCGATTACATTAGTTGAGATTATGGCCATACCGCTTCGCCTATAAAGCAATAAAAATATATATATGATAATTACGAAAATGAGTTTGTCCGTTACGCTTTCATGCCCGATCGCCTGGCTCGATTATGATGAATTTTGGTGTAAAGGTAAATGGGACCCGGGACGCGGTGGTACGCTACTTTTTCTATAGCAAAACTTGCTCAAAGATATTGGAAAAAAAAAAACTTTTCAGTCATAAAAATGAACTTAATCACAATATTGTAAAAAGTGGCTAGCATTAGATATTTACGAAAAAGAAACAATCAAACAAACAATCATTTTTTTTTATCTGATAACTTCAAATTTAAATAGTAAGTACTTAAAATTGATATGAAAAGCTCAAACTTGGTGAGAATTTGTTTTCTATATGTAGATTTATATTTTGCTCGAGTATTTTGCCAAAAATATATACAACACATATGGGACGGGAACTTCCATACTGTTCTTGTAATAAATCTTTTTTTTTTTACAATTAAAGTTAAGCGTTATGGCCATAATCTCACCTGATCTTAAGTGACGATACAGCCCAAGATGGTAGACACGCTAAACCTGTGGAGGAACTGGCTCTCAAGTGCAGCTGCCAGAACACACCTATTGGTATTTGGCGGAAGATTTTCAACTTGAGGGTGGTCGCTAGCCAGTCGGGCATCAGAAAAAGCCCTACCACCATGCTATGGTTTCCTCAAGATGTTTTCCTTCACCGAAAGCTCAAGCTCATTGTAGGTGGTTGGATTCGAACTCACGTCCCTTGACGCAAAGTCGTACACACTACCGCTGAGCTATCATCGCTTCAAATCATCTTTACCTTCAGAATTCCGTTCTGTAATCAGAAAACAAACCGAACGTAGTTTATCTTATCGCGTTATCTATCTTGGCGTTTTTATAACAACGGGAACGAATTAACGCGGCCACGATACGTACGTAACGTTTTTAATAACCCAATTTGAAATCTCTTCTACCCCCCCATACAGAAATCAACTATGTTAGCCGAAAACTTTCATCGTTGGAAAACACCGTGACAGAACTATGGGGTCTGTCGAATCGAATCAAATGAAAATACTCTATTCAATTAACGTCAAAACGTCAAAAGTAGTACCGATCTGAAAAATTTCCCAGTCATTGCGATGCACCGGAAATAAAACCCACTACAGAGTATATATTTTTTTTAAGTGACGTTACGGCCCCCTGTGGAGGAACTGGTTCTCAAGTGCAGCTGCCGGAACACACCTATTGGTATTTGGCGGCAGGTTTACAACTTGAGGGTGGTAGCTACCCAGACGGGAATTAGAAAAAGCCCTACCACCATGCTATGGTTTCCTCACGATGTTTTCCTTCACCGAAAGCTCAAGCTCATTATAGGTGCTTGGATTCGAACTCACGTCCCTTGACGCGAAGTCGTACACACTACCGCTGGCTTTATCATCGATTCAACTTTCGCTTCACTTTCAAAGTTTTTGAGTAATCCACAAATATTTTTTAATCCGGGTATTAAAGTTTATGTTTAATGTTTATCTGCTTCTTTCTTATTATCGGCAACTCAGTTTCATTATTACTGCCATTTTCAAGTGATAAGATTTGGGCAATTCGACGTTACTATCTTCAACAAGATGCTGATTCTCATCTTGAAGCTCGCGTGGGAGTTTTTGTGGCAACTGATATAATAATAATAATTTATTTTCCAAAAAAATATTCTTACTACAACCTTAGGGCTGTACTAAGTAACTACTGCAGCTAGGCTACACGGGCTTAACCTTAAGCCCTGTCACCTGAACTAGGTTTTTTTTATCCTGTATATCAGGTGCCAGTGTCTTCCCAATGTACATAATTCCTTACTCTAAAATATTATTCTTATAAAATACATAAATGCTTCATTTAATTTAGCGCACTTTTCGTGTGTATGAGATGTTGCGTGTGCATGTGTATGAGTGTATGTCTGTGATCGTGTGTGTATGAATGAGTATGTGTCTGTGTATTTATTGGTTCACACAAGATACAGGTAATATAACTTGTATCTACTTAATGATTTTTTATGTTTACGCGAATATTATTCATTGAAATAAAACTAATTTAAACGGATTTTATCGCGGTTATTTATTTATTTTGATCCCGACGTTTCGAAAGCTTTTCAGCCTTCGTGGTCACTTTATTGCTTTTAGTAGATTCTCTATCCTACTGTAATCATATCAAACAATTTTTTTTTAATTCATTTTTTAATCTATAATTATTTAAACTTCTAAATGTATTTTTACAATTCAATAAACTGTATAGATGTGGCCCTAGATATATCGATAAGTCATACGAGCGCGTGTAGTTTTGATCATGGGAACAGGGAAGCGATCAATACGTTTTTGATTAATAGTATTTGATACTAAAGAATTTGCAGTTTCATGATATCGTTTAATACATTGATACACAAATAATTTTCTAACTGGCATTACTTTAAGCCGTATGTATAATAGTGTTGTAGGGTGTCTGTACGGCAATCGCATGATGACTTTGAGAACTGTCTCGTTCTATAGTAATTAACTCTGAACTAGAAGCAACACCCTACGAGCAAATACAGTACCTTATTATACTCTCACAAAGGACCTTATAAGTTTGGATAAGAATACTAAAAGTAGCTACAACTCGCAGTTCTTTAAAAATATATATGAGCTTCCTCGCCCGAGCACGATATATCATGTTCCGAACGATTATTCACAATGCACTGTTCACCTATGCTCTTCAGCTAGACTACATTAGGTAAAACGTCATCTTAATTAACACGATATAGGGCTAAATAAAAACAAAAATCACAACGTGACAGATCAAGATCCCGCCAAAAAGTCTATCTTCATTGTTCGTATAGCTATACGCATTTGACATTGGCGAAATTACCTACAGAGACGGATGCGATAATAAAAAAAAAACTTCACATCCAAACGGCAGAAGTGAAACAACGCTATATCTGTCTCGCTCGCTCAGTCGGCTCGACCCGATTTCACCCGAACGAGCGTCACACGAAAGGTTGCGGAAAATAATTTCAATCCAGAAGTTTCACTTCAAAACTTAACAAACTCAAATCCGCATTAATATACACAGTCACATAATTCCTCAAGACGTGAAACTTAATAGTAAAATGCGTACAGACGGGATGGACTCATCCTCTTGGTGAATGCACGGCGGAAGTCCTGTGAGGGAATATGTTACACGACATATCGGACATCGATGAAGGAGATACAAAACTCTACAATTTTTATAGTTTAACTAATTTTGTCCACGACTCTGTTCGCGTGGACTTGGAATAAAATATTCCTGATTCACTCTTTATATTATCAACTATCTACCAGTGAAAGTTTAATTCAAACGCTCCAACCGTTTCAGAGATAATCCGAAACGAATAAATAAAAAATATTGTATATATAATTTAAAAATGATAATTTACTTTTAGTCAAAAAACGGGTTTAAATATACAAAAATATTTTTTCGAGTTCGACAAATATATAGATTTTTATTTTATTAGTAAAGCCATACGTATAGTAACAATTAAATAATATGACATAAGAAACATATAAATACATTTATTGTATATCTTAGTACAGCAGGCAAAGGTAGTATGGCAATTAGGTAGCTGGCAAAATATTAAAGTATTCTAAACTTGATCGAACTAGGAATCTAACAGCGAATAATTAGGGAACGGTAAATTTTCGTAAACATTTAAAAATCAAAATACATTATTCGATTTAGACCTAAAGAGGTCACATGCTGACGTCAAAACACTCATCGGTTCGGATAAACATCTTCAGTTATTGAGGAAAACAGAGAGGGAACTTGATAAGGTTTATTTTATTTTATATGCGAAGAAATAACATTAACAATTATGTAATATTATAATAAGAATAATATTTTAGAGTAAGGAATATGTACATTGGGAAGACACTGGCACCTGAGATACAGGTTAAAAAACCTAGTTCAGGTGACAGGGCTTAACCTTATGTAGTTGGAAAAATATTTTTTGGAAAATAATTTTCGAAGCGATGATAGCTCAGTGGTAGTGTGTACGACTTTGCGTCAAGGGACGTGAGTTCGAATCCAAGCATCTACAATGAGCTTGAGCTTTCGGTGAAGGAAAACATCGTGAGGAAACCATATCATGGTGGTAGGGCTTTTTCAATGCCCGCCTGGGTAGCTACCACCCTCAAGTTGTAAAACTGCCGCCAAATACCAATAGGTGTGTTCCGGTAGTTGCACTTGAGAGCCAGTTCCTTCACAGGTTTAGCGTGTCTACCAACTTGGGCCGTATCGTCACTTAAGATCAGGTGAGATTATGGCCATAACGCAAGATCTTAAGTATAAAAAAAAATTACTATAATATATTAGGTTATTAAATACAAGCAGTTCTTGCGACTCGTTCCCATGGAACTGAAAATTATTTAACTCATCTATAGCCTACGTTATTCTGGGATATTGATAGGGAGTTGAGGAAAATCTTAAGAAATCTGCCGGCAAATACCAATAGGTGTGTACCGGCTGTTGCACTTGAGAGCCAGTCCCTCCACAGGTTTAGCGTGTCCACCAACTTGGGCCGTATCGTCGCTTAAGATCAGGTGAGATTATGACCATTACGCTAAACCTTAACTATGGAAAAAAAAGTGGGTCAAAAGGTAACTAGGCTAGGGGAATCGATGTCAAAAAGAATAACTGAGAAACAGATGTAGTATCGACTCGATAGTATATTCGAGAATACAAGGGCCGACGTAACGCATTGCAATGGGTGAACATTTCGCAATGCACGGGTCAATGTACAAGCTCGCTTCCTCATTAAGGGACCCTTGTGCATTCCCTCGCTCAGAACTCTTCCCAGGACCTCTTGAGATCGGAATCACTGTACACGGGTTGTGCAAATCAATGAGAATCATTTTCTATGTTTTTTTTTTTTGGTGAGAGTGAGGTTAGATTATGACCATTTAAAGCGATGATAGCTCAGTGGTAGTGTGCACGACTTCGCGTCAAGGAACGTGGGTTCGAACCCAAGCACCTACAATGAGCTTGAGCTTTCGGTGAAGGAAAACATCGTGAGGAAACCATAGCATGGTGGTAGGGCTTTTTCTAATGCCCGCCTGGTTAGCTACCACCCTCTAGTTGTGAACCTGCCGCCAAATACCAATAGGTGTGTTCCGGCAGCAGCACTTGAGAGCCAGTTCCTCCACAGGTTTAGCGTGTCTACCAACTTGGGCCGTATCGTCACTTAAGATCAGGTGAGATTACGGCCATAACGGTAAACCTTAAGTATAAAAAAAAAAAAAAAAAAAAAATTATGCTAAGCCTAATATTGTCATATTATCGAAACTTCAATGTCAATAGTATCGTAGCCTAATAGGTTTTTGTCTAGACTAGGTATTATTCTGTTGATATAGATTCTGTTGGAAACCTAAATAAGTGTCACTTAGATAGAAATGTAAGTTGGAAATTCGCAAATCGTTAACCTCCTAATTAAAGAATTCGCATGTTTTCTACAAAACTGTGGGGACGATTTTGAACGTCTTAACGCTGATGAAATTTCCGATATTCTGGAGTTGTACTTTTCGACTACCATTCACACGGCGTCCATACACACTACGCACTACCTACGCACTACCTACGCACTACCTACGCACTACCTACGCACTACCTACGCACTACCTACGCACTACCGAAGAATCAAATAGAATGCTCACTTGGTCCGATCATCGTCGGAGAGGATCTCGTTGGTGTCGTCAACAGTGTTGTCTCCATCGCTGAAGCCTGACGCTGAGCTCTGGTGATGTTCAGGTATCTGGTAGCAGAAGATAATTCGGTTAAAAGTGAAACTACCATATCCCTATATATTGCACGATGATGGAAATTTCTATGGTACTGATTTTTAATCCCACTTTTAATATTATAAATTCGCAAACCGCTGAATAGTTTACGATAAACCTGGAGACGATAATAGGCTTTCTTGATGGCTTCAAAACAGTTTTATCGTAAAAGATAAATTGTAGTATCCTGAAAAAACAAATCATGTAATGAAGGGATATATAATAATAATAAATATAATACTACTCAGTGCTTACTGCGTTCTTTGTTATTGCATTTTGATTAAATTCTAAATAGAAGGTAAGCTATTTTGTTCTGGAAGTTCGTTACTGGATTTTCTCAAGTTAAGTTATAAAGTTATACCATTAGGGGTTATCATGAGAATTTATTGAGTGATTTTTTTAGCTTGAAACGGAAGGACGCTCGTGTTACAGACACATCGTGAATTTAGATACTAATAACGATTAGCTGATTACTTTTTTAATAAAAAATAATACTGTTGAAGGTTAGCGTTATTATGGCCATAATCTCACCTGATCTTAAGTAACGATACGGCCCAAGTTGGTAGACACGCTAAACCTGTGGAGGAACTGGCTCTCAAGTGCAACTGCCGGAACACACCTATTGGTATTTGGCGGCAGATTTTCAACTTGAGGCTGGTAGCTATGGCGGCGGGCATTTGAAAAAGCTCTACCACCACGCTATGGTTTCCTCACGATGTTTTCCTTCACCGAAACCTCAAGCTTATTGTAGGTGGAGTGGATTCGAATTCACAACCCTCGACGTGAAGTCGTACACTCTACCACAGAGCTATCATTGCTTTAAAACATTAACGTTAGGAGTTTTCTATCTTCACAGTCACCATATTTTTTATAATCCACATTTGACGTATTTGGATTTAATTGTATTGACCATCAGTTACAGGCCACAAAAAAAAAAAAAAACAATTTTGAATTAATAAAAGATAAGACCTTTACCATTATGCAATATTAAAAATGAATCAAAACGTTTTTGTTACACTGTGATTTTTACGAAGCTAAGATTATTTTAATTAATTCGTATTTATTATTATTTAAAATTTGTAAAATGAATTAACTCTATATATATAGGTAAAAAATAATATCTATGTAGAAACAAACGAGTATCTTCATTTATGAACGTTATATTGTGTACTAAATATTATCTGGTGATGTTTAGTAAAAGCAAATATCATAGGATGTTTAAATAACCGTGTTACAGATTCTCTTCGAGCATGTAAACTTTAGAGCAAGCAGAGACACTAAAAAAACATACTAATACATTAATAACTTGCTATTCACATACTTATGAAGTTATTGATTGTGGTTTTTAATACTCTATAGGCTTAGAGACATTTTGATCACAAACTCATTTGAAGTAAAATTACGATGTATGTCAAGATGGCTGACATGCTAAACTTAGTGGAAAGTCTGGCCCTCAAGTGCAACTTCCGGAAAACATTCAGAGGTATTTGGGTGTAGATTTTCAACTTGAGAGTGATAGCTAGCCAGACGGGACCTATTAAAGATAGCTTATATATGTATCGATAGATTAGATTTAGGATATCCGTGCATGCAATTAGTATAACGTTTCTGCAGGTGAAAAAATTAGTGCAAGATTCCGACATGTTATTTCTTTGGTTATCTCTTATGTACCTATGCGTTTTCATCCGACAAGACAAATTTTATTTGATTGCAATAATTATTTTCACATACATCTAAAATATATAGACTCGATAAATTTACATTTTTATTATATGTTTTTTTATAGTTAATGTTTAGCGTTATGGTCACAATTTCACGTGATATTAAGTGACGATGTGGCTAAAGCTGGTGAACGCGCTGAACCTGTGGAAAGACTGGCTCTCACATGCAACTGCCGGAACACACCTATAGGTATTTGTCGGCAGATTTTCAACTTGAGCGTGGTAGCTAGCCAGGCGGCCATTGGAAAACACCCTACCACCATGCTATGGTTTCCTCACGATGTTTTCCTGTGTTCCTGTATCACGATGTTACCCTAAGCTCAAGCTCATTGTAGGTGGATTCGAATTCACGTTCCTTAACGCCGCGTCCGTACTCACTATATATATATATATATACCGCTGTATATATTTATATGAATAGAAACAAATAATTTTGCTAACCTCAGTTAAGGGGATACATTCAAAATCATTTCTTTTATGAAATCTCATGGCACAACACGACACATAAATTCAATTAAACTGAAAATGTTCCTTCCTACATTGTTACTTAATAAAACTTTAACTAGTAACTTTAATATTAAATAAGTTCAATCAAAAATGAAGTTAACATCTAATCATGTTAACGATGTTAAATGCAAATCATAATGAAGCGAACGAACATTGCAGTGTCCTGCAAACGGCACTAAATTAACCAACTAATTAACTCCTACAGTGATATTAAATTATTGCGGACGACGCAAACAAGCGAGAACAGATGGTCCACTCGGTTATATGAGAGATTAAGGATCGGCTACATGCCTCTCTTGTGGTTTGTCCGGCACAATATGAGACGAGGTTTGTTGGAAAAAGTGCGTGGTTATAGTTTACATCAAAACAACAACAACAAAAAAATTGTCTACTCATATATATATATGGCTATATTAATATTATAAAGAGGAAAGATTTGTATTTTTGTTTGTAACGAATAAACTTCGAGAACCGCTAGACCGATTTCGAAAATTCTTTCCTCATTATCATAACATTCTTTTATGAAGCTAATCTTTTATATTTACAGTATACGTGTGTTATATTTGTATTTCTTACTTTTAAGGTGATTAAAGTTTTGATATACATTAACCCTACTTTACCCGCGTAGGCATTATACATATGAGCAATTGTACAGAATAACGCCGTTGATAGAGATTTTTCGAAGTAATAGATTAGCTATGGGCATGTCATGTCATAGAAATGCTCAGTCACTTGTTTATTTTTAAATAAGGTTTCGGTAAATGATACAGCGTGTGGAAACCATAGCATGGTGGTAGGGCTTTTTCTAATGCCCCCTTAAAGTTGAAATTTCTGACGCCAAATACTAATAGGTGTGTTCCGGCAGTTGCACTCGCGAGCCAGTCCTTCCAATGGTTTAGCGTGCCGACTAACTTAAGCCGTATCGTCACTTAAGATCAGGTAAGATTATAGCCATCCATATAAACCTATAAGCTATAAAAAAATTAGTGCATCATTTACCTTGGGCGATAAGTGATTTATTTAAATGAGTCGAGTTAAAGGACAAAACAAAATTTACCATTCCAAATTGAGTATTAAAAGTGTTAATATTAAGGTCTATAGAAATAGGAGAATTTAATGTAAATCTCCGTATGAAGGTATCAATCGATTACCAATAATCAATACAAGGTTGAATTCTAATATATGAAATATATATATCGAGCCACTTCAGTACGCACTTGACTTCAGTGAACAAACTGTATAGTATATTTTCTATGTACGGGCAATGAGCGCAGCTTGTCTGGTGCGTGTCTGCCATAGAAATAGTTATGTAGTCATTTGAAATGCGATCTTAATATCTGAATAACAAAGCACGTTTTCAAATAAAATACAGGCTAGCATCGACGTTTTCCACAGAAGCGAAAACCTTGAAATAACTGTGATTTTTGGTAATATCAACATAATTGTATTAGTTGTAAATTAATACATTTCTAAATATAAATAATTATTGTCAGTTTCACATAGTGATGTCGGACAGCTGGAGCACAATTATATACATTTTAATCGATTATTCTTTATCAAAATGGGGGTTGTATTCTGCAAGTCTCGATACTAAATATAAATAAAATTTAACTGCCATATTAATAAATATACATATATATTATTTATGCATACGAGCTTGTATTTATTTGAACTTGGTTTTTAGCATTGTTTCCTTTCTGTTATATCTCGTGACCCAAACGGGTTTGTGACTCGGCCTTAAAGTATTTCCCTGAACAGAGCCAGGCAAAGTTACCATTTCAATAAAACTATTTCACCAAAAATAGTGTCTTACACATACTTAAAATTTAATATGTAACAATCAGGTAAGGTGGAAAAATAATTTTCCTCAAGCTTAAGCGAACATAGTGGCAGGAACATGTTTTAAAATTAAACAGTTTATTTGAGGGTAAACGCAAATTATATTATTTTCTTTAACTGTCTGTCTTTATCTATATCAAATTATCCGTCTATATTGATTAAATAATTTTAAAAAGCATTATCTAATTTTGGTTTTTACTTCATTAGCTTGGGTTGCAGAATTTTCGATTATTTTTTTGAAAGCTATAAAAAAAAAAAAAAAAAACATGAATGTAACAATTAAAATGTTAGATTAGATTCAATCAATTATCAATTAGATTATTAAATACTACAATATTATTAATAATATTTTACAATTTGATCACGAAGTCGTTATGCTTATGGAGGGTATAGCTAATTCTGTCTTTTAATCAATTAGTTGGTAACAGCGCCATCTATCGAGAAAAAACGTAGAAATCTATTCTATAAAAATTTCACATGTATATCAATTTGCATATTTTTTTTTATGGAATAGGGGGCAATGGAGCAAGCGTGTCACCTGACCGTAAGTGAGCATCGCCGCCCATGGACACCCACAATTCCAGGAGAATCGCAGGTGCGTTGCCGGCCTTTGTTGGAGGGACTGGCTCTCGAATGATCTTCAAAATAGTTTTCGATCAAACGGTTCTAGAGCTTAGCAAAGTCATACATACAAACATACATTTTTATGTATACATATTTGAATATTCCTTAATAGTACTCGATACTGTTATTAAATTATTAATTAAAATATTTATTTTGTTTGTACTTACTTAAATATTTATTTCAATACTTAAGTACAACTGTATTATTAAATAAGTTAAACCTTTTTTATGTGAAAGTCATACTCTGTAGAAGTAATGACGAACTATAAGTTAACTAAAGAAATAAATACATTTGTAGCGAGATATAGTGAGTAAGTAATGTTATCCACAGATCACAGATGGCGCTGTTATCAATGAGCGACATTACAAACAAACTTATTAATACGGTACGTATAAATAGGAAAAAATAAAGAAATACTTTATTGTAGAAACAACCATACAATTAAAATAATATTACACAAACAAATTGGAAAACTTGATACATTTGAAAAAGAAAAAAAGCTATGTCCGACAGTTGAAAGATAAATGAACTTGATCTTGGACCACCTCGTAATTTAACATCAGGTGGGATTGTGGACATAACGCTGAACCTATAAATTTCAAGTCGTTGAATATCACTATGTATTATGTATTAATTAAAATATATAACGCTTAATTTATTTAATATACTGTAAATAGTGTTTTGTCTGTACACAAATATTTCAGATGACAATAAAATTCTTGTTTGAAGCGATGATAGCTCATTGGTAGTGTGTACGACTTCGCGTCAAGGGACGTGAGTTTGAATCCAAGCACCTACAATGAGCTTGAACTTTCGGTGAAGGAAAACATCGTGAGGAAACCTTAGCATGGTGGTAGGGCTTTTTCTATTGCCCACCTGGGTAGCTACCACCCTCAAGTTGTAAAACTGCCGCCAAATACCAATAGGTGTGTTCCGGCAGCTGCACTCGAGAGCCAGTTCCTCCACAGATTTAGCGTGTTTTTTTTATATATTTAAGATTTAGCGTTATGGCCATAATCTCACCTGATCTTAAGTGACGATATGGCCCAAGTTGGTAGACACGCTAAACCTATGGAGGAACTGGCTCTCAAGTGCTGCTGCCGGAACACACCTAACTACCAACTTGGGTCGTATCGTCACTTCAGATCAGGTGAGATTATGGCCATAACGCTAAACATTAAGTATAAAAAAAAAACACATTTTTAGAATGCGATTTTTCCGTAGTCGGGTTTCAGTTTTTGAACTTGAATTTTTAATTTCAATATTTTGGGATTTATAATTTCTTGACAAAAAAGAAATATATATATTTCCCGAGTAATTCTGTTTATTTATTTTGGTTTTATTATATCACATATACATAGCTATTATTTTACATAGGACATAATTATACTAAATGGTTTTATGGAAATTCTAAAAAACTTCTTATAGTTTGTTATTGCCCAAGAGATCACGAGTCGTCTCGATTTTACAGCAATTTATTATAATCCAAGAAACAAATTGACAGTCCATCTTAAGACCAGAGCCTGCTGTAGGCCTATCCTTTGGCAAATACTGACTTCCCTATATCAATTACTGCTATATCTAGACTGCACATGTGGAAAAGTTTGGAAAAAAAATATGTTTCCCTGAAATCTGAGGTATTATTAGAGAAATTATTTCCAATTATCGCGTATACGCAAGCAAAGTCGCGGAAAAAAACTAACAATATATGCATATATATATTTGAAATGAGCTACCTAACACAATATTATACAACATATAGAGGGCGCAGTATTCAGTTTAAAGTGACATCTTGTAACCAGCGGATGAACAAAACGCTTCGAACGAGATAACACTCATTCAATTCTGGTAAGTAATTTAGAAGTTATAAGAGAACTGATGAACGTATATACAATACGGTCAGACAAATAACCCTTCTTATGCTTGGCCGTTGTCGGGTCATTTCTACTACATACCTTTTTGAAAAGTGTGCATTTTTCTTTCATTTATAATTACATACATTTGTGAATGTGTACTTGGCGATATTACTAATATGAAACAGTTTTTGTAGGGATACTAATAATATAAAGAGGAAAGATTTGTGTTTTTGTTTGTAAAGAATAAACTCAAGAAGTATTGGGCCGATTTCAAAAATTCTTTTACAAGACCTGACTAATAAAGATTTTTTTTAAATGAAAATGAATCAATAATAATTTACTTCCACGCGAACGGAGTCGCGGATAAAACTAGTCACATATAAATTCACTACTTATGTACTTTTTCATATAGATCTCAGACGTACGGACACGTTAAATTTACATTCTTATTATATATATACGTCGGTGGTATTTTGACTGGTAATAAGTAAAGTGAATAAATAAAAAAGAGACGAAGTGATTTTGCATGTTGGCAAGGCTTTTTCTAATGCCCGTATGGTTAGCTACCACGCTCAAGTTGAAAATCTTCCGCCAAATACCTATAGGTGTGTTCCGACAGTTGCACTTGAGAGCCAGTTCCTCCAATAGAGGCCGGCAATGCACCTGCGATTCCTCTGGTGTTGAAGGTGTCCACGGGCGGCGGTGATCACTTACCATTAGGTGACACGTTCGCTAGTTTGCTCCCTATTGAAATATTTAATAATACGTAATTCAACTATAACGCATACACCGGGAATATACGATGTTTATGGCGACACTGAATGAGACTGTTGCGTCATACTTTCTCATGTAACGCTCACCGAATGAGTACAGAAGTGACGCGAGACCTACAGCTCTTACGCTCCTGTAGCCGACTCGAGCGGATTTCACCCGAAAGAGCCGAGCCATTTTACCTCAGCGTAAGGATTCTCAAGCTGCCTCTCGAAAACCGAACCTTGGAATCCAAGTAGTTGTTAATGCTGCTGGAGCTGTCCGAGTTCGAGGCGACGCTGTCATCGCTGCAGAGCCCTCTATCGCGACGGTCGCCGTCGTCCGAGCTCTTGCTTACGTCGGAATCCGACTCGATCCACAGCGGCGAACGGTATTTGAACTTGTGCGCGAACTCGTTTAACTTCGTCTCGTAATTCATTATTTGTTATTTTTATTTGTGTTTATAATAGCCGTTACTGAGTCAGCTTAGGACTGGAGAGTTTGGACCGTGGATATATAATACCGACGCATTTAGGACCCGAGAGTGGGATGTGCAAATTGAACCCGGTTTTCGACCGTCGCCGCGACGTATTAAATCTTATTTTAATAGTTGATTCTGTCAAACATATCGGTCATTTCTCCTATCACCTTGTTATTATTATTATTATTTTTTGTATAGCTAAGGTTTAGCATTATGGCCATAATCTCACCTGATCTTAAGTGACGATACGGCCCAAGTTGGTAGACACGCTAAACCTGTGGAGGTACTGGCTCTCAAGTGCAGCTGACGGAACACGCCTATTGGTATTTGGCGACAGGTTTTTAACTTGAAGGTGGTTGCTAGCCAGGCGGGCATTAGAAAAAGCCCTACCACCATGCTACGGTTTCCTCACGATGTTTTCCTTCACCGAAAGCTCAAACTCATTGTAGGTGCTTGGATTCGAATTCACGTCTCTTGACGCGAAGTCGTACACACTACCACTTAGCTATCGACGCCTCTCTCTACACCAAAATTCACCATAATCTTATTCAGCGGTTCACATTTATAATATTAGTAAGGATAGATTTAACGTTACGGCCACAATAGTGCTTGATGTTAAGTAATCCAAGTTGGTGGACACGCTAAGCCTAGTGAAGGAACCGGATGTCATAGCAACTGCCGGAAGCCACCCATAGGTGTTTCTGGCGGATGTTCACGTTGACGGTGGGAACGAGCCGACTAAAAAAAGTGCGAAAGCTGACCTGGTCTTTCGACATGAGAGTTTGAAGTGCCGTTGTAGTGCCTCTTGGTCTTGGATGATCAGAAAACGATTTGTCACCGCATGCCATCATCCCGTTTGGCCTAAACTAAATTATTATTATAATTAATAAATAACCGCGATAAAAACCGTTTAAATTAGTTTTATTTCGATGAATAATGTGATCAAAATTAATGAATAACTGCGATAAAATCCGTTTAAATTAGTTTTATTTCGATGAATAATGAGATCATAATTAATAAATAACCGCGATAAAATCCGTTTAAATTAGTTTTATTTCGATGTATAATTGGATCAAAATTTATAATATAATAATAAATAAATAAATCGGTGGTAGCTAACCAGACGGGTAAAAGAAAAAGCTCTGCAACCAAGATAAGCTTTCGTTAGGATGCTTCCTTCATCCAAAGCTCATTGCAGTGATTCTAAGATACGATTTTATAACTCTTTACGAAAGCGAATGTAGGATTACAGATTTTTGGTAAGTTCTTATCTCTGTTTAACAACAACTCTCATTAACGCAATAAAATGAGCGTTAACTTAAATGTCGTAATAAAGAGTAGTTTAAATCTAAAGGTCTCAAATTGATCCTCCCCAAGCGGGGAATTCATCTAACTATATAACTATGTCAGGAGCCAGGAGCGTTTCATTGTCACCGGTCACTATTATATCTTACTAGCGATCGCCCGCGGATTCGTTTATATTAATCTAATTGTCAATTTTCATAACGGTAAATAATATACTATATAATTATTTATACTAATATTAGAAACCAACAGTCAGATTAAAAAAAATTTAATAGCAGGCAAGCGTGTCAACTGATGGTAAGTGATCACCGCCGCTCATGGATACCCACAATGCCAGGGGAATCGCAGGTGGGTGCCCGGCCTTTATAGGAGGGACTGGTTCTCAAGTGCCACTTCCGGAACAAACCTATTGGTATTTAACGCCAGATTTTGAACTTGAGGGTGGTAGCTAGCCAGGCAGGCATCAGAAAAAACCCTAACACCATGTTATGGTTTCCTCACGATGTATTCTTTCACTTAAATCTCATTATTGTATTCGAACTCTCGTCCCATGACGCGTCGTTCCTACACACTACCACTGAGCTATCATCGCTTCAATTCTTTCTAATAAAGTAATCACTGGAACAGATTTTAGGTTATTTAACACCCCATTACCTTAATAAACGTGTTGAAAGAAGTTATAAAAACGGGACACAACCTTTTTATTTAGTAATCTTTAGTTCTATACGAACGAAGCCACAAGTGCAAGTAGTATAAAAAATAAAATAATCAAATAAAAAAAATAAAACATAAAGCTTTTGCCATTAGATGGAGGAGCGACAAATGCGGAAGTTTTAAGTGTTATAGTGCATTAAGATTTTATGTAAATTGTCAGAAATATTTATCACGGTGAATTTGCAAGACGTTGGAAAAAATCATACCGACTGGGAGATTCATTGGCGTGCGCCGGTGGAACCGATACAATTATATAAAAACAATGTATTACGGAATTATTTTTCTTAATAAGATCTATAAAATTGTATGTCTAACATTTATGATTAACACATAAAACGTGTAAAAATTATCCTAGGAAAAATGTATTTACATATATTATTATATTAAGCGATTTTTTTACCTATTTTATATATTTTATATTATATATATACTTAAAGTTTTTTAGCGTAATCTCACCCCATCTTAAGTGACGATACGGCCCAAGTTGGTAGACACGCTAAACCTGTGGAAGAACTGGCTCTGAAGCGCAGCTGCCGGAACACACCTATTGGTATTTGGCGGCAGGTTTACAACTTGAGGGTGGTAGCTAGCCAGGCGGACATTAGAAAAAGCCCTGCCACCATGCTATGGTTTACTCACGATATTTTCCTTCACCGAAAGCTCAAGCACATTGTCAATGCTTGGATTCGAACTCACGTCCCTTGACGCAAAGTCGTACACACTACTACTGAGCTATCATCCCTTCTAAAACCTAATTATGTACGTGTCCCTAGTTAACTAGTAGGTCTATATGCTTTATTACCCGCGAGTCTGCGAATCCAGGGTGAGTTCCTAGTATCTATATATAAAAATATCCTATCCCGATGTACCGTTTATTTTAATCTGTGAAACAGCTCAATCCCACTATACCCACTTTTTGTATACGCAATCACTTCGAAGTTATGGATTGCATTGACCTAATTACCAAGTGGAATTAGAGAAATCATATGATTGAATTAGTTGTTATAGTTAATTAATGGTTCCAAGATGATTAAACTTACATTCAAGGTGTCTTTCTCAACATTGGTTCCATCGAAAGTCTTCAAACCGTGCGGTACTGACATCGATCCCCTTTTTAATTGATTCCTATAGACCACTGGACTTTCAGCGCTTACCGACGCTACACTGTCCTCTTTACCTTCATTCTGAATTTTAGCTCCGTCTTTAATACCCGTATGAGTGTCTTCAACGCTGGTAATTTTCACTTCAGGAGTTTGGGATCTAGTGATATTGTCATCAGTCGATTCCTCGTTATGTTTCGAAGATCCAGCTTCGTCATCTATAAATTGTATATCATTTGGAGTACGATTTGCTTCCAAGATCAATCGCTTGGTCTCGACTGGCATCTCCACATAATCGTGCGGATACGATGGTATGTCCAGGCGCAAATCCGGTTTCTTCCTCACTCTCATGTTCGATTTATTCCACAATTCGCGTGGGCGCGTTAATCCTTCGAAATCGCTTGAGAATTATCTAAACGAGATAACGTATCTTTTTAATTCAAGGATGCTGTAAAATTCCCTCTTAAATCATTCAATCTTTCGATTTAATGTCGCCGCTTTATCTTGATGAATGTTTAGTGTTGGTTTCACTTACACACTTAGCTTTTTTGCTCACATATTTGCTAGACGATTTCGTTGTTCCACTGAATCGCGTACGTAATTCGAAGGACGTTTTGAATAAACTGAAAATCTATAAGGAGCAGTTCTTTTCCTGCATTTTATCTATCGTTTTGCCAATCGTCAGCCGTCACGCTATCGTGTATTTAGTTGCAAAGATAGTCTACAAATTCGTATGTTGATTTCGTTATCTTTACCAAAGATAATGTATTGTTTTTTATTACATGTCTCCGAGTTGGTACCACTGTTTTGATGACCAAGATGAAGCGGCAAAATATTTTCTTATTGAAAATTTTAATTAGAGCGAGGCTAAAAAACTTATAATCTCTTAATCTAGATTACTTATATCAGTTTTGATGATAAAGTTTATTGCGAGAGGTTTTTAGGTATTTCATAGAAGGTAACCTTAATATTTGTGTACCTATTTTTGATAATACTGAAGCAAGTTTTATTCCAGGGCAGATTATCTTAAACTTAAATCTAGCGCATGATCGGTCTGCATGCATAGGTTCTGTAGATACCAGAAGTTATACAACATATAGGGAGTTGATATATGTAGTGTTATTACTTGGTTTTCGTTGCCCAAATTTGGAAGTGGTCCGTCAGAGTAAAGTATTCCTCGGGTTTCAATACTACAATAAGGCTAAAAAACCATGTCTTCGAGTATCATAACGCGGAAGGTAACATATTCCTAGGTTTTTTGATTATAGATTTTAAAATGCTGGCTGCAGACAAAGATCCCTAAGCAGTAATTTTGCAGATGGCTCAGTAGTAAGGCGTAACGCTGACGCATTATCCACGAACGTGAGTTTGAATCCCTACAGTAAACCTGGCGGTAGAACGGTGTTTCCAAATCTGTCGCCAAATATCTATAAATGAGTTCTGGTAATTGCACTTAAAAACCAGCTTCCTGTTTCAGGTTAGTTTACTTCTCTCACTAGGTTACTACTTAGGTTAGTTTATCTTGGGCCACGTCTTACAACTTCAATGATTATAGTGTATTAAATTAAAAAAATAATGTATGCTTAATATCATATAAAGGAAGTAAAACATCTATATATCTCTCTCGCTTTCGTAAGCACCTCGATCTGACTTTACTCGAACGAGCGTCACGCAGTAGCGTTGCGGAGCAAAATTTCAAACCCCTTCCATAATACATATGAAAATGACTCAATCAAACAAGTTAATTACTTAGTCAAACTAACAATAGATCAATTAGATATAATTATTTATTTTAAAGAATTCACAATTTCTATAGTTAAGGTTTTAGCGTAATGGTCATAATCTCACCTGATCTTAAGTGACGATACGGCCCAAATTGGTAGACACGCTAAAGCTGTGGAGGAACTGGCTCTCAAGTGCAACTGCCGGAACACACCTATCGGTATTTGGCGGCAGATTTTCAACTTGAGCGCGGTTGCTAGCCAAGCGGGCATTAGAAAAAGTCCTACCACCATGCTATGGTTTCCTCGTGGATTTTTTCCTTCACCAGGCGCTCAAGCTCATTGTAGGTATTTGGATTCGAACTCACGTCGCTTGACGCGAAGTCGTACACACTACCACTGAGCTGTCATCGCATCAAAACACCTAAATCTATAGATATTACTTATTGTTCCGTCAAAGATATATTTTAAAATATTTTATTATCTGTCTTAGATATTATATAATCAGCTAAGATCAGGTAACTAAAAAGAATAAGTACCAATTGGGTAATGGTTTATAACTAATATAACTTTGAGCTGCTTACATTTTTTTGGTTGTTTTGTAAGTAAAAAAATACGTTCTCGCTTTAACACAGGTTTTTATGCAAACCGACCAATAGAAAATTATCTTTATATCCTCAAAATAATTAAAATGTAAAAGAGCGTGAACTTTCTGGCATCAAATGTCATAAATATTTCACCGGTAATATTTGTTAAGTTGAAAGTTAGAAGCGATGATAGCTCAGTGGTAGTGTGCACGACTTCGCGTCAAGGGACGTGGGTTCGAACCCAAGCACCTACAATGAGCTCGAGCTTTCGGTGAAGGAAAACATCGTGAGGAAACCATAGCATGGTGGTAGGGCTTTTTCTAATGCCCACCTCGGTAGCTACTACCCTCAAGTTGTGAACCTGCCGCCAAATACCAACAGGTGTGTTCCGGCAGCAACACTTTAGAGCCAGTTCCTCCACAGGTTTAGCGTGTCTACCAACTTGGGCCGTAACGTCACTTAAGATCAGGTGAGATTATGGCCATAACGCTAAACCTTAAGTATAAAAAAAAGTCTGTCACCAAATCCATCTACTAGAATCGTGTGCCCACCACCTTGGGCCATATCATCTCTTAAAACCATTTGAGATTGTGGACATACCGTTAAACCTATAGAACATAAAAAAATAACTCACCCCGTCCTGTGGATTGTTCAAATACTGCTGCTTCATCACTTCCGACTCCAGGTTCTGCAAAGTTGGCATCGAAACGCTATTTCTCCGCAAATTCGCCCTCCTGTGTTCCACGTCTTTTTCGTTCTCGATTAATCGACTCGATTCTTCAGCACCGTACGCTTTTGATGTAGTCGGGGTATCGTTTAAATCTGTAGACTGCGTGCTAGGACTGACAAGTCCAGCTGGCTTGCATTTATCTGGTTCCAAAGTTATGTACAACGTGCCTTCAGGTGTGTTAACAACTATTGTATCATTATCAGGCGATGAATGGACTCGTCCCAAATCTTTTCCGTGTAATATACCATCGTTTTCTATCCGAGTGGAATCGACGTTTGCTGTTTCTATATCTTTAGATCGGCTTGGACGTAAGGGTACATCCGGTTTGATGATATCCGGGTCGACTGTTTCATCTGCGTATGGTATTGCATCGTTTTGTTTTACTTCTGAAGAGTCAAGACCGTTAATGGTGTTGTTTACCTGATGCATGGCCATTTTACGTTGTCATATTAAGTACCTGTAACGAGAAATGGGTTTGTGAGTAATCTGTTTAAATATGTCCTTTTATATGAATATATTTTTTAGTATAAAAGATCTATCAGCGCGTTGATTTGTCAAAAATTTCTATTTCATAATTAATTCGTCAATTATTTCTCTTTTGTTACATACCGGTTGTTTCTCCGTGTATTTTCTCGAATAAATATTTTTATTCGACACTTTCTTTTTCGTTCAAACTGTATACTTGTAGGATTAAGTAGATGGATTCGTATTTTATAGCCAATTATTTGGGACTAACTATTTATTTCAAATGAATTTATTACCTCTTCAGAATTACTTTATGTCTACGACGTTATTAAGATTTATTATAATCTGTCGACGATATGTTTATGTCCCATTAAAAGCGAACATACGACTGTTCGGGTCGAATATTATAATGTAAGAAACATTTCGCACAATACAATGACGTTCAAACAGAAGCTATTAGAATGTACCATATATAGTGGAGTTGATTCACTTGTTATTCGGACGTAAAGTAATGTAAATTATCCTTATTTTTATTATAAACGCGAAAGTGAGTTTGTTTGTTTGTAACGACGTGTTTATTATAACGGAGTTAGGTATAAATATAGATGGGACACTGAAGATAGTGATAGGTTACTTTTCTCTCGAAAAAACTATTGGAAGTGGGGTAAAGAGATGCATAAACATTGTATGAAACTTTTATTGTGTCATCCGATTTGCTTTAAACTTTGAGCTGTTCTCAAAGTTTGATCGAAGGAAAAATGTGTATCGATCGACAGCCAGGATTGGTTGACGAAATTAATAGTACGTGAGCCATGCTGCGTGTAATAGGTAATCTTCTTATATTTGATCGTATATAATAAACACAATGCAATTATTTTGACTAGTGGTAGATGATTGAAATTTTGTAGTCATTTTGTCCGTCATGTATATTAATATAATAAATCTAAAGCGTGTTGTTTATTTAAATCACAGGTTCCCAAAGTACCGAACCGTACCAGTGGGCACTGAATCTAAATGGGCTATTGAAGCATCAAACGAGATTACGGGAGACCGAAAAAATCGGTGATCGGTAGGTTTACAAAAAAAAAAAAAACTGTAAATAAATTAGATGGAGTATTCCTGGGAAGTTAGGCAATACATTTTCCCTAAGTGGACAGTACACAAAAAGTTTAAGAAACACTGACCTAAATCATTACAGTTGTACTAGCTGTGTTCGTGACTTCGCTCGCGTGTAAATAATAAATATTTAATAGTTTCTGCCAGTTTTTGTAACGTCTTTCAATACACTTTTAATCCTATCGGTGGTAGCGTGATGTTAAATACCTTGAAGCCTTCCGCAGTGATTGCTCTATCAAATTCGAAAGTAATTTTTGAAATCCGACAGGTAGTTTTTAAGATTAGCGCCTTCAAATAAGCAAACAACCGAGATAAATTTTCCTCTTCCCATACGTCAACGTCACTTAACATCAGGTGAGGTTGTAGCCATAACGCTAAACTTTGACTATAAAAAATATATATATCAACACTAAACTATGTTACCAGTGCACGTTAAAAATACGCCAACCTTAGATACTATCAGTTGTGATAAATATTATAAATGTGAAAGTGAGTTTGTTTGTTCGTTACGCTTTCACGGCTAAACCGCGCGAATCGATTATGATGAATTTTGGTAGAGAGATAGATCGAAACCCGGAGACGATGATGAGCTAGTTTTTCCCGCGAAAAACTTACTGGAAGTGGGGCAAAAGAGATGGATAAAATTTGTATGAAACGTTTTGAAGCGATGATAGCTCAGTGGTAGTGTGTACGACTTCGCGTCAAGGGACGTGAGTTCGAATCCAACCACCTGCAATGAGCTTGAGCTTTCGGTGCAGGAAAACATCGTGAGGAAACCGTAGCATGGTGGTAGGACTTTTTCTAATGTCCGCCTGGCTAGCTACCACCCTCAAGTTAAAAATCTACCGCCAGATACCAATACATGTGTTCCGGCAGCTGCACTTGAGAGCCAGTTCCTCCCGCATTTAGCGTGTCTACCAACTTGGTCCGTATCGTCATTTAAGATCGGGTGAGATTATGGCCATAACGCTAAACCTTAACTATAAAAAAAAAAGTTTTATTGTGTCGTCCAATTTGTTTAACAAAGTCATTATTAACGCGAGCGAAGCCGCATGTAAAAGCCAGTAGTAATATAAATTCGGTTATATTAGCCTGCCCTTGATGTAGGTGAGGCTTTTATCATGTGGTCTTAAGAAAGAACTTTCAAAAATCTTTCACAATCTTTTTTCATAGAGAACTTTTCTATAATACTTTTAGAAGAAAGCACTTTTCGATGAGCTATTAACTATTTATTATATAGTTAAGGTTTAGTGTTTCCACAATCTCACCGGATGTTAAATGACAGTGTGGCCCAAGGTGGTGGGCATGCTATGCCTACTGGAGGAACTGGCTCTCAAGTGCAACTGCCGGAACACACCTATTGGTATTTGGCGGCAGATTTTCAACTTGAGAGTGGGCAATAGAGAAAGCCCTACCACCATGCTACGGTTTCATCCCGATGTTTTCCTTCACCGAAAGCTCAAGCTCGTTGTAGGTGGATTCGAACTCACGTTCCCTTGACGCGGCATCCTTACACACTACCACTCAGCTATCATCGCTACAACAGTATATAATAATATTACTGTATGAATATATACTGCAATTTATTAATATACATACATATTCTTCTACTATGTAGCCGTTAATAAATAATATTAACTTGACGAATATATTTTAAATTAATTTATATTCCACGTAATAATCTTATTGTAACTCAAAAATATATTTTTTTTTTTAGAAAACACTAAATCTGGCAATGACACATTACCGCCTAATTGTAATATTAAAATTGGGCCTAAAATTATAGACCCCGAAACAGAAACTCCACGCTTCAAATTGAATTATATATATATTTTTAATACACTACCAACAGAGCTATCATCGCTATCGAAAGGACAGTAAAATGTCTTCTACTAACAATTTATATTCAATGGGACAGTCTTACTGCAGACTTGCTAACTAATTTTCAAATACACGTTTGTTCCGGCAGTTGCACTTGAGAGCTTGTCCCTTCACTAGGTTTAGCATGTCCGCGATATTTTCGACGACGTTGTCACTGTAATAAAAAAAAAACAACCGATCCCTTGCGAAATATAAGTCAATACACAACGTCACGACGTCTGCAATAGGTTATATACGAAATAATACAAAATACAAGTAACAAAACGTACCCGCAAGACAATCTCATTTAAGGCCAATTATTCTGAAACACATACCGCCATATTGTATGGAAAATCTTCGGGTAAATATTTATTCCGCCCAGTTTTCTCGCCGCCTACGCTCTCCTTAATGACGTCACGAAAAAAAGCGTCACTGTTTGAGGTGGAAATCGCGCGATAATCGCATCGCAAACACAATAGCCTCGTGACTCGGTATGTACTCAGCCTTAGAGTACGCGGTTGCGAACAGCTTCTACACGTTTGTGTTGATTAGTAACATATATAATACTCCATAATTCTTTTACCATTTAAATTCGCTAACTTCTCGTACCCAGGACAGTTCTGTCAATGCTACGTCGATTGAATATTCAACTAATATTTGTAAAGTTCAAATGAAGCGAGAAGGAGAAGCGATGGTAGCTCGGTGGTAGTGTGTACGACTTCGCGTCAAGGGACGTGTGTTCGAAGCCAAGTGACTACAATGAGCTTGAGCTTTCGGTGAAGGAAAACATCGTGAGGAAACTATAGCATGCTGGTAGGGCATTTTCTAATGTCCGCCTGGCTAGCTACCACTCTCAAGTTGTTAACCTGTCGCCAAATACCAAATAGGTGTGTTCCGGCAGCTGGACTTGAAAACCAGTTCCTCCATAGATTTAGCGTGTCTATTAACTTGGGCCGTATCGTCACATAAGATCAGGTGAGATTATGGCCATAACGCTAAATCTTAAGTATAAAAAATGTCCTTCCTTTTAATCATTCACGTTTGATGATGTTAAGTGACGTTGCACCCCAAGCTGGCGAAAGCCCAAACTCGTGGAGGGGCTGGACTTCAAGTGCAACTTCAGGAAAACACCTATAGGTATTTAGCGGCAAATTGTCAACTTGAAGGTGGTACTTAGCCAGGCGGTCATAATAATAAGCCACACCACCGTGCTACGGTTTCGTCACGATGTTTTGATTCAACGAAATCTCAAACCCTTGCATGGATTTGAACTCACGTCCTTGTCGCAGCGTCCATACGCGCTACCACTGAGCTATCATCGCTTCTGATAATAGCTAATAGGATATTAGACACTGAGACTAACCTTATCAGTAAACATTTTGATAAGCAATCAAGGTTAATAGAATTGTTATTCAACTAATAATACCTATAATGCTAACTCTCATAGAATCCCAATTGGTTGCAAAGACCAACATTATTAAATCTTGACACGTACAGTTCTAAGGTACCTACTTGTTTATTCTACCGTATTGTTCGCTAATTCGAATGTTACATCCCAAGTCTAAATGTAGATGGAAAATATATTAATTCATTAAAATCAAATCAAAATTCTTTATTCAATTTAGGCCCTAAGAAGGCGCTTATGAACGTCAAAATTACTTCCGGTTCGGAAAGTAACGCAGTCATCGAGAAGAACCGGCGAGAATCTCGATTTGCATGTTTTTTTTTTAAGTCTTATTCATGTCCTTATATACAATAATTGAATGTGTTACAGTAGTTATTAGCGGATGTACAGAGAGGGGTGTCAATTCCGGACATCACGATCGCTCACATATTAATCTCCACCCTACAATAGCCTTTTGACGTCAAAACCCGTTTGACATGGTTCTTGAACCTACTGTCCGGCAATTCAGTAATGTGCTTTAGGGATTTATTATAAAACTTAACACTATTACCAGTGTATTAGTCATGACCGATACACAATGATGAAAGACGTTTTCAAAAACAAGTAATACATACAAAATTCGCGGTGAAAATTTACGTATCGGCGTGCGCGTCAGAAGAATTTTTCTCTGAAACTTTATTAACTTAAAAGAGGTATTACTTAAAAGTAAATAAATTTCAAACAGCATACATTTACCTGAACTATTTTCAGTGTATCGCGGGTATTTGCTATGATCACCTTATCATGAAGTAAACGAAAATCGTCACCAACACAAATATAAGCGTTCCGTACAGCAAATAATCGAGATAGAAGATAATCCAACAGGGCTTTGAATACTCTCGCGGTAAGTCATCCTCTGATCTCATTGTTTTTTTTAAATGACCCTCTCCGACTGTGTCTACGTTAATGCGTGTCAGAATTGGAAACGGATTTTCCACCACTTCCGTGAAATCGTTTTCGCTGAAACACGGAACACTTGAGTGACTTCTGTGGCAAGGCAATACAATTCGCATGGTGGTAGGTCTGCTTGTGATGCCCATCTGGCTAGCTACCACCCTCAAGTTGGAAATCTACCGCCAAATAGATGTGTTCCGGAAGTTGCACTTGACAACCAGCACCTCCACAGGTTTGGCGTGTCCAACATCTTGCGTCACATTGTCACTAAACATCAGGCGAGATCGTGGCCATAACGATAAATAAATAAATACCTATAAATTATATTAAAAAAAAAAACTATATAAATGTTTGTTTTTTAAATTCAATATTAGAACTTATATATGTGATTCTTTTATTTGACGTTCGGTAAGTTTGCCAATGTCAAACATGACAAATAAACCTTCGAGGTTCTCTCTAACATCCGATCGTCGCATGCGCTTGCATTTTACCTAAACGAGCATTATTGTCATGCAAACAAACTCCGACTAAGTGGCCGTTTATTCTTTTACAAGTGCCCTATCATTACGACCTCGCTTTACATATGTATGCAGTGATATTGAAGTTAATGGGTTCGCTTGGAATTGCGGTTAGGAATCGTTGTCTTTTTACTGTAGTTTCCGTGGCCAAAAACTATTTTTCTATCCACTGATATGTACTGGTTTCAAATAATAGCGTTAACTCAAACGTATCATTTTTATTAACATGCTTATAACGTCATCTATATATGTGTAATGGAATCTTTGAACACGATTTTAACCAATTTCAAAACATTAAATTAAATTACAACTTGACATATTTGTCAAGAACCGATGACAATACAATAATTTCATAAGTTTGTCATTAAGTTTGAAGCGATGATAGCGCAGTGGTAGTGTGTACGACTTCGCGTCAAGGGACGTGAGTTCGAATCCAACCACCTACAATGAGCTTTGAGCGCCCGATGAAGGAAAACATCGTGAGGAAACCATAGCATGGTGGTAGGGCTTTTATGATGTCCTCCTGGCTAGCTACCACCCTCAATTTGAAAATCTGCCACCAAGTACCAATAGGTGTGTTCCGGCAGTCGCACTTGAGAGCCAGTTCCTCCACAGGTTTAGCGTGTCTACTAACTTAGGCCGTATCGTCATTCAAGATCAGGTGAGATTATGGCCATTACGCTTAGCCTGATGGTTGGACATCAACTCACGTCCCATGACGCTGCGTTCCTACACGCTACCACTGAGCTATCCGACAAAACTTCACCAAGAAAACCGTACCGTATATTGTCGAGTAACATTTAGTCTTTATTTCATTACAATCGGTTCACTCTATCGATAGTTATTGTAATTTGAGTGAAGGCGCGAAATAACGACTGAAGAGCTGTATCTGAATCAGTGAAAATATATATATATATATATATATATATATTAAAAACCGCGGGCACAGCTGTTATGTAAATACATTTGAATCCTATCTCGTATATCGGTTTCTATGCACTTTATTGTGTTGTAATTTGGTATACAAGCGATATGTATACCCATGTAAAACTATTTACTGGCGTGCCGATGTTATCATGATAATTGTGTTACGTGTCTGACGTGCGTGACACAGGAAGGAACCTACTTAGTTTGACCAACATTGTATAGTCATCTGCATATCCCGTCGGTAGTTTTGCGCGCATATGTTATTCTCAGTGTTGCCAGCGTTGGAAATCAAAATACCCGAGAAATAGAAACGAGTGCATTCGAAACGGAATTTATATAAATTCCAGCTATTCTTTCCGCAATTGGTATATTGATAATTGATTTTGAAGCGATTATAGCTCAGTGCTAGTGTGTGCGACTTCGCGTCAAGGGTGGTGAGTTCGAATCCAACCACCTACAATGAGCTTGAGCTTTCGGTGAGGGAAAACATCGTGAGGAAACCGTAACATGGTGATAGGCCTTTTTCTAATGCCCGTCTGGCTAGCTACCATCCTCAAGTTGTAAATCTGTCGCCGAATATCAATAGGTGTGTTCCGGCAGCTGCACTTGAGAGCCAGTTCCTCCACAGGTTTAGCGTGTCTACTAACTTGGGCCGTATCGTCACTTAAGATCAGGTGAGAGTATGGTCATAACGCTAAACGATAAGTATAAAAAAAATTATTGAAAGATACAGATTTTCTCGCTGAGATACAGTTAAGATACATTTTTCTTTTTTATTATATAAACGCATTCACATGATTTTAAGTTGTCACGTGACAATGAGTCGATAAGTGTATGGAGAAATCCAAATAAAATGTTTTATTTTATATAGGTAAGGTTTTAGCGTTAAGGCTATAATCTCACCTGATCTTGAATGACGATACGGCCCAAGTCGATAGACACGCTAAACCTGTGAAGGGGCTGGCTCTCAAGTGCGACTGCGCGAACACACCTATTGGGAATTTGGCGGCAAATTTTATACTTGAGGATGGTAGCTAGCCAGGCGAACGTCAGAAAAAGCCCTACCACCATGCTATGGTTTCCTCACGATGTTTTCCGTCACCGAAAGCCCAAGCTCGTTAAAGTTGGATTCGAACTCACCTCTCTTGACGCGGAGTCCGTGTGCATTACCACTGAACTATCATCGCTTCAAGTTTCTATTCACGTACAAGTTCATGTTTGTTGTAAATAAATAAAAATAGAGATACTTCCGCTTTTCTGCCGCTGCTGGTAACATAACGTCGGAGATGACACGATAAGACTGCAAAACGCATCCTCGCGTATTCGAATGCTAATACAGACCTTCGGAGGTGCAAACACAAAGCATTCTATTCACAAGAGTATATAAAATTACACACACGTTTAGTCTTTATAAATATACTATATATTAAATGATCTTATGTAATTATTGATTTATACCCTAGTGAGTGGCGGCTTAGTGCCTCTTTTATCGTGGGAAAAGGCATTAGAGCATACCCTGGGACTAGGATGGTTATGTAGGACTCTTCCGGTAGTGACTGTCGGCTTAGTGCCTCTTTTATCGTAGAAAAAGGCATTAGAGCATACCCTGGGACTAGGATGGTTATGTAGGACTCTCCCAGTGGTAGTCACCGGGAAAACCCACTAAAACCCCACGGTCATCTGTCGCCTTCCTGCCCCAGTGAACTTAGTGCTCTCTACACTTTTCGTAAAATCCTGTTTATTTTTTTTTATAGTTAAGGCTTAGCGTTGTGGCCATAATCTCACCGGATCTTAAGTGCCAATACGGACCAAGTTGGTAGACACGTTAAACCTGCGGAGGAACTGGCTCTCAAGTGCAACTGCCGGAACAGGTCCATAGGTTTTTGGCAGCAGATTTTCTACTTGATGATCGTAGCTAGGCAGGCGGGTATTAGAAAAAGCCCTACCACCATGCTATGGTCTCATCACGATGTTTTCCTTCACCGAAAGCCGAGGCACTTTGCAAGGATTTGATCTCACGTATATTCATGCGACATATATACACACTACCGACTGAGCTATCATCTTGTGACACACACAATAAGCGATGATAGCTCAGTGGTAGTGTGTACGACTTCGCGTCAAGGGACATGAGTTCGAATCCAAGCACCTACAATGAGCTTGAGCTTTCGGTGAAGGAAAACATCTTGAGGAAACCATAGTATGGTGGTAGGGCTTTTTCTAATGCCCGCCTGGGTAGCTACCACCCTCAAGTTTTAAACCTACCGCCAAGTACCAATAGGTGTTCCAGCAGCTGCACTTGAAAGCCAGTTCCTCCACAGGTTTAGCGTGTCTATCAACTTGGGCCGTATCGTCACTTAAGATCAGGTGAAAAAAAAAAACATCTTCTCCCCGTTAAGTAACAAGTTTCGATACGGCCACACCATGCGCAGTCCGTTAAGTAATACTAAAAGTTACACTGTATCTATTTACTAACTTTTAGCCCTTGCGCTAATATGAATTTTGTGAAAACAATTTATTTATTTCGGAATGTTGGTCAATACAGGGGGATGTGAATTTAAAATGCTTTCTGCCGTCTATCGAGTGCGTATCAACTTGCCAAACGTTGGCTTCGTGAATACGAAATCTCTATTATCAGTACAAACCTATTTCACTACTTTTTAAAAGTCGTTTGAATAAAATAAAAATAAAAACAAATAGTTGTACTTTCATTATTAATTTTTAACTATAAGCTAAACATAGGAAAAGTTTGAAGCGAAGCGGACGACGCAATTAAAATTTTCATAACACCTCCCTTTAAACCGGCAGACAATCAAACAAACAAGCAAGATTATGTGTTCTAATCAAGTCGACATACGCTAATTAACTACGTTAATCTTGGATATAGTTAAAATATTTATAATAATAATAGAATTCAAGGTGTTGAGGACGCGGCGTTATCACGTCTTTATCAAACACTTCACTAATATTACTGCAATGACACTTTATCAATCTTGTTATCAGTTCGAAATAATATTCTTTTAGCCATCAACAAAGTTGGAGATTTGTTTTAAACCCTATTTCTTTATTTACACAGTGTCACCGATACACCTATGTAAATGATTCAAAATATAAAACAAAACGAACAAAATACGTATATATTGCACTAGCTGACCCGACAGACGTCCTATCTTAACTATGAATATTATTTTAATGCTGTATGTCCACTGAAAGTTATGTAAAATTAGTATTGTCGTTGTGTTTTTTTTTTCTTCAAAATTTCTAATTTTCCGTACCTTTTTCTTAATTCTTAAAAACTTCTAACAATAATTGAGACAACAAAAAAAGAATTAACGAAATTGGTCCATCCGTTCACGCGTGATGCGATGACCGAGGGAGATAGATATTCATTTTTATACATAAAGATTAACTAAATATTATTGCTGGAACTCTTCAGTGATTTCGAGTCAGACCTCTCACAAGAAATATTGGAAGTGACACAGAGGTCCTCTCACTCTTCATGCAAACAGGTCGAGTAATGGAAGTTGCACAAAGACTAGATTAAGATGTCAAAGTATTTGAATGAGGGATGAGTTTTGATATGCTATAGTGTGACATATTTATTGGGCAAATTACATGGTTAATGCCTTGGTTAGGACTCCACACTAGGCAATGCCTGTCACATGGAAGCCTAACATACTTTAAGACTGATACATATAATAGTTGGTGGCGCGTGTCATCTGGGACTGGATAATACAGAAATAAAAAATAAATAAATAAAATGATATAATTAACACTAAGGTCAAAAACTAAAAGAAGGTAAAAAGAAATAGTTTTCGTTTTATTATGTTTGTGTAAATTTATGTAAGGATATGTGTGCTTGTTGTGTATGTGTGTACGTGAATGCGTCTGTGTGCATGTTTTTATATGAGTATGTGTGTGCGTGAGTGTGTATGTCAATGAGTATATTTAGGAGATTCCTGATTGATTTCGACTGGCTAACTAATCACTTTATTAGTAGTTAGTTATTAAGTAGTTAGATAGTGTATCGTTGTTGGTGTAATAATGTTGACATAATCCAAACACACGTACTATGAGATTATAGTTACCTCTTATTGTCTTTTATAATACGTCACACGTTAATTTTAACACAGTGACTGGCTGTCAAGTGCAACGGCCGGAACACACCTATAGGTATTTGGCGGCAGAATTTCAACTCGATGGTGGTAGCAAGCCACGTGTGATATACAAGACGCTCTACTACCATGCTAGAGGGATAAAACTGAAAGGGATGAACAGAGGATAAATTAATTTTGAATTATAAAAACGACAAAACAATTTTACTGAAAGTTAGAGTTTCATCAAATTGAGATGAACGATAAATCTAAAAGGGTTTTCTTTTACCCTGTACCCTGTAGCAGACCTTAAAGTAGAGGTACCAGAATACAAAACAATAACTCACATTGCTGCGCCCGCGGCTTTGTTCGCGTTGAACTGAAAATGTGATAACAATTCTTCCCCGTTTCTGTATTTTTTTTTTTCAATTAAGGGTTGCTCCTACTTGTTGTAGCGTGATGTTAAATGATCTAAAGCCGTCCTTAATTTTTTTATAGTTAAGATTTATGGTGTTATGGCCATCTTTAGTTACGATACGGCCCAAGTTGGTAGACACGCTAAACCTGTGGAGGAACTGGCTCTCAAGTGCAACAGCCGGAACACAACTTTTAGGTATTTGGCGGTAGATTTTCTACTTGAGGGTGGTTGCCAGGCGGGCTTTAGAAAAAGCCCTACCACCATGCTATGGTTTGCTCACAATATTTAACATCACCGAAAACTCAAGCTCATTGTAGGTGGATTCGAACTCACGTCCCTCGACGTGGAGTGCACACACGTTACCACTGAGCTATCATAGCTTTAAATCGCGTTAAAATCGCATAGCTCAATGATTCCATTATGAAATTAACAAATAATTTTTGAAATCTCACTGATAGTTTCTGAGATAAGCGCGTTTATACCAAATTTTTCGTCATTAACATTTTAATATATAAAAGTTAACAGGATAATGGTACATTGACACAACAAAGCATTTACACACGTAATAACATTGTAACGAGCTCAAATGTATACATTAAATGTATTAAATATTCATTTTAATTATTACGTACTTCGTAATTGCTGTGGGAACTAAGAATATATTGTTTCGAACGTTTTCCAGTTTGTCTGTTCTCTTGCTCGCGTGTCAGTTTTAATTTATTAGACTTAGTGTATTTACTTATTTAAATAATTAATACAATTCCGTTTTTTCATTGTTTCCCTGCAGGATTTTTTAGTATCATGGCCACAATCACACCGGATGTTAAGTGACGATGTTAAGTGAAGCCAAATGCCGGTACATGCCTATAGGTATTCGGCAACAGATTATCAACAAGATACTTGATGCATTTTCACGATGTTTTCCGACACCGGAAGTTGGTTACCTCACTGGTTGGCTGGTTTTCCTTCGATGCGTATTGCAGGTGGATTCGAACTCACGTTCACTGACTGGCCGTTCCTACATATTACCAACTAAAGCATAATTGCCTACATATGGCCCTCATAAATTTGTTTTACCAACCTCACAATGTAAAGTTTTATTTACCGCGTTATCGCGAGTGGATCGACACTTATCTATACCATGGCAGAATAGGACTCCATGGAACTGTGTCGAGTTCTGATAAGGAGTTACGTAAGGTTTTATATAAAGGTCTTCGAAATGCGTGCATTTCTTTTTAAATATCTTACAGTTATCTAAAGAACAGTTGTGCAGACCGAATGAAGCTTAACTCTCTGAAACGATGATAGCTCATTTGGTAGTGTTCACGGATGCCGCGTCAAGGGACGTGAGTTCGAATCCACTTACAATGAGCTTGAGCTTTCGGTGAAGAAAAACATCGTGAGGAAACCATAGCC
Organism: Actias luna; assembly: GCA_039707435.1. Classification (NCBI taxonomy): domain Eukaryota; kingdom Metazoa; phylum Arthropoda; class Insecta; order Lepidoptera; family Saturniidae; genus Actias; species Actias luna. The sequence goes on along the minus strand of JAZHAC010000019.1, from coordinate 1,153,870 downwards.
GGGTGGTATGGCTTTTCCTAACGCCCATCTGGCTAGCTACCACCGTCAAGTTGAAAATGAAAGTCAAATACCAATAGGTGTGACCCAGCAGTTGTGCTTGAGAGCCAGTCCCTCCAATGGGGTTAGCGTGTCCACTATCTTGGGCCACATCATCACTTTATCAGGTGAGATTGTAGCCAGAACGCCTTAAGTATAAAAAAATATATGTTAAGTGGTTTAGGCAGCCTATTGCTCCCTAGAACCATGTTTCATTACGGAATTCATTCCTAACAATGTTACAGTGGAGATAAAGAGAGTAAACACATGGGTTGAGACAAGTAATGGATATGAATGTTGAAGGATGTAAAGGAAGAGGAAGGCCATAGAAAAGGCGGACAGAGTGTGTGAGGAATGGGAGAGAATGAAGAGATATCGGCTGATAGGGATTTATGGAAGAGGAAAATGTATTGCGCCGACGCTAAATGATTCGGAAACAGAGCAAGACGATGTTAAATCCTGATTAAGGTAAACAGTAGAAGTAGATTATGTTTGTGTAGAATGATTGGTTATAAAGTCAATTTCCCAGTTACGATATTGTCTCAAATATGTTTAGAATTGATTTCTGATAGGATGTTTTCTTTTGTTCGACGCGAAAGTGTTGTCGTTGTAAGGTTAAGGTACGGACAGTTTATTTTGAAAGTGGTGTAAGTCCATTTTCTTTTGTTTCGAGAAAATTAAAGGTTACTACTATATTTGTTGATAATGCAATTTCATTTACCGACCGATTTTAAGTTGTACAAAAGATGGGATTTTTTTGAGAAATTAAACACGGACTAGTTATATTTAAAAAAAATACATTAAATTAAGCATGAATTACGTGATAGCTCGTTTTTCTCGAAAATGGACTTACACCACTTTCAAAATAAACGGTCCATATATCGCTTGACATTTGTTCATAGGCACTCGATTGTTATATTTCGAGATGCGCCGTTTATTTTGGAATTTATATGACACTACTGTATTCGAGTATTTTGAGCAAATCTATATATAGTTTAGTACATTTTTTTATCAGTATTTAGTGGTAGTGTGCACGACTTTGCGTCAAGGGACGTGAGTTCTAATCCAACCACCTAGAATGAGCTTGGGCTTTCGGTGAAGGAAAACACCGTGAGGAAACCATAGCATGGTGGTAGGGCTTTTTTGATGTCCGCCTGGCTAGGTACCACCCTTAAGTTGAAAATCTACAGGCAAATACCAATAGGTGTGTTCCGGCAGTTGCACTTGAGAGCCAATTCCTCCACAGGTTTAGCGTGTCTACTAAGTTGGGCCGTATCGTCACTTAAGATCAGGTAGGATTATGGCCATAACGCTAAGCCTTAACTATTAAAAAAACAATTTGATAGAGTACTTACATCATATGCATAGATTACCAATCAAAGTAAGTTATAACAACTTAAAACACAGAAAACAAATCACTGAATTAAAATAAAAAAATGGAAAAAATAAAATATTTTCCGTTTAACGGTAAATAATGAAAGTGAATATCTCAAGACATGGGTGGATGAAGGGGTTATGTAACATTTTAAAAATATTTTATTATTTATATTAAATTGGTATATTATATAGTAGAAATTTAATTTGTATTTATTTCAATAAATAAGTATTAAATGTATTATTAGAAATAACTCAATTTGAATGAAAACACACAACTGCAAAAATTTTAAATACTTATTTAAATGGTATTACAATACATAATTAAACTTGCTTGTCCAATTTCCCAATGTAAACAAATTATATCATATCCCCTTCAACCACTGATATTCTATTCATTTATAACGTACCATTAGAATCATATATATATAAATATATAGTTTATTATATTCTGTATATAGATCACCACTATCGTATCTCGCAGACCGACTCGCGTGAGATTCGTTCGACCGACTCCGCGCTTACTTACTACTGACGCATTATCTTCTAATTTACCCGAACGTTAGCATCACGTGTATAACATCACGCTGTGGTCGTCCACTTACGTGGAAAATCGAATTCCTTTACCTACAGCATCATCATTAACATCAGGCTTCGACCCAGCACAGGTAAGAGAAAAAAAACACACTTTTTTTTAGCTCTCAGTGTAATGCCTACTGTTGTAAAGCTATTTTTAACGTCTAATAAATCACGCTTACTTAAAAAAAGGTGTGGTTTTAACAGGCTGGGAGGGTATGCGTTAATGCATTTCCTCACTTAAAAAAAAAATTGTGTATATAAAAAAAAAAAAAAGAAAAGTCCCATACACCAGTCCAGTTCATACGCGTTTCAGTTGGCGTGAATTGTTATTTTTCCCGGATATCATATATCTCATTACCGGATATAAAAAACCCTGTACTTTTCTTCACAAATCTGTCTCTCCTTATACTAAAAGATTTTCTTTTTCTCTTTATTTTTACAATTGGGATTTGTTGAAATAAAACTAATTTAAACGGATTTTATCGCGGTTATTTATTAAATTTTGATCCCGACGTTTCGAAAGCTTTTCAGCCTTCGTGGTCACGGGGCGGACTGAGGTGTAGGTTGTCCAGAAAAGTTGACATGAACTTGAAAATGAAAAATCCGTTTAAATTAGTTTTATTTCAATTAATAATATTCGCGTAAACATAAGAAATCATTAATTGGGATTTGATCACAAATCGAGTCACGTAAGGTGAGGTCAAGTTAAGAAGGAATCATATTTGTATTATATATTATCTTGGATCCCGAACGCCACACATTACCAGCTTCTAGAGCATCCTTGCTTCTCTGGATGTCGGAGAAGCGAGAATGCTAATACATAAACCGACGGATCTCAATGTTATCTGTATTTTTTTTATAGTTTAGCCTTTGCGTTATAGCCGTAATCTCACATGATCTAAGTGACAATACGGCCCAAGTTGGTAGACACGCTAAACCTGTGGAGGTACTGGCTTTCAAGTGCCACACCTTTCAACTTGAGGGTGGTAGCTATGGCGGCGGGCATCAGAAAAATATTTCCCACCGTGCTATGGTTTCCTCACGATGTTTTCCTTCACCGCAAGCTAATGCTCATTGTAGGTGGTTGGATTAGAACTCACGTCGCTTGACGCAATCCTTTACACTATAACATACTTTACAATATTGCGACGGCATCACTTTTATTAAATACAAAAGAAAATATTTAATGGAATATGCCCTGAACGAAGTCGAAAGGCGGTAATTAATTCAGGTCGACTGATATTAAATTTGTCAAACCAGGGAAAGCGCAACAAAGTGGGCTGTAAGGTTTTATACCATATGCCTTTATCCACTGATCGCTTATCGATGTATATCTTCCACATTTCACGACAATATTTTCTTATAACATAGAGAATATCAGAAAAACAAGGCACATAACGAATTCGTTTGGTAGTGCCTGAGATTAACGTATTTAAACAAAACCTAAAAGCTAAACCTTCTCTGCTTAAGACGATACGACAAAAGTCAAAATTTCATCTAGACATATTGGCTGGACATATGGTGTTTATGTCGAGACTGAATGCGACTGTTGTCTCATGCTCTCTCGAGAAACGCTAGCCGACCGATTATGGCAGTGACGCGTTGACTGTATCTCTCACGGTCCTTTCGTCCACTCGAACCGACATTAACTGAACAAGAATTAACAAAGCCTTGTTGTAGAATAATATATATTTTTTATTTATTTTTGATTTTATTTTATTATAAAAGGCACTGTTACAGATATGAGACTAAATATAAAAGCAACTCAATTCTAGGTATCATTTTAAATCCCACATACCCTATTACATTAGTGCACAACTTACACAGTTAGGAACTTTTTTTATCAGTGAAAATGAACAGAATACAGATTACATAAATTATAATATATTTTAGCATTTTGAACGTCAATGTACACAAACGGATATAACAAAAATCCTAGTAAAAATTGGAGATGTAGCAACAACCAGTTATGTAATTAAACTTTTGAATTTTATTAAGCTATTGAAGAATATGTCGTGTTGAACATGACTTTCATTCTAGCGCCTACGCATTCTATAGATCGGATTATTCTCTGACACGTTATTATTACAAGCTGGCAACACTAAACAATTGTTGATGTCTCACGGAGCGTGTGGGCACCTTTATATTGAGTTTACTCAGTAACTCATATTGATTACATTATTGAAATATTTTTGTCATGGCCCGAGGGAATACTTTCGTACGTCTATTAAATTATATCGATCCTAGTGAACCGTGCTTACCTACTACAGCTCAAAGCGATGATGACTCAGTTGGTAGTTTGTACTGACGCTGCGTCAATGGCCGCCAGTTCGATTCCGCCTAGAACGAGCCTAAGCTTGTTGAATATGACTTTCATTGTAGCGCCTACACATTCTATAGATCGGATTCTTCTCTGACACTTTATTATTACAAGCTGGCAACACTAAACAATTTTTGATGTTGAAATAAAACTAATTTAAACGGATTTTATCGCGGTTATTTATTAAATTTTGATCCCGACGTTTCGAAAGCTTTTCAGCCATCGTGGTCACGGGGCGGACTAAAATCCGTTTAAATTAGTTTTATTTCAATGAATAATATTCGCGTAAACCTAAGAAATAATTATCAATTGTTGATGTCTTACGGAGCGTGTAGGCATCTTTATATTGAGTTTACTCCGTAACTCGCCATCGAGTATTCCGTTGGATATTTTATGAAGTATATACAGGTCAGCGACAATTCTTCTGTGTTCGAGGCTTTTAAGGTTTAATTCCTTAAGTCTTGCTTCGTAATTTGATAGCTTACGTCGGACTCCAAGCTTACTGCACAATGATCTTAGAAACCTTCACTGTATAGATTCAATTCTGTCAATATGTACCTGATATGTTTGTTTGTAATAAAAGAGACAGTCTCATCTGATGTTAAATGACGATGTGACCCAAAATGGTGGACACGTTAAGCCTAGTCCTAACTGCCTAAACATGCCTATAGGTATTAAGCGGCAGATTTTCAAGTTAAAGGTGGTAGCTAGCCACGTGGCCATTACAAAAAGCCTTAGAACCATACTATAGTTTCCTCACGATGTTTTTCCTTCAGCGGAAGCTCAAGGTCTTTGTAGGTGCATTCGAACTCACGTACATTGACGCGGAGTCCGTACACACTAACAACTGAGCTATCATCGCTTCAAACTAAAGTACAACTGGCTAGCTAGTACCTTTCATTGACAATCAGCCGCCAAATACCTATAGGTGTGTTCAGGCTGTTTCACTTGAGAGTAAGTCGCTCTACTAAGCTTTACATGTCCACCTTCATCACTTAACATCAGGTGAGACAGTGACCATAATGTTAAACCTATTTTTTACTTTTATAAGCGATGATAGCTCAGTGGTAGTGTGTACGACTTCGCGTCAAGGGCAGTGAGTTCGAATCCACAATCACCTACAATGAGCTTGAGCTTTCGATGAAGGGAAACATAGTGAGGAAACCGTAGCATGGTGGTAGGGCTTTTTCTAATGCCCGCCTGGCTAGCTACCACCCTCATGTTGAAAATCTGCTGTCAAATACCAATAGGTGTGTTCCGGCAGTTGCACTTGAAACAGTTGCTTCACAGGTTTAGCGTGTCTACCAATTTAGGCTGTATCGTCACTTAAGATCAGGTGAGATTATGGCTATAACGCTAAACCTCCACAATAAAGAAAAAGAAAAGATATAAAATAAAATATTCGGATTTGGTGAAGATAAACATAGGGCACATGCAATACATAACTGTAAACATGCGTCCCATGTTTTTCGTTTCCAATCTTTTATTTTATTATTTTTTGTCCGTTGTAAAAAATATTACCCGCTTTTTAGGGTTATGTGAATGAAATTTTAATATATTTTCCCCATCTGTCTGTATTAAAACATATTCATCTGTCATATATTTATCTATTCCTTTTCGTTTTCCTTCTTATTTTTCCACATTTTCACGCATTGTGTCTAACACATCGGGCAGTTAGTTGAAAACCAATTACGAAATTACACACGGACAGACATACAGACAACTATTACCTTCGGGTCAATGAGAAAGGCGTACTATTACTATACTACAGTATTATTATTTAACGGAAGAATCGTTTTTTCTATTGCAATATTAATAGAATCGCTTCTATTTCAAACAATGTTAAGTTATTACAGTAATTGTAAAATTTTCTGTCGGCGCCGGGTCTTATCAGTCGTTTTAATGTTTCCTGTCACGATGTCGCGTGGTATTGGGTTACTGTGGGAATCTGAGATCCCGGCCGACTATCTACAATAATAATATATAGAGGCAAAGTTTGTCTGTTTCAACGCGCTCATCATAGGACCAACCAGAAAGAAACAAACAACCAATCAAACGTAAATGATTTACATGTAGTCTTTGTTATAATCAGCCTATAATGTTAGTGTCTTTTTTTTCTATTTTATTTAATTTTTATATGTACTGTTTTTTTATATTTATAGTTCGTGTGTATTGACACGATTTATACATTTACGGAACTTTGTCTTTAAATTATATAAATCTACTTTTTGTATACTGCTGTTTTGTTTTCGAAATAAATAAATATATAAAAAAAAATTCAATTTAATAACGCAATAATTGAGGAAGGGTTTGGGCTGTTTCACAACGCGCTACCAGCACCAATATCAGCAAAGCTGTATTGAAGTCGCGGGTAAAGTATAGTATATACATATAGATATATATGTTGAGTATGACTTTTCCGGAAATATTACTAGCGAAGTAACATTACAGTCTGCTACGAACATAAACTTATATACATAATTATGCATGGTGGTAGGGTTTTTTCTAATGCCCGCCTGGCTAGCTACCACCCTCAAATTGTAAACCTGCCGCCAAATAACAATAGGTGTGTTCCGGCAGCTGCACTTGAGAGCCATTTCCTCTACAGGTTTAGCGTGTCTACTACCAACTTAGGCCATATCGTCACTTAAGATCAGGTAAGAATATGGCCATAACGCTAAACCTTAAGTATAAAAAAATATACAATATTCCATGATCGCGTATATACCAATATATATATAGCTAGGTTACGATCAAAAAGAGAAGCACGTGATTCGAGAGAACTTATTCAATCATGAAACGCATAACGAGTCCATGACTGGAAATGTTAGCGAGTTGGCTGAGACGTGACTTACTGGTTAGCGGCTCTAGCACAATTGGTCAGGTGCACCCGTGGTGTTTAGGCTTCCCACATACCGAGCGGTTATCTAAAACTCCGTATAGATACAGCGTACGATTAAATTTAATGTATCCACAAATTTAATATACCCTAAATTCAATGTTGCCTGCCATTCTTACCGTGTGTCATTAGAAAGTTTGTAGTACTATTTTAATAAGTTATTGATGATACGCCATTTTATCCTTACTAATATTATAAATGCGAAAGTGAGTTTGTTTGCTTGTTTGTCACCGTTTCACGGTTAAACCGCTGAATCGATTATGATAAATTATGCTATAAAGATCGATGGGAACCGGGAGACGGTAATAGACTATACTTTTTCTCCCGAAAGCCTTATTGGAAGTGTAGTAAAGAGTGGGATAAACTTTGTATGAAACTCTGTTGCGTCAGCCGATTTGTTTCACAGAATCAATATAAACGCGAGCGAAGCCGCAGGTAAATCTAGTCAACAAATAATTTGAGTTATCGATTATCGAAAAGGGACTATAACGTCATAATCTGTAAAGATTTTGAAATGTCACCAATTCGTTCGACCCTTTCGTTTTATGGGACAAAAGTATCCCACCCCCATAGAATTCTACAATCAGTGGCATTAATTATCGCGATGTAAAATTTTATTTAAATCTGATTCCGTGTATTGCACGTATAAAGAAACAGATAGACAGTTAAAGATTTAAAATTAAATATATTTCTCTTCTAAATGACTAACAAAGCAATCCTCGGGGATAATTTTTAAATTATACTTAATGCATAGATTGGGCTGTATTTCAGTTTTATTAAATGTGTATTCACTGCCTCTAGCGATGCAGAAATCATACTCTTTTGGAAACCCTCGTCAAATATTAACCAGGTACACATGTCCCATTTTTAGACCGTGGTTATATGAACGCATATAAGGTAAACAGTACCGGAATTACTTAACTTTAGTGAATGACTGGTATTTTTTTTAATTATATCTATAGAAAAAATGTAGGTACGGACCACATTCTTATTAAACAACCAAATTTTTCCATTTTATACAGGTATGTATTGATCATTTTAATAAAAAAAATCACGAACATAGTTAATCATTTTAATATAGTTAATTTACCGAAATAAACCCTTTAAATACAACGTTTCACCGAAAGCGTTTCGAAAATACGCGAAATTTGTATCTATATTACAAAGAGGAATGTTTGCTTGTTTGTTTGAACGCGGTGATCTTAGCTACTTCTGGTCGGTTTTCGAAAATTATTTATTGAGAGCAATCAATTAGATAGGCTTTTTAGGCATTTAGGTTATTTATAATCATGCTATCGCCAATAGAAGCAAAGCTGTAATCAAAAATGTTACAAAAATAGTAAAACATTGTTAAATATTTTCAGTGGTATGCGAACTGTTATACACGAACCATGCACCTTAATATGCCACACTTTGAGACACAAAACTATATCCTCTCGTACCAAGTATTTAGTATCAGCAGTTTTTCCAGTCCTCTCACGATCCTCGAGACCGCCCTTCAGGGGCCTTTCGTTAATTATGTAAGGGTATTGATACTTAAACCCCAGAGATTTGAAAAAATCTCTACATGTCATTATGTGGGGAGAGAAGGGGAATGAAATTCATTTTTACATAATATTTCGTGAACCAAAATTCAATAATAAGAATATAATTACATTTTCGATTCCAAAATTGTTTTCGTAATTTTAAACTGTGCAGTTAAATTTTAATTTTATTTAAATATTTTTATTGCTTATTGAAAAAATGACTTCTTAAAATTTCATATGTTTTTATACATGTTTGGTTCTATAGAAAAAAATATAGTACATTTTGCCGTGTATTATCGTATTTTAATATTTAAAAAATAAAAATAAAACATTATATTTCTTAACATTGAGAGATCAATATAGAATCTTACGTAAGATAGGAGTGGGGGGTTCGAGGAATCTTACGTATACTGACATGGGGTTAGGGGGGGGGTCAAAAATGACCAAAATTATCCTTACGTAATTAACGAATGACCCCTCAGTTCTCTCCCAGACTCGGTTCGCGTCACTGACTATCCATATAAATATTAATGTCGTGTTAAATAATACATATACATTATATTATGTGAAATTGTGTAAAATGGGAAATATACACTTTATAAGTGTAATAAAAAAAAGTCCCGTGCAACAGAAAGAAGTTGCGGGCGTAATATATTTATATATATATACAATTTTTATTTTTAGTGGCATTAGATAAATAAATCCCAACGTTGCAGCGTCGCGTCGTTCCAAACGTCGAGTGTGTTCCAAACCTAAGTTTATATATTTACCATCAATAATTCGGCATGAGCGGTCCGTTAATTATTCCTTAAATTGCGTAACGTGATCGAATAATTATCAACTATTTAACAAAACGTTTATTTTTGAATTAAACATACAATTCATTTTACGTATAATCCAATTATAATTAAAATAGTTTTTCACAGCAAATAAGCCCGTGTGATTATTACCATGCCTATCTCTTATCGAAATTATAACAGTCTATTTAATAACTGCTTCCATAGCTAATTTAAATAATTATTTGAGCAGGTTTTTCTCTGGATTAGGGGGCAATCGAACAAGCGTGTCGCATGACGGTAAGTGATCACCGCCTCTCATGGGCACTCACAACAACAGAGGAAATGCAGGTACGTTACCGACTTTATTGAAGAAACTGGCTCTCAAGTGCAACTGCCGGAACACGCCTGGTGATATTTGGCGGCAGATTTGGAGTGGTACGCTATGGTTTCATCACGTTTCCTTGACGCGGCGTATGTACATATTACCAACTGAATTATCATCGCTATTGAAAAGACAATAAAACGTTTTTCGTACATATATTGACTGCTCTCCACTGCTGGCAGAAATTTATTTTAAAGTTCCACTATTAAACACACGACTAAAGTGTTTATATTTCACACTCACATTATCTCATTCTCACTCACAGCCAAATTATCTCTAGAGCTGCTTTTTCCAACGCTCTTGTTATCATTATAACACATTTCTTAACGACGTAGACATGTTTTGTAACAGCCTAACATCTTATAAAAAGAAAATTGGTGATGTGTTGTTTAAAGATTCCTCTTAAGAAACGATGTTTTTTTCTGAATTTTTCTTTTGATATGTGTTTAATTTTATTGCCTTTTTTTTAATTATACACCTAGATTGTATTGTTACGATTTTTCTTTAATTAAGTTATAGAATTTAAATATATGGTACTATAGGCCTATTAGTTTATAGTGTTGCCATACTTAATTATGTAATGGCTGTTTGTTACCTAGTTAAATATATATATATATATATATATATATATATATATATATATATATATATACATACATAACATCTTTAGTGATAATGTCTATACGATGGGACAGTTTGACTGCAGACTGGAGGTATTTGGTGTGAGATTTTCAACTTGAGGGTGGTAGCTAGCCTATCGGGCATAAGAAAGCCCTACCACCGTGCTATGGTTTCATCACGATGTTTACTTTCACCGAAAGCCCCGGCTCATTATTACAGGGATCGAACTTGTGTCAATTGTCTCGGCTTCCGTAGATACCAGTGACTGAGCTATCATCGCCTTAAGGGCGTGTTTTTAATGGGATTTGTCTAGGTTGTAACAGAAGCTTTTGTCTTTGTATCTTGGTTTTATCTTCGGTACTTTCGTCTGAGCATTGATGAGCCAGTCATGAGTTTTGTAGCAAAGATCGTTACTACTATCAAGCAACCATCAACTAAGCTTTTTTACGGTTAAAGTTTAACGTTATGGCTGCAATCTCACCTGATCTTAAGTAACGATACGGCCCAAGTTGGTAGACACGATAAACCTGTGGAGGAATTGGCAATCAAGTGAAACTACCGGAACACACCTATTGGTATTTGGCGGTAGGTTTACAACTTGAGGGTGGTATCAAGCCAGGGGGGCAGTAGAAAAAGCCCTACCACCATGCTATGGTTTCCTCACGATGTTTTCCTTCATCGAAAGCTCAAGCTCATTGTAGGTGCTTGGATTCGAACTCACGTCCCTTGACGCGAAGTTGTACACACTACCATAGAGCTATCATCGCTTGACAGAAATTTAATGATTTTTTCAAGGGGTTTTTTCATAGGCATAATTTAAGATATTTCACGCACTACACTATAATACTCTAATAACCTTTTTGCAGGAAATGGCTTTTTATATTATTAACACATACAGCTATGTCATATAGGATTACAGAGGCGGCAAAAAAATAAACAAAACAAATCGATTACAACTTTATTAAGCGAAATGTATAGGTAGGTACATACTGTTTGTATATATCACGCGGAGAAACGTGTCTTCTGATAATAATTTGAACCGTTTACAGTACATAAAAAGTGATTGATTACACATGGACGCGACTCGTTCGCTTCCATATTAAACAATCAATACTCACTTAAAGAATGGAATGTTATACAATAATTTCGTGTATCCATCACAATTGGGAGCCATTTAAATATTACGAAAAACAGAATTTCAGTCGATAACCTCCCCCTTTTCATTTTATATTTATTTAAGTAATAAATTTTCATTTTAAAGTTCCCATAAAACCACACCTAAAATCGAGTAAACGATGGCGTTTCGGGGAATCCCGCTTTCGCTTTCAAGCGCACAAAAACAGGGTTGCCATGTCATGCTCTGTTAAATATTTCTGAAATGTGGTACCTTTTCATGGTTAAATGTCGACCAATAAGTATACGTTCCAGTTAAAAGTTCGAGAATTACTTTTGGATAAACTAAATGATCCCAAACAATAGTGCATATAGTTTATTTTTTGTATATTACATTTTTACAAAATACATTGCCGTTAGTATGATTTTTTTTTCTTATTACCAACTTTGCCTCATCTCTACACCAGTCCAAGGTTGACTGGTAGAGAATGCTACAGGCATTAAGTCCGTCTTGTATGCAGATTGTATATAAAAGTGTGATAAATAAAAACAATATTGTAACTGGTAAAATAATTAAATAATTTTCAAAAAACCACCATCCCTTAGGGCTTTGTCTTTTTTATATAGTTAAAGTTAAGCGTTATGGGCATAATCTTAAACTGATGTTAAATTACTTAGTGGTCCAAGAAGGCAGACACGCTATATCTGTAGAGGAACTTGGGGGTGGTTAGTTACCACGCTATAGTTTTCTTCACCGAAAGCTCAAGCTGATTGTAGATTAATTCGAACGCACGTCCTTTGACGCAGCGTCCATACACAATACCAACTGAGCTATCATCGCTTGTCTGCAATTTCATCAGATATACGCTAAGCTGAAGTAAGCTGAAGCACTCCTCAACACCTTTAAGTTTTCACGTAATATTTAAATGACCTCTAAACACATAGAGAACATAGTTACATATGGCAACACCATTCCCGTGACAACGAATAACTTACAATATATTTTACCTAACAACGAACCTACTACTTGTGAACCGTGAAACGATCTACTGAGAAGCCAAAAATTCACTAATCGATACACTTACCACCTATATATCGAGTTTTTCCCGGAAAACCACAGTAAGCGACAAACGCACTTATTACACGGGAGAGTTTCTTCACTTGTAATTTTAACTTTTTGTTCATAATTATCGACTAAACTAATCTCTCTAATATGATGATAATAATAATGATGAATGATAATAATGAATCTCTATTTCCCTTGGTCGCATCACGCGTGAACGGATGGAACAATTTCGCTAATTCTTTTTTTGTCGGGTTATAATTGGGATAATTAGCCAGGAGAAGGTTCTTATGAAGGGAAAAAAAATTAAGTAAGTTGACCGGAATATCAGTGAAATTTCTTTCTTAATTTTATTATTATAATTCTGCTTTTTAATATTGAACTGAATGTAAAATCTATCATAATTATTTTTCGAAGAATAAATAATTATTTTTTGGAACGAAGTTCCTTATGGGTCGTCGCGGAAAAAACGTCCGTACCGTTAGCGTAAGGTTTTTATGTATAGTCTATGTATGATGTCTATAAAGTGTCCAATGTATAGTCTATGTGATGACTGTTATTATTATATATTTTTATTAATCATCGTAAACAAAATAAAGGTGTTAACATAATTCTGTGAAGTAGTTGTTTTTATTTTTAATTAATTAATTAATTAACTTGAAATTAATATTTTTATAATGAGGAACTTCGTCACTACCTGGTGTCCGCGACACCAGTCGTTTTTTTTTTTACATTTTCATGGTTAGCCATCCGTTTCTGTGCTTTTATCCAAATTTCAAGTATCCAATTCATCGGGAAGTTAGTTTAAAATCAATGAAAAAGTTCCATCCGAACAGACATACTAGAAAGCGAATTAATAAAAACATGGTAATAGCAATAAGAAAGTGATTATTAACATAGAGCTCCTCATTTAAAAAGTTACGATAAAAGTATAATTAAGATATCTGAAACTTACGATACTTTTCCTGAAAAACCTCGATATTCCCATACATTCACTAATCAATTTTAAAAATTAATTAAAAAATCAATACCTTCCAACGTGCGAATGGCACTAAATTCCAAAAGAATTGAGAGAGAGAGAGAGATATATTAATAAACGAAAAAATCCTAAAAACATTCATCCGTTTGCAACAGCAATAAAATACATCGTTGAAATAAAATTCATATCAAACTAACCGCTTTTCCATAAGCACTAGCCGTGCCCCGTGACTTTGTCCGCGTGCCTAAAGCCTTCCTCGATTATTTCCGTATCATATACGGAAATAATTTTTGAAATCCGACCACTAGTTCGTAAGATCAGCACGTTCAAACAAACAAACAAACAAACTTTGCCGCTTTTTAATATTATTAATATAGATATAAAATATTAAACAGTACATTCGTAAACACCTTTTTTTTTCAATATTTATATATATATATACTTTATTTATTGCACAACATACAACTTCATAAATACACACAGCGGATCGCGTTGTCTGTCGATATGTCACGCAACTAATTTCAATTGAATACAATAAATCACCATACTTACAGTAGTAAAATTCATATTTAAAACTAAACTCATAGTAAGTACATGTAATCTAACTATAAATATGTATATGTATATATATACTGTCATGAGAATCGCTACAAACAGACATACAACTGTTCGAATGAGAGTGAACACCGGCATTCAAAATCCACATATATATAGTAGAAAAACAGCCCGAGAAAATAAAAATTAAAATCAACTCGATCATTCGCCAACGCCAGTGTCAATTATCCGCACGACAGAAGTGGTAAATTACTGAATAATACATGTTTACGTCGATACTGAATGCGGCTGGTGCGTCACGCACTCTCACGTAACGCTCGCCGAGCGAGTATAGTAGTGACGGGATGAATTGGCCCGAGCGTTACATGTTCGAGCGTTTCGGCTCAGTCTCATTCATTGCCTGCAGTATGAATGTGGTCAGTGCGCATAAAGATGTTTTCATTTCACAAATATTAGTTATAACAATACGTTACACTTAGATAATACAAGTTTTTAAAATTTTCAATGCAGTGTAAAAATAATTTATTTTTATTTATTTATTCAATACCTTACAAATTGACGCAATCGAAATGAAATACCATATGTAGCGTTGTTTCGATTGATAATACCGATAACCGATAATCGATACCGGAGAAACCGTAAAATGTTTGAGACACGTGTGACATTTTTTTTATAATATTTTTCTTACAACCCTTTTTATAATAATAATTAAACTATTTAACAGAAGCGAGAAAAAATTGACCACAGTTATACCGAACTACCGAGAATTATCGATTCGGTATATATAAAAAAACGGTTTTCCGAATTTTTGACAATTTTGGTAATATAAGGAAAAATACATATGAACGTGTAAAATATGAACTTTTAGTAGATTTTATAAACCTTTATTTGTTGAGTATAACTGGATTCCAATATATAATATTGAAATTTCGATACTACCGAGAAATACCGACATTTCATGTTTCCGTTGGGTCTGACTATACATATATATATATAAATAATATAACATGTCTGTTTGTGTTATTCCAAAAACATATAATGGTGTTTTTATGACTGTCGGAGGCGAAGCAGAAGCGATCTCCAGTCTCTGGCAAGTGTTCGGAACCAATATTGGGTATTTCTGGTTTAGATCAGGTAAAGTGTTTAGAATTAGAGATGGCGATCTGAGATCGATTAGTTGAAGAATCCATTTTTAGGGTAGAAAAACGACTTTTTATATCAGTTCACGTCTTGGAATCGATCCAGTGATTATTACTCAATACTTTACCCTTAAAAATCGAGATTCGATACTTATCAATTTTCATAAAACATTATTTACAATTATTACTCGAATGCTTTTACTCAAACATGTATAGAAACGATCATTTTTCACATACGTAGAATGATAAAATCGATTATTGTGGTGTGTGTATTGATAACTAAAAAAAAAATTGAATCGATTTTTTGAATATAGATTTTTTCGAATCGATTCATTCAATTTTGATTCAAATCGATTCATAAATCGATCTTTTTCAGAAATAATCGCCATCCCTAATTTCTCATAGCCTGCTCATGGAAATGCTGAAGAGGAATCAATAAATGGATTACACGCGCGTTCAAAATCTGTGTGATTAAGACCAACATGACAAAACTGAAGGTGAGATTAATAATACGTAATACAAATATAATGTATATTGACATGGCACATTGTTTATGTCGATGCTAAATGCGATGGGTGCGTGACGCTCTCTCGTGTAACGCTCGCCAAATCAGTGTAGCAGTAACGTGTGGACTAAATGCGACTGGTGCGTGACGCTCTCTCGTGTAACGCTCGCCAAATCAGTGTAGCAGTAACGTGTGGACTAAATGCGACTGGCGCGTGACGCTCTCTCGTGTATCGCTCGCTAAATCAGTATAGCAGTAACGCGTGGACTAAATGCGACTGGTGCGTGACGCTCTCTCGTGTAACGCTCGCTAAATCAGTATAGCAGTAACGCGTGGACTAAATGCGACTGGTGCGTGACGCTCTCTCGTGTAACGCTCGCCAAATCAGTATAGCAGTAACGCGTGGACTAAATGCGACTGGCGCGTGACGCTCTCTCGTGTAACGCTCGCCAAATCAGTATAGCAGTAACGCGTGGACTAAATGCGACTGGCGCGTGACGCTCTCTCGTGTAACGCTCGCCAAATCAGTATAGCTGTAACGCGTGGACTAAATGCGACTGGTGCGTGACGCTCTCTCGTGTAACGCTCGCCAAATCAGTATGGCAGTAACGCGTGGACCAAATGCGACTGGTGCGTGACGCTGTCTCGTGTAACGCTCGCCAAATCAGTATAGCAGTACCGCGTGGACTAAATGCGACTTGTGTGTGAAGCTTTCTTGTGTAACGCTCGTCAAATTAGTATAGCAGTAACGCGAGGACTCAATGCGACTGGTGCGTGACGCTCTCTCTTGTAACGCTCGTCAAATCAGTATAGCAGTAATACGTGGACTAAATGCGACTGGTGTGTGACGCTCTCTCGTGTAACGCTCGCCAAATCAGTATAGCAGTAACGCGTGGACTAAATGCGACTGGTGCGTGACGCTCTCTCGTGTAACGCTCGCCAAATCAGTATGGCAGTAACGCGTGGACCAAATGCGACTGGTGCGTGACGCTGTCTCGTGTAACGCTCGCCAAATCAGTATAGCAGTACCGCGTGGACTAAATGCGACTTGTGTGTGAAGCTTTCTTGTGTAACGCTCGTCAAATTAGTATAGCAGTAACGCGAGGACTCAATGCGACTGGTGCGTGACGCTCTCTCTTGTAACGCTCGTCAAATCAGTATAGCAGTAATACGTGGACTAAATGCGACTGGTGTGTGACGCTCTCTCGTGTAACGCTCGCCAAATCAGTATAGCAGTAACGCGTGGACTAAATGCGACTGGTGCGTGACGCTCTCTCGTGTAACGCTCGCCAAATCAGTATAGCAGTAACGCGTGGACTAAATGCGACTGGTGCGTGACGCTCTCTCGTGTAACGCTCGCCAAATCAGTATAGCAGTAACGCGTGTACTATATATCTCTGACTCTGTTAGCCGACTCAAGCCGACTTTACCCGAACGTGAGTTACACAGCCGAGCGTTACGGCTCTGTCTCATAAAATAACACACTTTCAGAGTGCCAAAACAAGTTTATATTTGAAAAATTCCTTGTATAATTGTCATAATGAAAAAAAATGGGAAACTTTGCATTACTAACAAGCTGCCGACTATCGTCTGTCCCATAAGATAGTACAATCTACTACTTTAAGTATTTTTTTTTTATAACTTAAGGTTTAGCGTTATGGCCATAATCTCACCTGATCTTAAGTGACGATACGGCCTAAGTTGGTTGACACGCTAAACCTGTGGAGGAACTGGCTCTCGAGTGCAGCTGCCGGAACACACCTATTATATATAGGTATTTGGCGGCAGGTTTACAACTTGAGGGTGGTAGCTATGGCGACGGGCATTAGAAAAAGCCCTACCACCATGCTATGGTTTCCTCACGATGTTTTCCTGCTCAAGCTCATTTTAGGTGCTTGGATTCGAACCCACGTCCCTTGACGCGAAGTCATACACACTACCACTGAGCTATCATCGCTTCAATTAGATGCATAGATATTTTATATTTGAAGTCATAAAATTCCCCACTCTACTTAGAGAGCTCAACGTTGAAAGGACAGTCCATGTTTAAGAAGTGACTTTATTCGCTAACAATTACATATGCACCTTTTAAAATTTAATATAGCGTTAAATGAATGAATGAACTAAATTTTTACTTTATAGTATAATAACGGCCAACTTTAATCACATTCTAGATAACAATCTAGAACATTCGATTTGATTCCACTAAACCCAATCGTAATGCTCGTTATCGATTTTCATATTTGTATTAAGAAAGATCGACCCAAAAAGGCGAAATTTTTCAATGAAGCTTACCAGGACATAATATTATGTATACTTATAGATCTAAATTAATATATTAGTGTATCAACTTCGAAACAATACTGCAATCTATCACAAAACTAAAAGGCACTACAGAAACGTTTCAGACCAACATTTCAAAGGTACGCGGTTCAAACATCCCACATACATTTACTTCCTCAGATGAGCTCGCGTAAGTCATCAATATTGTATCATTTCAAAATTATATATTCCAAATCCAGTAACATATTGAAAGGCAATGTTTTCCATAAAAAAATCGTAATTCAACGTTTCTCTTAAATCGATAACCGCAATTTAGAGACGATTTAAAATCGTAACAATATCCGGTTTTTGGTTAACTAGAAAAAACATTTTTTCCGGTTTTTTTTTTCAATGAAATAACAGCTTTTTTCAAATGGACATATGCCGTTAGCCTGCAGGGCTTTTGCAGCTTCGCCGGGCGTTTTAGGGCAAACGCTGAGGGCATTCAGCCCCGGAGGGCTCTGGTGCGACAGCTATTTACGTATATTTGCAACAACTACTTAGAGAAATCGATATATCGAATACAAAGATCGATATATGCAATAAAAATGCATTTAACGCATTTTGAAGTGACGATAGCCCAGTTGTTAGCGTTAACGAACGCGGGTTCAAATCCCCGTAAGAGCTTGAGCTTTCGCTGAAGGAAAATATTGTGGAGGTAGGGCTTTTTCTAATGACCGCCTGGATAGCTACCACCCTCGAGATGAAAGTCTATCGCTAAATACGCATAGGGGTATCCGGCAGTTGCATTTGAGACTCAGTGTATCAGTAACGTCAGGTATAATGTGGCCACAAAGCTTATATTATGAAAAATGTTTATGACATCACACGTTGACGTAAGATTCTTTTATTAACTTATACTAGATTGGGAAAAGCACGTACTATGGTAAGTACGACGAAAAATGACGACCATCGGCCATATATTTAAAGAACCATAGGAGAGAGGGAGGAAGAGAGAGTTGTTGGAAGAGATTTAGTAAAACGTAGAGAAGAAGAGTCAACGCTTATTTTTCTTTAACTAAATAAGCAAGTGCTGGGCGAAAGCTCCTTCTAGAAAGAAGGCACAGGTTTTAATATTATGTCGATATACGAAATAATGGCAAATTCAAATGGTAATAAATTGCTTTCTTAATCATTATTACCAGAACATATACCGAGCATTGAGGGTGCCTTAAAGATAATTGGAAATGGAAAAAATTTTGAAAAAAAAAAAAATCTGTTAGGATTCGAACCGGCGAACGACATATCCCTTCGCTCCATTCATTAATCTCATATCATTCCATTCATTAATCTAAACCAATTAATAGCCATAAAATTATAGCTATGATATAGCTGGAACGTTATTATGAAATCATTCATCTGGTCACGAATTATATTTCACTAGTTATATTTCACTTATCACGATTAACTGTATAACGATGAGTCGATTTCGTGACGCCCGTGAAAATATTAAAAAAAAAATTCAAGGCCATCAAAACTCTTATTCATAAAGGGTTGATATTAAAATTCGATTTTATTCATAAAAATTCTGACCACTATCCGGTGCCGACACACGCATTAGCCCCCATATACATATGTAAAATAATATCGAACACCATATGTAAACTTACCTTGAAATTTCAAATCCCACTAACGGGAACATAAAATCGAAAAATAAAAAATAAAATAAAATTTCCCAGTGAAAAAAGATTATAGCTTAATATTTTTAAACGCTGTTCTCATTAAATATGTTAATATCCCTCCTCCCCATCGTAATTATTAAATAAATAAATAAAAAAAATTACGTATATATTCTGGTTTCTACATAATACAGTACACGAGTCTTAGGACAACAGTTGCAGGATAATCTATACGCGTTTAACTTCGCTAATGAAAAGAAATAAATCACAAGTAATCAAATAAAGGCGGTTAAGCGAAAAACGCAAAATATATATACATCACACATACGTAAATAATGATATATACATATATATATTTTACTGTTTAACGAAATCAGGGTAATTGCCCCTGAAACGATAGTTTCATATATACCCTAACGATAAGCCCGTAATAATTAAGATATTCAAACATACATATAAAGTTATCAGTTTTTGAGACGCTAATATAAAACTTTCTACAAAGTTAAATTCAATTATCGGACTATAAACCTATTTATCCTATATATAGTACTTACATGTTATATACCATCTACGAAAGTTGAAACAGCGTTTTGAATCAACTAACTGTATGAGCGTTATGGATAAATTAATTGAACTGGTCTTATGGACAAATTAATTGAACGGGCAGTATGGAGAAAATAATTGAACGGGTGTTGTGGATCAATTAACGGAACTGGCGTTCTAGATAAATTAATTGAACGGACGTTATGGATCAGTTAATTAGACTGGCGTATGGATAAATTAATTGAATGGGCGTTCTGGATAAATTAATTGAACGGAAGTTATGGATAAATTAATTGAACCAGCGTTATCGATAAGTTAATTGGACTGGCGTTATGGAGAAATTAATTGAACCGGCGTTATCGATAAGTTAATTGGACTTGCGTTATGGATAAATTAATTGAACCGGCGTTATCGATAAGTTAATTGGACTGGCGTTATGGATAAATTAATTGAACCGGCGTTATCGATCAGTTAATTGGACTGGCGTTGTGGATAATTAAATGAACTGGTCTTATGGACAAATTAGTTGACCGGGCATAATAGATAAATTAATTGAACCGGCGTTATCGATCAGTTAATTGGACTGGCGCTATGGATAAATTAATTGAACGGACGTTATGGATAAACTAATTGAACGGGCTTACGGATCAATTAATGGAAAGGACGCTAAGGATAAATTAATTGAACGGGCTTACGGATCAATGAATTAACTAATTAACTGGATTTATATCTCAACCAGTAATGGGTCTATAAGTTAAACTGGTATAATTAATTAATAAACGGATCCGGAGTAAGGGAGACAATTAAATGAGTGATTCTTGTCACAGTTTCACGTGATTTTAAATGGTAGGTCACACGGCTTTGTATGTATAAAAATATACAATTTACAATTATTATTATTGTTGTAGTTATGATTAATATTTCATCTAATATTTGTTCAATAAATCGCTTATCTACGTATAGAATTATTACTATAAGTATTATTAACAAGTGAAAAGAGATGTCAATATTTTAAAAAATATTTTATCGATATTATAAAGTTGAAGGCAATCGACGACCGTATTTAGTGTCGACATTATGGTATATTATCTATGGGAACGTACACGCTCTAGTGTGTTTATGTGCATATATTGTAATATATAAACAGAGTTAACCTTATATGAGAGGTAACGTGTTTATTGAGAAATAAACATATTTCATTATATATATTCAAAAGGGAAGGATTGTGTAACCGACAAAAATGTCTAGTGCTTATCGTAGGATTATAAGTAACGATCGCAGCTTCAAATACGATCCCTTCGGTAAATATCTCTGTCGGTCTGTCGGTTATGGGTAAAAAATATAAGAAAACCATAGACTATTTTTGCGACCATACTTGACTCTATAATGTTTAAACATATAGCAATCTATTTGTACGAAAATTCTATCAATAGTCTACTTATAATAGTAGAAACCCCCAAAAAGTACATATAGCAGATGACGGTCTAACAAAGACGGTATATCGACTCTATAGATGAAAATGACTACTCTATAATATATCAGATATACAGCTGCTTTGTATTGTAAGAAATAAAGGGAGTAACAGCGCTTCATAAAATATCGATTCCATGCGATTAGCGTATAGATATATCACGTGACGAATCGATTTTAAATCGATATCGCAAATACTCATTTCTTTCCTAAGACTATTGGGAAATTGATACACATAAACAATTATTCGATTACTCGTGAAAATTCGGTAAAGATTTGTGTAAAATTTTGTATGTTAATGAGGTTTTATATTTCGAGTTTATAAGTGTATTTTTTAGGTTATTCCCCGGGCTGCAGAATTTGAAATTGCTTAGAAACCATAGTGTAATTTTATAATATTATTCGACTGTAAACAATAAAGTAAAGTTGGATTTTTTTAACATAACTTGAATAGTATATATTGAAATTGCCAATAAGTAATATATAGAAAGGAAATAATATTTGCTTGTACGCCTTTGTGATCGGAGTTTAAACGATAAATAACAGATACACGATTATAGTTTTCTTATTCAATATAATTAAGAATATTATTAATCGACTTCGCATTCTATACTTTATTTTATTAATGACACCTATCGATACGAAGAAATTTATCGATATCAAAGAACACTCGTACGGAATTATTAATAAGAATCTTTAATCGACATTATTAAACATTTAAGAGTCATGGATATTCAAAACATCGATATTAAAAGTTTATCGATAACAATAGATATATGTTGGCGCGTGTCTATAGTCTACAGTTTTTTCATTTCTGAACATAATTTTGATCCTTTCGTTCACCCCTTTCTCTTTGTAACTTTACTTTCGTAACTGATTATATCGAATTATATATGTAACGAATATATCGCCACTCAAAATAATTTCCAAACACCCTTCGGTTGATAATTCCAACCACACCACTACCTTTATCGATACCAATCGCTTCACTATTCAGTAAAATCGAGAGTAATATTTAATAATTTAATTATATTACACGATAAAAAGCCAAAAAATTTTTTTATCGACAAGTTTATTGAATCACCTAACATTGAAAATTAAATTTAAGGAGATTTCAAGTTAATATATTAAACTTTTAATTATTATTTTATTTAATACTGTTTCCAAATAAACCCCACCGTCGAACGTCTGAAATTAATAACAGGTACAAATTCGATATTGATATGTTGAGAAATCATAAATATATCCGTGCAAGCAATACTTTGCTTTCAAAGAATATTTATCCCCATATAATATATTATATATATATATATATATATATATATATATATAAATTTAATAGATCCTAAATATGACGAAAGACTTATTTTCCATAAATAATAATTTTCGTTCCCTTAATTTTAAAAGATTATTTATTTAAATATAAAATAACACATAAGTGTTTTTTTTTTTTGTTGTTTGTTATGGAATATTTATCGAGTATGTTGAATGATTAAATTTTTCTCTAAACTCTATCAAGCATATTCGATAGTGTTAAATTTATTAAAGATTAAAAATTAATTTTATCGACACACTCCGGTGACGTGCAACCCTATAAGATACATCACTACATCGTATGCGAGACATCGATATTTATATAAATAATGTAAATTTATAATTAACTAGAAGAGTAGCCGACTGATCCCACTTCGAATTCGATGTCGAGTGTTGCAAGCGGTCAAAATATAAATCTCACATTTAGAATAATATAGAAAATAATAGAGAATAATAAATACGATATCATATTTATAAAATTAAACCACATTGTATGTAATATATTAAACCATAGCTTATGTCGTTTCTTTCCAACTCGTGAAAATTCGTATGTCTGTCTCTTTCCAACTTCCTTAAAGGATATAATATGTTATTTCGTAAGGTTTTTTTTTTCTATTTATATTTTAATGCCGTACGTATAAAATATAGAGATAACTAAGTTAAACTTGTGTACTAATGTCCCACTTATCCTAGAGTGATACAAATTGAATATATTTGAAGTTAGTGTTTCAGTATGAATAAGTTGTTATAGTACGAAGAAATAACCTTGATACTTGAAGTACAAAGTGAAGAGGGCAGGTCCGCGCGTCGACAGGAGTGTCGTAATACCGATAGATATATTAAATCTATATAAAACATTTAACTTGTTTGTTTGTATGTGTGTTTACGTGTTCGCGTGCTCATTAGTCGCCGGTGTCGGGCCAGTTCGCCTCCTCCGCTATTCTGTCCATGCAGTTGCACAGGAATTGATACTGGAAATTAAAATATTTCGGAATGTACTCTTTACATTAAACTAAATATTAATGAGGATCAATGAACATCACAAGACAAGACATGTAAATTAAGGCGTGTGTGTTTGTGTATCGATATGCGTACATGGGTTTTCGTATATGAGCGTATGTGAATGTATATTTTTTGTATGTATGCGAATGTGTCAAACTGACTAATGTGTGTGTATTTGACAAAGTATGCGATTTTATATGTATGAATGTATGGGTTCATGTATAATCGTATGCTCCTCGTGTGCGGAAATGTGCATACGTACTGTGTAGGATGTGTGAGTGAGTGTGTGTGTGTGTGTGTGTGTGTGTGTGTGTGTGTGTGTGTGTGTGTGTGTGTGCGTGTGTGTGTGTGTGTGTGCGGCACTCACGTAGGGCGTGTAGAGCGCGACGGCCGTGAGGTGCCGCTCCTGCAGGTACGTCAGCCGCAGCGCCGCCGCCTCGTCGTCCGCGCGCCACTCCCGCACCTCCTCCCACCGCACCTCCACGCACCCCCCGCCCCCAGCACCCCCGGCACCACCCGCGCACCCCCCGCCCCCGGCACCCCCCGCGCCCGACTCGCCCTCGCGCCACGCGGACAGCTTGATGCCGTTCCATCCTGCAGAGGTTAATGATAAAAAAAATAAATCTTTATTGGTACAAAAACAATATAACGTATAGTACAATTGTATGTTGCTAACTGCAGAAGTTAGTAATCTAACTGTGTCGCAGTTAACAGCGCCCACCTCCGGATACTGACAAAATATTAGGGAACATTGAAATACAATAACAAAAGAATTATTAACAATAAAAAAAAAGAAGTTAAACAATATAAAAAATAATGATAACAATAACTGAGAAATGAAAAAAAAAATTAAGTGTTAAGTGTGTGTGTGTGTATGTGTACATGTGCCTTTGTGTGTATGTATGTATGTGTGTGTGTAATGTAAGTGGCCGAACCGAATTTAGCTGTCTAAAAATTAGACTAGTACACGTTGGATATGAGATTTTCAGTGTCATCATATGTGAATGTCATTGAAGAAGAGTCTTTTTACAACATCTGTAAGTCATACCATATATATTAAGTAAAATGATTTTTAACTAGAAAACAAATTGTCTTCATTTTCAACTACAACAAGGCGTTATGGCTTTACGTATGCTTTTAGCCGTTTCACATAACGTCCATAGTTGCGGTCTTGACGCAAATGTCACCAATACCGATATTATTTTCGCGTATACGTAGATGTGTATCGGCAGTTGTACTAGACAGTTAGTTCCTCATTCACAGTGTCATTTAACATCAGATGGGGTTATGGTTATAACAAAAAAGAATAAAAAAAAAGCAGTCATGAGGATCACAAAACAATGCAAAAAATAGTTTAACTTGCATTCATTGAGGTCTGTAATCTACGACCTTGCTTACGTGTGATTTGTAAGTCGCACATCATACCGAACGATCGAGCGTTTATATATAAGAAACTCTTAATTAACAGTCGACGTACACCCTACATAGATGGAAAAAGTAGCCAGTCATGATGACGCAAATCCCATGATTTTTGTTCACCCAAACAATGTTCAATCCTTCTAAGGAAAGTTCCACTTTAAAAAATACCACATTTGCTGTTACAGTAATACAGCACTACTTGTTGATGCCTGCGACTTTATTCTTTTTTATCAGATACATATTCATTTTGAAACTGTCGTTGGGTTTTTGTGACGACGTACAAGGTATCATTGAGTCATTTTATACTTAAGGTTTTAGCGTTATGGCCGTAATCTCACCTGATCTTAAGTGACGATACGGCCCAAGTTGGTAGACACGCTAAACCTGTGGGGAAACTGGCTCTCAGGTGCAGCTGCCGGAACACACCTATTGGTATTTGGCCGCAGGTTTACAACTCGAGGGTGGTAGCTAGCCGGGACCTGCCACGCAGCTATGGTTTCCTCACGGTGTTTTCGTTCACCGGGCGCTCAAGCTCATTGTAGGCGATTTGATTCGAACTCACGTCCCTTGATTACCAGTGAGCTATATGCCGTAGATTGACACGGATACACCTGGAAGCAGCTTACCCAGCGAGAGCGCGACGGGCTGCGCGTGGGCGGAGTGCGCGGTGTGGGCGGTGTGGGCGGGCGGGAACAGCACGTGTCCGTAGCCCGGGAGCGCGCGCGCCAGCGCCAGGTAGTCGGGCGCGCGCCGCACGTCCTGCAGCGCCTTCAGCTGGTACAGCCGCGCGCCCGCCACGCACACGCCGCGGTTCACGTCCTCCACCGCCTGCGACACGTACACGCACACGTAAACACAAACGTACACACACATACACGCACACGTACACACAAACGTACACACAAACGTACACACAAACGTACACGTATACGTACACACACACACACACGTATACGTACACGTACACACACACATACACGCACACGTACACGCACACGTACACGCATACATACACACACACGCGCAGTGCCACTCGGGAGCCAGTCCCTATGGTCTTACGGACGTCCATGGACGACGGTGCTCACGTACCATCAGGTGACACGCTTGCCCTGTACCGCTTATTTCATAAAACAGATACGCATACACGTATGCACACATACACACGCACATACAGAGACACATACTATGTGTCCGTTAATAGTTATTTGTAAAGTTCCACACAACGCAAGGCTAAATCCTTAGCGCGGGAGTTTCGCTGAAGAAAATATACAAAAGTCGAACAACTCCCACACTCAAACACTTAATAAAGCATTATTTCTATTCTTTGCTCATACAGGGATTCAAAGAGAAGACAGTACTATCTATTCGAATAACTCTTTGCCAGTATTCCAAAACGATAATCAATTTAACTGTCTTTTATAATTTATTTTTATTAAAACCCCTTGGAACACCTCAAATATGATCTAAAACCTTTTTTATTTATTGCGGTAACTATTAGATATCAATAATTGTGTGTACATAATAATTATGGAAATTTAAGTGTCTTTTAAATAAGGTATATATTTTAAACCGAAACAAAATTTTAAAATTTATCTCATACAGTATAGATGCCACTATACAGTAATATTAAATTAAAGTTTCGTATAATTAAAGGAATAACTTATAATTTTTATAAACACATTAAAACCTTCTATTACTTTTCTAAATTTAACACAAACAATACGTTAGGGAGTGACATAGAGTACTTAATGGCAGAATACATTAAGGAATGACGGGCAACTTAGTGGCATAATACTGTAGGGAGTGACATGGGGAATTTAGTGCATAATACTGTAGGAAGTGAGACAGGGAACTTAATGGTGGTAACGGCACGAACCTGCCAGAATATGAAAGCGGCGGCGGTTGGGTCCGCGCTGACGAGGGAGAGCTCGGTGTTGGGGTTGAAGAGCCACTTGCGCACGCAGAGGCAGCTGCTGGACGCCGTCGAGTAGTTCTGTATGTACAGCGAGTGCGGGCACTCGTTCGGCTGCAGCTTGCGTTCTGGAACGTTCCATAGCGTTACACACCCGCCGTACCACCGTTAACTAGCTTATAGAGTATCAAACTTTGCCAATCCATAACAAATTTAATGCCTTAGCAGGTCAAAATATACATTTAAATTACCTACTGATAGTCTAAGTAAATATGTAATGTATTAATTATATTACTAATAATAATAATAATAATATTAATAAATATTTAATGTTTAGCATGCCAGCATGACAGCGGTGACTGATTGTGAATTTTGAACATTTGTTAGACACCGCTGTTCTGGATTGTACTGTACTTAACACCAGGTGCAGTAGAGTCACTATGCTGGGCAATAAAAAAAAACTTATTATATTTAATGTTATTAAAATCTAATTTGTATATTTCTTAGTAACGGATAAACTCTGAAATCACTAGACCGATTTCAAAAATTCTTTCAACGTTAGATCTCTACATTAAACCTGAGTAACATAGATTATATAACATATTTTAATAAAAAAGGATAAATCAAATTTGTGTTTCATGCGAACGCAGTACCAGACACAGCATCTTATAATAAAGAGATAGCTGAAAAGAGGAGATAGCCGAATAGGTTGTGCGACCTACAAACAACCGAAGAAAACTCACCATTATCAGACACTCACCGAAGTTATACTCGACAATCTCGAAGAGGTAGAAGTACTTCTGCAAGGATTTTGCGAGGCCGATCTTCTCGCAGACCGCGCGGTACACGTCGTCCGCGTTCGTGGACTTGAGCACCGACACCGCGACGACCGCGCGGTCCGGCAGCAGCACCTTCAGCTCCACCGGCGTCGGGCTCGACGAGTCGTCGCAGTCCGTGAGGAACTCCTGCACCGCGTCCGACTCCGCTATCACGCGGACCGCGCACACCTCCGCGCGGGACAAAACCCGACAGACCGTATCAAAAACCCTGCACTCGGGATCCCCTCAGCGGGGAGGAGACCACGGCTGCCACTGTTCATGCCATAAACTAGCTGGCATAACTGGCTCTCAAATGCAGCTGCCGGAACACACCTATTGGTATTTGCCGGTAGGTTTACAACTTGAGGGTGGTAACTAGCCAGGCAGGCATTAGAAAAAGCCCTGCCACCATGCTATGGTTTCCTCACGATGTTTTCCTTCGCCGAAAGCTCAAGCTCATTGTAGGTGCTTGGATTCAAATCCACGTCCCTTGACGCGAAGTCGTGCACACTACCACTGAGCTATCATCGCTTCAATAACTTGTAATGATTTTTATGATTTAGAAAATTTATACAATGGGTTGGAGTTAATGCACGCACGTCCATGGCGGAATGTCTTCCCCATTCCGACGACTGCCACGCTCGGTCACGGTGGCGCGCGGGGTGCGTAATTACTTAACAACCACCCTCGAGTTGAAAATCTGCCGCCATATACCAATAGGTGTGTTCCGGCAGTTGCATTTGAGGGCCAGTCCCTCCTATAAAGGCCGGCAACGCATTTGCGATTCGTCTGGTGTTGTTAGTGTCCATAGATGACAGTGATCACCTACCATCAGATGATAAGCTCGTTTGCTCCTTATTTCATACAAAAATCAAGACCCTAAGCTCTCGTACACACTAGACTAATCATTTAGTAGCCACAAAACGATCACACTACGAGTAGTGTAGTATTGAAAGATGAACGTTAAACGGAATAAAGTAAATAAGTTACTAAAGCTTTTGGTATTTGCTATTTTAAAAGAGGTGGATGAAGAAATATGTGTAATAAAGAGAAATTGCGAATAGATTACAGTAAAACAGGTTCGGGGTTGTTTAATAAATGAACGACTATGCAGTAACGCGTGTTGGAAGGCGCTACTCGCCGATGAAAATAAGCCGAAATAGGTCGACTCGACAAAACGATTTGCTAATCTACTCGACTAAATTTATCTTGCTTACGTTTAACATGTTTAGTTACTAAATTACTCTGTACTCGACTTAATAGCTAGCCTAGTGTGTACGAGGCTTTAAGACGAAAGAAAACTACAACCGGTTCGGAAAAAAAATTATAACCGAGTCATCGAGAAGAACCGACAACCAAAACTATGTGTGCTTAAAACCACACGACAAAAGTGACACACCAATATATGTTTCTCTCGTCGAGCCGACTATACCGGAACGGGCGTCATACAGAAAGGCAATTTCAAAGCCCACCAATAGGAAATTTCCCTTAAAATAAGAAGATATATGTAGCTATATATATAATATAATATATTTTGTGTTAACGCGTACGAAAGACCTTTGTCCGCGGGAGGTGCCGTGCGGTTGACACGGTGGTCCCGGAAGAAAGAATATAAGTTCGCGGACAGCGCTGACTCTCTTTATTCCGTATACCGCTGCACCGCAATACACTATAATGACTATCTATATAGTTGTTATACATTTGTATTTTGTAATAATAAACAATATCTCGTTCAGTAAACCACGGGTTTTAATTTGTTTAACTCGTAAATGTCCCCTATGACATTCTGTTAATGGAATTTGACTAATTCTCTGCCAATCTCTTAAAAACACTCGTTATTTTTTCCCTCCCTCTGCAGACTCTGTCCGCACATTTTGTTTGCTTGTATTTATTACTGATGTTAGTGAAAATTGCTGACAAAAAAATTATACATTTTTGTGCAGCTTAATATGAAGTGTTAGTATTTTAAATAACTTAATCTAAGTAAGTATATATTTAATATTAATTTAACATACAACTTTGTTACGCGGGTATGGGCCTGTCACAGACGTAGATAGGATTCTACACTTTGAATAAACATTAATGGTCCTTACCTTCTCCAAATACTGTTCCAAGCCTCTCCTCCTCGCGTCGAGCTGCTGCTCGCTGAGCGTGAACGGCCACTTTCCGGGCAGCTTCGGGAAGTTGAACCCTAACAGAGGAAAAATATGACCATGGTAGCTTTTTTAAAACGTTTTTATTAGCTTCATACGTATGTTAGTATGTATGTTAGTATGTACGTTAGTATGTACGTTAGTATGTATGTTAGTATGTATGTTAGTATGTAACGGAAACTTTGAACATGATTTTGATCCCCTTCAAAACTTCGGATTAACTCCAAATTTGGCATACTTATTAAGGACTGATGCCAATTCAATATTTTTTATATAGTTAAGGTTTAGCATTATGGTTATAATCTTAATTGATCTTAAGTAACGATACGGCCCAAGTTGGTAGACACACTAAACCTGTGGACGAAGTGGCTATCAAGTGCAACTGTCGGAACATAGCAATTGGTATTTTGGAGGCAGATTTTCAACTTGCTGGTGATTGTTAGGCCTGAGAGCATTAGTAGAAAGATAAACAATTTCTAAACAGATTTGGACGGGCTATTTCGTTTCTATTTTTTTTTAATGCGGAAGTGTCGTGCATCACTCGGTTGGAACGAATTTACTTATGTAATATATTATTATTGATAAATATATAATATTATTGATTAACAAATACAAATAAATTAATTACTAGCGTCTGTGAGCAGTTACATGAGACGCGAAAATAACTGAAGGAAATGAATTGAATAAACATTTTATTGCACATCATTCAATTCATCTAATACATATAATAAGCTATGAAACAGCTGAAGCGTATGACGTGTACAAACTATATCTATGCAGCCGTTGAGAACATACTGGCTGTCTTGGACCAATAAGCGCGCACCTATGACTGGTCACAGCCAATAGCATACGCGCAATGGATAATTGTCTACGCTATAGTAATATAAAACTAACTAAAGAAAAAGTCGTGACAGAAAAAAAATTACATTTTGAT
Organism: Actias luna; assembly: GCA_039707435.1. Lineage (NCBI taxonomy): Eukaryota > Metazoa > Arthropoda > Insecta > Lepidoptera > Saturniidae > Actias > Actias luna. The sequence continues at coordinate 1,122,494 of JAZHAC010000019.1, read as the reverse complement.
TTGTCTAGTTTCTATCAGGGCCGTGCGATAAGGAACTTTGTTTTCAATAAACTGGCCGTCAAGGGATACACGGCACATGTGAAACATTTACATAAATGTTGGAATTTGTAATAAGAACCCAAAAAGAAAATAATATTATTAGATCTAAACCTAGTCTAGGCCACAATCTCATCTGATGTTAAATTACGATGACCGCATAAATATTCACCAGTTTAAAAGTGGCAACAACGGGAACCTGAATACAGGTGTTTGACGACAGATTTTCACCATGAGGGTAGTAGCTATCCGGGCAGCAGAAATACGTGAACTCACCGATAAATTCCTTCCGCAGGAGCTGGTGGAGCGCCGCGAACTCCCTGTACCTGCGGCTGCAGAGATGCCTCCCGGCCATGTGGACGTTGAACGCGATGAAGGACCTGCCCGTGTTCCTCTCCATCACGACCCGGTAGTCCGGTATGGACACAGGCAGAGACCGTTTATCAGTATAATCGTAACGTTGGTAGACGGTGGCGCGCGAGTTCGCCGCACCGCCGATAACGCCAACCGGGGCGGACCCATCGTCGCAGGGCTCCAACCGCTCAGCTTCCTGGGGTAAGTAAATTCTTCTGACATCGATTAAAATAAAAACGATACTTGTGTTATCTGTGTGTTGTGTTGTCTCCGACCCAATAGGCGACAGAAGAATAGCGTGCGGTTATCCCGTAAGTAAGAAAGAAAGAAAATAAATTTAAAGCACAAGGCTACACACGGATAAGGTAAAAGCAGTTGAAGCGATGATAGCTCAGTGGTACGTCAAGGGATGTGAGTTCGAATCCAAGCACCTACAATGAGCTTGAGCTATCGGTGAAGAAAAACATCGTGAGGAAACCATAGCATGGTGGTAGCGCTTTTTCAAATGCCCGCCTGGCTAGCTACTACCCTCAAGTTGTAAACCTGCCGCCAAATACCAATAGGTGTTCCGGCAGCTGCACTCGAGAGCCAGTTCCTCCGCAGGTTTAGCGTGTCTACCAACTTGGGATGTATCGTAACTTAAGATCAGGTGAGATTATGGCCATAACGCTAAACCTTAAGTATAAAAAAAAAGTAAAAAATATATTAGAATTAACACGTAGTATTTATCATAAAATAACATTAAACATGATCTAAAAATAAAAATGTTATAATCCGCCGTGCACCGCAGTGACACTGTAAAAGGCGCACAACTCAGCATAAGCTGAGTCACCATAACTGGTAGTGTTTTTCCCCACGAAGAAAAAAAGAAACTCGGCCATCATACACCAGTGCCTCTAACCAATAAATAGTGTCTGCTTTTGACCACACGACAAAAGTGAAAACTTCAATAATGTATTAAATAATAGTTTGGAAAATCCAAAAGTGCACGGCTCATAGATTTCAGCATTTAAATATAAAAGAACTAATGATAGTAACTATGCTATTAATTCAATTATTAATAAAATAAAATAAAAAAAGATAATTAAATCGAATACCGAACCTTTAAATCAATATAAACAAAACAAAATGTCGCTTGCAGCATTGTACGCATGACAGAACCGAAACTTCGTAACATAATAAAAATAGTTTGGAAAATCCAAAAATGCACACCTCATAACGTAAATTTATTTTTTAATTAAATTATATTGAATTAGATGGTAAATTTCAATAGGCTATTAATCAGAATGATACTGAAGCGAATGAAAAAAAATAGACTCTAAAAGTGACGTTTCTGTTTCATGACCACATACATTATCCGCACATACGGACAACCCGACGTACACCGAAGAAGTTTTCCAAAACGGTTTTTTATACTATATAGAAAAAAAGGTGTTTTTTAAAGTACCTACTGTCATAAGAAAGTATACTTGTTGATATTTGTCAACCCATTTAATATTCTAAATACAAAAAAAGATCAGATAAAAGCCATTTCAGCCGATATTTGGCTCGACCTTGGAAGAGTGAGAATAAAGCACCATTCAAACGTTTCGCGTTATGAGACGTGCAAAACGTATTCGCACGACACATACTGTGTTTACGTCAATGCTGAATACAACTGACCAGTCATGCCCTCTCATGTAACACTCGCCGAACGAGTATGGCAGCGTCGCGTTGACTATAATTAGGCTTACCATAATTACGAAGAGCCAAACCGGGACGCAGAAGAGAAAGAGGCTCATTTTCATTTTGCTGTTCGCTAAATTTGTGTTTTTCATATTTGACATGCAAACAAAATTTTGACCGGGACGCCGGGACAGGGATCTCAAACCGGGACTATCCCGGTCAAACCGGGACGTATGGTAAGCCTAACTATAATCTATCGCCGATAGAGCCGACTTTACCCGAACGAGCGTCACCTAGCCGAGCGTTTCAGCACAGTCTTATAAAATACCACACAATAAAGTGCTTAACGCGCTTAAGCAAGTTTTCATATCAAAACCGCACAGGATGACTTACGTCAAAATGAAATGTATGAGTTGACACGAGTCAGATACGAGTTGGATAGAGGCGCGGGCGTAACGCCCACAAAAAAGCCGCGTTTAAACGTAACCAGCTGGTTAAGTATATCCAGCAGTCTAGCGCGAAAGTAGGACACTTTATCCAAGTTGGTCAAAACTACTGTACTTGTGATAGTAAATTACTTAATAACTTTCTTCCCTTTTCTAGATCATGGGGATCAGTTAATATATATCAGGTTGTCGAAACCCTTGCAGAGCGTTATGACAGTGACCATCGCTGATAGTTTACTGCTCTCCTGGTGGCCGTCATCGTCCTCGGACCACACGTTGGTCACCATCAGGTATAGCTCCACCAGTTCTAATCATTAAACGTTAGGCTCAAAAGGCGCGCATGCAGCTGTGTGACTGAAAAACAAAACTGTTTCTTCGAAGACCGGTAGACTCACCCTCGGTGTAACTGATATGACGGTCAGGGTGAGACAGTCACCGCCCGATTTGATCAGGTCGACCACCTGCCTGTGTGTTGAGCCTTCGACGTTTACGCCATTTCTGTAACAGACGTTAAGTTTTCTTAAGTATCACGCATATATCTATACTAGCTGGTGCCGTCGAGTTCTTCTGTGTTCTATCCCTCAGTGGAACGTGTTTGTCAGCGGAACGTTATGAAGGAAATATCAATTTTAACGAGGAATACGTCTCTGAATACACATACATTTAGCATACATTTGTGCGACCAAGTTCCTGCATTTGTACTAGAATTGCGAAAGCTGTCTCGTGATCTCTGGCAACACTGGAGTTTGAAGTGTCGCTGTGGTCCGTGTTAGAGATGATAAGCGCCCGGTAAATGCGCTGGCATTTGCGCGTGGCGATGAGGTAGTCCGTAAAGACTTGGATTTTAAGAGAGAGAGAGGATTATGAAGGGTTTAAACAGTAACATGGCAATTTAAACGAACTCTTTTGTATTCCAGAAGGTAAATTCAGAGTACTGCGAAACTTAGCTATCCTGTGAACAGTCTTAGTACGCAATTTACCTACTATTATTTAGTTTCAACGCATAATTGTAACAATCTTTATGTTTCAAAGATAATCCTACTTTAGGTTGATACACCAGTCCTATGTTGGAGTTGCCACATGCACCGTTTTCTTGTTAAAAGTTGCGTATATTCTCGCACTTTCATACGGATTTAGTTCAAAGCCGTTGTTTTAGATATTACAAACAGACACTTTAATTTTCGATATTCGTATATATTGTTTGCCGTTTATCTTCCGGAGCGATGACATCACCGGAGGGTAAAATCCCGCATACTATATTATCTACAGGGTAATATATATAATATGAAGAATTTATCTCATATTGCATTACAGTAAACAACACGTGTGAGGGGTACTGCGTACTGTGATAATGATATCAACTGTTACATAATTGTCGACCTTATAAATAATATGAGAGAAAATGCGCAGCGATAAATATGGAAAATGAATACTTCCTTAAACGCTTTTCGATCGACGATGGCGTACTTTGAAATCTTGTACTTGAAATCCATCGTGAAGTATTGTTGTCGACAATAGATTTCACCTCCGCCAAGAAATAATTAACCACTCATACGTTACATAATAAAAAAAAAAAAAAAAAAAAAACAATTGATGTTGTGAGACACAAGGTAGGAACGAGGTTCCTTATTATAAAAATATTTAATTTCAAATCCTGTTCAAGGTATAAAGAATATAAATATTCGGGTATACATATTAATTATGATTTTTTTTATCGATAAAAAAAAAATAACTTCTTTACAAAATGATATTAACACCTTTATTTTGTTTACGATGATTTATAAAAATATATAATAATAACAGTTATCACGTAGACTATACATTAGACACTGTATAGCCATCATACATAGACTATACATGCAAATATTACGCTAACGTTACGGACGTTTCTTGCCGGCTACGGTACCCCTCTGCGACGACCCATAAGGAACTTCGTTATAAAAATACAGAACTTTCCTTAGAAAATCACTAGACAACGTTGGTTGACGGTTGCCCATTTTTTTAAGGTGGCGGAATGGATTTACGTAAGTTACATAAGTAAGTTTAGTCGCCGGGAACACACACTAAAACCCCACGGCCATCTGACATCTTGTTGGGGCGATGCGAGAACGAACTTGCATGATGGTCATCTGAGCCCAGTGCGGGCAGTCTATACTAATAATAATTATTTAGTAAAAGTAAAAAACAGTGTCCAGTGTAACGTTGAATAAGAAAACTAAGCGTCACATAACATTAGCCTAACAACCACCTGTTTGTTTGTATGTTCGACTAGCTAACAAGGAAATGTTCTCCTGTCATTTCCAGCAGTTAACAAGTCGACCACACCGCCACCTATCGCGTTCTAGAATATCATAAAAACCCTCTCCTTGAATAAATGTACGCATCAGTTTCCGAGGTCGTGAAACGGTGTACGTTCCACAAGAAGACGCTTCTGTTACACCTTTAATGCAATGCAGTCAAGCTACTGACTACTCAGAGTGTGACCCGACGTCCACCAAGCCACTGAGCCATAATCAATAACTAAAGGCACGTGTAATTCGATTTACCATAGTCACTACACGAGCGGCTCTAACAGGATCATCATCATCATCATCTTGTTAGGACAGTGATAAACTTTAAAGATCATAAACACAATCTATTTTAGCTTTTAAAAGCTTACTACCTTTTACCCGCGGCTTCGCTCTCGTTAAAATGTGTTTTTGAAGTGAAACTTCTTTAGGCGCATGAGGGTAAAATTTTTACAGATGAAACGTCACGCCGGTATGCAACGGAAGTGTCGGAAAAGAGAGAGAGAGTGATCGAGACCGATTGAGAGAGAGTAAGACAGGGCGAACGTAGCATAAGCAACTAGCCGTGGAGTGAGAGTAGGGAGCAAGCGAGTGAGAAAGATTGAGAGAAAAAGTGAGACAGAGCGAACGTCGTATATAAACAAGATTTATAAATTAGTTCGCCAAAGAAGTTTCACTTCTGACATGTGTACTTTGTACGCACGCATGTTTTTTTTTTTAAGCAAATCGAATGACGCAACTGAAAGTTTTACACAAAGTTTATCCCTCTTTTTACCGCTTTTCCATTAAGCTTTTCGCGAGAAAACTAGCCTATCACCGTCTCCAAAGTTTTATTTACCTGTATATCAAAATTCATCATAATCGAATTAGCGGTTTAGGCGTAAAAGCGTCACAAACATACAAACTCACTTTCGCATTAATAATATTAGTATAGATTAAAAAACGACCAGTAATAAGGATAGTAAGTGACATTTACAAATTTGCATATGTAAATACATGCTGGCATTAATATAAAATATAATAATTCAATAAAAAGAATGTCGCATGGTTTCACGCGGCCGGAACGTTCGAGAATAACAAGTGTGACGAAGGATGAATAATAATTACCCTGAATTAAAATTCACCGGACCGTTGTTCTCCAAATCGTATATCTCGAATCCGGTGCTGGTGCAGTGATAGAAGCAGTATCTGAAACTCCCAGCGCCACCGCGTTGTATCGACATATTGGCAACCCCGAATATTGCATCACCGTTGTTAATTTTTTAAATTAAATACGGTCGTCGTTGCATATTTACATGAGATTTGTAATCAATCGCATACACGATAATGATTTACGCAAATTATAAAGAACGAAACAAGAACAAAATTATACAGATAATCAAAATATACTTCAACGTGTACTCTCGGCGTTGGTAGGAATTTAAATTTTCAAACGTTGCAACCCTGAACTGTCAAATTTATAACAATATTTATCTAAAGAGGCTAAGAACGTTTGTACGTGTATTTCCCGCTTGGAATATTTTATAGTTTACACATAACACTGGCTGTACTCTAAGATGAACATACAAAAGGCAATCAAATTTAATGAAATATACATATATACTTTAAGCTTTGTTATTAATAGACGAAATAAAGTTATCGACACTATCACTTCCGAGATATTGAAGAAATTCACTAATGTAACAGCTTTTTTTTATAACACCACTTTCATTGTATTTGTAACAATTGTAACGAACAATTAAAATTGAATTTAATAAATAATATACGCACAACAATCGACTCGATCGTTCCAAACTACGATCCGTACTAATTAATCGTATTGCTGTTAGTAATATAAATATTTGAACCTGATTTAATTGAAGTACAGTCGAATGACTACTAATATAAAATTACTAAACAATCTGCGACGTTAATACTTTTTATTATAACCTATTTGATACTCGTTTTGGCGGGAACTTTTTCTGTGCGTTAATTATTATTCTTTTTAATTAATACCTATGTTTATTTGACCCTGTTTATAAGCGGAATATCACTCAGCGACTGACTCATCGTGATATCAAGACAACTTACCAGACTTATGGGCCTGGAATTTGGCATGGGCATGCTTTTTGCTATGTACGATTTTGGATGTTATGATCGTGTACGGTTAACGGGAAAAACTCGAACGAAGTTGGGGGCACCAGCTAGTATATGAACATATATCTATACATATAATAAAAATGTCAATCTAACGTGTCTGTACTTTTTACATTTATGTAAAAAAATAATATTACATGTGACTTAGGTATAAGTAATAAAATACATTTTTACATAATTTTCAGTAACGTCTGTTTGTTTGTGTACGCATCACTACCAAAGTAAAATGTTTCTGATAAAACGTCAGTAAACAAATCATAAAGCGTATCCTCGAGTCGTTAACATTTATTACTCTGTTTCATTCAAATCGGTTAACTCTAACAAAAGTTATTTTAACTTGAATGACGACGCGATATTAAATAATTTTAGTTACACGCGAGCAAAGTCGCAGGCGCAGCTGATATTCAGAAAAAGGCGTTTTTTTTTAATTTACCTCCTAACGAACGGTTTGCTAAAGATTGTATAGGGAACAAAAAAGAAAAACAACATCAAATATCACACCTGGAAGCGATGATAGCTCAGCGGTAGTGCGTACGACTTCGCGTCAAGGGACGTGAGTTCGAATCCGACCACCTACAATGAGCTCGAGCTTTCGGTGAAGGAAAACATCGTGACGAAACCATAGCGTGGTGGTAGGTCATTAGAAATGCCCGCCTGGCTAGCTACCACCCTCAAGTTGAAAACCTACCGCTAAATACCAATAGGTGTGCTCCGGCAGTTGCACTTGAGAGCCAGACCCTCCACAGGTTTAGCGTGTCTACCAACTTGGGCCGTACCGTCACTTAAGAAAGCTTAAGTATAAAAAAAATAGCCTATTGAACATACATAAATACCTATTTCATTATTTTTTCAACTGTCAGGTCCTATGTATCTAAAAATGGTGATATTTTTTTTTCATTAATTCTTTCATCTAGATATTCAAGCAGATACATATTCAGTACGTCATGCACTTAAATTTTATCCCATATAATTATGCGACATCTAATTAATTTAAAATCATACCACTAGAAAGGGACGAATATGGTCTGGTCAAGCGGCTAGTGAAGAATAATCGAGGTCGTTTTAAATCTAGCGCATCGTGCGAATGAATACGTTAACAATTATATTTTATCTTTCATAATGAGATCGAATTTGTGTCAGGACACTGAGCTGCATAGAACCGGTTCTATCGGCAACGTTTCGGTTTAGCCACAAACAAATATGAACGGACGGTAAACTGAGTACTGATCGATATAAAGAAATGGTTACGACAACCCTATATTCTTCCCTTACAAGAAACTGGGCCCCTAATAACGTACTTCACTAGCTTTTTTTTATTTTCATAGTTAAGGTTTAGCGTTACGGCCATAACCTCACCTTAAGTGACGATACGGCCCAAGATGGTAGACACGCTACACCTGTGAAGAAACTGGCTCTCAGGTGCAACTGCCGGAACACACCTATCGGTATTTAGCGGCAGTTTGTCAAATTGAGGGTGGTAGCTAGCCAGTCTGGCATCAGAAAAAGCCCTACCACCATGCTATGGTTTCCTCGCGATGTTTTCCTTCACCGATATCTCAAGCTCATTGTAGGTGGTCGGCTTCGAACTCACGTCCCTTGACGCAAAGTCGTACACGCTACCACTGAGCTATCATCGCTGTCGTGCTAGCCGGTAGAGGTGTCGAAGTAACAAAAAATAGCATACCCGTATGGTTACGTTACTGGTCACCTTCGAAACCTAACAAAGGTCATCGCATCGAGTGATACTGCATACGGTATGAAATCGACATGCCCTCGTTCGCAGTGGGAGTATGCAGTAAGAGAAAAAAAAAAAAAAACGAGTAACGTAACGTTGCGTAACGTGTATTCGTAACGTTTCGTTACTCGGTACTAGACGGTGTACAAGTTACCTAGTAACGAATAGATACGGTTTGACACATCTCTACTGGCCTGCTTAGTAGGTATCTGTTCACATCTCCTTTGAAAGACTTATTTCTAGTATTAAGAGTAACAAACAACTTTATAAGCGATGATAGCTCAGTGGTAGCGTGTAGGAACGCCGCGTCATAGGGCGTGAGTTCGAATGAGCTTGAGCGTTTGTTGACGAAAAACATCGTGAGAAAACATAGTATCGTGGTAGGGCTTTTTCTAATGCCTGCCTGGCTAGCTACCAGCGTCAACTTGAAAATCTGCCGCCAAATACCATTAGGTGTGTTTCGGGCAGTTCCACTTGAGAACGAGTCCCTCCTATAAAGGCCGGCAACGCACCTTCGACTCTTCTGGTGTTGTGGGTGTCCATGGGGGGCGGTGATCACTTACCATTAGGTGACAAGCTTGCTAGTTTGCCCCTTAATCCATATAATATATATATATATATATAAGCTTTATATACTGTATCTTGGGTACGCAGCTTAATATTGATACTATGTGAACGCCGCCTTAAAGAGTGATGTTATAATATGGACGACAGATTAAAGAGTGGCTATGAGACAGTAGAATATAAGCCTGCTCGTGAAGTGATGTATTTGATTAGAAGTGAAATTCATAAATTAGTTTAGTAATAGTGTTGATCTACTAAAATATTGGAAGTAAAAACCTTTAATTGTCGATTTTTCTATTTTTTAAGTCAATATATTGTGTGTGTAACCATTTCATCTCAATTAGTTTGAGTATTGTTTTTTGATAATAACATTAAATATTTCTATTTTTAGATAAATCAAATTGTGCGTTATTTGCTCCCATATCATCCAACATATTATAAATCTAAGAAATATATAGTCGTAGGAATTACAACGCACGTTTACACAGTGTGCGAGCTGTTGTTTATTACCCGTGGTTCTTGATAATGGCTTGTCTAAACATGAACAAATGATTAATATAGATTTAGTTAGCAGAGGCACATTGGGTGTAAGTTGTTTGTGTATTTTATTTGTAAACTTTACGTTTGTATTTTACACCTCAAATACACTTTATTCTTTCCCATATTAAAAATAAAGTTGACATGGCATATTATCCTCTCCCACTACCGTCTGTAAGCTGTCAATTTTCACGCCTCTTATATCTATATGGTTCGAAGTATCGATAGCAAAGTCATTATCGTAAGCGTGTCTATATTGCTTTGATATAATAATTCTGAACCTTACAATAACACGGATCATAGAACTGAAGCATTGCAATGGAAATTATTATAGAAATTTTATAATAACGTGGCAAAGAATAATCCGATTTATAGAATGTGTAGGCGCTACACTGAAAGTCATGTTCAACACGACATATTCTTCAATAGCTTAGTAAAATTGAAAAGTTTAATTACATAACTGGTTGTTGCTACATCTCCAATTTTTACTAAGGTTTTTGTTTTGTATACATTTACGTTCAAAATGCTTTAAAATATGCTAAAAAATATTACAATTTATGTAATCTGTATTCTGTTCATTTTCACTCATAATAAAAGTTCCTAACTGTGTAAGTTGTGCGCTAATGTAATAGGGTATGGGATTTAAAATGATATCTAGAATTAAGTTGTTTTTGTATTTAATCTAATATCTGTATCAGTGAGTTGTAAAATGAAATAAAAAATAAAATAAAATAAATGCATATAACGCATTTTTCCATTCCGATATATTCGTTATTGTTTTTACGAATGTAGCATTTGACCACCATAGTACTTGATGTCATATGAAATTGTGTTGAAGCACAAAAACACTTAATATTTTCATTGTTTTTGAATTGGTAACTTTCTATATAAGTATTTCACTTTCCAACGTCTGGGCAAACTACAAGAGGTGTATATGTGACACTTTTGGTGCTAATGGAAAATACCTAATAAAATACCAAGAAAAAATCCTATATTCTTCCTTACTTGGCAAAAACTAAGAACCGGAACTAAGAATCCAGTTTACACAATGAGTAATGATGAAATTCTGCCGACAAATACGTATAAGTGTGTTCGGGCAAGTTGCACTTGAGAGCCAGTCCTTCTACAGGTTTAGCGGGTTCACCAACTTAGGTCACATTATCACTTAAAAACAGGTGAGATCCCGGCCATAACGCTAACCCTTAACTATAAAACGGAAGTTAAAGGGTTGACTCTTGATAACATTATCGAATAAGAAAAATAAACAAAGCGGAAGTACGAAACCTTCCAACATACTGATAAATTCAGCAGTTCTCACGAGAATGAGGGCCAAAGGTACTGCATTTTCCACTTGTATCGGTGTTTTTCCAATTCCTCATTTATGTCCAAATACAAGCTGTGTCCGCGACGTCGTTCGTGTTGAACTGCAATTTTATTTAACCGTTTGCGCCCGTTATCTGTATTTTTTTCGATACAAACCTTGCTTCTATTGGTGGTAACAGAATAATGTAACATTCAAACAAACAAACAAACGTTTCCGCTTAATTAATATAGGTATATATGAAACCGGCTATCGAGTGGACGCAGTACGTGACGCGATCGACCAAGAGAGTAGGTACTACACATTTTTGGTTCAAGGTGATGAAGTGATTAACGGAATATAAAACCAAGTGAACAATGAATAGTGCGGGTTCAAATTTCTGTAATAAATTTTGAAAAAAAAAAAAAAAAACCTATGTTACCTCTAACATATAGGTCGTTAAAGACAGTCTTAAAAATTGTATAGACATACCCATCTCCCAGCAGCGAGGCACTGGCTTCGTCCTGACCCATCTTCGGTAACGAATGCGCCGGTTCATACAGACAACTCACAGAATTGAACATAACTATTCAATCCTAAGCAATATTATAAAAGCGAATTTAAGTTTATTGATTTCTTTTAAGCAAGATACGCCAAGAATAGTGCAGGGACCCCCTTTCAAGTGCAACTTACGGTACACATCTATAGGTATTTACCAGCAAATTTACACTTGGGTTTTGTAGTTAGCCAGCCGGGCATTAGAAAAAGCCCTACCCTCATTTCATCACGTTTTCCTTCGCCGAAAACTCAAGCTCATTTTGCAGGGATTCGAACTCACGCCCATTGACGCCGGCTCGTACACACCGCCAACTGAGCCATAATCGCTTTCAGTCTCAGTAACAACTTTAAGTGAACTACAACAAGGAACATTCTAGAATGTTATCCCGAAATGTTTAAATCAAACACGACGCGACAATAATTTCGTTGTCGCGTAATATGATTACAGGCGACATGGAAAATTCTAGAAGCCACACGAGATATAGCCTCGTAGGGCTTAAAGGACCTGAAGACGGTGGGTGTCAAACAACCTTGTTGTCTTTGTGGCACGAAGGGTTTTAAGAACCCAGAATGGAATGATCTAAAACGTTCAGAAGAACCATAATTATGTTACAAGCATACAGAAGCTACTTGTTTGTCACTACAATAAGAAAAACCGAGTACAGCAAATTCACGTGCGATTGAACGGAAAATTTATTGGAAATTACTAGGGAAATGTATTATTATTTCCCGACGACCTGGAGAAGGTCTGGACGCGGATGGTGCCTTTGGTGATCTTTGGGGGGAGACCTATGTCCAGCGGTGGACGTCTTTCGGTTGAACTGATGAACGGATAACTACAGAAATGTATAATGTTTTGTATCAATCAGCCATCATTATCGCATAAGTGGTCTTATAGATACCAGGTACCTAAAGTTTGTTCTCGATGTGCTGATATGGAAATGCGAAGACTAGGCTTTGATAGCGACTTCGCCCGCGATATTATTTGTGTCAGTGACTGCACCCCGAGTGCCTAATATAATCTCAATACAGTGGCGACGTCTTGAAAATCCGTAATCCACCGACGGTGGACGCCGTCGTTTCAACCTGCAAGCTTCTTATACGTTCTTTAGGAAGACTAGAAGACCGTAGAAATACATTCCTCAGAACTATCAACTATTTCAAAAGGCTATTATAGGGTGGATGAAAATGTGATATATTTGCATGGTGGTAGAGCTTTTTCTAATGCCCGCCTGGCTAGCAACCCCCCCTCAAGTTGACAATCTGCCGTCAAATACCAATACGTGTGTTCCAGCAGTTGCACTTGAGAGCCAGTTCCTCCGTAGGATTAACGTGTCTACCAACTTGGGCCGTATCATCACTTATGATCAGGTGAGATTATGGTCATAACGTTAAACCTCAACTATAAAAAAATTAAAAATGTGAACGAAATTAACACCGCTGTATGTGCACCTACTAAAAACTAATGCGAATTCAATTTATGCCACAAATGCGCCGACCTAAGAATATTAAAACCAGATCGAATTTACGACGGTAGTTTTGACGTTTCTAAATGCCTTCTCAGGCCTTAAGTTGGATAAAGTATTTTGATTTGATTTTGTATGCTATTCAAATCCTTGTTTTTATGTAATAGCGGGTAAACCAGCAACCGTGTCACCCGAAGGTAAGTGATCCCCGCCGCCCACGGACACCCACAACACCAGGGAAATCGCAGCTGCGTTGCCGGCCTTTATTTTGGACGGACTGGCTCTCAAGTGCAATTCCCGGGACACAATTATTGGTATTTGGCGGCAGATTTTCAACTTGACGGTGGTAGCTAGCCCAGGCGGGCATTAGAAAAATCCCTGCCAGCATGCTATGGTTACCTCACAACGTTTTCCTTCACCGAAAGCTCAAGCTCATTGTAGGTGGTTGGATTCGAACTCGCGTCCCATGACGCGGCGTTCCTACACACTACCACTGAGCTATCATCGCTTCACATATGCTATTGAAGTTTATCATAGGCATCCGAATAAAATAAAGCCCACATATTGTAGCTTTAAACAGGTTACGTTCTGGACACATTCCATCAGAAAAATTTGGATATTTAATGCAGAAACGTTCTTCCTCACTTTGTACAACATGCACAGTAATTGATGACGTGCACCACTGTCTGATGGAATGTGTTAAGAATAGTACTATTAGAAATAAATTAATTAATAAGTGTAATTTAAATAAATTAAATATGGGCATGTTTCATAGCATTTCAGTAAAGCCTTCGAGAGAGGCAGCTAAAATGCTGTATGAAATGAGTGAAAGATGATGGTATGAACGAGGATGTATGAAAGAGCTAAATTATAATATTATTTTATGTTACGATGGGGCTGATATAACAACGGTTAAAAGCCCCTAAACAAAAAAAAGAAAAAAAAAAGAATAAAGAGGGAGTTAAAATTTCTACAAACGTAATTAAATACTACACACGTAAGTTGGAATATAAATAACAGAATTAAGTAATAAAAATGCAATTACAGTGAACACTATTAGCTAACTAAACTAACAGCTTTTCTAATGCCCAACTAGCTTTTCTCAATACAGCTCCACTTCCGTTGGTAGTAGCGTGATGTTAACTAACCAAAAGGCTCCCTCGATGATTACTCTATCAATAATTAAAAAAAAAAAAAAAACCGGCTGGTAGTAAAAAAGTAACGCATAGCGCATTCTAAGAAACAAACAAACTTGTCCACTATAAAATGTTAAAATAGATGGACAAACATATTCAGTATTCTACTGTTTTCTATATACAATACGGTATCGCATAATTATTTGTTTATATTTCTTCATAACGTCGAGTAATACTGAATGTTTGCGGTTTCAAAATAAACATTACAATTGGAACAATGTTAAATGAGACTAGCTGGTGCCTGCGATTTTGTTCACATCTTGCCGTCCACCGTGCGCTATTATAAAATACGTTTTTAGTGAGTGAAAGGCGTATGCATAACGGATTTCAAGTTAGGTAGTTTTTAAAAACCTTTATGAGCGAGTCTAATAAGTTAACATAAAAAAGTTGAAGCGATGATAGCTCAATGGTAGTATGCAGAATCGCCGCGTCATTGGACGTGAATTCGAATCCAACCGCCTACAATGAGCTTGAGTTTTCGGTGAAGGAAAACATCGTGAGGAAACATGGTGGTAGGGCCTTTTCTAATGCCCCCCTGGCTAGCTACCACCCTCAAGTTGCAAATCTGCCGCAAAATACCAATATGCGTGTTCCGGCAGTTGTACTTGAGAACCAGTTCCTCCTATGAATGCCGGCAACGCGCCTGCGATTGCCCCGGTGTTCTGGGTGTGCATGGGCGGCAGTGATCACTCACCACCAGGTGACAGGCTTTCTCGTTTGCTTCCTATTAGAAAAAAAAATAAAACACCACAGCCATGTTGTAATTTACGCAAAGGCCGACAACGCAACTGCGATCCCCCCAGTGTTGTGGGAGTTCGTGGGCGGCGCTAATCACTAACCATCAGGTGACGCGCCCGTAGACTGCCACTGCCACTGAATGTAATAACATTAAAAAAAAAAAAAAAGTTGAGTCACGCACGGAACGCTGGTATGTAATTTTGTAATTACTATGTTTTAATATGTTTATACCTAAAACCGCATAACCGGATCGTGTCTCTTACTGGTTCTTTGCCACGACCGCTTTGCACTCGTAAACCCCTCCTCAGAGGTAAAGTGGAATAAAGTATTTTGATTTCATTAGAAATAACAATCAAAAGGGTCTGTCATAAATTCTGACAGTCGATTTCTCTTCAGACTTGCCATGACTCGGTCGTCCTTTGGAGGATGCAATGGTTTATTTTCGTTTGTACTTAATAACTTGAATTAACAAAATTAGATCACATAAAGCCTTATCATAGCCCGATATTGGGTAACGTTTTCGTCCAAAATGCTAATCCTAGTGGAGAGACTGACTTGTTATCATGTACAACTGTCTGAAGGCACCTACAGCTGTTTGGTGACAGATTTTCAACACGAGGATGGTAGTTAGGCAAACAGGCATTGGATAACGCTCTACCACTACAGTATCATCACAATCTTCCTCCTTAGTGAAAGCCCAAAGTCAATCTCCGATTCAAATCCCAAATCAATTTTGAAATGGTATTCAAAGAGCCTAGAATTACACCATTATTTCCTCAAAATATAATTACATCAATGACTTTGAAACATCTTGTATGTTGGTAATAAAGAAACATTCACATTCAAAGATAGAATAAAAAAAGCATACATTTTTTTTAGTGGCCACCCAGCTGGCTTCCATTCTCAAGTTAAAAATATGCCACCAAAAACCTATAGGTATGCTCCGCTGTTGCACTTGAGAGCCACTAAACTTAGTTCATTCCCCATCTAGTCACTTAACAGCAGGTGAGATTGAGGCCATAACACTAAACCTATTAAAATTGTAATATGTATTTCTTTACAAAACTTATTGCATATAAATGCCTATGAAGCCTTCACTACAATATTATTGCTATCGTAATCTAAAGTGTTGCACAACAATACCTTAACTAATGTAAATGGAGTTTGTTTGTTACGCTTTCACATGTTAACTATTTCAACTGATAATAAAAAAATGTTGCATCCACATTGTTAGCAGTACTGAAAATATCCCAAAGTATTGGAAAATAAATGACACAATTTACTTTACAACAGGTAAAGCGGAAGACAAAAGCTAGTAAACATTCACTCTACACTGTTTTTTTTTTATTTAAGAAGTACTGTGTTTACTATTACTAGCCAGTATACTTGTCTGAAAAACCGAGTGAAAGTCTTTGTGATGCCATTTAATATTTTTATCAAATACTAGTTTTTATTAATGGCTTCCCTTGCTTTAATATTGATTTTGTTAACTATTTCTGGAATTTTTCTCTCAAATGCTATAAAAATATTTATTTATTCAATTATATAAATGATTTCATACAATGTTTAACCCTCTCATGCCCACATTCTATAAGTTTAGTAACCTATCTGTTTTCAAGATTCCATCAATCTCTAAACCAAAATTCATCATATTCAATTCAGAGGTTTAAGTGTGAAAGTGTAACAAACATATTCCCTTTCACATTTATAATATAGGTATAGTATTATTTTTGGAGGATAGTTAATTTATTATTATAAATTTGTCATATAGAAAACCCTTTCAACTAATATATTGAACTTTCAAGTATTTTACACAAATTTTCTGTATTTAATTTAAAAAAAAAAGAGTTAAAATATATAGATAAATATACTTTCTATCAAGTTATAAATTGGTCTTAAAGTTACTATAGACATCAAGTAAATTCCATATTATAGTGTCATCTGCTTTCATAGTTCATATTCAATTACATTAGCACTTAACAATAATTAAGATCTCAATAGACCCTAAGCCTACACATATGTGCAGTTACAAGAAAGATAATCTGAGACATTGACATGCATATGTACCTGTTGGTAGCTATATTTAAATAATTCAGTTTTAGATAACATTAAATAGACAAATTAACGACAATATATACTGCGTGAGCTTGTTTAACTATAAGATAACACATATATACAAGAACATTACGATAGAAAATACAACATGTTTGGAATGAATCATCATAAACAATATACATATATTTTACATTTAAGTACTTTTTGTCTACATCGAAAACAAAACAGTCATATTGACTCATAATAATAATACATGATTAAAAAACATGTACATGAAAATTTAATTTTAAGATGAACGAACGTCGTCGAATATTATTTCCAATAGGAGTCCATTATACAAGAATACATGAATGAATATATTTAAAAAAAAATGTATATTAAAAACTTACACTTCAAGGATCCTGTCGCCTTTCCTTATCCCGGCTTGCTCGGCCGCTCCGTTCTCGAGGACAGCGCTGACATGCTGCAGAGGAGCATACAACTCCCCGTTGATCGACCTCAACTGCCCACCCTCAGACACTTGACCGCGCACGTTAAAACCGAACCCGGTCTCAGTCTTATAGATAGTAACGCGACGGGGCCCATTGCTGGGCACGATTCCCTTACTGCTTCTATCTGGTCTGATGACACTGTTATTATCGGTTTCTGTCTCAGCCATTTTGAACAATTTTCATTTTTCACCACAGACAACAAACAGTTGTTTGTTTGACATTCACTTTTGGTATGACCACCATAGAAATAAAAAATAATTTCGTTCATAATGCTTATGGGATAATACTGCATAACTTTTTAAAAACGAATAATATAATAAAAAACAACAATTGAAATTACTAATTATAAATCATTTATATTCAATAGCGTCACACAATTATAAAGCTGGCTTTACACTATGATATTATATATAATATTAATTTTGTTCTGTATCCTAAATCAATAAAATTATCGTACATCAACTAAAACGCTTATTATATTTATCAACACTTCAAACAGTATTTCAATATTGATTATGGTAATTAAATATGATTTCTACACTCTTATTCCGTTTGATATTTCCATATCACGTGGCATCTCGTTGTCTTCTATTAGTATCAGTAATTTACTGAGTAGATTGGAATCAATAATTCACTCAAATTTTAAGATTTATCAAGGTAAGTAATATATATTTGAAGATTGGGTTGTATATTTAACTTCTGATAATTTGTTTTATAATATGGAACAAATAGGTATTTAACCAATCATATCTACAACATGTTCACGTTAAATACCATAACTATATAAATAACGTTATGCAAGTATAATGGTCTGTATTGATATAAGCTAGTAATGAAATAGAAAAAATAACAAAATCGCGCAGTATTACCGGCACATGTCTATGTTCCAATGTCGGACCAATGTTAGCGTAACTGATCATTCAATTTATTCTCTCCTTCTAGTTAAAAACTGATTGAAGATATTTAAGAAATTGCCGTTCGTTTGAAACATTTGTATTAAAATATAGCTATAATATCATGAAACTTGTTTTGAAACGTTTTTTTTTTCAGAACTTTGAAGCTTCACTTCCGGCAACACTGAGAAACAACGTGTTACAAAAATTTCATTTTCTTTCAAAATCAGCTGTGATCATCAGTATGGCCGCTTCGACAATTAGAAAATAAATTTGTTTTTCGATAAATCATCAAATAAAAAATAATAAAGTGCAGTATTCGTGTTTACACTTATAAAATTATATATTTTCAATCGGTGTTGGTGTTGTCTGAAACTGTTGCGTCATGACATAGACCTCGGCTCTCACTGACAAATATACACAATAAAAATTACGACTCGCTTTTGTACAGCAGCTTTGTAAATTCATAATTTCTTCGGCTCGTGCGTTTGACTGTCGTTTGTTCAGTGGCTGATGTTTATTTTGAAAAAAAAACATTAATCCGTTTATCATGAGTAGTGCCCGTTTGAGTTTCATATCTGTGGGGAGATTCGCTGTAAGAAGAAATCCTCAATTGTCTTCGGGTAAGTTGTTCTCTGTTGTTTTTACTCGCTGGCGATGTTCCAGTGTGGTGTTGTATCGTGAAATTGTATTATATGTAAATGCGTATATAGCAAATGTCTGATAAACATTGTTTGAAAGCAACTATTTATCGTCATTCTATAATAAAATGATAGAATCATTGACGGTGAAGCTGTTTTCCTTACGAATCTAAACTGTAGTGACTCAAGGTGAGCGAATTAGCAAGGTCATGGGCACTGTTTATATATTATATAAAGTTAAAAACAATAACTATGATATATTTTGACTTTTCATATTGTGTATTTATTTTATCTCGAAACAGTAACTGATAATATTATCAGCGCGAGATTCGCCGCGAATATACGACCGATTTTATTTAAAAAATGTATTTTTGTAATATATTCAACATTCTGATATGTATAGATAGATTATAGTTGATATTTGTTTAAAAATATATGTTTGCATTATTTTAATATATTTTAATAAAGTTCTTCTTAAAAGCCCACTTAATTACAAGGCTAACAAACTTTATAGTATCATGATTGAACATTACATATATATGTATTATTAAACATATAGTATGTTAGAAACAAAATAGTTTGTCTTATATTGTGATCTCACTGACAATCCTTTACACAATGGTGCACCTTTTTCTACTGTACCACCAATTACCACATATAATGTTTGAAAACTATGTCTATTTATAAATTTTGTTATATTTGTTCTTCAATATGGTAGTAACATTGTATTTTATATAGCAAACTCCCACGCATTTAGCCCTAAATCTGGAATGTTATCTATTACCTTTGAGTTTGTCATTCATATTTCCTTCATAATATAGGCTACTAAGAAAGGGTCTTATGATGTTGCATGGTTAATAGGAAAAAAAAATGAAGTCAAGGGTAGTGACTAGTATATAAATACTCCAAGTCAATTTACTTTTTATAAATATTCAGGTTGTGTTTGAGAAGTTTCATTCAAGGCTCTTTATTTTAGGTCTTTGTTAAGATTCATTCTAAAAATATAAATACTATATTAATTTTTCCTTTTGATTTTTACAATTTAGATATTATAGATTTTAACAGATAAATGGTTGTATTGTCTTTATAGGTTTAGTTTTTACCTTAGTTTACGCCTTTTTTTTGTATTGCATAGAATAAACAGAGCTAATGCAATCATATCTTATTCAATGGAAATGTCAGTGTTTCAATTACACCTTGACATTCATTTTAGATTCAACTTTGTTCAATCTAAGTATATTTTGAACATTAAATTCATATCTATCTATATTAGTTTTATAAAGTGGGGATTTTTTTTTTTTTGTAATGCAATTATTAAGAATGGCATGGAGGAAAAAAATTACAAAAATGCTCAAATAAAATTTTAGTATAAGGGACAAAGTATTAGTGTATTACATATAAATATTAGTTGAAGTACAATTTTTAATGTAACATGTAACACTTTGATAAGCAGTTGGAATTACTTTAGTTTGTGGTTCATTTGCCAGAGACTAGAAGCAATTTAAAAGAAGTCGCTGGTTTCTGGTCAATAAGGAAGAATGTTGTTTTGTTACTATTACCTAGTGTATTGTAAGAGATATTATGTAGGTGAATTTATAATTCATGGTGACCCAAAAAGGATTGTGGTTCAAGGACTATGTTAACATTTACAAGTTATGTAAATTGCTACTAGAGGTTATATGTTGATAATACATAAATATTAACAGGTTTTACTGTGAAAAGATTGAATGAGTGCATTTAGTTTATTATTCAACAAAATATCTCTTAACAATGTTACCAATGTTGCTGGGGAATATATTCTTTATGTTAAATGGTTTGTAAAACTATCTGTTAAATCATTACAAAGTGCCTAGGGTTCATGTGATGACATATTATGATAGGTTAGTAATATTTTGTGCAACTATTTTTTAGTAATTAGTAAGTAAACCTGATCCATCTATTTGCATTGAGGCGAACTTTAAAAACCTATCTTTATGTTTCATTATGATCTTGGCTCTTAGATAGACAAGGTTACATCCAAATCCACTAAAAAGCTAATTTATTACAGAGTTTTAGTTTTCATTTTATGAGATAAAAGTATCCATTGTTCCATAACATATTTATGACTATATTCAAATTCATGAAATTGCAGTAGCTTGTAGACTGTGAAATACAAGTTCACAAAGGCAAAAATGAAATAATTTTATATTGATAACAAGGTACACCCTAATTATTATTTAAAAATAATTTGACTGTTTAGGTTTTGACTACATCAATCAAGCCAAAACTAGCTGTCTCTGAATTCGTTCTAGCGGACCCAAATATAGTTTTATAATTTTTGTAACTCTTTTCAATAAAGCTTTGCTTCTATTTGTTGTAGCATGATGGTGAATAGTGTTCAGGCTTCCTCAATAATTGCTCTATCGAACACAAAGAATTTTTGAAATCTGACTGATTGTTCCTATGTTTAGCACACTCAAACTCTTTCATTTTATAATATTAATATAGATTAACTGTGCCGGGATCGTAAACATTAGTGGGTGTCTACATAGTGAAAGGAATATAAATGAAAAATTTTAGGTCAGTAGTAATTCTGAAGATCTAGTAATGAGTCGGTCAGTGGTTCTACACTTATATTTATTTTTTAATCTGTACAGATTTCCTATGTGATGTTAAGTATTGCTAACTTTAATCTTTGTGATTGTAGTTCACTTTTTAAAGGGTACAAATATCTATTCAACCCTCTTATATATGATTAGTTAATATTCTTAGCAACAAGTATTCAAAGAAATTTTCATACTTGTAATATTAATCCAAATTAATGATATAAATGTGAAAGTCAGCTAATTGTTTACACTTAAAGAGTTTAAACAATTTTAAGAAATGTTGCGAAGCTTATAGGCTTTCTACCTTTCATACTGAAAATGAAAACTAAAAGTAAACATATGGGAGAAATATTTGTATGTAAAACTTATAACTTCTTAGGGATATGATAAGTTATATTTATAATTATGTCATGAAATAAAGAGTATATGCATTTTCATGAACATAGTTTAATTAGATATAGCCATTGGAGTATTTAAAAAGTTTAGTGCTACTTAATTTCCATATGATTCTTTAATTATGGCATCTGCTTATGTATGTAATGTTATTTGTCACAATATGTCACATTTTCTGTGACCAATATCAATATAACGTCAGAAATGATAGACCCCTACTTGGTATATGGCATTATGCGTCGTACACAAATTTCAATATTTTTAAACATTTATTGTGTAATAATAAAATTTTAATAAATATTTGTATTTGTAATAACATATAAAATTTACAAGATTGTTTTACGAGCTGCCAATGTTACGTTTTCTTAATCCCCCATGTCACAGTAGGGACCCCTATCCCCCCCTTAAGTGCTGCCGTATTTTATGAGCAGCCCTTTTGTAGGGCCACCAATGAATTTTAATAACATTGTTATGTACTTGTAAATAAATTTGCTTAAGTGTTAGTTTCAATTTACAGATGTTTATCTAGAAATTATCATAATTATGATAACGTACCTTAGGTGTATAAGATGAATATAGACTAAATATGAGTTCATTGTATCTAATGTCATTGTACTGTCCTTTTTAAACTTGTTATCTCAAGACATGTACAATCATACAACATGTACTTGTGTAAGGGTATTGTTTGATATAGTTCCATCTTATAGTTTCAATATAATTATTTTAATGAGTACTTTCTTATCATAGGGTTTAATTATCATTATTTTCTGTATTTTATAGTTGAGATTTAGCATTACGGCCATAATTTGACAATATGGCCCAAGTTGGTGGTCACAATAAACTTATGGAGGAACTGGCTCTCAAGTGCATCTGTCGGAGCACACCTGTTGGTATTTGGCGGCAGATTGGCAACTTGATGGGGGTTGCTAGCCAGGCGGGCATTAGAAAAGCCCTACCACCATTCTGTGTTTCCTCACGATGTTTGCCTTCACCGAAAGCTCAAGCTAACATTGTAGGCGGATTGGAACTCGCGTCCCTTGACGCGAAGTCGTACACACTGATTCAGCTATAATCGCTTTAGTTATGTTTTATATACTCTTAGTATATAGTTTTGAGTACCTTTGGAACTACAGTGGAATGTTTATAACTCGAATGTCATAGGAAATAAGTGTTAGACTAACAAGAAGTTAGAGATACAAAGTATTCAATTGCAGAAATTTCGACTTAGCAAGGCGTTATTTTTTAGTTGTTTCTTCTAGTTGTACTGAGAGTTGTATTACATTGAGACGTCATTATGTTTTACTAACTGTGGTTTAGGGAGTCAACTCTTTGAAATTCGAGTTACAGAGGATTCATTCCTCGCAGGGAAATAACATTTTATTTGAGTTACAAATTCTAAATAGTTCGAGATATGTTGGGGTATAGCCGAAGGGACTGGATTTTTTTTAAACGCTTTTCTCATGATGTTTTACGATTATAGGTGGTTCGAACTCACGTCCCTTGACGCGAAGTCCGTACACACTACCATTGACCTATCATCGCTTTAATGTGTATAACGATTATTTGAGCGGTACGTGATAATATATAGTTAATATTAACAGTATTATAATGGTTTATCGGTCGGTATGTTTATGTATGTCACCTTAATATCGCATCAAGGATAATCGTAACAATACTTTGAAGGCAGCGCCTAGCACTGCAAGGTGATGCTGTGATTAGAATGTGCTAAGCTCTTATAATAAGGCTTCGATGCGAGTTCGCTCGTGTAAATTGCAAGATATTTATATATTTGTTTCGGAACTAAGTTCCTTATGGGACGGTGTGAAGGCGTATCCTAGTCGGGAAGAAACTGCCGTAACGAAAATGCGTGCAAATAGATTTTTATGTATAATTTATATAGGTCCGCTATACAGTGTCTAATGTATAGTCTACGTGATGAATGTTATTATTATTATTAGAGTTTGCTAGTATTTATAAACTTATGTTCGCTATACAGTGTCTAATGTATAGTCTACGTGATGAATGTTATTATTATTATTTCAGTTTGGTATTATTTATAAACTTATGTTCGCTATACAGTGTCTAATGTATAGTCTACGTGATGAATGTTATTATTATTATTTCAGTTTGCTATCATTTATGAATTTACTTAATGAAATGAAAGTGTTTAGATAATTTTAGAAAGTAGTTTTTGATTTATATCGGTAAAAAAGGTGCGTGCTCAAGACCACACTGCAGAAATGAAAACTAAATCAAGGCCAGATTAATAATACGGATATAAGGTATTAAATGAAACGCATTGACACGGCATATACCGTGTTAACGTCGATACTGAATGCGACTGATGCGTCACGCTCTCTCATGTAACGCTCGCCTAGCGAGTATAGCAGTGACCCGTTGATTGTTTCTCTCTATCTTCCTTAGTCGATTCGTATTTCGGTACTGCATGCGGCTGATGCGTCATGCTCTCTCATGTAATGCTCATCGGGCGAGTATAGCATTGACCCGTTGACTGTATCTCTATTCTACTTATTGATTCGTATGTCGATACTGAATGTGACTGATGCGTCACGCTCTCTCATGTACCGCTCACCGAGCGAGTATAGCAGTGAACCGTTGACTATATCTATCTTGCTTATCGATTCGTATGTCGATACTGAATGCGACTGACGCGTCACGCTCTTGTTAAGATAATTTTACACCACACGTTTTTATCTATATAAATTTGTGTCCTGTGTCCCTAAATTGTCGTTAAAAAGCGTAAGTAAGTATGTATAAGTTACGACAGCTACTACAATAAGTAAAAGGGCAGGGGAAGGCTATTAATGAAATCTAATGTTATAAAGAGGATGACTTTGTTATAACGCGTTAATCTTAGAAACTGTCGGTCATATTTCAAAAATTAATTTTACATTTAATAGGGTAATCGTGGTTAAATAACATTTTAGTTGCACGCGAACGAAGTCGCACGTGCGGCTAGTATTTTAGTAAATTTAATTTGACCATCAAGTGTATAAATACGTGTAATAGATTCAATAGTTGATGCTGCGTAGTAATTAGTCAGTGTATCTACGTACTTTCACTATTTCCTATATTAATAAATCCATGATCGCAGCTCTGTTAATGGTAAACCAGAGGTAATAAGAAAAGAGCGAAATGAGTGTCTCGTACGGGATTCAAACCTACGAAACTTCGAGCGTTTTTTTTTAATTATAGGGCTTAGCGTTATGGCTAGAATCTCACCTGATGTTAAGTGATGAAGTGGCCCTCAAGTGCAGTATTTGGCAGAAAATGCAAGCCCAATTTTTTTTTTATACTTTAGGTTTAGCATTATGGCCATAATCTCACCTGATCTTAAGTGACGATACGGCTCAAGTTGGTAGACACACTAAACCTGTGGAGGAACTGGCTCTCAAGTGCAGCTGCCGGAACACACCTAATGGTATTTGGCGGCAGGTATACAACCTGAGGGTGGTAGCTACACAGGCGGGCATATGTTTTCCTTCACCGAAAGCTCAAGCTCATTGTTGGTGATTGGATTCGTACTCACGTCCCTTGATGCGAAGTCGTACACACTACCACTGAGCTATCATCGCTAGAAAATCTGCTTTGAAGTCTGGTTATGTTTAATATCACATTCATATCTAGTTTTTTTAATGCATATTACATTATAATAGGTTACATTCATAAGGATTTTATAAGTAACTCATTCTGGTTTTATGATCATACTTCCTTGTGTTTTGGGAACTGGGATCCGTTTTGACATAATATGAGGGTGATTCAATGCAATCACGAATTGTTTAATACACAAATTAGTAGTGCGTTGAATAAAATACTCAGATACCGTCGATTCGCTGACAGCTTCCTTCCTGTGGCTGGAAATCTAAGTGTGCGCAACACCTACAAAGGAAATAATATGAAATATAAAAAATAATTTATATTTCCATCGTTCTTCGAATCACGCATGAACGGATGGAACAATTTAGCTAATTTTTTTTTGTCGTGTTAATTATTGTTAGTAGAAGGTTTTTACGAAAGAAAAAATTAAGTTAGTTGAGCGGAACATTAGAAAGTTTAAGAAAATTAAAAACAAAAAATACGTTGCGGCAATATTCATTTTACATAACCGTCAGTTGTCACAGAGCATTACAATAATAAACACTGTGTGTTTGAATATAATTTACTAACTTAACTAAACTAACTATACTTACTATACTATACTTACTACTTACTGAACTAACTTAATTATACCAATTCGAATTTGACATTTATAGCTAAGACAGGATAAAGTCTGCCAGGTTAGCTAGTAATTGGATAAATTAGACATTGAAATTAAGTATGTTTGTAGGATTACAACAATAAACCGTAACTTATAGAAAAATAATCATTTAAATAATACTTACAGTCTTATACCGCAGTCTTGCACAAAGGTCTTGAAAACGTACCTTTGTTTAATGAAATCGTTAAATCCAACAATACTTCAGGTATATCAGCTATTGTCTCCGTGCACTGACGGGTAAAGTTTATTTAAAATCAACTGTCAAACCTGATATCACATCACAGAATATTTCAAGTATGCATTTTAGGACATACTCGAGTTTTGCAAACATACCATTGAATTTCTAGCTCCCGCTGATTAACGTTATGTTCAGAGATTAGACGAGTAATACATGTTCATATAAATGTACTATTTCATTCGTACAATCTATTTTATTAATAACGACAAAACAATATTATAAAAGTAATAAAGATTTAGAACAAAATACTGGCGTTTCGGCATAAATTGCACATTTGAATTATTCAAGAGACAGTGAATTCGTTTTGTAACTAGAATTTTGTTGTTTCGAAATTTTTATATACGTAAATATCACATTTTATACCGGTAAACATTCAGTAATTGTTATTTCAACAAATTGTTACATATTCTTAGTATATACACATAGAAATGTTATAGACATGAATACCGTTTTATAATACGTATCGAATAATACAAAACAGGTAAGATGCAGGACTGTAGTTTACTCACGATTGTCAAAGTGAAAGGTGCTCAAGGTACGTTGCGCGGAAAAAGTAAAGATTTCAATAATTTAACTGCTCATAAAACTATTATACCACAGGCCTTATGAGAAAATCGATCCTATGTTTCAAAATTTCATTTACTCTTACATCTCTAGTCATATTTATTTAAAATTTTTCGTCAAAATTGTAACTTACTTATCAAATGTATGAAAAAAAGTGATCGAACGGTAATAACGCCGGCATTGCGTTCTGTTATTTCGAACTTAGATGACGATTCGTTCTGATGAGTCGCTTCGCGTAGGGTTACGTCTTTCCCATACATTTTTACGTGGTTTCTAAACATTAAGAACTACGGATGGAGGCTAGATAAATTAAACGGTAAGAATTTTCCGTTACGACCCTTTATTTAGTCTGTTCTGTGTTGTATTACATTTCTGTAGTGTCAATGGATACCCATAGCGCGAATGCTATGGACTTCTCTCAGATATGGGTGCGTGTTTATTGGTTCAGGCAGTAAGTTGTCAACATCTGCACGAGTATAATTTGTACACGTCAATCCGCTGTTTCTTAGCGTATTACAATGGATTAGATAAATGAATAATCTGTATACATTATGTAAAAATGAATCTCTATTTCCCTTGGTCATTGCATCACGCGTGTATGGGTGGGCCGATGTCGCTAAATCTTCTTTTGTTAGGTTAATTATCGTCAGGACAATGTTGTTGTGAATGAAAAAAAAATATAAGGAAATTAACCCGAATGTCATCAGCAAATTTAAGAAAATTTAAAAAACTTAACGACAATATCTTTTTTACAGAACTAGCTGGCAGTTGTTATTTATTTATTTATTTATTTATTATACCAATTCGAATTCAATATTCATAGTTAAGCTGGTGTACAATAGAACGTTTATTTTCACAACTAGAAAACATATATTAATAATTACGAAATTTCCTACTATTCCTTCAATTAATTAGTCTACTCTGCGTTTCATTTGCTCTCAGATACTAGTGTAATGCATGTATTTTTATTTGTTTTACTAATAATACGTTTGTCAATAATAATATATTACGTAAGGAAGTTCGTTCCAACCGAGTGTTCCACGGCTCTCGAGCAATATTGTTTTTTGTTTTCGTTTTCGTTTTCTACCGCTCCCCCGAGGCGGACACCGTGATGTTATGAAAGTGAACACAAGAATAATAAGTTATATAGATTACAGCATTCGGTATAATAACACCGGGACTTTCTCTTTTGATATAGCCTAAGTGCCTGCTTCTGATTTCTACTCGCAATTATTGCCTTGCATCGTTCCAGCCGTTTCGATGAGGTGCGTGGTTCAGTTAACAGCGGCTGTCTCTTTCTTAATTACCTGCCGTGTGCGCGGGCAAATAGAGACGGCGTTATTAGTAAGAATTGATACGTCCGTACGGGGGTATGCACTAAAGATGGGTGTAATAGTCTTTTGAAGTAATTTCGAATACGCATGTGCGTGATGGTGTGTTGTGACGTCATCATACCGATGTAACGACAGGTTTTATACTTCGATCACGAGGAATTGAAAGTGATTTTTTTTTCCTATTCATTGGGAACTGTTGGTTCTGGATATAAAGCGTCCTATGTTCTTTCCTGTGTTACTGACAACGCGTATGAAAATTTTCATGACGATCGGTCGAGTAATTATAGCGTGTGACAAACTCACATTCGCATTTATTATATTAGTCAGGATAAGGACACTATACTAGCTTGTGTTTGCGTCTTCGTTCGTGTTTTTATTGAAATCCGTTCTAAGTGGATCTAGGTGAAGGAATATATGTATGACAAATTTTATGTCAGTATATTAGGTAGTCTTGGGGTATCTAGTCATCGGTTAGTGGGAGTCAAAACTACTGAAGTTAGAGGGATGTTTCGATCCATTCGAAGCGGCAGCGGTCATAGATCGTACTTTTTATACTTAAAATGTTAGTGTTATGGCCGTAATCTCACCTGATCTTAAGTGACGATATCGCCCGTGTTTGTGGACACGCTAAACCTGTGAAGGGACTGGCTCTCAAGTGCAACTGCCGGAACACACCTATTGGTATTTGGCTGTCGATTTTCAACTTGATGGTGATAGCTAGCCAGGCGCGCATCAGAAAAAGCCCTACCGAAAGCTCAAGCTCGTTGTAGGTGGGTTCGAACTAACGTCACTTGACGCGGAGTCCGTACACACTACCACTGAGCTATCAACGCTTCAAGTTCTAGATTGCTTCGTATTTGGATTTAATCGTTATATTTTATTTATTAATATATACCCAGCGTAATAACCGTATTATTTTTGTCCTCTATACGTTCTTTTCTAAAACTTTCATCCGATTGTGATAACGCTGTAGCACTTAATTCTACAAATACCTGCGAAGGTTCTTAGTAAAAGTTAAATTTATTACCATAGATATTATATATACAGATATATAGATTATAAAATATAAATAAATATTATTTTTCCTTCCGACAGCATAGCAACGTCGCTACGTATGTCTAGTGTTTAATTAAAAAAACCTTGGTTGAATGTAAGGTTGAAACTTAAGTACGTTATGAGAAATTTCGTAACTTTAAATCTACTGCTATACTACATAGTAAAGAGGCAAGGCCTAAAATTAAATGTGATAATATAAATTTTACAACTTAATTAAACATAGAGTCGAGAGCGAACTTTTTTAATTTTGTCTCTAAAATTCAAATTTCTAATTGTGGGGCATTACATCAAGACGTCGCAGGAAATGGCTTATGTCGGCGAACTTTTACAAACCATTTTTCCATTCCATATAGGTAATACAGTAGCACATCATTAAGTTGAACCTCGATAAGTTGAAAACCTTCAAACCTCGAAAAAAAAATTTATTCCCTTCACTTCGAACACCAAAACCGCCATTCACTACAAGACCTGCCACCAAATACCAATAGGTGTGTTCCGGCAGCTGCACTTGATAGCCAGTTCCTCCACAGGTTTAGTGTATCTACGAACTTGGGCCGTATCGTCACTTAAGATCACGTGAGATTATAGCCACAAAGCAAAACCTTTAGTAAAAAAAAAAGGACAATAACTCATTTAACTCGAATTCTTTGGCATCTCTCTTGATGTTCGACTTATACAGTTTCTACTATATGTCGACTCCAATCTCCTATAAAACGTTAAGTCTAATGAACCGGCTGGCTTTCAAGTGCAACTGCCGGAACACAGCTATATAGGTGTTTGACTACAAATCTTCAAACTGAGGGTAGGTGGAAATGCGTGGTTGATGTGAGGACGTTTTCGTGTATGTATTTTGGTGAACGCGAGAATAAAAAGAAAGCGACTTCGTTTGAGTGAATCTAAAAAATATTTATAATTTTTTTACTTAACAGCTTTGTTCCTATTGATGGTAGCGTGATGTTAAATAGCTTAAATCCTTTCTAAATGATTGGACAATAACAAAACATTGGACTGGTAAGTGGTTTCTAAGATTAGAGGGTTCAAAGAAACAAAGAAACTGTTTCCTTTTATAATATTAATATAGATATAAAAAATATACTTACTACACTGTACTTTTGATGTCAAGGGCAAGCTTTATAAACTGTCTCGTTGCAATGCAAATTAGGTTAAATAACTACTTATAGAAATGTGCAATAACAAACATACACATTCATTCACCTTCACACACTTCTTTCGTTTTGTTAAAATCACTTACTTATTTAACTAATTATATATGATTACACTAGCTGCGCCCGCGACTTCGTTCGCGTGGGGCTAAAAATTATTTAACTAGTTATGCTCGCTTCTGTACCTTTCTTAAAAAAAGAATATATCTTACGTACAAAAAAATTCAATTAAAAGTATCCTATGTTACTTCGAATACCTTCAAGAATATATGTACAAAGTTTCATGATGATCGGTTTAGTAGTTTTCGCGTGACAGCGTAACGAACAAACTTACATCCACATTGGTAATATTAGTAGAGATTCTACTATAGCAACAATTGTTTTGAGCAATTTTTTGTAAACACATTACGAATCTTGACCGCCAGACCGAAACATAGGGGCGTGCGCTGCTTTTTATTGGTAATTCTAAAGTCACGTATGCCGTTCAGAAATTCTACCACCCTGAAACGCTTCGTTAGGAATCTAGATTTATTCAAGACGATGCTATGTAAGACGGTTTTTTAGAGATATCGCTGGAGATATACCGTTTTCTAACGCCTGGTAACAAGTTATCATTGACATCTATTGCTAAGTACATATTATATTCTTATATATATTATAGGCTCTTCATGCTGCCGTCGACAATGACCAATGCTCCTGATATATTATTGTGTATAGCTTTTAACACATAAAAATAAATGTGCACCCTCAACGGAACTACCAATACGCCAAATACCAATAGGTGTGTCCGCCAAATACCAATAGGTGTGTCCGCCAAATAACAATAGGTGTGTTCCGGCAGCAGCACTTGAGAGCCAGTTCCTCCACAGGTTTAGCGTGTCTACCAATTTGGGGCGTATCGTCACTTAAGATCAGGTGACATTATGGCCATAACGCTAAACCTTAAGTAAAAAATTAAAAAAAACTAACAACGGAGGTGAAGAAATATCGATTCCTTTATCAACCAGAATTTTTATGTCCCTCTATGTCTAATTTTTATTGTATTGGCGATATGCGCGTATTTTTGAAGCGATGATAGCTCAGCGGTAGTGTGTACGGACTCCGCGTTATGGGACGTGAGTTCGTTTCAACCTACAACGAACTTGAGTTTTCGGTGAAGGAAAACATCGTGAGGAAACCATAGCGTGATGATAGGGTTTTCTCTAATGCCCGTCTGGCTAGCTATCACCCTCTAGTTGAAATCTGCAGCCAAATAGCAATAGGTGTGTTCCGGCAGTTGCACTTGAGAGCCAGTTCCTCCACGGGTGTAGCGTGTCAGCAAACTCGGGACGTATCGTCACTTAAGATCAGGTGATATTACGGCGATAACGCTAAACCTTAAGTATAAAAAAAAAAACTAACATCGGAGGTGAAGAAATATCGATTCCTTTATCAACCAGAATTTTAATGTCCCTCTATGTCTAATTTTTATTGTAATGGCGATATGCGCGTATTTTTGAAGCGATGATAGCTCAGCGGTAGTGTGTACGGACTCCGCGTTATGGGACGTGAGTTCGTTTCAACCTACAACGAACTTGAGTTTTCGGTGAAGGAAAACATCGCGAGGAAACCATAGCGTGATGATAGGGTTTTCTCTAATGCCCGTCTGGCTAGCTATCACCCTCTAGTTGAAATCTGCAGCCAAATAGCAATAGGTGTGTTCCGGCAGTTGCACTTGAGAGCCAGACCCTCCACGGGTATAGCGTGTCAGCGGGACGTATCGTCACTTAAGAAAAGGTGAGATTACGACGATAACGCTAAACATTAACTATAAAAAAATACGCGAAGTGCCCGATTCCGCCAGTGTCATGTGATTAGAAGATAAAACGAAGGTGATTGACCGACAGGATACTTTGAGTATTTCTATCGTAATTTACCAGTACAATTTTGTCTCTAAGCCAGATTATTTCAAACAAATGGGACATCAAAACACAAGAATCCAACCACGATCCGAAATCTTACAGCTAACATTGCAATATAAGGTCAAAGTTTGATCTGATTACACTTAGTACATTTTTATTAGATTTTTATATGGAAAGTATTAACAAAGAACAGCACATATTTCATGTTAGTACTACAAGGTATATTATCAGGTACAACGTTATATAAGGAAAACCGAATTTATGCTGACTATTGGAGTGAATGTTACTTTGTACCTCCGCCAGGTATCGATGACTCCAATAGTTAATGATAGATTTCCGTAAAGAAACGCTGTCTTCGAACTAATATCAGAACGAAGTTCCTTATGGGTAGGCTTACCATAATTACGAAGAGCCAAACCCGGACGCAGAAGAGAAAGAGGTTCATTTTCATTATGCTTTTCGCTTAATTTGTGTTTTTCATATTTGAAATGCAATCAAAATTATTATGAATTGAAAACATATTAATAAATGTGAATATATTTTTTATTAAAAAGAAAAAGAGACAAAGTACAATTAATACAAACAACACAAAAAATTTGGACAGGGATCTCAAACCGGGACTATCCCGGTCAAACCGGGACGTATGGTAAGCCTACTTATGGGTCGTCGCGGAAGGGTACCCTAGGCCGGCAAAAGACGTCCGTAACGTTAGCGTAAGATTTGTATGTATAGTCTATGTATGATGGCTATACAGTGTCTAATGTATAGTCTACGTGATCACTGTTATTATATATATTTATAAATCAGCGTTAACAAAATAAAGGTGTTAAGATAATTTTGTATAGTAGTTTTTTATTTTATTTTTATCAATAAAAAACCATAATAAAAGATGTATACTCGAATAATTATTTTCTTTATACCTCGAATAGAACTTGAAATTAATATTTCGGGTTTTAATTTGTATACTATCTATCTCTACCTAGCTACCTACGTACTGCTTTCCAGTAGTCCAATGCGAAATCGCAAAAACTTCTATCGCGTTCACGGATAATATAGAAATCGTCATGAATTTTCATAATGATTCTTCAAATAGTGTTGTATTTTAACGATTATATATATACCAATATGTATGTATACGTATTAGGAGGTTGTTTTGATGATATTTTGCGTACTGGTTCGAAGTAATGACGTCAGCTCATCTAAACATAAGAAATCATTAAAATCGATAACAATTTAAACATACCATACAAATTTTTCACTACGCCGGCCTGCAAAGGCTTCGACAAAATCCTTTACTATTTTTGACAGTTCCTCATTTATTTGTTAGAGCTTTATCGAGGTCTCTATGTTCCTTTAATGTTTATTGGTTAATAAACGGAATTATGCTCTTACCTTGTTTTATGTAATTTCTTATGTTTACGCGAATATTACTCATCGAAATAAAACTTATTTAAACGGATATTATCGCGGTCTTTTATTTAATCTTGATCCCGGCGTTTCGAGAGCTTCAAAAAAAAAGGTTAAAGATCAAATAAAAAACGCGATAAAATCCGTTTAAATTAGTTTTATTTCGATGAGAAATGTAATTCGTATTGATGAGAAATGTAATTTCTTATGTTTACGCGAATACTACTCATTGAAATAAAACTAATTTCAACGGATTTTATCGCGGTTATTTATTTGATCTTGATCCCGACGTATCGAGAGCTTCCAATAAAAAGGTTTATATTAGTTTTATTTCGATGAGAAATGTTATTCACAAACTATTAACCAAAAAACAAATATTAGACCGTTTTTTTATTTATTTGTATCTAAAAATTTTTAACAACTTGGATTTATTATTATTTGTTTACTATAATTTACCAAATCCTTCAATTGTTGTTTCACTATCTCAGTTAAGACCTACATCACTTAAAATCATTGTAATGGCGCTGCAAAAAAAAATGCTATCTATGTTATTCTATACATCTAAAGCAAAATGATAAACAATATTCGTTGTGTTTAGTTTCGCAGCCAATGGGTCATGTCGCGATAAATTTTTTATGACGTTTTACTGGCGTCACTTGTATTACTTGTATTGTATTGCATATGGACGTGTGCGTACACTTTGTCTCTTATTTTAATTTAATATAAACTCTAGATTAAATCTTGGAGGAGAGCGACTCCAGGTTGAAGTATTTGATAGAAACGGTATTTAGAAGAAGCTGTTCAGCGAAGCCAATTATTTGATGACAGTCCATTATTCTTTTTTTTTATTATTCTTAAGGTTTCTGCGTTATGGCCATAATCTCACCTGATCTAAAGTGACGATACGGCCCAAGTTGGTAGACACGCTAAACCTGTGGCGGGACTGGCTCTCGAGTGCAGCTGCCGGAACACACCTATTGGTATTTGGCGGCAGGTTTACAACTTGAGGGTGGTAGCTACCCAGGCGGGCATTAGAAAAAGCCCTACCACCATGCTATGGTTTCCTCACGATGTTTTCGTTCACCGAAAGCTCAAGCTCATTGTAGGTGCTTGGATCCGAACTCACGTTCCTTGACGCGAAGTCGTGGATACTACCACTGAGCTATCATCGCTTTGATTCGATAGTAACGCAAACTCTCGTTACAAATGTAAAGTTGTCGGTTCCATTTCAAGACAAAACCGTGGAATTTTAATGGTTGCTGTTTTTTTTGTTATAGTTACGGTTTAGCGTTGTGGCTGTAATCTCATCTGATCTTAAGTGACGATACGGCCCATGTCGGTAGACGCATTAAACTTGTGGAGGGTTTAGGGATTTATGGGATCTTCGAGAATGACGTATGCTACTCATTGTTGCAATATTAAAATTTAAACGTGTCAAATAGCGGTCGAAACTTTGTATACAAAACTGTTCGTTCCTCGAATTGAGAATATGAAATTTTATATTCAGAGTGATGAAAAGTGTTTCGTGTTTTTAAGAAACTATGCGTCCAGATGGCACAATAGTTGATGATTTAAATTATTCAAATTCACGCAAACCTAGTTGCGGGCACAGTTAATGCCGTGTATTTGAAGCGATGATAGCTCAGTGGTAGTGTGCACGACTTCGCGTCAAGGGACGTGGGTTCGAACCCAAGCACCTGCAATGAGCTTGAGCTTTCGGTGAAGGAAAACATCGTGAGGAAACCATAGCATGGTGGTAGGGCTTTTTCTAATGCCCGCCTGGGTAGCTACCACCCTCAAGTTGTGAACCTGCCGCCAAATACCAATAGGTGTCTTCCGGCAGCAGCACTTGAGAGCCAGTTCCTTCACAGGTTTAGCGTGTCCACCAACTTGGGCCGTATCGTCACTTAAGATCAGGTGAGATTATGGCCATAACGCTAAACCTCAAGTATAAAAAAAAAAAAAAAAAATAGAATTGTGTTCGTTTTTTTTTTTTGTTTGGTCCGTGTAAAAGAATATTACAATGGCGCCATTCGAGAAGGTTCTTTTATTGTCCGGATGAATCAGTTATATGAACACCCTTTCTCCGAGCGA
The DNA here is from genome assembly GCA_039707435.1 of Actias luna. NCBI lineage: Eukaryota > Metazoa > Arthropoda > Insecta > Lepidoptera > Saturniidae > Actias > Actias luna. The sequence continues at coordinate 1,086,381 of JAZHAC010000019.1, read as the reverse complement.
TTCGAATGAATTATGCTAATCTTGTACACGCGATCCGTGTAGGAAAGTTTGATATGTCGACGGCGTGAGAATTGGGCGTCCGGACTAAGTTCATTGTTCATTGCAATCGCTACATATGTCAATTCTATTATATTTGACTTGCCGACCCGTGCGAATGGTTCGTATATGATCGTAATCAGACATGAAATATTATGTGTTTAATGGTTATCTTAATAGATACTTACTTACATACTTACTTACATTTGTAAGTAGCTGTCTAGATTGGCAATAGATGGCGCTTCCTATATGTTAATGAGATTGCTAATGAAAGTGCGTTTTTATACAAAACATAAAACTGCGGAAAAGATAAAGCTTAAAGATTTTTGAAGCGATAATATCTCAGTGGTAGTGTGTACGACTTCGCGTCAAGGGACGTGAGTTCGAATCCAAGCACCTACAATGAGCTTGAGCTTTCGGTGAAGGAAAACATCGTGAGGAAACCATAGCATGGTGGTAGGGCTTTTTCTAATGCCCGCCTGGGGGTAGCTACCACCCTCAAGTTGTAAACCTGCCGCCAAATACCATGAGGTGTGTTCCGGCAGCTGCACTTGAGAACCAGTTCTTCCACAGGTTTAGCGTGTCTACCATCTTGGGCCGTATCGACACTTAAGATCAGATGAGATTATGGCCATAACGCTAAACCTTAAGTATATAAAAAAGCTTTAAAATCATTATTAAATCATTAATTATGAGAAAGAGTTAAACGAGATAACCCGTTACAGAATATACGAGTATATGATATCCGATTGTTGAATATATTTGAGCTTTATCATTTTGGAAAGGTATTTTCATCTTTACTGGGTTAGTATAAAGTGGCCTGACTAAATGAGAGGGGATTATGCAGTCTGAAAACATTAATAAAGGGGGAACATGCATAGGCAGTGCCGACCTCTTGCTAATTTTCGTATAAATCTCTCAATCTCTAGTTTCTAGCAATAAGAGAAAATCGTGGTCATCATGGGGTCGTTTTACTAGTGAGTTTCTGGTGATAAGCACCACGTCTGTCCTACATACGAGTGGTATGTATCATAACCTGCGTATTGCGAGACAACTACATATGTTAATGATGCAGATATGTTCTAAACTTAGGTTATATTAGTTCCTCTTGAGACCTAAAATGAAGTGTATTTGAAGAGTAGTGATAATGTAGAATCTTCTAATCTTGAAGTGCCAACAGAGACCTTTAGGGTTTTCCAGCTATTGTCTGTAAATTAAATGCATGTTTGTTTATAGGTGTTCAGCCGTGCCGTGCACTGAGACGGGCGAACACACGTGTCTTGAGCACATGCACAGTCCTCTACAAGAGCCCCACCGAGCAGCCTCCCGGACCACCGCACCCTCATACCGGCAAAGATGCTGTTAACTCAGGTAAAGGGGCATTAATTTAGAACGATCTAGATTTTACTAACAACCAGTTTTTATACAAATCGACGGCGATGTTCAAATACCTCCCACTTGACATTCGGGCCAAAATGTAATTCTACTTAGAGTTCAATTTTTGGACTGAAAATTCTGGTTTTGTGTAAATTGGCGTTACAAATTCCTCGGGAAAATACCTCCGAAAATCGCAATTCAAGCATGGGGGTCAATAATTCTGTTGGTATTTTCTAACTTCAAAATGGCCATAAAACACGGTAACCAAAGGGTCACACAAGCTATAATTGCTCAAACCCCAACCACAAGGCAATCATAGAAATGAGTCAAAAATTGTAATAATTTCATTCGAGATAAAAAAAACACATTTTCTTTTAGTTTTTAGTGTAATGCCTACTGTTGTAAAGCTATTTTTAACGCCAAATAAATCACGCTTACCTAAAAAAAGGTGCGGACCTAGAGTCTGCAGACTGATTATATAATAATAATTAAAAAAAAACTTGCTAAAGTTAATATCTCCTATGTTACTTTTTTCCAGTTTGATGCCAATGTCTCCTATCTACCCTCAAACGCGATTAAACTTGCTTGACGACTGCTTAAATTTGCCACAGAGGCAGTAGGTTATTAATCCTGAAGGTACATACAAACGTCTTCATTCTGACCCTATTCCCTATATCATCTACTAATCAATTGAAACAGTGTAAAGCTGTCACACTTCCGTTTTTGCCATGCCTTCTATCATGATTTACCTAAAACGAATTAAAGCATGTTTGATTGCCTCAAACTTTCCGATCTCGAAAGGTTATGATTCTGCATTATTGTTTAAAAATAAAACGTTTTTTTCGTTTCCTGTTTTTGGTTTCTGTTAGTTAGGAGGTATTTGAATATCGCCATCGAAATTCTAATCTAAAAGTTACTAAACAGTAATGTTGTAGTGCTGACGGTAGACTTTTTGGTGACTGAATCAAAAGAATTAGCAGTATTTTAGTACGGTAGAGTGTCTACATTGTGCTTGATTGTAAACATAATGCAGTTCAAAACCAATGACAACCTCAGAGCGAATATAAATCCATTAGGAGTCATTGCTCTAGCAAGTTTCTTGGAAATTGGGTATACATTGGCTGATCTTGGAAAGTCATTGGGATGGTTTTATCGCCATGCGTGTGTTGGTCGAGACTCAAATGGATTCAAAAATTCATCGCTCCACTCAATTGTTGGATATACGCCAGCTGAGCCTGCAACACAAGACACCTAAGCATTCCACTGTGGGGTGGAATTTACAACGGATTCGTCGGTCTGACGAGTGGTCATTTATAGTTTCTTAAAGCTGCAGTGTTATTGCTCGTAGACCTTCACATAGTCAGGAAAAAAATCTATAAATCCGATCGTTATTAAGTTTCACCGGTTTACCCCTTGGGCTAGTACCTAAAGATTGCCCGGTAAATTTCTTTTAACTAAATCCTATTTTCCGGATCCACGGAGAAAGTACATACATACTGGAATTTTTATACATAACACAAAACGTTTTTAAACGTGTTGTATGGTGAATAAATGTTTCTCTTTGTCTCCTTCTTTGAGTGATGTATTGTCTTGTAATGTTATATAGAGATGTCTCAAATGTTTCAATGGACTATACATTCAACCATTTTCTTCGTTAAACATATTACAAGAATAATAAATACATGGAAATATGTTAAATGGACCTGAATAGATCCTGCCTTACCAAGTGGCTGTAAGCAAAGTGCTGCAGCGTCGGTATTCCGTCAGAGCCTTGTGGTATATTATAATATCGAGGCGATGATAGCTCAACGGTAGCGTGTAGGAACCCCGTGTCATGGGACGTGAGTTAGAATCCAACCACCTACAATGAGCTCGAGCTTTCGGTGAATGAAAACATCGTGAGGAAACCATAGCATGGTGGTAGGGCTTTTTTTAATGCCTGCCTTACCTTACCACCCTTTAGCTGAAAATCTGCCGCCAAATACCATTACATGTGTTACGGCAGTGCCACTTGAGAGCCAGTCCCTCCTAAAAAGGCCGACAACGCACCAGCGATTCCTCTGATGTTCTGTCTGTGTGTCAAGCTTGCTCGTTTGCCTCCTATTTCATAAAAGAAGTTATTTGTATACAACTATATCCCAATCTGTCTATACTATTACCATCGCCAGGAACAACGTCAGGCGGCAAGAAGTCAGGGTCGGGTAATGGCGTGCTCACGTGTCCGAAGTGTGGCGACCCGTGCACCCACGTGGAGACGTTCGTCAGCTCGACCCGCTTCGTGAAATGCGACAAATGCCACCACTTCTTCGTCGTGCTAAGCGAAGTGGACACCAAGAAAAGCATTAAGGATAGCACGGAAAACAAAAATGGGTTCTACAGGTGAGTCGATTGACTGTGGTGGAATGTTTGGACGTGTCGAGTTCTTGGTAAGAAGTCTGCAGGCTCGTCCTGGTCTCTGTCAGTACGGAAGCTGAAAGTGTCGCCGTGGTGTTCCGTTAATGGGTATTTCCCGGTGATTGACTTTCGTAGTAATGAGAGCTCTATGGTATCGAGTTCAGACGTCGCGTTTCCTGGTCTCTGGCAGTACGGAAGCTGAAAGTGTCGCCGTGGTGTTCCGTTAATGGGTATTTCCCGGTGATTGACTTTCGTAGTAATGAGAGCTCTATGGTATCGAGTTCAGACGTCGCGTTTCCTGGTCTCTGGCAGTACGGAAGCTGAAAGTGTCGCCGTGGTGTCCCTTTAATGGGTATTTCCCGGTGATTGACTTTCGTAGTAATGAGAGCTCTATGGTATCGAGTTCAGACGTCGCGTTTCCTGGTCTCTGGCAGTACGGAAGCTGAAAGTGTCGCCGTGGTGTCCCTTTAATGGGTATTTCCCGGTGATTGACTTTCGTAGTAATGAGAGCTCTATGGTATCGAGTTCAGACGTCGCGTTTCCTGGTCTCTGGCAGTACGGAAGCTGAAAGTGTCGCCGTGGTGTTCCTTTAATGGGTATTTCCCGGTGATTGACTTTCGTAGTAATGAGAGCTCTATGGTATCGAGTTCAGACGTCGCGTTTCCTGGTCTCTGGCAGTACGGAAGCTGAATGTGTCGCCGTGGTGTTCCGTTAATGGGTATTTCCCGGTGATTGACTTTCGTAGTAATGAGAGCTCTATGGTATCGAGTTCAGACGTCGCGTTTCCTGGTCTCTGGCAGTACGGAAGCTGAAAGTGTCGCCGTGGTGTTCCGTTAATGGGTATTTCCCGGTGATTGACTTTCGTAGTAATGAGAGCTCTATGGTATCGAGTTCAGACGTCGCGTTTCCTGGTCTCTGGCAGTACGGAAGCTGAATGTGTCGCCGTGGTGTTCCGTTAATGGGTATTTCCCGGTGATTGACTTTCGTAGTAATGAGAGCTCTATGGTATCGAGTTCAGACGTCGCGCTTCCTGGTCTCTGGCAGTACGGAAGCTGAAAGTGTCGCCGTGGTGTTCCGTTAATGGGTATTTCCCGGTGATTGACTTTCGTAGTAATGAGAGCTCTATGGTATCGAGTTCAGACGTCGCGTCAATGGACTTGAGTGAGTTCGAATCCTTGCAAATGAGCTTGAGGCTTCGATTATTGAAGACATTGCGCTGAAAGTATTGCACGGTGGTAGGACTTTAGAATGCCCGTCTCATGTTGAACCATACTCAAGTTGAAAATCAGTCGCTAAATACTTACCCACTGTGTTCTGGTAGATGCAATCGAGAGCCGGTCCCTCCACTGGGCTTCGCTTAACATCGAGTGAGATTTTAACGCTGATTCCTAAACAGTATCAAAACTCTCAATTTGCTATTCATTATCAAACATTACCAAAATGAAAATGGAATCAGCTGATACTGACCACTATTTCCTTGGTGATAAACGTTAATAAGAATTTCCTCGATTTTGCAATAGGTTTATGATCGAATCGCGAACTTTGGGAGTCGTTTATAGAATACCTCATGGAAAATTTTTAATTTTTAGATCTCTCCCAATTCGATATTCTGTGTTACATTTACTGTTTACATTAATAAGATCAATATTACGTCACAAATGATAGATCAAACCCCCCCCCCCCCCCCCGTACATGATATATGGCATTTAATGGAAGTCCACAAATTTTAATAATTTTTTTTAAATATTTTTATTACAGGGAAAACTAACAGCTAACATTAAGAACTTAAATAAAACAAAAAAATATAAAAAGCTATATATAAGTTTTCACAAATATTAATAATTCAATAATCATAATTAAATAATGCATAGGCAGCACACGGTTTATTACAATTAATATTACAAGGAAGAAAAGTATTCATTAGTGAGTAGTCTAGTAAGTTGACAAACCGTGGTACTGAAGATGTCGATATCCACGGTCCTAGAAATTTTGATCTAGGTTTTAGCGTTGTGGATACAATCTCACCTGATGTTAAGTGACACTTGAGGTGTGTAGCTAGGTGTGGCATTAGAAAAAGCTCTACCACCGTGCCATAGTTTCATCACGATGTTTTTCCTTTACCGAAAGCTCAAGCTTATGGCAGGGATTCGAACTCACGTGTCTTGTCGCGGCGTCCCATGACGCTATCACTGAGCTATCAACGCCTATTCAAAATTTATCGCTATGTAATCAAACTAATTAATTAAATAAACTAAAAATTATATTATTATATATATATATATATATATATATATATATATATATATATATATATATATATATATATATATATATATATATATATATATATATATAAGTATATTAATTTATTACAGTTTTATTATTTTTAGTTTATTTAATTAATTAGTTTTATTACGTCTCGTTTTCTTAAACCCTTTGGCCCTTAATGTCTCATTTAGTCACAGTAAGCGACACCCCCCGCCCACGTAAGTGCGATCATATTTTATAAATGTCCTCTAAAGATCAAACGTAATTTTTTTTATACCTAAGGTTTAGCGTTATGGCCATAACCTCACCTGATCTTAAGTGCGATACGGCCCAAGTTGGTAGACACGCTAAACCTGTGGAGGGACTGGCTCTCAAGTGCAGCTGCCGGAACGCACCTATTGGTATTTGGCGGCAGGTTTACAACTTGAGGGTGGTAGCTAGCCAGGCGGGCATTAGAAAAAGCCCTACCACCGTGCTATGGTTTCCTCACGATCTTTTTCCTTCACCGAAAGCTCAAGCTCATTGTAGGTGCTTGAATTCGAACTCACTCGTACATACTACCACTGAGCTATCATCGCTTTAAAAAACATGCGTGCGTACAAAGTACACATGTCAGAAGTGAAACTTCTTTGGCGAACTAATTTATAAATCTTGTTTATATACGACGTTCGCTCTGTCTCACTTTTTCTCTCAATCTTTCTCACTCGCTTGCTCCCTACTCTCACTCCACGGCTAGTTGCTCATGCTACGTTCGCCCTGTCTTACTCTCTCTCAATCGGTCTCGATCACTCTCTCTCTCTCTCTCTTTTCCGACACTTCCGTTGCATACCGGCGTGACGTTTCTGTAAAAATTTTACCCTCATGCGCCTAAAGAAGTTTCACTTCAATAACGTAACGCATAAAGAAAATAAGTCTAATTAACGTTGCCGATCGCGGAAAGTCTACCGTAGTAGGGACACAGAGGTTACGCGGATGAATATAAAAAAAAACATCGAAAGGTTATCGCGCGAATTTGTTTGCAATAAAGGTTCGACGAACTCGCAACGCGACATTGCGCTGAGACAAACGACATTTAACCAGACTGTTCACACATCGGTGTTTAGTTGTCTCGTTAATACACTCTCTATTGTTGTCACGGTTTATGAAGGTGTCAGTTGCGAGGAGCTTCACCTTAAGTTTGTTAGTTAAGTATGTTTTTAAATGGAACATCTGAGGCGTCATACCGATTTTAGGAACGAAGATATGACGTGGATAGATGGAGGGAGAGAGCTTTATTTTAATGTCAATATTTTATTGTCGTCGTCGTTTATCGAAGCGACGATAGCTCAGTGGTGGTGTGTGTACGACTTTGCGTCAAGGGACGTGAGTTCGAATCCAAGCACCTACAATGAGCTTGAGCTTTCGGTGAAGGAAAACGTAGTGAGGAAACCGTAGCATGGTGGTAGGGCTTTTTCTAATGCCCGCCTGGCTAGCTACCACCCTCAACTGGTAAACCTGCCGCCAAATACCAATAGGTGTGTTCCGGTAGTTGCACTTGAGAGCCAGTCCTTCCACAGGTTTAGCGTGTCTACCTACTTGGGCCGTATCGTCACTTAAGAGAAGGTGAGATTATGGCCGTAATGCTAAACCTTAAGTATAAAAAAAATGTAATTGTATATTTAGTATATATTATTAATATTATAAAGAGGAAAAGTTTGTATGTTTGAACGCGCTTACTTTAGGTACCTTACCTCGTACCTTGACCAATTTTTTACTTCACTTGGTAACCTCCCGTAATGTACGATCAAATCTCCATATCCCTTTAGATTTCACGTGGTCATTCATAAATACGGGTTTCTATCGAATATTGCAAACGAAAGTAATAAATCATATTAAAATGGCTCACATTTCTCGTTAATAGAACAGGGCTTATAAAAAGCGAGAGATCTCCCTAGAAAATATTGACTATGAAGACTTAACCCCACCCCCCTCTCTGTGACCAAGTTGGTTATGTTGTTGATATTTTTTTTTATAACTAGGGTTTATGGCGTTATGACTATAATCCTATCTGATCTCAAGTAGCGATACGGACCAAGTTGGTAGACTCGCTGAACCTGTGGAGACACTGGCTCTCGAGTGCAACTGCCGGAACACACTAATAGGTATTTGGTGGCAGATTTTTAACCTGAAAGTGGTATCTAGCCAGGCGGGCATCAGTAAAAGTCCTACCACCATGCTATGGTTTCTTTTACCGACAGCTCAAGCTCATTGTAAGTGGATTTGAACACACAACTTTAAAAAAAATGGTCTAATAATTATTTCATCACGTTTTTTTACTTGTTTTTCTTGAATTTTGCAATACAACTTTGCTTCTGTTAATGGTAGCGTGATGTTAAATAGTCTGAAGCTTTCTTCAACGGCTGGTGATTCCGAAAATTGGCGCGTTCAAACAAACAAAAAGACTTTTCCACTTTACTATTAATGTTAATATAGATAAACCGCCATACAATGTTTCATTATCAGATAAATTTAGGTCATGATAATGTCACCTTGTCGGCTATTTTTCCTGTATATTTATAATTACATTTTTAATTGTTAATAACTGGTCCATTAGAAGTAGGAATTTCTAAAGTCCGTCTGGCTAACTACCACCTTCAAGGTTTAATCGATGTACGCAACGTTCGTTACCGACTAAAGATACACCACGTTTATTTTCATAAATTCGCTAAGAAAACTATAATTTTCAATTAACATCATAGTGCGATGCTTGGGTGAATATATGTGTAGGTACTAAAAGAAATACTTTGTTTATTTAACCTCAAGTCGTTTTACATTGGCCAGCAGAAACCCCATTTCTGGCCGTACTATAAACGATTTCATTGGATATAGTATAATAATAAATAAAAAAATAATATAATAATAAATAAAAAATAAAATAATAATACTATAAGAAGTACAACTAAGAAGTAACTTTACGATACTTTCACGCAACCCTTCGGATCAAACTAAACGTTTAGTCTACAATTCATCATAATGGGTTAAATGAAAAATAACCTTCTAACTTCGGGCTGTGTTACGTCCACGTGTAATCAAACGAATTTACTTTTAACTAGCTCATTGGTAGCGTGCAGGTGTTCCTTCATGGGAATTGAGTTCGAATCCAACCACCTACAGTGAGCTTGAAGGAAAACATCGTGAGGAAACCATAGCGTGGTGGCATGGTTCTTTCTAATGCCAGCCTAGCTAGCTACCATCTTTAAATTTTTTGTGTTGCACAATTATTGCATCATTCTCGTGCATCACAAATACTGGTATATGCTGTGCCTATTATATATATATATATATATATATATATATATATATATATATATATATATATATATATATATATATATATATATATATATATATATATATATATATATATATATATAAGAATTTCTACTGCTGTCCGTGACGTCGCCTTCAGGGTCCAGTCGGAATATCAGCGCTGCACTATATCAGTGTAGCTGTTATGCTGAAACTGGTACCAATTTATCCACACATATGTGTTTTTTTTTTAGTGATCTTGCTGTTACGATCTGTTGTTTCTTTTTTGTATTATTCTATTTATTTTAATTATCATTTGCTGTGTGCTGTATAATTAAAATTTTCTCTCTTATAAATATATAAATCAAAACTGTCAACTAACAAAATCAGGTATAGTGCGTACGTTAACACGTCACGTGACCATGTCGATGACGACTCACACGGATTCACTCCCCACGCAAACGAACCCGATGGTAGTATTCACAGTGCAATGTAATGAAATGAAAGCGCTCGTTCTCGTTCGCGCAGAAAACCACCGCCGCCCCCTAAGAAGATCTTCGAGTACCTGAACAGGCACGTCGTCGGTCAGGAGTACGCGAAGAAAGTCCTCTCTGTCGCCGTCTACAACCACTATAAGAGGATCTATAACAATGTCACCAGCGGCGGTGCTCCGGCCGACGCGCACCATCCGCTCCACCACACCCATAGAGGTGAGTTTATACAGAGAGATATACACGAATGTCACATAGCACGGTGGTAGGGCCCTCTCTGGTGTACCTTTAATTCGTTCCCCTTGTTATAAAAACGCCAAGATAGCTCTAGCTTTTGAAGCGGTGATAGCTCAGTGGTAGTGTGCACGACTTCGCGTCAAGGGACGTGGGTTCGAACCCAAGCACCTACAATGAGCTTGAGCTTTCGGTGAAGGAAAACATCGTGAGGAAACCGTAGCATGGTGGTAGGGCTTTTTCTAATGCCCGCCTGGGTAGCTACCACCCTCAAGTGGTAAACCTGCCGCCAAATACCAATAGGTGTGTTCCGGCAGCAGCAATTGAGAGCCAGTTCCTCCACAGGTTTAGCGTGTCTACCAACTTGGGCCCTATCGTCACTTAAGATCAGGTGAGATTATGGCCATAACGCTAAACCTTAACTATAAAAAAAAAAGATAACGCGATAAGATAAACTATTACGTTCGGTTCGTTTTACCTGATTACAGGACGGAATTCTGAAGGTAAAGATGATTTGAAGCGATCATAGCTCAGTGCTAGTGTGTACGACTTCGCGTCAAGGGACGTGAGTTGGAATCCAACCAGCTATAATGAGCTTGAGCTTTCAGTGAAGGAAAATATCGTGAGGAAACTGTAGCATGGTGGTAGGGCTTTTTTTTGATGCCCGACTGGCTAGCTACCACCCTCGAGTTGAAAGTCTGCCGCCGGATACCGGTAGGTGTGTTCCGGTGGTTGCACTTGAGAGCCAGTTCCTCCACAGGTTTAGCGTGTCTACCAACTTGGGCCGTATCGGCACTTAAGATTGGGTGAGATTATGGTCATAGCGCTAAAAGCCTTAACTATAAAAAAAAATGTTGGTACAACCGTGCAATTAAATTAAATACATCACACAAAGAGATTCGACAGTAAAAAACCACAATAACAATATTCTTTATTTTATAAAATTTCTGTGGAAAATTGAATCAAATTTTTGTTTTTTTTTTTTTTTAAGAAAAAATTTTTTTTTGTGAAAACTTACCTTATTATGTTTCAAACACACTTAATATCAAAAAAGCACCCTAACATTCAATCGAAAATGCGCACGTCACTATATCAGCTTTTTAAAAAAGTCTGTGTTATTTTTTTGTTCGTTGACATCTCTACTTTTTATTGGTATAAAAAAAATATGCATTACTATGGTAAATGTTCTTAGAAAATGCAAAGAAAGGAAAAACACTCGGTTCCGAAAATAACAGATTGAGTAAGGCCCAGACACTCTTAGCCTCTCTTCCCTACTTCTCTATGAAATACCTTTAGAGGGGGGTAAATTTTCCGTAGGTCACAAAGCATATATAATAGCAATAAATAGGCATCATACGCCTACAATTTTCTCGAAATATTGTAGATGTGTTATTAAGCATTAATAAATTTGTTAACTTATTTGGTTGCATTTTCTGAAAAGATTTACCATACTAATGTATATATTTGTACCATCAGAAAGTAGAGATTTCAACCAACAAAAAGACCACAGACTTTGTTAAATTAGTTGAAATTATATTAATATAAAGCAAACAAGTTTCTTTTTTTATACTTAAGGCCTGATCTAAAGTGACGATACGGCCCAAGTTGGTAGACACGCTAAACCTGTGGAGGAACTGGCTCTCAAGTGCAGCTGCCGGAACACACCTATTAGTATTTGGCGGCAGATTTACAACTTGAGGGTGGTAGCTACCCGGGCGGACATTTGAAAAAACCCTACCCACCATGCTACGGTTTCCTCACGATGTTTTCCTTCACCGGGCGCTCAAGCTCATTGTAGGTGCTTGAATTCGAACTCACGTCCCTTGACGCGAAGTCGTACACACTACCACTGAGCTATCATCGTTTCTTTGTTTACGCACTGTATTCGGGATTATGTAACACACTAACTGTATTACATCAGAACACATGAATAGAGTATGAAAAATTACTGCTTGACATATTAATATTCCGGCAAAAACTCTTGTATTTGTCGTTATCGCGTTTGTAGTTCAATGCCTAAGAGACGGTTTCGCTAGTGAAAGTTAGCCTGTATTTTATTTTTATTGTCACCGCTTCTTTACGCTCCAACGAACTCACTTATTTTCTTGGTTTTTTGGTTTACATCACTAATATATCGAAAAATGAATTGGTCCGGTACTTTCATCAGTATTCGCGTACAATTACCACTTACTGGTGTATTCGAAGCGATGATAGCTCAGTGGTAGTGTGTACGACTACGCGTCAAGGGACGTGAGTTCGAATCCAAGCAGCTACAATGAGCTTGAGTTTTCGGTGAAGGAAAATGTAGTGAGGAAACCATAGCATGGTGGTAGGGCTTTTTCTAATGCCCGCCGCCATAGCTACCACCCTCAAGTTGTAAACCTGCCGCCGAATACCAATAGGTGTGTTCCGGCAGATAAACTTGAGAGCCAGTTCCTCCACAGGTTTAGGATGTCTACTAACTTGGACCGTATCGTCACTTAAGATCAGATGAATATATGGCCATAACGCTAATACCTTAATATAAAAAAAAAATGTCCACGGGTCAGAGTTTAACTATGAAATTCATTGTTTAAAAAAGTGGGTAGTGAAAAACATAACTCTTTCTAAAATATATACATAGATTGATAAACGAATGCCAAAGTTGTTGGTGTTATGTCTTTTAAACGAGGCGTGAAGAGATATTTAGTGGGCCGGCAAGACAGATGCGATTGGCGAAGGGCATTTGGCCCTACGGAAGTCGCCACTGTCACTAGACTGTACTGAAGCTTACCATCAGGTGAAGTAAGGTCATTTTGCGGAGCTTGGAAAAAAACTACAGTTAAGTGTACGCACTTGCAAAATACAAATTTTGGACTGAAAATTGCTTTTACGCATCTCCATTGACAAATTATTCAGTGGCAGATTAACAAAAAAAAAAAAAATAATAAGTTGGACTGGCGTTGATAGCAGTTGTCTAGCTGATAATAGTTGTACCGAGGTACGTGGATTCAAGTCCCGCACAGAGCAATTATTTGTGGATACCATTTTTTTTATAGTTAAAGTTTAGCGTTATGGCCCTAATCTAACTTAATCTTAAGTGATGATATGGCCCAAGTTGGCTGACACGCTAAACCTGTGTAGGAACTGGCTCTCAAGTGCAACTGCCGGAACAAACCTATTGGTATTTGGCGGCAGGTTTCCAACTTGAGGGTGGTAGCTAGCCAGGCGGGTATTAGAAAAAGCCCTACCACCATGCTATGGTTTCCTCACGACGTTTTCCTTCATCGAATGCTCAGACTCATTGTGCTTACAATGAGGTGAATTTCAACTCACGCCCATTGACGCGAAGTCGTACACACCACCACTGAGCTATCATCGTCTCAAAAAGTCCTTTAGACATGACATTTGCGATATTACCTATGTATATAAGTAATAATAATTGATATTACCTGATATATGCATCTAATATTTTATTTTAATCTGCTTACCCTAATAAGGACACAGCGTGATGCTTAGTAAGTAAATTAAAATATTTTTACTAGAGTAATTTTTAATATAGCCAACATTTTTTTTTTAATATTGTCTGTTTAATAATTAGTCTAATGGTGAGTAAAATAAATACGACCACCAAGATATCTGTGATCAGTCGACGGTCAAACGAATCAAATCAATATATCTTTATTCAATTTAAGCCCTAAGGCGCTTATGAATGTCAAAACTACTACCGGTTCGGAAAGTAACGCAGTTTTGAAACGATGATAGTTCGGTGGTAGTGTGTACGAACGCCGCGTCATGGGACGCGGGTTGGAATCCAACCACCTACAATGAGCTCGAGTTGGAAACCGCAGCACGGTGATAGGGATTTCTCCGACGCCCGCCTGGCTAGCTACCACACTCAAGTTGAAAATCTGCCACCAAATACCAATAGGTGTGTTCTGGCAGTTAGTCGCACTTGAAAGCCAGTTCCTCCACAGGCTTAGCGTGTCTACCAACTTGGGCCGTACCGTCACTTAAGATCATGTGAGATTGTAACCGTAACGCTAAACCTTAACTTGAAAAAAAATAAGCGACAAAGTGTATCGAATGGTTTTTAAATAAACTTAGCTTAGGAAATACCAGTCAAATGTCAAAAATGGAAGGCTTTATGCTATTTAGCATCACGTTATCACCAAAGGAGCAAAGCTGTATTGATGAAAGTTACGCAAACGGGCAAAGCGGAGTAAATGACATCTTAATTCCACCCGAACGAAGTCACGGGCTCAGCTAGTATACCGTAAAGATATTACCACGCCTAGGTGTATATGTGTATTATGTGGTTTTATTGCAAAATCTCCTCGGAGCCGCCATTTGACATACTTTCTCGAGGAAAAGGATTAATATTCCTTATCAGTCCTTTTGACATTCGCTTCGACCGTTTCGGGGGTTTTTTTTGCATAACCTCAAGCCATATTGTAGCGATTTAATATTACCATCTGTTTCTATTTTTTTATATATATAGTTAAGGCTTAGCGCTATGGCGATAATTTGACCTGATCTGAAGTGACGATACGGCCCAAGTTGGTAGACACGCTAAACCTTTAAAGGAACTGGCTCACAAGTGCACCTGCCGGAACGTACCTATTGGTATATGCCGGCAGGGTTTCAACTTGAGGGTGGTAGCTAGCCAGGCGGGCAACAGAAAATTTCCTACCACCTTTTAATATTCGCATACTATCGTTATCAAACACACGATGAAAACGCAGTTGGTAGCGTGTACGGACGTAAGGGAGTCGAAAGAGGTGTCGTGGACAAGGCATGACGGCATAAGCGAGCGTCATGCCGTTTGACGTCGATATGCGGGTAGATTTTACTGCCAAGGTGCATTAATACAACAATGAACACAAAAAAAAAACTAAAACTCTACTTCTAAACTGGTTTTCGTCAATAGCGGATAACGTAAGCTTCAAAATGATGCTTGAATCATTCTTTGTAACATAACAATTAAGAGAGGAAGTGCTTTTAGAGTGATTTTACGGACACAGGTTCAGGTAGAAATAGTGATTATAAAATTATTAATTAAAATTTGAAGGGGGGGGGGGTGTTAGAACTTTTTAAAACGTTTGAGTTTAGCGTTATGGTCAATACGTTTCCTGGTGTAAGTGAAGGTGTGACGAAGAATGTGATGCAGCTGATGGATACTCTAAGCTTTCGGGCTTGAGAATTTTGGCTTACAGACTCGCGTCCACCATGTGGTATAAAAATTATCCATAATGTCACGTTGTAGGATTGGTAATAGAACGGCTTAGTAGGCTTGTATTTGTCTAGGCCGCGACTTCCGTTGGTTAGACGAATTCCGAAAGCTGTCTCTGGTCTTTGGCAACACTGAAGTTTGAAGTGTCGTCGTGGTACGAATCATATCAAACATCTTTATTCAATGTAGGCCCTAAGAAGGCGCTTATGAACGTCAAAACTACCACCGGTTCGGAAAGTAAGGCAGTCATCGAGAAGAACCAGCAAGGAACCCGATCTGCATCATTTTTAGGTCCTATTCTTATCTTGTTATATAATAGTTTAATGTGTTACAGTAGTTGTTAGAGGGTGTACAGAGAGGTTTCAGTGGGTAGGGTTAGTTGGGTCCAGCTACACGCAAATCTCGATATTTGTAAATGGATATTTGGCCTACATCCGTATATAAATCCGTTGAATTTTATAGGTTTAGTGATGACGTCTAATGCTTATTAATATGGAAACATAATAATACTACATGCTTTAATTTATTGAGATGGAGGGTAGTTAGAGTAGTAGTATTTTTACAACCTTTTACAATTTTCAACGGGAAACGATGAGTGGCAGTTGACACCGACCCAACTATAATGTGCACTTTATCCATAGGCATGTATGTGTTATTACATTAAATAAGAATGGGCTCGGTACATGTGATAGTTATGTCGATACTGAATGCAACTGACGCGTGATTGTAACGCTCGCAAAGTAGGACAGACTGTACCCGAAATGGCATTGAACTTTCAACTTCAAGACTCGCAAAATTAAAGTCCTCTTCTCGGCTGAAGAAGTTGTCAGTACATAAATGTATGAATCAAGGATGTTTAAGTAACAGGGATGATCTTCCCCAGATCTCCTCCACCTTACCCATAGCGGTGGGGGTGGTAGCGGCGGTGGTGGCGGTGGTGGTGGTGGTACTGAAGTGCTCGAGAGGCAGCACCACGAACTCAGACTTGACAAGAGCAACGTTCTACTTTTAGGACCGACCGGTTGTGGTGAGTAAATTTTTTTTTTTTAAGGTCCGACATCCCCCTAACATAATTAGGGACCTTGTTAATAATATTTTTTTCAGTTTTTTGAATTTTATTTGAGCGCTTTCTTTTACTCGAAGTCTTAATGCTATTACATACTTAGTCTATTCTTACAACTAATACAGACTCTTTTATTTATATTCTTTATTTCATTTTACGACACGACTTATTTTGCTTAATTTAGTACGATTTACATTCATAATACATTTACAATTTATTTCCATAATCCTACTGACTATATTTATAACTAATTAATTGTTTTTATAAATTCATTAATAATACCTGTACAATTTAGTGTAAATATTCTTATGTGCTAGTGTCAAATTTTAAAATATCAATAATTTAGTACAAATGTTTCAATTAATCGGCCACCCTTTTCCTTGTCTAGACCATCGGGTTTATTTGTTTCGTATTCCATCGCTTCTTGCGATTTCGTTATATATTATCTTACCGATATCAGTTTGAAAGAGTTTGGTAAATCCAAAAGTAAAGCCTCATAATTACATTTTTGTTTATTCAATAACAGTTAAACGGCATCGAATAACAGTGAAAATTAATAGGGTTCTATTCCTAATTATACTGAAGCTTAATTAAAAAAAATGCCCGGTTAGTAAAGTATTTCGGTCGTTATCGTGATAACATACAGGATCCGCACATGCAGACACAAGGTTTTTTCACTAGTTTAAATAACAAAAATGGCATCAAAAATATCATGAGTGTTAATAATAGTGTTTTTTCCTTGATATGTGTGTGTATATATTATTTTACAAGTGCAATATATGATAAATAGAGACAGTTTAAGTTTGAGAAATCAGTTGTTTTGCGTGAAGTGACGCTTCGCTTATGAGGTGTGCAAAACTTGAAAACTCCTTTTTTTTATTGGCTGCGATATATTTTTAAAGGATTCCGATTTTAATGTCATTAGCACTGGACCTTGAATTCTGAGGTCATTAGCATTTGACCTTGAATTCTTAAGATAAACAAGGGAAATCATGGATAAAGTGGATGAGATATTGGGACATATATGACAAGCAAGACTTGGTGGGTGGGTATCTTAACTATGATAATGTTCTAAACTGATTTGGACCCTGAAGGTACCACGGAATTTCTTATAGTGCTTGTTTTAAGGCAGATTTGTTTGAAGTTTTTTTTTTAATTATTTTTTAGAACAATTGAACTGAGTACTTTTGTTCTGCTTTAGGCGAACAGTAACCGATATTATTTTACTTTATAAGTAGATTATTGGGTCGGTTGACTGCGAGGACATGGTTAATGGTGTGTTTAAAGTTTAAAGTGGGCTTAGTGGTAGTAGAGTGTGGATCGCCGCGAGATTAGACGTGAGTTTGAATACAACTATCTACAATGAGCTTGAGCTTTCGGTGAAGGAAAATATATCGTGAGGAAACCGTAGCGTGGTGGTAGGGCTGTCTCCAATGCACGCCGCCATAGCTACCGCCCGCAGGATGAAAAGCTTCCGCCAAATACCGATAGGTGTGTTCCGGGAGTCGCACTTGAGAACCAGTTCCGTTATAAAGGCCGGCAACGCACCTGCGGTTTCTCTAGAGTTGTGAGTGTCAATTATCATCAGATACTCGCTCGTTCGCCCCCTATTCCATAAAAAGAGGCATGTGGTTACTGTGTTGCCAGAGACCAGGGTAACCCTCATACATTCTGGTCACAGTACCTCGTCCTATCGATAGCGTGGTCGCAATACGAACAGGATAAGTGTTATGATTCCACAGTATAGAATTCAAATTCATCCATGCTAATCCTTACTAATGTTATAAATGCGAAAGTCTGTTTGTTACGCTTTCACGCCTAAACCGCTGAATCGGTTACGATGAATTTTGGTATAGAGATAGATGGGAATCTGGAGACGGTGATAGGCTATCTTTTTCTTGCGCATACATTATTGGAAGTGGAGTAAAGAGAGGGATAAATATTGTAGAAAACTTTTTGTTGCTTCATCAGATTCATCTGATAAAATTAATACTAAGGCGAGTGAAACTGCAGGAGAAATCGTAGTAATATTATAAATGCGAAAGTAAGCGTTTGTTTATTCGTTTGTTACTCTTTCACGCTTAAACCGCTGAACCGAATATAATGAATTTTGGTGTAGAGATAGATGGAAACATGGACACGGTGATAGGCTATCTTTTCTTACAAAAACCCTATTGGAAGTGGGATAAAGAGAAGGTTAAAACTTTCTATTGCGTCATCCGCTTTGTTTGGCAAAATCAATATTAACGCGAGCGAAGCCGCACGTAAAATATAGTTCGTATATAAATCGAATCTTTTCTGAGCGTAATAACAGAAGACACCACTTTCGATACACGGTGTAAAGTTTATTCACCACCGTTCGTGTTAACAATGATTTTCTGAAAAGTCTGCGCAGTATTTTTCCCCATTTTCCGATATATCTCTAATAGCGTCATAACATACTCTTACGGTACGAAATATATAGGTTTTGTACTGGTATCAAGTAGGTCATTGACAGGTGAATGTGTGCCTACGTAATGTAGCCATTCGCCGAGACAATGTGCCCGTATATAGCAAATAGTGTTACTTTAAGGCTGTGTTGACACTGTCGGGTCACCGCGGGTCACATCTGCGGCGACCGTTTGTGACTCACGTACACAATAAACTGGTTCTGTTATGTGAAATGTGTATTATTTATATTAAATAACTAACCAGTTTACAAGAACCTCGTCGGAGTGTGTCATATTTTTTTAAACACTTTATAGGTTTAAAAGTGTTATGTGCATAATCTTACCTGATGTTAAGTGACGATGTGACCTAAGTTGGTGGACATAACCCGTTGGTATATGGTGGAAGATTTTTATCGTGATGGTGGTAGCTAGCCAGGCGGGCATTGGGGAAAGCGCTATCACCATGTTATGGTTACGTCACGATACATTCCTTCACCGAAAGCTCGGGGCTCATTTCAGGGATTCCAACTCACGTCCTATGACACGTGGTATTCTTACACACTATCGATTGAGCCATCCCAACATACTGTTTTTTTTTATATAGTTAAGGTTTACCGTTATGGCCTTAATCTCCTGATCTTAAGTGACGATATGGCCCAAGTTGGTAGGCACGTTAAACCTATGAAGGAACTGGCTCTCAAGTGCAACTGCCGGAACACACCTATTGGTATTTGGCGGCAGATTTACATCTTGAGGGTGATAGCTAGCGAATCGGGCATAATAAAAAGCCCTACCGCCATGCTAGGGTATTCTCACGATGTTTTCCTTCACCGTGGGCTCAAGCTCATTGTAGGTGGTTGGATTCGAACTCACGTCCCTTGTTCTATGTAAAAAATGTGTATTGTGTGTGTGTACATGTACTATAGCACTGTAGTAATAATGATTCGGTTATCAGTGACCGTGTCTATGGGCGTGTGTTCGAATCACTGCAATTTGTTTGAGCCTCCGGCGAAGGGATACATCGTGATGAAATCATAGCACGGTGTTAGGGATTTTCCTAATACCCGTCTGGCAATCTAAGTTAAACATTCGTGTCACCAAGTTCTTATTGGAGTAATTCTGCAGTTCCACTTGAGAGTCAGTCCCACCACTGGGCTTAGCGTGTCCACCATCACGGACCACAATGTCTCTTAACTTAGTTTAGTTATAATTAAAATAAATCATTTATTACAATACAATCGGTCACACAATAAATGTGTCATACTCACTTATGATTAAAGTTACATTTGTGTTTGAAATTTTATAAATATTTTTAATTTTAAGTAATGTCATATTGTAAATCTTGTTGGTGCTTTATATTAAAAAAAAAAAAAATAATAAAAAAAAAACAACAGTCTTTGGGCCAAATAAGCACTTAACTGACCTTTTCTAATATTCCCTTGTATATATTTGCTAAATTACCTAAGAAGATAGTTAGCTATGACGTCGAATGTCATGTCGTTATTTGATCATATAGAGTCGATCGATTTTTAATTTCAAAGCTCATTAAGAATCAAGAATCTCTCATACGCGCTACACCTAGTATATACTGATAATATAAAAAATCTTGTACGTGACACCGGTTTTTAAAATGTCACAGTAAAACTCGAGATCGCATGCCATTTAGATCCATTGTGTATGGATTATTCGTGTTTTAAATGTGTACCTACTGAGGGAATATAACCAAATCGAGTTTCTTGCCGGTTCTTCTCGATGACTGCGTTACTTTCAGAACCGGTGGTAGTTTCGACGTTCATAGGCCTTCTTAGGGCTTTTTTTTATACTTAAGGTTTACCGTTATGGCCATAATCTCACCTGATCTTAAAGTGACGATACGGCACAAGTTGGTAGACACGCTAAACCTGTGCAGGAACTGGCTCTCAAGTGCTGCTGCCGGAACACACCTATTGGTATTTGGCGGCAGGTTTACAACTTGAGGGTGGTAGCTACCCAGGCGGGCATTAGAAAAAGCCCTACCACCATGCTATGGTTTCCTCACGATGGTTTTCCTTCACCGAAAGCTCAAGCTCATTGTAGGTCCTTGGATTCGAATCCACGTCCCTTGACGCGAAGTCGTGCACACTACCACTGAGCTATTATCGCTTCATAGGTTGTTTATTAAGGCTTAAGTTGAATGAAGTAATTTGATTTGAAATTGTCAACATATTCATACGATTTTCTTTGTAATAAATATACTACGTTAGACGTTTTTTATTTGTATTGTAGTCGGTAGTTTGAATGTCATTTGCACCCGAGAGCCGCCACAGTCCCCCATCGCCTTGACCCCGAAGCGATGATAGCTCAGTGGTAGTGTGTACGACTTCGCGTCAAGGGACGTGAGTTGGAATCCGCCTACAGTGTTAACTTAAGCTTTCGGTGAAGGAAAACATCGTGTGGAAACCACCGGTAAGTTGAAAATCTGCCGACAAATATCAACAAGTGTGTCCCGGCAGTTGCACTTGAGAGCCAGTTCATCCGCAGGCTTAGCGTGTCTACCGACCTGGGCGGTATCGTCACTTAAGATCAGGTGAGATTATGGCCATAACGGAAACCTTAACTTAAAAAAAACGTAAGCCTAGTTTGCTTACGAATTTCCACGAGGAAAAGGCACAAATACCGGAAGTTTTGGAATTTAATTGTAATTCAATACAGGATGGATTAAGTTTCCGAGAAAATCCCATATATATATGTAGTCGGTGCGGAAGGAATTGTCACAAACGGCCTTATTATCTGTTTCCGTTTATTGTACGAGTGAACTCGAATCGATAATCGCGGCAGTGTAAAAGGTTAATAAACTTTAAACATAATTAAGTTGTGGTGGCTGAGGTCTTTAAAAGATTTCAAATGAAATCAATAATCTCTATGCAATTTAGGCCCTAAGAAGCGATGATAGTTCAGTAGTAGTGTGTTGAAATGCCACGTCATGGGACGTGAGTTCGAATCCACCGCCTACTATGAACTTGAGCTTTCGGTGAAGGAAAACATGGTGGTAGGGCTATTTTTAATGCCCGCCTGGCTAGCTACCACCCTCAAGCTGAAAATTTGCCGCCAAATACCATCAGGTGTGTTCCGGAAGTGGTATTTGAGAGCCAGTCCCTCCTATAAAGGTCTAATACACCTGCGATTCCCCTGGTGTTGTTTGTGTCCATGGGCGACGGTGATCACTTAACATCAGGTGACACTCTTGCTCATTTTGCACCTATTCCATAAACAGGTGCTTACGAACGTAACGCAGCTCTCGAAGACACTCGATCATCATGTTTCTATCGGTTGTAGGTCCATTTTTTACAGAATAGTTTGATGCGTGTATTTACAGTAGTTATTAGCGGATGTACAGAGAGGGGTGTCAATTCCAGACATCACGATATAAAGATATACCCACCCTGTAATTATAGCCTTTCGACCACTCTCACTGGTGCCTATCATATATATATATATAGACTGGGTTGCAACCAACATTAACGTATTATAAACCTGTTAAAATAAATTTCATTGGAAGGGTATGACGGTAACGACTGTTATGTGATCTATAATGAGTTACCGTTGTTTTAAGATCGCACTGTGGTCACCACCAGTTAGGCTGTCGTTAATCTTCCTACTTCCTGTTACATTACAACATTCTGCTTCAATTATACATATCATAGTTATACTTTTTTTTTATATAGTAATGATTTAGCGCTATGGCCATAATGTTTGGTTACCACGCTATGGTTTCCTCACGGTGTTTTCCTACACCGGACGTTCAAGCTCATTGTAGGTGGTTGGATTCGAACTCGCGTGTCCCTTGACGCGTAGTCGTACACACTACCACTGAGCTATCGTCGCTCATTTACCGTAAATGAAGCTGAAAGATAAGTACTCTAATTATATGAATCGTAATTAAAGTGTACGAGAAACCGCGGGCAAAGATTAGTATGTATTTAAACTCGAATGTATAAAATACAAAGAACGCTCGATAAATCCTTGACGCATTCGATTGACCTCGAAAATAAATGATGTAAGGTTATTAAAACTGGTTCTGGTGTGTTCGATATGAATACGTGTTAATTGTGTTAGGGATGTGACGGAAGTGGGTAGACCGGAAACGGAGATTTATATACTGCTTTATCGGAGTCGAAGTCGGAGTGAGAGGCGTAATCAAACTCACACGCGAAAGGGAGGTACAGAAGAAGACAGATGTATTAAATAAATAAATTTATACAGTAGTATTATTCGATAATAGGAATTGTAACAAGCGACGTGTGGTACCTTCCATAAAACCTTATAGAGAGCGATCCTTTGAAAAATCAAGCAAGTTAAATTCTGTACGTGGTTATTCTAGCCGCAACGAATTGTTGTGTTCCGATCTCCGTTATAACCTCTGATTCATAAAATTCAAATTCAAAAATTGATGTCGGAGGTGTGAAATCAATCGAACGTCCGACCTTTCGGAACCGGATTCGAAGCTCTGTGACATCCCTAATATGATATGTGAATATATCATGGAGATTCAATTCATTGCATATTAGATTTACATATATATTTTTTGTTTATTTACACTTCAGTCTATTCGTCTTTTCCGTTTTCATTTTATTGTAATTAATTTTCTTATATGGTACCGTTAATAATAAATGCACAATATAAATAAATCAATTACTGGTTTTAGTGATCTTTTTTTATTACAAAACTAGTTTTTACGTGCGGCTTCGCTCACCTTTAAAATTAATTTGTCAAACAAATCGGATGCCACAATACAAAGTTTCATACAAAGTTTATCCCTCTCTTTACCCCACTTCTAATACGTTTTTCATGAGAAAAAGTAACCTATCACCATCTCGAGGTTCCAATTTATCGCTATACCAAAATTCATCATAATCGATTCAGCGGTTTAGGCGTGAACGCGTTATATTTATCTATTTTACACTTTATGTATGGTCCAATGGCGGGCTTAATGCCATAGGCGTTCTCTACCAGTCAACCTTAAGGTGGTGCAGAGATAGAAGAGGGTAGGTGTAAAGCATACAACAAATTAAAATCTAAACTATATATTAGAATACTAAAACTAAATAAACATAAAGAAATACAATAAATAATACCGATGTAATAAATATAAATAAATAATTAATACTCGTGAAACATAATGAAAGGGTTTATTGAACTAGTTCAGCGAAAAAGTCTTACAAACTGACGTAACTTGGCTTTGGAGCTCAAGCGATTAGTCGATATCCTGATATATAGTGGGAGCGCGTTCCAAAGAAGAATACATTGGACATAGAAAGAAGAGTGTACAAGACCAGAGAAGTATGAGCTGGACAGTGTAGGAGATGATTACTTGAAGAACGTAGATTTAAATAGTTATTATAATATAAGAACTGAAAATGTGATGTTAAATAGTAGGGTGCATCGGGGGTAAATCATAGAGGGTAGAGTGTGCCAATGCTCGGATGTTGCAGTGTTGGCGTATGGGTGACCAATTTAACTGTAGACGCAAACTCGATACGTGATAACATTTGCGAAGCTTATAGACGAATCTAATGCAATTATTGAGTATTCGTTCGAGTTTGTTCAGTAGGAACGCGTTCGCGATTTCATTTTCGCATTTTATAATATTAGTAGGCATTTTTATTAACCCGGTTTTCTTGTAACTAACTGAGATAGATACTTGAGAGTTGGACCGTAAGTAAGTATCCGTAAGTGGGGTGACGATGCATGAAATTGTGAAAGAAAGAATATTCGTTTGTTTTTTAGATACAAAAAATGTCTCTCACTATCTCTCTCTATCTCTATCTCACTATCTCTACTTAATAACTCACTTCTCGACCTCGACTTGGTATAGTTCAAGTCTGATTGACAGATGAACGGAATATATCGAATTTTTATTCACATTACACCCTAAAGCAGCATAAAATAATAATAGATTTAAAAAATAATAATAATGTAAAATGTTCTTATAACGGAATAAAAATAGAAAATAAAAGATCGGAAACCGGAAATATGCGCCATGTTTTCCGTTTCCCATATTTTATTTTCTGCTTTTTAGACCGTTATAGAATACGGTGTATTAAAATTTGCATATTAGCGGGCAAACGAGCTAGCCTGTCATCTGATGGTGAGTGACCACCGCCGCTCATGTACACCCACAACATCACAGAATCGGAGGTGCGTTGCCGGCCTTTATTTTGGAGGGACCGGCTCTCAAGTGCCACTTCCGGAACATACCTATTGGTATATGGCGGCAGATTTTCAACTTGAGGGTGGTAGCTATGGCGGCGGGCATCAGAAAAAGCCCTACCACCATGTTATGGTTTCCTCGCGATGATTTCCTTCACCGAACGCTCAAGCTCGTTGCAGGTGTATAGATTAGAACTCACGTCCCATGACGCGGCGTTCCTATACACTACCACAGCGCTATCATCGCTACAATATATATATGTATATATTTATTTAATATATATATATTTTTGTCGCCCCTGTATGCCTGTTGTTATATGCGCATTACTCAAGCTGCAAATACCTTCTTTATAATTAGTACATCATACCATTTAGCTTAAATTTATTGCAATGTAAACTGCATCGATCAATGCTAAATCTATAAAATCATATTCCATACGACTTATTAACGATAAAGTGCGATCCCATACGTATAATTGGCAGACGTGTCATCAAGGGAAGAATTAGGAAGTATCCGCTATCGCGGGTTTGTTGGCAAGTGATTATTACCAACCGCGCAGTCGCCAGCGAACGAATCTCGTGCTGAGAATTGCGATGTCTGAAGGCCGATACCGAGGGCGAATACACAACTTGCATATGAATCCTAATCTCGTTGGACGCGTAATAAGCGTTTGGAAATGAATTTAGAGTGCGTTTTATTCATTAGAAGTCGTGTCCGCGATCTAGTTTTAAACGTTTAAGGACCACCAACGGCCGTACAGTATATCTCCTTTCTGATTATGTCGTTCAAAGTTTCGCGTTTTCCGTCGGCGGCCGAAGACGAGTTTCGGCCAGTCTGGCACCCTCGCGCTCAGAGCCTCGGGGCTGAGTGCCCTCAGCACGCGTCCCGGAAATTTCGGTGAAGCTGTCAAAGCCGTTAAGGCTAACAGCGTATGTCAGGTCGATAAAGAATAAATCAAAGTGTCGTTATTTTGTTCAGCTACTTATACGTCATCACAAAATGCTCAATTTGTAACAAAATGTAGTTTTTTTTTAATGTACTTAAGGTTAAGCGTTATGGCCATGATCACCTGATCTTAAGTGTCGATACGGCCCAAGTTGGTAGACACGCTAAACCTGTGGAGGGACTGGCTCTCAAGTGCAGCTGCCGGAACACATCTATTGGTATTTGGCAGTTGGTTTACAACTTGAGGTTGGTAGCTACCCAAGCGGACATTAGAAAAGGCCCTACTACCACGCTATGGTTTCCTCGCGATGTTTTCCATCACCGAAAGCTCAAGCTCATTGTAGGTGCTTGGATTCGAACTCACGTCCCTTGACGCGAAATCATACACACTACCACTGAGCTATCATCGCTTCAACAACCGGTGTGCGCTTGACACTACGCGACACAAGTGATAAAATGTACAGAGCAGTGAAATTTGGAATTAAAATGTATGTTACTCGTAACAGTCCATTTTTCTAGGTGAAAGTAGTCTAACTGTCTGTCTGTAGTGTGCAGAAAGAATTCTTCAAACCCGACCGGTGGTTTCAGAGATTATCGACCGAAGTCGCGGTCCGAGCTAGTCACGTGTGAATGTAAATAAATCCGCAAAGTTCAAGTCCATTATCGTCAGGGGTCAAGCTTCAACTTGGCCCGATGCCGTCATGGTTTGTCAGATTCAAGTTTAGAGCGTGTATATTATATCTCGTTATTGTTATCGTCATTTGAAATCATTGTAATATCAGTAGAGATAAAAAATAAACTAAAACTGTATCATATACCATATTACCTATCACCCGCCCGTTACGGTTGGCATAAAAGAACCCAGATGGTTTGTTGTTTTCGAGTTTATGTAAAATATTATAACTACATTACACAAAACCGTAAAAGAACTATACGGCTTAATCTTGCTCATAAATCGCTCTATCTCTCGGTGAAAACCGCATGAAAATCCGTTTAGTAGTTTTAGAGTTTATCGCGAATAGACAGACCGACGCGACGAAGTACTTTATCTAAAGAAATAAATAAAATTGGAGTGTCTGTTTGTAATATTGAATTAACTGTTTTTTACTACATGTATATGAATATATACAGTACATACGGCAAAATAACGTTTTTTTACAATTTTTGTCAGTCTGTCTGTTTGTTCCGGCTAATCTCTGAAATGGCTGGACCGATTTTGACGGGTCTTTTATGGGCAGGTAGATGATGTGATAAGGAGTAACTTAGGCTACGTTTATTTTAGAACAATTCTTTTATTTTAGAAAAATAAAGTAATGTTGCAATGTCCAAGTACCGTCCAGTACCGCGCGCAGCTCACGCGCATGCCACTGGGCCGTCACGTCGGGCGCCTCCCACCAACTAATTAATATTACTTAAATATATTCATAGTTAAGACAGGACAAAGTCTCTCGAGTCAGCTAGTTTTATAATATGTAGGAATATGATACCTATAAAGATGTTGGGGCAACGCCATATATGCGTCAATTCGTTCAATAACAATTGGTGAGGAGTTTCAAATGAATATTTTGTACTAGCCGGCGATAACATTCGCACGGAACTAATAAATTTTAGCCATTATCCGTACATTTTTCAATACAGCTCTGCTTATATCGGTGGTAGCGTGATGTTAATAGCCTAAAGCCTTCGCCAATCATTGCTATTAAATACAATGTATAAAAATATAGTGCGTTCGAATAAAGAAACTTTTACGAGGGGGATCTCTTTATTTAACAACTAGCTGACCCGATAGACTTTGACCTGTGTTAACTATGAATATATTTAAGTAATATTAATTCGCTGGCGGGAGGCGCCCGACGTGACGGCCCAGTGGCATGCGCGTGAGCTGCGCGCGGTACTGGACATTACTTTATTTTTCTATAATAAAATATTTTTTCTTAAACAAACGTAGCCTAAGTTACTCCGTATTACATAGGCTACCTGCCAAAAAAAGACCCGTCAACATCGGTCCAGCCATTTCAGAGATTAGCCGGAACAAACAGACATACAAAAATTGTAAAAAAAAAAATGTTATTTTGGTGTATATACCGTATATATTCATATACATGTAAAAAACGGTTATTACAATACTAACAAACAGACACTCCAATTTTATTTATATGTATAGATAATACATATAGCCTTTATTACTCGGATACGGTAGGGTTCTAATGGTAATATAATTATTGAAATCGGTCCAGTAGTGTCTGAGTTTATTCATTACAAATATACAAATCTCTCCTCTTTATAATATTAAGTGCCTATTGAAAACGCGTACACACCATGAATTTAGCTGAAACTGTGCAACTTTTTAATTGTAACAAACTTCATGGTGTGTTTCATTATTTAGCTTTCGTTTTAAGATACAAATTCATCCTTAAGGATTTTCTATACAGCATCAAAAGAGACGATGATAGCTCAGTGGTAGTGCGTAGGAAGGAACGTCGCGTCATGGGACGTGTGTTCGAATCCGACCTACAATGAGCTTAGCTCTCGGTAAATGAAAATGGGCTTTTTCTGATGCCCGCCTGGCTAGCAACCACCCTCAAGTTGAAAATCTGCCGCCAAATACTAATAGGTGTGTCCGGGAACTTAGAGTCAGTCCTTCCACAGGTTTAGCGTGTTTAATAACTTGGGCCGTGTTGTCACTTAAGATCAGGTGAGATTACGGCCATAACGCTAACCCTTAACTATAAAAAAGTATTAACTTCAAAAGTTAAGTGTGTTATAAATTATCCCAATTTTTTTCTTACGATGTCGGTTTATCATTATCACCACAGTCCTACCTAATGTTAAGTGACGATATGGCCCAAGATGGAGGAAACGCTACGCCTAGTGGGGGACTGGCTCTCAAGTGCAACTGCCGGAATTCAGCAATAGGTATTTGTCGGCGGATCTTAGCTTGAGGGTGGTAGCTAGCCCCAGCCGAAGACCAGAGGAAGTGTGTGCGCCGTGCCTGGTCTCTAGCAACCAAGGACTCGTGAAGTGTCATCGTGGTGCGTTTTAGTGGGTGGTGTCGGGTGATTAGCGCCTGGTGAGTCGCCACATGTCCCACATACCTTGGTCTGAGCCTCAGAACAGGACTTAAACACCACGTTCATAATGGATGGTCGTTAGCCAGGTGGGCATTAAAGTAGATCTTACTGCCGTCCAAATTATGTTGGTAATCTACATTATACGGCCTGGTTCACTGTGTCTCTCATTCAGGTGACCCACGTTTCCTATTGGTCTAAGATTATCGGCATAGTAAATTATTCTATTCGCGAATTGCCTTACGCAAGACCTTAATAATAGAGAACAAACTGTTGGTATTTTAGACACGGTGCAATGTTTACAATGTCGAAGGCACACACTTCTTATATTTGTAACGAAATTGGGAAACAAGTCCTTAGAAGCTCCGGCGAGCGTGCCTTGAATATTGATGAGTTTGTTGTTTTTAGAAATTATTGTTAAGAGCAATGTCTAGATGAGAGTAGCTGGTTAGGTGTCAACATTTCTAATGGTAGCGTGTTGAGGATTCGCTTCAGCTTTCGCGTTTAGTTTTTTTTTATACTTAAGGTTTAGCGTTATGGCCATAATCTCACCTGATGTTAATTGACGATACGGCCCCAAGTTGGTAGACACGCTAAACCTGTGGAGGAACTGGCTCTCAAGTGCTGCTGCCGGAACACACCTATTAGTTTGGCGGCAGGTTTACAACTTGAGTGTGGTAGCTACCCAGGCGGGCAATTAAGAAAGCCCTACCTACCACCATGCTATGGTTTCCTCGCGATGTTTTCCTTCACCGAAAGCTCAAGCTCATTGTGAGTGCTTGGATTCCAACGCACGTCCCTTGACGCGAAGTCGTGCACACAACCACTGAGCTATCATCGCTTCAAGATTTTGTGATTAGAATCAGAGCGTATAGAAAAATAGAATCATAGATACTGGCATCGTTTTTATAACTTATAGGTTTAAAGTTATGACCACAATCTCAGCTGAGGTTTAGTAATTATATGACCTAAGAAACGCTAAGCCTAATAGAGGGAAAAGTACTCAAGTGCAACTGCCGGAACACACTTTTAGGCATTTATCGACAGCCTTGAACTTGTTAGTGATAATGAAAATACTTTAACACCTCGATGAGGTTTTCTCGCAATGCTTTTCCTACATGTCGTACGTGTTTCCACCGCACAGAATAAACTCCAATTATATCACTCACTGATATCTACGCAAGATGGTCTCGCTTGTCGAATATCACCTCTAAGGAAAGATCTTTTCTTTTTTTATACTTAAGGTTTAGCGTTATGGCCATAATCTCACCTGATCTTAAAGTGACGATACGGCCCCAGTTGGTAGACACGCTAAACCTGTGGAGGAACTAGCTCTCAAGTGCAACTGCCGGAACACACCTATTGGTATTTGCCGGCAGGTTTACAGCTTGAGGGTGGTAGCTACCCAAGCGGGCATTATAAAAAGCCATACCACCATGCCATGGTTTCCTCACGATGTTTTCCTTCACCGAAAGCTCAAGCTCATTGTGAGTGCTTGGATTCCAACGCACGTCCCTTGACGCGAAGTCGTGCACACTACCACTGAGCTGTCATCGCTTCAAATCTATTTCCTGTCTGTAATTTAATCGACCTTAACGTAATGATTTCTTATGTTTACGCGAATATTACTCATTGAAATAAAACGAATTTTAACGGATTTTATCACGGTTATTTTTTTTTTTTATCCCGACGTTTCGAAAGCTTTTCAGCCCTCGCGGTCACGGGGCGGACTGAGGTGTAGGTGGTCCAGAAAAGTTCATGTCACTGTGTCTGTCTACCTTCAATATAATTGTGTTTATTTGTCGTCAGGTAAAACCTTACTGGCGCAGACGATAGCCCAGTGCCTCGACGTGCCTTTCGCGATCTGTGACTGCACGACGCTCACGCAGGCCGGCTACGTCGGCGAGGACATCGAGAGCGTCATAGCGAAGTTACTCCAGGACGCCAATTTCAAGTAAATTAACATAATCTATTCACCCAGATTCTCTAACCGGGACCAAGTCGACACTCGAAACTGTCTATGATTAGTCATTTCAGTAAACACCAACTGAGATGGTGTATTACGATCGCGATCAGGCATGATAGTCGGAATAACTCGAAATGTTAGGATGGCAAAAACACAAGCACACACTTTTATTAGGAACCAAACATTCGCCAATCATAGATTCGTAGAATCATAGATTTGTCAATCGACTTACATAGACTTACTTAATATTGAAATGACAAAGCTTTTATACATTCTTAATTATGTGGACACTGTCTCTTTTACATATATATAGGAGTGGGGTCCGACATGGTCTTTAATTGAATTAAAGACGGTGTACTTTTATTAGGAACCAAAAATTCCCCAATCATAGATTCGTAGAATCATAGATTTGTCAATAGACTTACATAGACTGACTTAATATTGAAATGACAAAGCTTTTATACATTATTAATTATGTTGGTACCCTGTCTCTTCTACGTATATATAGGAGTGGGGGTCCGACACGGTCTTTAATTGTATTAAAGACGGTGTAGCTTACTACCACGTTTATCAAAACCATAACAAAGTTGTGGACGTCTGCACTAGGCAGCGGTAGACGAACGAGTCATCCGCGGACCCAGCTGTGCTCCCCTTTTATAGCGGAATCGACTGGTGGGAGAACTGTGGAGGGGGGGGGGAGACTGTGACGTTGCGTTCGTCATCGTCGGCCTTTTTCACCCGGGCGATAATAGATGGCGCTATTATACAAAACTCAAAAGGGTTAGCGCCGTCATATATATAATATGGGACATATCAGAACGAACTTTTGAAGCAATCGGTAAATTATTTATACAAGAAATATTTAGTTTTTGTTTATATCGCCTATGTGATACTTCATTTGGGATTATTTGTACTTTGTGAATGTAGCGAGCGGTTATCATTGGTTCGCATATCATAATTAGAAGTTGTAAAGAGTGCACGTATATACTATACATACTGTTGGCGTTGCGTTTGTGAATACATGAATAACTCCAGTCTAACAAGAGATCGTCGTGTCGTTATCACTCGAAACGCATTTTTGCATGAGGTATGATGAGTGTGAAACATTTGTCTAAGGTAAAATGCATTAAAACGTTCTCTCCTCAGCGTGGAACGAGCACAGACCGGTATCGTGTTTCTGGACGAAGTGGACAAGATAGGTGCGGTGCCAGGCATACACCAGTTGAGAGATGTCGGGGGTGAGTCCATCTCTGATGAGATCATATGACCGAACTGCCATGAGCAATGATGATGGCCATCATCTCACCTGATCTTAAGTGACGATACGGCCCAAGTTGGTAGACACGCTAAACTGGTGGAGGAACTGGCTGGCAAGTGCAATTGTTGGCAGATTTTCAACTTGAGCGTGGTAGCTATAGCGGCGAGCAATAGAAAAGCCCTACCACCATCCTATAGTTTCCTCGCGATGTTTTTCTTCACCGAAAGTTTAAGCTCATTTTAGGTGGTCGAACTCACATCCCTTGACGCGAAATCGTACACACTACCACTGAGCTATAATCGCCTCAAAAATCCGCTTATTTAAAGTATTAGAATCCTTCGGTTTTTTTAATGGACTATATAAATATAAATATGTTATTGTAAATATAATTGAATTGTGTGATTTTATGAAACCGCGATGTAAGTAAAACTTCTTTCCAATCGTAGGCACTGAATTGAAAGTTTTCCGAATATTATTCGATTTAGGGTAGTGTAAAAATTGTATTTTTAATCTTAACACAATAATTGGAAAATGGGGTAATGTAATGTAACGAGGCCGTGTCAGGTGAGGGTGTCCAGCAAGGGATGCTCAAGATGCTGGAGGGCGCCGTGGTGTCGGTCCCGGAGAGGAACTCGCGCAAGCTCCGCGGCGACGCGGTGCAGGTCGACACCACCAACATACTGTTCGTCGCCAGCGGCGCTTACAACGGCCTCGACAGGTGAATACCCTAATTTACTGCATTTTAATGTGTACTGTTAATTATGTCGATTTATCCTAAAGAAGGGATAAATTATTTAGGATACCCAATGGGGGGACAATGGGGGATAATTTATTTAGGATAGACAATGTGGGGACAATGGGGATAATTCATTTAGGATAGGCAATGTGGGGACAATGGGGATAATTTATTTAGGATAGACAATGTGGGGACAATGGGGATAATTTATTTAGGATAGACAATGTGGGGACAATGGGGATAATTTATTTAGGATAGACAATGTGGAGACAATGGGGATAATTTATTTAGGACAGACAACGTGGGGACAAAGGTGATAGTTTATTTAGGGCGGCCAATTATACCATAGGGATAATTTATTTTTATATAACTATTGTAATATATAATAGGATATTTTTTTTTTATTTGTCTGGCACGTTATTACGTTCAAGGCGCGTTATATCATTAGGTAAATTAGAAATATCGGGAATATAACACCGCATAATGAATCTGATTGAAGTCATTATTTTATTAATTAATAATATTTTATTATAATTATAATATTACGCTTTTTAAATAATTCGATATGGATAAGTCATTTTGGTAGAACTTTGAATTGAGTGTTTTTGTCTTGCATTATATTGTAGATTTAGCGTAAGGCAACATTTTATTTAATGTAAAGTGACGATGTACTCCTAAATGGTTGACACACAAGTGCAACTGTTTGAACACATGTTATAGGTGTTTGGTAGTAGATTTTTAATTAGCGGGGACTAACTAATCAGAGAGGCATTAGAAAATACGTTTTTTGTAATTAGGGGAGATGCATATACGGATCCTCTCACAGTAGGGGGAACTAAGAGGGTTATGTGGGATCCATCCGGTGGGAAGCATCTAAAATGCCCAATAAGACTTCACGGCTGTCTGTCACCTTGTCCGGGTGATCGGCTTAGTTTGAAGCTGTCTTAAGATGCTGTCCAGTTGTATGTATTTAAACTCCATATATTCTCAAGCGATGACAGCTCAGTCGTTAGTGCATACGGACGGTGCGTCAAGGGACGTGAGTTTGAAGCCGTCCACAACGAGCTCGAACGTTCGGTGGGGGAAAACATCGTCATGAAATCGTAGCACGGTGGTTGTGCTTTTGCTACTGCACGAGTAGTTAGTGCGGTTAGGTGTGCTGGTAGGTGCACTTGCAAGCCAGTCCCGCTGGTATACGCTCACTCGGGTAACGACGGGAGCGGGGCGTTGTGTGTGTGTGTGTGTATGTTTTTTTTTTTTTTATACTTAAGGTTTTAGCGTTATGGCCATAGTCTCACCTGATCTTAAGTGACGATACGGCCCATGTTGGTAGACACACTAAACCTGTGGAGAAACTGGCTCCCAAGTGCTGCTGCCGGAACACACCTATTGGTATTTGGCAGCAGGTTCACAACTAGATGGTGGTAGCTACCCAGGCGGGCATT
The DNA here is from genome assembly GCA_039707435.1 of Actias luna. Classification (NCBI taxonomy): domain Eukaryota; kingdom Metazoa; phylum Arthropoda; class Insecta; order Lepidoptera; family Saturniidae; genus Actias; species Actias luna. The sequence continues at coordinate 1,051,981 of JAZHAC010000019.1, read as the reverse complement.
AGAAAAAGCCCTACCACCATGCTATGGTTTCCTCACGATGTTTTCCTTCACCGGGCGCTCAAGCTCATTGTAGGTGCTTGAGTTCGAACCCACGTCCCTTGACGCGAAGTCGTGCACACTACCACTGAGCTATCAACGCTGTGTGTGTGTGTGTGCGTAGGCTCGTGCAGCGTCGCAACAACGAGAAGTACCTCGGGTTCGGCGCGTGGGACTCGCGGTCGGGCCGGCGCGCCGCGGGGGCCGCCGCCGCCGCCGACGCGTCCCCGCTCGACTCCGCCGCCGCGGAGGCGGACGAGCGCGACGCGTGGCTGCGCAAGGTGCAGGCGCGCGACCTCATCGACTTCGGCATGATACCGGTAAGTGCTCTCATACATCCGACACACTCGCACACGCGTACACTCATACATCCGACACACTGACACACACGCACACTCATACATCCGACACACTGGCACACGCGCACACTCATACATCCGATACACTCGCATACGCGCACGTTCATACATCCCACACACTGACACACGCGCACACTCATACATCCGACACACTCACACACGCGCAAGTTCATACATCCGATACACTCGCATACGCGAACGTTCATACATCCCACACACTGACACACGCGCACACTCATACATCCGACACACTCACACACGCGCAAGTTCATACATCCGATACACTCGCATACGCGAACGTTCATACATCCCACACACTGACACACGCGCACACTCATACATCCGACACACTCACACACGCGCAAGTTCATACATCCAACGCACTCGCACACGCACACTCATACATCCGGCACACTCGCACACGCGTACACTCATCCATCCGACACACTGACACACACGCACACTCATACATCCGACACACTGACACACGCGCACACACAAACATCCAATACGCGCACACTCATACATCTAACACACGCGCACACTCATACATCCGACACACGCGCACACTCATACATCCGGCACACTCGCACACGCGTACACTCATACATCCGATACACTCGCATACGCGCACGTTCATACATCCCACACACTGACACACGCGCACACTCATACATCCGACACACTCACACACGCGCAAGTTCATACATCCGATACACTCGCATACGCGAACGTTCATACATCCCACACACTGACACACGCGCACACTCATACATCCGACACACTCACACACGCGCAAGTTCATACATCCAACACACTCGCACACGCACACTCATACATCCGGCACACTCGCACACGCGTACACTCATCCATCCGACACACTGACACACACGCACACTCATACATCCGACACACTGACACACGCGCACACACAAACATCCAATACGCGCACACTCATACATCTAACACACGCGCACACTCATACATCCGACACACGCGCACACTCATACATCCGGCACACTCGCACACGCGTACACTCATACATCCGACACACTGACACACACGCACACTCATACATCCGACACACTGACACACGCGCACACACAAACATCCAATACGCGCACACTCATACATCCGACACACTCGCACACGCGTACACTCATACATCCGACACACTGACACACACGCACACTCATACATCCGGCACACTCGCACACGCGTACACTCATACATCCGACACACTGACACACACGCACACTCATACATCCGACACACTGACACACGCGCACACACAAACATCCAATACGCGCACACTCATACATCCGACACACGCGCACACTCATACATCCGACACACGCGCACACTCATACATCCGGCACACTCGCACATGCGTACACTCATACATCCGACACACTCGCACATGCGTACACTTATACGGCCAACATACACACGCGTACACTCATACGTCGAACACACTTACACTCGGGTACACACAAACATCCAATACTCACTCACGCGCACGCTCATACATCCGACACACTCATCCACGCGTACACTCAAACATTCAATACTCTTACATAAACACACACGCACACGCACATACTCTTCTATACGTATTGTCACACAAACAAACTTATTTTCGCATTTATATTATTAGTAAGAATAACAAACCTTTTATAAATTATCCTTCGACCTTTAGTAATTAAAGTGAAAACTCCTATAGCGCGGTTTGTACAGTAGGTTCAAGAACCATGTCAAACGGGTTTTGATGTCATAAGGCTATTACAGGGTGGATCAATATGTGAGCGATCGTGATGTCTGGAATTGACGCCCCTCTCTGTACATCCGCTAATAACTACTGTAACACATTCAATTATTAGAGAAAAAGATATTAAGTCCAAAAAAATTGCGTTACTTTCCGAACCGGTAGTAGTTTTTGACGTTCATAAGCGCCTTCTCAGCGCCTAAGTTGAATAAAGATTTTTAATTTGATTTGATTTGAGTAAATTCATGTAAGCCGTCATCGACATCGTCACGTGACGTGTTCACGTACACACTATATCTGTACTAGGGTGGCGCAAAAAAACCGACTTTTTTTTTTTTTTTAGTCTCGAGTGAAAAAATGTTAGATTTTGATGTTTTAAGAGCCAATTGGAGAGGTCCAAAGAACAACTAAAAAAAAATTTTAAGAGGTCGCTCCAAATTTATTTTAATTTCAAAAATCGTCAAAAATTGAATTTATATTTTTTTTATATTTTTTCTCGTTACGGTAAAATTTTATAGACCAAAAAATAATAAGTTTTTGAAAGTTTCAGTTCAAAATTTAAGTTTTGAAAGGTCGCTCAATTTTTTTTTTAAACTATTAGTTCATTACTTTAGATTTTTTCGAGCGACCTTTTAATATTTAAATTTAAATTCCATACATTTTTTTTCTTTTATTTATTACAATAATAGATAAAAATTAAAAAAAAAAAAAAAAAAAAAATCGATTTTTGACGATTTTTGAAATTTAAAAAATTTGGAGCGACCTCTTAAAATTTTTTTTTAGTTGTTCGTTGGAGAGGGCTCTTAAAACATCAAAAACTAACATTTTTTCACTCGAGACTGAAAAAAAAAAATTGACGGTTTTTTTGCGCCACCCTAATCTGTACCTATCTGTATACACACATAGAACACACTTATCGCGCTCTAACACAGTTTCGACTTACAAGTTTAACTTTAAGATCAAACAATTAATTTGTTTGTATCCAAAAAATAACAACTGTTTATTAGTTTTAAGTTTTCACTTCTGTCGGCACAACTTATGGCTGATTTGTTTTATTACTCGACATATATTGTTTTATGTAATAGCGGGTAAACGAGTAAGCGTGTCACCTGATGGTAAGCGATCACGGTCGCACATGGATACCCACAACACCACGGGAATACACCGGCCTTTATGGGAGGGACTGGCTCTCAAGTGCCACTTCCGGAACACACCTAATGGTGTTTGCCGGCAGATTTTCAACTTGACCGTGGTAACTAGAAAAAGTCCTACCACAATGATATTGTTTCGTCACGATGTTTTCCTTCACCGAAAGCTAAAGCTCACAGTAGGTGGTTGGATTCGAACTCACGTCCCATGACGTGGCCTTCCTCCACACTACCACTGAGCTATCGACGTGCTTGCGAATATCTCATTTTGTACTGTAGGAGTTCGTGGGCCGGTTCCCGGTGCTGGTTCCCTTCCACAGCCTCAACCAGGATCTCCTAGTGCGGATACTCACTGAACCTAAAAACGCTATGGTGAGTGAGTTGTTACCTCTATTTATCGTGTCACAGTTCGCCCATTTGTCACTACGTTAAACCTGAAGCGATGATAGCTCAGCGGTAGTGTGCACGACTTCGCGTCAAGGGACGTGAGTTCGAATCCGAGCACCTACAATGGGCTTGAGCTTTCGATGGAGGAAACCATAGCGTGGTGGCAGGGCTTCTTCTGATGCCCGCTGCCATAGCTACCACCCTCGAGATGAGAAAAAAAAAACTTTGTCAGACCCGCAAAATCTCGGATAAGCTGGTTTGTGTAAAATACAGCGTCGAATTAATAAATACTTACTAGAAATCGTGACGAACTCGTGACCCCGTATTATAGATTCGGTAATAGCATTATAATATCGAAATTTAATACGGGAAAACATCGTGAGGAAACCATAGCATGGTGGTAGGGCTTTTTCTAACGCCCGCCGCCATAGCTACCACCCTCAAGTTGTAAACCTGCCGCCAAATACCAATAGGTGTGTTCCGGAAGCAGCACTTGAGAGCCAGTTCCTCCACAGGTTTAGCGTGTCTACCAACTTGGGCCGTATCGTCACTTAAGATCAGATGAGATTATGGCCGTAAGTATAAAATAACCTTAAGTATAAAAAAAAACGGGCTTAAAACGCGACTTCATGAATAATACTGCTCGACGTTTTGGGCCTGGGGTCACATCTGGTTACGTAGGTCTTTTAAAGGGTGGGTCAATATGAGAGCGATCTTGATGTCTGGAACTGACGCCCCTCTCTGTACATCCGCTAATAACTACTCTAACACATTTATATAAAAAAGATTAAAAAAAAGTGGCAGATCGAGTCTCTCGCTGGTTCCTTTCAATGACTGCGTTACTTTCCGAGCTGATAGTAGTTTTGACGTTCATAAGCGCCTTCTTAGGGCCTAAGTCGAATAAAGATTTTTGATTTATTTGATTCTTCGTTACGGAGGGCAAGTTTCAAGTGACTACCCTCATTTGCTCATAATCGCCAATCAAATTCCGCACAGTATACTCATTATATCTGACGATAGGTGCATCGATCGCTCCCGAGACGTGATACGTCTTATCTCTAGATTCTATGCCGTAGATAATCTTAGTCCTTCATCCCGATTGAAAAGTTTTGCACTTTTTAACTAAAATTTTAACCAGATCGAGTTTGTTGCCGTTTTTTTTCGGTGGCTGATTGTGGGTGGGTGATTATTTTCCGAAACGGTTTTAGTTTTGACGTTCGTATGCGCCTTCTCAGGGCCTTTTATTATGTAAGGTTTTAGCGTTATGGCCATAATCTTACTTGGTCTTAAGTTTGTAGACACGATAAACTGTGGAGAAATTGGTTCTCAAGTGTAACCGCCGGAACACACCTATTCGAATTTGACGGCAGGTTTTCCACTTGAGGGTGGTTGCTAGCCAGGCGGGCAATTAAAAAAAGTCCTACCACCATTCTATAGTTTCCTCACGATGTTTTTCTTCACAGAAAGCTCTAGCTCATTGTAGGTGGTGGTTACCAATGAGCTATCATCGCTAAATTTAATAAAATTTTCTTGATTTTTGTTTTATAGAAAAACATTATATTTGTTATCATGTATGAATATGAGTATTGATGTACGAGAGATATATATGAGATAATGTTTTAAGACATTAAGATATTCGTATGATATTTATTTACTCTATGGTATGTTTAAATTATGAAAATTAACCTTTACATTTGTAATGTGTTGTGTGGTTAGGTAACTAATTTCTATTGAAACAATAACCTGAATAGTTGGTCTGAAATAAGGAGAATCTATTATATTAAATACATTGTTAGACAGCAAAGTATAAACAAAATGGCTTCTTCTTGTTAACTTACTAAGTACATTGTATTAATTTCACACATCTGTAATAAAGAGAAACTACATTTAAAGCTATTGCTTCACTTAATTCATTACTAGAGTGGACTATTAAGTTTTCAATGTAACGAATGAAATGATATTTAATAAATCACTATAACATATTTAATGTTCCACAGTCTCTCGACCATCGATAATATAGAGTTTAAAAAGAAAGGAAAATATCCTTAAAAAATAATTGAATTAAAATTAAGGTTTAAATGATCTCCATTTACATGTACATATATAAGTTAAAATTAACTTGTAAAGTATCATATTAAACAATATTGTATATTTATATTCGTACTGTTAAATTTCAAGTAGAAATGGCTTCATTGATGTATATGAAATTTCATCTATGAGTGATTAATCGACTAGAGGATTTTTTATTGATTAGAAGAAAATAAAAAGGTGTGTGTGGATGTGAGTTTACTCCTTAAGAACTATTATTTTGTAGATTATGTAAAAAGATGGTAAATGGAAGAGCATCTTGAAAAAGAATGGAAGTTAATATAAATATTTGTTCCTGTTATTTATATAATTCTAATAAAATACACAATAAACTATTTTAAGTAAAAATAAGCATACGCATATACATGATCCCGAATTGAAAGGTTGAAGTACGTTGCGGGCTAAATATGAAAATCACTTCTCTAGGGAGTGAACTCTAAAAATGGAATGATTATAAATATTAGTGTAATACGAGGTAAGAGTGTATGGGATGTGACGTTCCAGGTGTCACAATACAAGCTGCTGTTCGCGATGGACAAGTGCGAGCTCTCGTTCAGCGAGGAGTCCCTGAAGGCGGTCGCCGCGCTCGCCATGGAGCGCAAGACCGGAGCCCGAGGCCTCCGCGCCATCATGGTACTGCCGCACCCTGCTGCCTGTCACATGCTACGTGCTGCCTGCTGACCCCCAGCGGGAACCGAACTCACGTCCCTCGTTCCGCGTTGCAGGAGAACCTGCTGCTCGAGGTGATGTTCGAGATCCCCGGGTCCGACATCGCGGCCGTGCACGTGCACGAGGGCGCCGTCACCCGCGGGGAGCCGCCGCGTCTGCAGCGCCGCCGCGACCCCGCGCGCGACCCCGCGCACCCGCGCCCGCGCCTCGACGACTGGCCCGAGCTGCGCCTGCACAACTGTACGTACACACACACACACACGCACACACACACACACACACTCGTTGCGCCCGCGCCTCGACGACTGGCCCGAGCTGCGCCTGCACAACTGTACGTACACACACACACACACGCACACACACACACACACACTCGTTGCGCCCGCGCCTCGACGACTGGCCCGAGCTGCGCCTGCACAACTGTACGTACACACACACACACACACACACACACTCGACTGCACGTCTACACTCGTTGCGCCCGCGCCTCGACGACTGGCCCGAGCTGCGCCTGCACAACTGTACGTAC